>JAHWGI010000302.1:0-687500 GCA_029379305.1 Frankliniella fusca
GAACCGCCGAGGCCGAGCGGAACAGTCCAAGCGGGCCGAGTGGGCCGAGTGCCAGTGCCGAGTGCTGCTGCGCCGCCGTTGCCCGTTGCGGTGGAGCGGCAGCGCCGTGACGGCAGGCAACCCACCCACCTCCTGAGTCGTTTTGGAGGCTCTCCACTCCTGGGTGCTCCAGGGAGTTATCCGCTTAGCGTCTCGCGTCTGGCGCTTTTTTGGCCACATAAACGAGGAGCGCATCAAATGCGGTGAGTCGCGGCTCGAGACGCTTGACGCGAGACGCCCAATAAGCGCCAGACGCTCGACGCGAGACGCCAAACAAGCGCCAGACGCTTGACGCGAGACGCCAAAAAAGCGCCAGACGCTAAGTGGATAACTACCTGCACAACCACCTGCCATTCACGGGAAAAAAAAATACCCAAAATTATAAAAATGCAAAGGCTTGTAGCCTTGCCATTTTGGAGGCGAAAATCATCGAATCTCTCCGATTGCCTTCAAATTCAGAGCGAACCTTCGTTACACTCTAGGAAAAGAATTCCATGGGCCAGAAGTGCTTCAACGATCTTACTTTAAGAGAAATGAGGAAAAACCCCGCCTCAAAGTTCTCACAAAATAACTGCACTACCGCTTCAGAAACGGGGTTTGCGGGTGATCCTTTCCTTGGAGATTGGTCTTGCGGTACAAAAGAGTTACAATGCTCAACCTCATGCAAATTCTGAAATAACCCAAAATCTCTAAAATTCAAAGGCTATAGCCTGTAGACCACAAAGCTTGGGAAAAGGGGAGATCACTTCCCTACAAAGAAAATATTTTCACCACACTTTCAGCTTTTATTCCCCATCCCAACAAATCGGCAATCATTTCTGTGACAAGACTTTAGTAATTATCTTGCATTAAGTAGTGCCTCTAATATTCACATTTCAATAGAGACCACTCCACTTTACACCAAAATCAATGCTTGGCGCTAACAAACAAAACCTAACATTGCGCAGAAAAGAAGACAGCAGCCTCCAGAAAGCAGACCGTACGCCCCTCTACTAGTTAGACATTTGATAAGTTCATGAAGGCAACTTATTCCACTACTGGCTGTTTCTTGTTGACAAGCTTCAACTAACAAGGGCCTGGTACAGTCTAGTTATTCTCTCAACTCAACAAACAATACAAATCCTACCACTATTATTTCATGATTATGCACTATTTCATTATCAAAACTCCATTTCCCTCTTCACGCATAACTCAAGTTCGCTAATTCTTAAACTCAAACAAACCTATTCTTTCTTTACAACATTGCTCAAAAACCAATCTTCACTTGACAATAAAAATCGTACTCTTTCCATCAGCACTCATTTCAAATGTACCTTTCTCCTACCACAATCTACAACACACTACTAATTAGGCATTACTTTTCAACCCCGACATTCAACGTACGACACCAACTTTCAGGCAATAACAATGTTGCAGCCCTATCTTCACGAGAATATACAAAATGTATTTAAATTTGAAATCATTAATCAAATGTAATGCATTACATTGAGCTCACCTTAACTTAATGTCTTGTCATTAGTTTTGCCTTCCATGAAATCTCAATTTCATACTAACAAGTAAATGGCAACGAGATAAATGTTCTTCCCACAACCTGCATAGAATGTTTAACACCCACAGTGTTCAAATAACACACAAGCACAAATAACTGCTTCTGATTCACTAAATACATGTTGAGCTTTCATCAGGTTTGCAAGAACAAGCCAGCAAAAACAAATATATAACCTCCCCTCTTTCACATCTCAAACTTACATCACTCCACTTTCGCAATCTAGTAAATGTCGGTAATTTTACGCTACCACGCCGACAATAGTCAACAATTCTCAGAAGATCTTTCAATTGATAAACACAAAGAGACTGAATAAATTTCATGTTTTCACCATACTCGAGCCGAGGCTGAGGCCGTTGCGTTGCGTTGCAGCGACAGCGCCGTGGCGGCAGGCAACCCACTTACCTCCTGAGTCGTTTTGGAAGCTTTCCAGCGCGCCAGCATGCATCCGTGAGAGCGTGTTCTGAGGGTTCTGCTTCCCTTTCCCGGTTCCCGGTTTTGGGGCGAATCATTCCTCCGGTATTGGTTTATGGCGCACATAATATCAGACTTTCGAAACTTATGAATGGAATTTGAAAATAACAACATTTACTTCACAATGTAAGTGTTTTGGATTGAGTTATCTGTTTAATTTATCAGAACCTTATCTTCAATGACATTTAAAAAAGAATAAGTAGAAACGATGGAAAAATGGAAAGGTGAAGATTTAAAAAAAAATCAATAATAATGTTTTATGAAGAATTTTATAGTGGCAAAGAAAGAGTTACATTTTTAAGACCAAAGTATTTTTATTATTATTATTACTTTTTTTTTAAATACTTGGCCTCTGTTGCTTTTAGGATAAATCTCCGCTTTGGGTTGGCCGGGGAGTTATCAAGAGTCCCGCTGCACAATCCTCGTCACGATGCTGGACATAGTTATGGAGAAATTCGCTTGTATGCTCTATGGTGGGAGCACCTTCACTGGTAAATTAAGGACTTTTAGTTTCAATGACTTGTGACTTCTTTCTTTTCAAAAAATAATTTATATTACATAACGGTTATGTAAAATGTACAATATTTACAAGAACCTAGTTGCACTTTGAATACATTTATACAAAATTTATATTGAGGTTGCATTTTACAATACACCAAGGCATTTCTAATCAAGAAACCATATTTGACACAAACTGTTATTGTAACGAAGAAATTCAAAACAATTTCATCTCAAATTCCTGGTAGTACTGTATTTAATAGTTAATTAAGATATGTAACACCAATAAAGAAATCTGTAATCTTTATCATCACAAGAAAATCTTTTGCACATCTTAACTAGTACTGATTAATTTAATGAATGATTACTTAAAGCCTTCTGGAATAAAACAATCTAGCACCAGTCATGACTTACGCAGGTACATGTTATCTTCAGGCAGTTCCACTTATAATAGCTTTGAGGAACTCTTCAAATGTTCAGCACATTAATGATGATTTGAGCCACTGTAAAATGAGCACCAAGAAATTGCATTTTGCAATAATTTCTCCTTAACTTTAAATTATTTTCTATGATCAAAAAAACAAGGAAAATACCTCAGCCATGCTTAGTTTAATGCTTCCATTTTGGAGAGGGTCTTTAGATTCAAATATATCTGCAATGAAGTGAAAATTAAGAATATTTTAACCAGAAAAATTAAGACAAGAAGTATATAAATTTGACAAGAAACACATTAAAACTATATTTACTAAAAGCAACACTGAGGTGCAGGATTGCAGAAACAAAGTCTCCAAACCGAAGTGTTCCATCTTTCCGCATGTATCTTAATATTAAAATGGAGAGTACATCTGTGCTCAGCTGGAAACCTGGAAGACAGGAAAACAAAAAAAGGTGGTTAAAATTGATTTTTTATCAAATAATTAAACAAAAACTTGGAAGAAAAAGAAGTTTTCTCTGTATTGATAAGAAATAAACAGACCTATTTCTAATAAAGCATCTCTTAGTCTTTCTGCCTTTAGGATTCCTGTTTTCTCCCTTGTATGGTTTTTAAAAGCCGATTGCCAATGCTTTAGACTGCACATAAGGTCTTTAAAATCACTTAATTTCAAACGACCAGACCCAGAGCTCTGTTCAAAGTTAAGGGCTAAGACTTATTTCAAAGAGACTAAAAAGAAACACAAATGAAGATTTGAATTTAGAGTGAGAGAGAAGGTGAAAGTAGTTCCCTATCTGGATATGGTATTAAAACTGGTATAGTTTTATATGTACGCATTTACATGGAAAGGATACATCAAGTGACATAACAACCTGGCGACACACCTCCATGCACGCACAACTCTTTATGTAATCTGTAATTCAGAAAATAAATAAGGGGTTATGGAACAAAATTTATATAAAAGGGTTTCTAATTAAGGGTATTTTAGAGTTACCATTAGGCAAACAAGCATCCAGTAACTCTTGAAGCTCAAACGCATTCACAGTCCTATGTTCATCAGCCAACTGCAAAAATACTGCCTCATACTGCGAGAAGCTTTTACCATCGAGAGTTGCAGGTGCCTGGGAAAATAGGGTTCATAAACATAAACTTCTTTGCAGCCTCCAGGACTTATAAATGAAAAGTTACCTTACCTTAATGACTGCTGATTTCACTAGGGATGGCACAGTATCAAGCAGCCTGTAAAGTTGGAATCAGCATCAGTTTTGAAAGGGTAGGATCAGTTTATCATATATATATTTTAATATTAGAAACTAACTTTAGTTTGAGAGGCTTGCTTGAATACACTCGCAAGGTGAAGCTTGATTCTTGCCCGGGCTCAAATGTTGTTGGGAGTACAAGATAGCCACCCTGCTCCAATTGGCATCTGTGTGAAACCTGAAAATTAATACAGTTATTACTTGCATGTGGTGTATGGTAGTTGGATTAAACAGAGGCCACGGCCAAAGACTTACCTGTCTGCTATTAGTATATTGTGAATTGACAAGAGATTTATTTTTTTTGAAAAATTGTTTTCCAATAGTCTCTGCACCAGCTTTAGGCAAAGAATATGCAGTGAACCCAATGACCTGTAAACAATGAAAAAAAGTTTTTTTTAAATGCTATAATCTGTGTGGCCATATTCTTACTCTGCTAAGGAGGTCACCTTTGGCTCCATAATACTATGCTGATTCAAGGATATTATAACTTCCTCCATTTCACATAAGATGAGATGCAGCTGAGGATTTATGTGAAATGTTTCTGGAAAAAAAAGAATGTGAGTACAGTAAGCTGAGAATAAAATATACATAATTTCTGTGGCTTTTCACTGGTTGCAGTAGGGAAGAAAGAAAAGACAAGGTTGCGAAAATCATACCTGGATTGTTTCTACATCCTCCAGCGGACACTCCCCGCTGCCACGCCCCTTGATAAAGCCTCATCTGCCACGTGTTCTTGTGGTGGAGTGAGGGTTCGTCTCGAGCGGTGTCTGAGTCCAGGTGAACTACTTCCAGGTGAGAAAAAGTCTTTACGAAGTCGGAGTAAGACATCCTGCACAAAGAACATTTATTTAAAAAAAAAAAAAAAAAAAAAAAAAAAAAAAGTTGACTACAATGCTTTTTACTGCAACCTACCAACAACTAGTTCCAATAATTTAAATATTATGTGCCTAGACTACTTTAGTCAGCTACAGAAAAGAGCACTCAAATTTATCTTTAATCTAACCCTCCGTGAGCCATCAAAAAATGTCTTTATTACTGCAAATGTATTACCTATTAAAAAAAAACAAGCGGATCTGGCTTCAGTAATTTACATGTACAAGATTAAACATAGTTTGGTAAACACAGCTATCAAACCAGTTATTAATAAAAAATATAATACGAGGACAGCCCATAAACTTCATCAGCAGTACTAAAATACTGTCTATTATGGATTAAATTCAGTATATAACCTGGCCTTAAAATTGTATAATGAACTGCCACAGGAAATATTAAATAAACATAACATCAAGGGCTTTAAGAAGAGTGTTATGAACTTATATTGTGAAATGTAAAATTTATATCTTTGCTTGCTGTTCTAAACTTAACTATTCTTCGCCTTGTCACACCTAACTGTAATATTATGCACTGTCCGTCTACAAGAGTCTTGACTCATGGGACCTATGGCAAAGAAACATTATTATTATCATTAACATGACAGCGACGGTGTTTATTGTACCAACCAGAACTCCCCGTCGCCGAGGTGCTTCCCCGTGAGCCGGTCTCTCTCCACGGCGGGCAGCTCGTCCCACATGAGCGACTCCCTTGACCAGGCGCCCACCACGTCAGCCGCACCCTGAGGGTGCCGCAGCTTCACCAGCTGCACCGCCTCTCCGCCCAGCGTCTCGACCTGCCGCAGGCAGATCCTGTCACTGCTCAACCCTCGGCTAACCAGCATTGCGAGTAAGCAGAGTAAAGTCAATGTTGAGTACTCACCCTCTCGATTGCGTAGAGTCTGTAGTTTGTGCCAATGTGGATGCCATTGGCCAGTTTTTCTGGCTGATTTCGGACCTGGAAAAATACGGCGAAATTAGACCTGCCCAGGTAGCAGGACTGCATCCTGACTGTATTACCATGTCCCATCATAAATGCGTGAAATGCGTGAGGAGCATTCAAAGCGTGTGTGGGGGGGGGGGGGGGGAGGGTCACTCAAACGAAATGTGTACAATGATTTTTTTGATTTTTGATTTTTGATTATTTTTGATTTTTTTGAATTTTGATTTAGATTTTTATTTTTTCAAGAGAATTTAGTATTAAGAAACTTTTAGAAAAATTTGGTTTTGATTCTAGTTTTGTTTCCGTTTTTCTCAGTTTTTGGGTCATTTGATCTCGATTTTTAGGATTTTTTTGTAACTTTCTACATATAAATTTTTTAATTTTTAAA
Source organism: Frankliniella fusca (assembly GCA_029379305.1). Classification (NCBI taxonomy): domain Eukaryota; kingdom Metazoa; phylum Arthropoda; class Insecta; order Thysanoptera; family Thripidae; genus Frankliniella; species Frankliniella fusca. The sequence continues at coordinate 6,450 of JAHWGI010000302.1, forward strand.
ATGTTTTTTTGGGTCTGTACAATGAATTTTCGAAGTGACCCCCCCGCTCGATTTAAAGCGCATTGTCCGCATTTCTCTGGTCATTTTCGATAAAAACATGGCCTTGGCGTCGCCTTGGCGTCGCCGGTGCGCTTACCTGCGGCGCGTGGACGGTGCAGGTGATGAGCGACGTCATGTCCAGCAGCTTGTTGAGCAGGCGGCTGCAGTGCGTCGGGTCCTGGCGGATGGAGATGCTCTCCGTGATGCCGCCCGTCAGGTCGGCCAGGCCGTCCAGCAGGGTGCCGTACTTGAGGGCCTCGTACGAGCCGTGCAGCCTGGGACATGGAGAGGAAAGACGTTCCGGTTAAGACAATGTGGCGATAGAGTCAAGCGTCGACAGCAAAGAAGCCAGTGTTGCCAGACAGGCACGCAAAAATTGGCCACGAAACAGAGGCCGGGCCGCTTCGAGGGGCGCGCGCCGCCATGCAGGCTTTGACACCGTCCTTTTCATTTCACATAGGTGTAATACTGTGGCAAATTTTTGCCTACTTGTTTGACAATACTAAATGGAGCAGGTGAGCACAGAGTTCCTGCCGATTGTGGCCGATTCTCTCCGCTCTCCGAGCACCCTTGACAAGTATCAAGGCAAGCAGTGAAGGGGATGGCGTCGGAAAAGTGCTCGAGCAAAGATTTTGTCAAGTAGATCGCAGACGCATGCGCAGCCGTCCTGGCAAAGTCGGAGGGAGATTGCCTGCTTGTTTTCTTTCCGGATCAATGATATCAGACTTTGAGCGAGTCCTAGCTGCCTCTGCAGTTCTCGGAGTCCTGGTGAGGGGCAGGGACAGGGGCAGGCCACCTCTGGTTTGGCATCACTCGCGGCCCCGGCGTCAGTTCTAAATATGGGCTTTTGACAGCAGGGCTTTCCGCAATGATGGATGAAGTACATGGAGCTCCCCGCCCCGCCCCGCCTGCTGATCCTCGATAGACGAGCGATAAGTCAAGAGGTCCTCATCCGCCTGGAGCAGTTTGTGGCGTTGCGTCGGCGAGGTTCAGCCAGGTTGGTAGCTGAGTGATCGCCCCGGCGCGCCGGGGGCGAGAGACCGCCCCGCCCGGGCCCGAGCCCTCCCCCCGCGCCGCCAAACCCCGAACCCGACACGGTACCGGGGCGTTTAAGAGAACATTGTATTTACAGCATGTGGGTTTGCCTACCCACTCCAGTCATAGGGCCCCTTTAATACCGGCCCTGCACTACTGTTACGCGAGTTCCCTGAAACACACCCGGTAGAATATAGTTCATTTCCCGCAGCATCCTGTGGTCCACAATGACGTCGAGTTCTGTGCCACACGCGACGCTACGCCCTCATTTCGTCCTCTGGGCGGCCCGACTTGACCCGGCCCGCGCGTCACACTCTGTACCCAGCAGCGCGGCGTGTTGTGGCGCGGCGTGGCGTGGCTGGGCGCAGCGGGGCAGGGCTGGGCAGGACTGTACGGAACGCGGCAGGACATATTATGAGTGGTTGTCAGTGTAAGCCGGGGGCAGGGGGCAGAGGGGCCAGGGCGGGAGCAAGGGCTGTGACAGAGGGGCCAGGGCGGGAGCAAGGGCGGGGGCAGGGGGGCAAAGGCGGGAGCAAGGGCGGGGGCAGGGGGCCAGGGTGGGAGCAAGGGCGGGGCAGAGGGGCCAGGGCGGGAGCAAGGGCGGTGACAGAGGGGCCAGGGCGGGAGCAAGGGCGGGGGCAGGGGGGCAAAGGCGGGAGCAAGGGCGGGGGCAGGGGGCCAGGGTGGGAGCAAGGGCGGGGGCAGGAGGGAGGGCCTGGGCGGGAGCAAGGGCGGGGCAGGGGGCCAGGGTGGGAGCAAGGGCGGGGGCAGGAGGGAGGGCCTGGGCGGGAGCAAGGGCGGGGGCAGGGGGCCAGGGCGGGAGCAAGGGCGGGGCAGGGGGCCAGGGTGGGAGCAAGGGCGGGGGCAGGGGGGCAAGGGCGGGAGCAAGGGCGGGGCAGGGGGCCAGGGTGGGAGCAAGGGCGGGGGCAGGAGGGAGGGCCTGGGCGGGAGCAAGGGCGGGGGCGGGGGGGCCAGGGCGGGAGCAAGGGCGGGGGCAGGGGGGGCAGGGCGGGAGCAAGGGTGGGGGAAGGTCGTGGTCGGGGCCGCGGAGGCGGAGGGGCTGGGCTGGGCAGTGAACCGCGTCCCGACGAAACGCAGTCGAAGCGCGGCCGATTCGCTAGAGAGGGCGGGGCTCTTCTCCTATGTCAGGACGCGGCGCGCGGCAGCTGCCAGCGCCACAGCAGCCATGTCCGAAACAGCCTCGCCACTTACTCCTACTCCTTCCCCCGGGAGCGCATAAGCCTATACGCGCAGCGCCGCGCCAGAGCAGAGGGAGTTGGACTGTACAACATCGTGTTGAACAAGCGTCCGGCCCGCAGTGCACGTGCACGCCCGAGCCAGTTGGAGCGCGCGCATGTGTGGAGTGAGTGAGGGAGTGATAAATGAAAGGACGAATGGACGAATGAATGAATGAATGAATGAATGAATGAATGAATGAATGAATGAATGAATGAATGAATGAATGAATGAATGAATGCATGAAGGAATGAATGAATGGATGAATGAATGGATGAATGAATGAGTGCGCGCGCCTAAATGGCACGAAGGCCAGGGAGGTATCTCCACTCTCCCACTCAGAGCGAGGAGAGGAGAGCCAGTAATCTCGTGAGCCCGTAACCACCGCCTGGCTGGGGCCTGCGGGCCTGGGGCCTGGGGTGCCTGGGGCCTCGGCTCTGTACCGTCCCTTCTCCAGGGGCGCCTCGCTCGCGGCGAAGAGAACGAGATTGCCACACTTAAAGCCGCAGCAGGGGCGTAGAACGTAAGCAGATCGGTTTTCCAGGGAGGAAAAAGGAGGGGGTGGGTAATCGACCAAAGTTCATTTTTATTCGTTATAATGTGTAATTTAATTTTAACCCTCGGATTGTAAGATCTCACTTGGTAAAACTAAAGCGTAACCTTCCGCCCTTTTTCAAGCGTAATCATAGATCCATCCGCTCTACTTCGTCCTTTCTAAATATATGGGCGAATTTATGTCCTACGCATTATGCAAGGGTAAAGTGACGCCTTAGTTTTACTAGTGTTCCATTTGATTACACATCACCACAGGCGCAGCGCCAACGGTACAGCCGTCCTGTTGGCTGCAGTCTGCAGGGAGGGTATATTGACGATCGTCATTATTTGGAATATCCCTCCCCAAATCACTGCCCCTGCCCCCCACCCTCCCCGCTGTCGACGCACACGCCCCTGAGCCGAGGGGAAGCGACGCGGGGGAAGGACCCGGCGCTTTAGAGGCTTCCCCGAACGGCTTCCTTGTCTAATCGGCCCGGGCCCGGGCGCGCCGCCCGCACCACCCGCTCCGCACGCCGCCACCTCACCGTGCTCACGTGCCCGCCCTGCTCTAATCAAAGCGGAGAGAGGAGTAAAGGCTCACCGCCCTCATCGCACAAGGACGAATGCGAGTCTAGGGTTAAAACCGCGAGTGGGCTTTCACCGGCGCATAGTGTGAGACCCGCGCGCGAGCGAGCGTGGCTCGTGCCGGGCCGGGACACGTGCCCGCGAATCGTGCTCGGGTTGAGATAAGACCGGAAGCCCGCGGGCGCGGGCGACAGCCTCGCTTCGTCTCTGTAGCATGCACGAGCCGCTGTCGCAAAAGCTGGAAATCCGATTAACAAATAATACGGCCGCAAGTCCAAATGTATAGACGGCGCTTCGCGGAAGCTGACGACCATCATCACACCGCACCTCGGCGCCTCGGCGACAAGGAGGGCCAATGGGAGGTCGCCTCTGCACTACTTGAGATTTGAGGCTCTTGAGGCCAGCTGGGCGTGGCGGGGCGTGGCGGGGCGTGGCGGGGCGTGGCGGGGCGTGCCGGGCTGGCCGCTCATATGTCCACTAGAAGCCGCGCCGAGCCGAGACTCAAACGCCGGCTGGGACCGGCTGGGCTGGGACTTGAAGGTCGCATCGCATCGCATCGCAGCCGCGCCGCGAGCAGCCAGCCGCCAGCCGCAGTCAGGCAGTCAGACCAGGCCAGCCCAGTTCTCTTGCCGCCCGAGTGGGGGCAGGACGCGCCGCCGCTGCTCCGCCCCGCCTCCGCCATGCTCACCGCCGTCCTGGCCGTGGTGGCCACCCTCCTCGCCCTCTTGTGGGTCTACTTCTCGTGGAACTTCGACTACTGGAGCAAGCGCGGCGTCAAGAGCTGCAACCCCTTCAGCCTGTTCGGTGACCGCGGCGCCGGGCTGCCGTTCGGCAAGCCGTTCTGGAGCTTACTCGACCCGGTGTACGAGAAGTACCGCGGCGCGGAGCGCTTCGTCGGGACGTTCCAGGCGCGACAGCCTGTGCTCGTGGTCCTGGACCCCGAGCTGGCCAAGACCATCCTGACCAAGGAGTTCAGCACTTTCCACGGTCGCGGACAGCCGATTGACGAGGAGAACGACAAGCTCAGCTTGAACCTGTTTAACATTAACGGCCCGCGATGGAAGAATCTGCGCTCCAGGCTCAGCCCTACCTTCACGTCGGGCAAGCTCCGGCTCATGATCCCGCTGATGGAGGACGTCAACAAGGAGCTGATCGCGCGCGTGCGCGAGCTGTCCACGGAGAAGGGCGCCGACGGTCAGGTCGAGTTCAAAGACATGCTGCTGCGCTACGCGACCGACGTCATCGGCTCCGTCGCGTTCGGCATCTCGTGCAACTCGCTCAAGGGAGAGGTCAACGAGTTTTACAAGATGACGCGCGAGGTTTTCAGCAGAAGCTTCCTGTTCATCCTGCGCGTCTTCCTCGTCTCCATCCACCCGCTCTTCGTCAAGCTCATGCCGTTCAAAAGCATTTTCAACAAGACGACCAACTTCTTCATCAAGCTGATGAAGGACACGGTGGAGTACCGCGAGGCCAACAAGATAGAGCGCAACGACTTCGTGCACCTGATGATGCAGCTGCGCGAGGACGACAGATTGGAGACGGACCGCGTCCACCACATCGAGTTTAACCACAGCGTCATGACGGCCCAGGCCTTCCTGTTCTTCATCGCCGGCCTCGACTCGATCGCCAACACGGTGGGCTTCTCGCTTCACGAGCTGGCGATCGAGCCCGAGCTGCAGCAGCGCGCCGCCGACGAGGTGCGCGACATGCTGCACAAGCACGGCGGCATGACCTACGACGCCGTCAAGAACATGAACCTGATCGAGAGGATCATCCGGGAGTCGCTGCGCAAGTGGGGGCCCGTCGGCATGCTCACCCGCGCACCAAACGCGCCGTTCAAGGTACGTGAAAGCATCGTGCCACACTTCAAACCCAAAGGTGTAAATTTCCCTAATTACTTGCAGATGATTTTTGCTTGACCGCCCGCCCTTATGCCTTTCCAGATCCCGGACACGGACGTGGTCATCGACGAGAGCGTCCTGGTGCAGATCCCGGTGTGGCAGATGCAGCACGACCCGACCTTCTTCCCGGAGCCGCAGCGCTTCGACCCGGACCGCTTCACGGAGGAGAACAAGGAGCAGCGGCACAGCTACGCCTACCTGCCGTTCGGCGAGGGCCCGCGCTTCTGCATCGCCGAGCGCTTCGCCGTCCTCGAGATGAAGCTCGTCCTCGCCACCCTGATCGACAAGTTCGTCTTCACCGTGGGCAGCAAGACGGACGTGTCCATGCAGCTGGACACGAAGCAGTTCTCGCCCACGCCAAAGAGCGGCTTCTGGCTGCGCGTCGAGGACAGACCGTGATCGCGGTCGGCGCGCCTGCGTCCTACGAGGACGGTGACCCGCGGCGGGGTCTGGACTGTTTCGTGTCATGCGAGAGGAGGAGGCAGCGCGTAATTGAAGCCAGCCAGCCAGCCAGTCGTTCCAGGCGGCTGGCCGCAGCGCCCTGCCGTGCCGTGCCGTGCTGCGCACAGCGGCCGGGGTGAACTTGCCCTGACCTCGGCCAACGGCATGCTGTGTCCGGCCGGCCGCCGCGCCGCCCCCCGCCCCCCGCCCCCCGGCCCGCCTGGCCCACTGCTCCCCACAGTGTCACATCGGCGCCACCCTCTCCCCGCCGCGTCGGCCCGGGCACTGCAGCACACGGCTCGGCCGCCGCGACGCACCCGCCATTTGATGGAATGGCGTTATTAAGTGAAACCAAACATCTGCCTCCACCGACTGTGTCAAGCATTTTGTTTGCTCGCGGATACGAATCCACTCATCTGTTTTGCTTTCGGTCCATCACAAAGACAGCCGAAGCACTCGGATAACGCGATTGGGACCCATATGGGTGGGTGGAGTGGGTGGTCAGGCGGGGGGCGATCACCCCCCACTCCCCACCCCCGCCCCGTGGTCTCTTGACAGCCGCCTGAACGGTAGGCAAATTGTGTTACAGAACTCCTGTATGTAGGCAACCTGAAGGGCACTGCCCTTGCTGAAGTCCGGCTTCCTACTACCCCCTCACGAACTTTTGATGCCCCTTCCTCCTCCTTTTCTTTTTTTCCTGCTATCTCCTTTCTTCCTCCTCACTTTCTCTCTCTCTCTTTCTCTTCTTCTTTTTGCCGCCCTTTAATTCTTCCTACCACTTTTTTCTTTAGAATTTCGGTGCAGCATTCGCTGGACTCCCTTCCTAGCGCCACTGGGGTGTGTCGTGTGTCACTTCTTAATATAAGACCATTGGTTTCTCATTTTTCACTGAACGTAGTACTGTGCTACACGAGACTTCGCAGAGGATGTCACGTGGTTTCGTTAATACGCTGTATCCTCGTTGATTGCTATTAAACAGGGGCAGGCGAACTGGCGGGCAGTGCCTGCAAGGCGAAAAGTGGCCTCTTGTTTTTCTTATAGAATCAACTTTGATAATTTATTGTTATTAAAAAAATCTAAAATTATACGAAATGTTGTTTAAACGTTGATATCATAGTTTTGATGTGCTCAATTTTGTTGACATTTTAATCTTTGTTAATTTTTGTAATGAATTTGTGAACCATGAAATGTCTTAATTATTCTTCATTTCCAGATTTTTTTGTAAATTAACTCACACAGAACAGTATGCTTTCCTCATGGAACGTTCAGGCCATGGACTGCTGAAGGTGACACGAAGGAGGGAGAGGGGGGGGGGGGGGCTGGACGTGGTAGAACAACAAGGAAGATGAGCGACGTTGCCAAGTTGCCAAGCCCCGCATTTAAACCTCTGCTGAAAACAACACGTGAGTCATGCAGAACATATGTACAGACAAAATCGACATATTTTATCTTATTACATCGCTGTGAAATTTTTTTATTACATTTTCATTACATTGTAATGAAGCAATTAATACGGAAATTTCTTCCAACAATTACTCTTCTAATTTTTATCATGCGTAGTATGGAAATATGTGGTAAAGGGTCGCGTCCTCCGCAGAGGTATAGTTCGAGAGACTCGAACGCTGTCAAGTCTACCGATGATCAAAAAATAAAGGACGCACGTAAGGACTGAATCGTCCTCTACGTCGAATGCACCGGAAATAGGCAGTGGATCTCATCTCGCTGCCGTTTCTGGTCAGCCGCGCGCAAGAAATTCCATTCGGTTACCGTAAGTCCATCTAGCGGCAGAAATCAATACTACGTTATGTCATGAAAATTTCCTAAAAAGTAATGAATTTACAGATGATATGAAATTTCAGAACAGAGTAATGAAATAATCATGAAATTTCATTACACTGTATTGAATTTCAGTGTGTCATGAAATTTCATACATGTTCATTGAAATTGATCTACAAAATGTCATTAAATTTCAAACATTTTTAACAGTGATAGTAAACATTGCTTTAGATAAGCAATATAATGGGAGAGGACCTTTACGACTTATTCACGGAAAGACATCAGTATGATGAATGTATTTTTTTTTTTAAATCAAACAACAAGTAATTATGGAAAGCGCTTCTCACTTGAGGGTGCCACGGCAACGAAACGCTCCGTCTGGGTCATTCATCAGAAACTGAACTCGACGCGCACATCGCACAACAAGATAAGAGGCACTTTCTTATCGGTCTCGCCAAAATAAGGTGTGCGGACGCCCCGATAACAGATACACACAAGTACCACATGGCAGTGCAAATATATGACAAAAATAAAAGGCCAATCTAGCCACGGGCTAAAAAAAAAAAAATTGTTGTTGGAGAGGAACATATGAGGGGAGGAATGTTCAGCGTCAGATGAGGATTAAATAAATAACGAAAAAAACTCATATTGACGTGCCAATCACTGCTGGCTGTTTACTGCCCTGTTAATGACGGCAATGCATATAAGGCGCACTCCGGAAGCTGACGCTCTGCAGGTACCCGTACCGTGATTCTGCACAATGTGTTTTTCCCCCTTTTTAATTTTTTTTCCCATTGTTGCACTCATGGGGTGCGGTCGAAAGGAGAGAGAGAGAGAGAGAGAGGACACTACAAGCTGTGCGCTGCACGGAATCATCCCGCTGGTTCAGAGGCGATTTGTGGGCGGGGAGTGGCGGCGGGGTGTGGCCGCCTAGGCGCCCTCCTACCCTCACCGCCTCGCGCACGGACCGGCCAAGCGATTCCCTGCCGGCACTCGTCGGCGCGGCGCTCTCCTCGAGTGCGACAAAGACAGCACTCTCGCACCCCTCGGTAGTCTCCTCGAGTGCGAGAGAGACAGCACTCTCGCACCCCTCGGTAGTCTCCTCAAGTGCGAGAGAGACAGCACTCTCGCACCCCTCGGGAGTCTCCTGGAGAGCGAGAGAGACAGAGCGACGAGTACCGCGGCACCGGAGCACTGACCGCTGCCACGCCCGCAGCCGGGCCAGGGGCAAGGCGAGCAAGGCCACGGGGCCGCGCGGCCTTAGCAGGGCGTGACGTCATCTCGACGTCATCCCGGGGCAAATCAGACCAAGTAAATACGGTAAATACGTCCCTCATTTCAAGAGCATATCGTTCGGTGGCCTTGGGCGCAGCGCAGACCCGCGGGCAGACACAGAGACAGACAGCCTGTTTGGATACACGCCGCCGCAGCGTCTCTTATCGCGTGGGAATAAGCGCGCAAATTACATGTGGTTTTCACAATAACGTTCGCTGCTGTGTTCCGGCAAATTTTCCATTTTCTTTTCAAAAGTACAAATTTGACGTTTCGCTTGACAATGGACTCTTTATTATGCACATGAGAAAAATAGTTTTGATTTGCAATTTAACAGGGCAGGGGGGAGGGGGGATTTCAAAAGCTCTCTCTGTCAATTTAAATGTGTACATTGCATACTTTAAATAAAGTATGCATGGCATGTATACTTCAAATAATGTATATACATACCATGTATGCATTTATAAATGTATACATACCCATCGTATACTTTGTAAAGAATTCACATTTTGCCCTCAGTTTACATACCACATGCTTTTTGGAAAAATGTATACATGGGCAGGGGCAGGTATACATTTAAGTATGCATAGACATGCATACATTTATCAAAGCATACATGGTAATGTATACTTTTGTTAAAGTGTACATGGCAGGTATACATTAATTATAAAGTGTACAATGTACACACTTGTGTTGACAGAGCTGTTTTAATAGAAAAAGAAAATTACATTTCTCCATATCCTCCCCGAAAATATGGAGTGTATGATTGTTAACGAGCAGCTACTTGGAGGTGGAATCCGTTCTTCGGCCTCGGGAAAAAAGATTTCTTGTCTAGCTCAACATCGGATTCATAGCGGGGGCCAGGAGTGAAGACGAAGTCCCTGACCAGCATCGCGAAGGCAATCTTCATCTCGAGCAGGGCGAAGCGCTCGGCGATGCAGTTCCTGGGGCCCTCGCCGAAGGGCAGGAAGACGTAGGGATGCCTCATCTCTTTGGCCTCGGGCGTGTGTCGGTCAGGGTCGAAGCGCATCGGGTCAGGGAAGTAGTTCTCGTCAACAGCGTTCATCGAAGTCAGAAGGAACACGAGCTGCCCCTTGTCGATGACCAGGTCACCGACCCGGGTGGTGGCGTTGCACTTGCGGAGGATCACGCCGATGGGGTTCCACAGCCGGAGTGCCTCGAGGACAACACGGTTCACCAGGTCCATCTTCTTGAGCGCGTCGTAGGTGAGCTCACCGTCGTGTTGACGAAGCACGTCGCGCACCTCGTTGGCCACCCTGTCCTGCAGCTCTCGGTCGACGGCCAGCTTGCTCAGGGCAAACGAGATGGTGTTGGAGATGTTGTCCAGGCCGGCGATGAAGAAGATGAAGCCCTGCGCCGCCATGACGCCGGGAGTCAGCTCGACGTGGTTCTCGGGGTCCACGCCGGCCAGGTCGGCCTTGCGGAGCTGCATCATGAGCTGCACGAAGTCGTTTCGCTCTATGTTGTGCTCTTCCCGGCGCTCTACAGTGTCTTTCATTAGGTTGACGAAAAAATTATGAACCTCGTTCATCATCCATTTGAAAGGCAGCAACCCACCGGCTTTGGGGTGTATAAGCTCCAAGAGAAAACGCAACATCTGAATAGGTGACTGTCGGAAAAGCTTTCTAGACATGGTCAAGAACTCGGTGTCATGGTCGCGTAGGCAGTTGCACTGGATGCCGAACGCCACCGAGCCGATCACGTCCGTGGCGTAATGCGACAAGAGGGTGCTGATTTCCACCTCATGCGAGTCTGCTGTCTTGGCCTCCGCGGTGACCTGGGCGTTGAGCTCTACGGCGATGTCGTGCATCAGGGAGAACATGAGCTTGAGCTTGCCGGAGGTGAAGGTGGGACTGAGTTTGTTGCGGAGGTTTCGCCACTTGTTGCCGCTCAGGTTAAAGAGGTGCTGGCTAAGTGGATCGTGCTCGTAGGTGGGAAGACCTCGGTCGTGAAAACTGCTGAAGTCCTTGCACGTGATCTGCTTGATCATCTCGGGGTCCCACACCAGGAGCAGCGGAGAGGTCCACTGGTACACGCCGCAGTAGCCGGTCTCCTTGAAGGGGGCAGCCATTGCATGAATCGCCCCGGTAAAGGTCTTCTTGGCCGTCACCATGAAGCCGAAGTTGCCGACGATGAGCGTTGGCTCGGGGTAGGGCACCCCGCGCCTCCTCCAGTGGCCGTAGCGCCAGGCAAAGAAGATGTACGCGGCCGCCAGGGCGGCGGCCACCACCGTCGCGACAGTCGTCGCCTCCATGCCGCCGGACGTCACCCGGGAGGACTGGCTGGCCTGGCCGCTCCGATCCGAAAGGCAAGCGAGCCGAGTCTATGCGCGCCCCGGCCCCCGTCCCGTCCCGCCCATCTGCCACCCACTCGGCCCCCTCCCCTCCCCTCCCCTACTCTCCCCTCCGGTCCGGCGCCGCGCCGTGAGCATTGAGCATGACGGCAGCGGCGTCCAGATTACATGACACACAGCCGGTCCCATCCCGATGCATGTCGTATGGCCAACAACGTATTTGCAACTGATTCCGTTTCCGCAGTGTTAAAAAGAACAGTGTTGCCAGAAAAGTTAGGCAAAAAACCGCGCAACACACGTGTGTGCAGGTGGCGGTATCTCCGCCTGCCTACTAGGCAACCTCCCTGCACCCGCGCCCAGACGTCGCCTTAGGCAGGCGGAGATACTGTCCCGTTATGCACAGGTGCGTTGCGCGGCTTTTTGCCTAACTTTCTGGCAACACTGAAAAAGAATGCGTTCTCGCCTGACTTTAAGATTTGGGGGAGAGTCCTGTCATTGATTTACATCCTAAAGCAAATCTTTTAAAATAACCACAACTTATTGATTTTATTGGCTGAGCGTTAACGAACCCGTACACCCTACCGCAGTACGAGATGGTGTTGGAGACACAGTACACTGCTCGTCTGTGTGTCTGTCTCAGTCTGTCTGGTCTGTTTGCAACATAACAAAACAGAAAGAGGAGATATAGACATGACATTTTTACTGTGCCCCAATCCCCCCCACCAAAAATAAAGAAATTAATAATAATAATAAAAATAATAATAACTCGACTGTCAACTCGACTGTTGTGCACTTGATCTGCAAACTCAAGTGTGAGACAGTATCACACTTTTTACTGCAGTACCGCCGTGTCTCACACTTTGAGAAACTATTTTCTGTCGTTGAATAGCAATCACGTTTTAAAGAACAGCATCAGCTTTGGCTGAAAATCCCGGATAAAACGGCCCACCATGTGATGGGGTTTGGAACAACAATACATTAAATAATCGTAAATTAATGGTTTCAAAACTTTATGGGGAACTTTGTTGTTTGCGATCAGAACCCCATCACATGGTAGCTCGTTTTAACCGGTATTTTGAACCAAAGCTGACGCTGTTCTCTAAAACGCGATTGCTATTCAACGACAGAAAATAGTTTTTTGCAAGTGTGATACACAATGGTACTGAAGTAAAAAGTGTGATACGAGTTTGCAGAGTGCAAGGCAAGAACTGCACGCGGCAGGCGCACACTTGCAAGTGCACAACTGTTGAGTTATAAACACTTACAAGCGTACAACTTGCAGGTTGGAAACTTGCAATTGAACAGCTGCCGAGTTACACACTTGCACGCGTGCAGACTGGAAGCTGCACACTTACAAGTATTGCGCAATTGCACACCTGGTTTATTAGTGTAAGTGTGCAAGTTCCAGTCTAAAACGTACACGTGTAGAACTCGGCAGCTGTGCAATTGCAAGCATGAAATTCGCCAGTTGCACCCTTGTAAGTGTTCCACTCGATAGGTGTGCACTTGAAAGTTTTCAACAAGGAAGTGTTGCACGCGGCAGTTGAACACTTGAAAGTGCACAAACTGTCGAGTTGAACACTTACAAGTGTGCAACTGGCGATTTTCACACTTGCAATTGCACAACTGCAGAGTTTTACACTTGTACGTGTTAGACTGGAAGTCACACACTTACAGGTGTTGAGCAGCTGCACACTTGGTTTATCAGTGTTTGTAAATATTTTGACATATTACAAAATTTAATATTCATGTTACACAATTTTGCATCACACATGTCTGATACAGAAAACTGTGTCAAAATCGATAAATAAATATCAATCAAGATTGGTATTGATAGCAGATGATACCGCAAGAGAAATTGCTATGAGGTGCGACAATTTGTGTGTGAACGCACACGATGTAAACGACGAACGACGCCAGCAGCGCCGCGCCGCGTGCCTGCGGGGTTGGGAGGGAAAGGGGTGGGGGGATGGGGTGTCCGCCGGCGGCGTGGCGGACCGAAGTGGTCGCTGGCAGGGAGGAGCTGTTAGTGTTATACACGCTGCGCGCGAGGAGGAGGTGCCATTGTTCCGCGCAGACTGTGCGTCAGGCAGCCATAGCCCCCCCCTGGCAGCGCCGCGCTATATTATTAGTTTCTGGACTCGAGAGTAAAAGCTAGCTGACACCTTCAAATTACAAGTTAAATGTTATGTTAAGTGTTTAAAGGTATCATCTGCTAAAAATGAATTAGTTTTTAGAGTGTAAAGTGTCTTAGATAATTTACTGCTACAAACAAAATAATCTGGAATGATCCGAAATGTTCCTAACCAGAAAGGAAATATTGGAAACGCGCCGATAAAAAATTTGGAACATTTTGGTGACAAACTTTCCTTATTTCGCTACTAAAAAAACCTTCCAATCATTGTTACAACATTTTGAACTGATTTTGTAAAGAGTAGAACGCAACCCCAAACCATATGCGTGAAAGAGCCGCGAGCAGATGTACGCAGGCGCATTAAAACGTATCAATTTATCGAAATCTCACGAAGCATGTTACGCGATAAGCAGGCCTGAAAGCGCAAGATTTATTAGACAGAAAAACGGTTGCGTACAGATACACATTTTCTTAAATCGAAATTATATGCATTAGATCGCAATAAATACTAATTATCGAGTTGTTAAGAAACAATGCCAAAAATCAGAGCTTTATTTATCATAACTAAAATTATCATTAGCAAACAACAGGTTGGCTTTAGAATAACAGCAATACAAGGCACACACAGTCTAATTTAAGCATTTTCAACAATCTTAGTAGATCTACTGCACAATTAACCGTCGTACAAAAATGTCTTTGGTCTTGTTACGCGCGAGCGGTCACTTGCAGAACAATACCATCTTTAGGCATGGGGAAGAAAGCTTTCGGATCAAGTTCGACCTCTTCTTTGTGGCTGGGGCCATTGCTGAACACGAAGTCCCGGAGGAGCATGGCCAGGGCGAGCTTCATCTCGAGCAGCGCGAAGCGCTCGGCGATGCAGTTCCTGGGGCCCTCGCCAAAGGGCAGGAAGGTGTAGGGATGCCTCGTTTCCTTCACCTCGGGCAAGTGACGGTCCGGGTCGAAGCGCGTCGGGTCCGGGAAGTTATTCTCGTCCATAGCGGCGATTTGCGCCATGATGAAGATCAGCTGCCCCTTTTCGATGGTGAGGTCACCCACCCGGGTGGTGGCGTTGCACTTCCGAACCATCAGCCCGATCGGATTCCATATCCGCAGCGCTTCGAGAGTCGTACGATTTACCAGGTCCATTTTCTTGAGCGCTTCATAGGTGAGCTCACCGTCGTGTTGCCGAAGCACGTCACGCACCTCGTTGGCCACCTTGTCCTGCAGCTCTGGGTTGGCGGCCAGCTTGCTCAGGGCAAATGCGACGGTGTTGGAGATGTTGTCCAGGCCGGCGATGAAGAAGATGAAGCCCTGCGCCGCCATGACGCCGGGGTTCAGCTCGACGTGGTTTTCGGGGTCCATGCCGGCCAGATCGGCCTTGCGGAGCTGCATCATGAGCTGCACGAAGTCGTTTCGCTCCACGTTGTTCTTCTCGCGGTACTCGACCGTGTCCTTCATTAGGTTGACGAAAAATCTGTGCACATCCGAGAAGATCAACCAGAAGGGCAACAGGCCGCCCAGCTTGGGATGAATTGACTCGAGTACGAAGCGGATGAACTGAGTGCGGGACGTTCGAAACACGCTCCTGGACATTTTCTGAAATTCGTTGTCGTTGTCGCGAAGGCAGTTGCACTGAATGCCGAACGCAACCGACCCAATCACGTCCGTGGCATAGCGAGACAGGAGCGTGCTGATATTCACCTCGTGCGTGTCCGACTTCTTGGCCTCCACGGCGATCTGTGTCCTCAGTTCTACGCCGATGTCGCGCATCAAGGGGAACATGAGCTTGAGCTTGCCGGAAGTAAAGGTGGGGCTCAGCTTGTTGCGGAGGTTTCGCCACTTGTTGCCGCTCATGTTGAAGAGGTGCTGGCTTAGCGCGTCGTGCTTGTGCTCCGGTATCCCTCGGTCGTGGAAGCTGCTGAAGTCCTTGCACGTGATCTGCTTGATCATCTCGGGGTCCCACACCAGGAGCAGCGGCTGGCTCCACTGGTACACGCCGCAGTAGCCCGTTTCCTTGAAGGGGAGCGCCATCTCCTTCAGCGCTGAAGAGAAGGTCTTCTTGCCCGTGACTACGAAGCCGAAGTTCCCCACGAGGGGCAAGGGTTTGGGGAAAGGTACCCCCCGTCTCTTCCAGTAGGTGAAGCGGTAGGTGTAGAACAGGTACAAGCCCCCCAGCAGGGTGGCCGCCGCCGCGAGGATCGTCGTTAACTCCATGATATCGGTGTGTGCCGCTACAGCGCACTGACTGGCCTCAACGCTCCGAGCTGAGCGCTATATACAAGCTGTGTTTTCGGTCCCCGCGCGCCCCGCCGCTTACCACCACCACCCGCGGCCGCCCGCTGGTGCCGGCCTCTTACCCCGCCCCCCCCCCCCCCTCGTCCGCCTGCGCCGTCTCCCCCCCCCCTCCCCCTGCGCGTCCCGCGCCGGCCAGGAAGCGTCATCAGCGTCCGCAGCCTCGCAACGGCACACCACGACGCTGTCGAGCAGACAGTCCGGGAAAAATATATCAGGTTTACCGATATTTTCCTATGCACACAGACACACACCAACATCAACTTCAAGCAATCCAATTTTGCCCGTGCTAGCCTCAACGCAGCCTTCCCAGAGCGCCAGAGGGCTTTCACTCAATCCAGGATCGCCAACCGCCGTTGCCGGATTAGCAAGGGCGTCTGGGGAGGGGGCGAGGGGGCGAATGACACCTAATGACACCCCCTCCCACCCTGTCGAAAGGTTGACAACTTAAGCTACAAAACCCCTGTAGGTAGGCAGCACTTAGGGCAGCGCCCCCCGCCCCCCAACTCTCTTCAGTACCTCTTAACGCCCCAGCGGACAGGCATACATACGCAAGTTCGGCCCGAAGCTCGTCAGCCTGCCGCAGCCGCCCGTCTGGCTCGAGGCTCACCGACCCCACAGCTGAGGAAGCACCCCCGGCCAGTTGCATCAGCTGTTTAGCGGTCCGGGGGCGTGGAGCGGCGGAGCGGCGGCGTAGCGCGGCGGAACCCGGAGAACCCTCGGCCCCTCCCCTTATATCCAGCGCATTCGGAGAAACAGCCTCACTCCCACCCTTTGTAGCGGTTTCGCCACGAACGTTCACTGTGAAAAATATTTGTAAGGGTTACGGGAAAATTTTACATGATAAATGTCGTAAAGTTACAACTTCCAGTTGTATTGCTATGAAGATTTTTTTTTTTACACCAGGTATCGACTTACTTTTCTTTGACGAGTAAGAATTTGCTGTCGTAATTGTACGACTGCGCTCGTAAATTTACAACTCTGTGTCGTATTTACAAATTACGAAAAAAGTCGTAAATTTACTATAGTATTACTATAGTATTTTCTTCACAGAGTTAGAGATTGCGGTATATTGTATAGCCTGTCCAGGCCAGTTTCTCCTGGAGGAAATGTGCATCAATAATAAAAGCGCGCTGCTACCGTTGCAGAACCGTGGTTTCTTTTTACAGCGGCTATTTAAAGCTCCCGCCCAGACGCGTGCTTGATGATTGCTTACCACAGTTCGTGGCGCGCTCCCGGGGGGCCCCACAGGCAGTCTCCCCCCCCCCCCTCCTTCCCCTCTCTCCCATGGAGCCCCAGCTCTGCTGTCCAGCGCGGCGCGGTCGGGCGCGCCGCTCGCCCAACAACGGTCAAGGTCTCCTCACTTTGTCATTCGCGATCCGGCGTGACAATCCTCTGCGCGAACGGAAGTTTGTTTGGAAGAAGTTGACTACCTGCACGGTGGTAGTGGACCCGCCTAAAAGTAAGAGGCGCACGAAGTCCGGTGGGTGCGGGGCTGTCTCTCGGAGCATGTCAACGTACACTGTGAAAAATATATTTGCATATGTACGATATGTTTTGTAAATGACGACCCACGAAAAATGTAGTAAATTAATTTACAGCAACCCATTCCTGCTTATTGTATTTGAATTTCGAGTTGATGGGTAGTGCTTTTAACTTTTCGATTTGTAATTTTAATTTTACAGCGCTCGGCTTCGCGGCAAATTTTCCCGTAAACCTACGACAATTTCTCACAGTGTAGAAGCTGGCGGCGGCCGGGTAGAGCACGAGTGCAGGACTCGTCCTAGCAATGTTGCCAGTAAAGTTAGGCAAAATTCGCACGATACACCTGTGTGCAGGTGGCGGTATCTGGTATCTCCGCCTGCCTACGAGGCAACTCCCCAGCACTCGTGCCCAGGCGTTGCCTAGTAGGCAGGCGGAGATACATTCCCGTTACGCACAGGTGTATTGCGCGTTTTTTTGCCCAATAACTTTCTAACAACACTGCGTCCGAGAGCCCCACCAGGTGCCCCTCCCACCGGACCCCGGAAGCCTCCTGCTCGTCCCCGGGCGCCTCCATGCGAGGGTAAGGAGGTTCGTCAAGGTGCTGCCCCACAGAGATGTGCGGACAGAGTTTGTTTGAATTGGAACGAACACGATCAGAAAACTTTAAAATCAATTCGAACCAAACCGAACACGAACAACAATTATTTGTCTTTTTTTTTTTCCCTTCGAACGAACCGAACACGATTTTGTTCGAATCTGAAGAAGAAAAAAAAACACACTTTTCAAATGAAAAAGCTGTCAACATTGAATAGATTGTAATATGAGGCATGTCATTTTTTGCTCGATGACGCACACTTTCACACTTTACATTTCGAACAGTTCGAGCGGTAGCATTTTATTTTTGGTCCCGAACGAACAGAAATTATACTCGGTTCGTTCGAGTTCGTTCGGATTCGAACATGTTCGCACATCTCTAAAAGTGTTAACTAGTAAAACTCTACACTCTAAATGTCTATGGACTTTTCTTGTGGACTTTTTTGTCCACAGTTTCAGTGACAAAGACATTGTTACCAATAAGATGGTCTACAATTTTGTGAACAGCTAGAGACAAATTTGTTCATAGCTGTCAACAAAAAACCCTCTATGGACTTTTCTGCGTACATTTTGGACGCAATTTTGCAGACAGGCTGTCCATATTTCTGTGCGTTACCAAACTTATGGACAAATTTTATTTGTGTCCAGCTGTCTACAGTTTGTTAAACATTATGGACAAATTTGTCGATAATCGTCAACAAATTTGTCACCAGCCTGGAAACGCTCAAATATATGTCCAACTTGTCCACAAAAAAGTCCATAGACATTTAGTGTGTAGTCATGTGAACTCTGATTTCAGTTTTGACTGGGGCTTTGGGACTATCAACAAAAAGTACGTCCATTTTTCTGAGATACATATTGTATCTTACCAGAGCTAGCGCCTGTGAGACTCACGATAGGCCAGCCCGCACCACACACACGCACAGCAGACAAACTGTTGCCTACCACGCAGGCACTTTTTAGAGCTTGCACAGGCTAAACTTGGCAATTTCTTGACTGCAAATGAGCCGCGTATTTTACAAACGGTCTTTACGTATCCTTAGAGAGTAGAATTGGGACGACCAATGGGGCTGGGGCGGGCTGACCCCAGGACGTATTGGGCGGTGTACGGGGCGGTGTACGGGGCGGTGTACGGGGCGGTGTACGAGTCGGCAGGAAGAAGTTATTGTCCAAGACCCAGTCGGGGATGATATTTAGTGCGTTTCGTATCAATAATAGAACATTTCTAGTGGCTCCATTATTATTTTCGCGTGTGTTTGAATTGCAAAACAAATAGCAAAAATATTAACCGAGCCGCCGGTAATTTTTAGGCACGAAGCAGCCTTTTAGTTTTGTCGTTGAATCCGATATTTTTATGCACGAAGTGTAGCCTTCAAGTTTCATAGCCGGATGAAATTCTTGTGCACAAAGTGGCCTTATAGTTTCGTCGGAGGATCCGACTTTTTTTTAGGCAACGGTGAGAGCAAGGGTGAGAACCTGACCACTTTAAAAAATATCTTTGTAGATTTCTGATTTGTATTGTATATAATCATTTACGAAATACGTTGTAAATTAACGACACCCCTTCCTTGCTTGCAATTGAATTTTAAGTCAGTACCCTACGTAGTGCTTGTAATTTTACAATTAGTAAATTTAATTTGACATCTCTTCGTGAAAAGTTTTCCCATTAACCTACGACTTATTTTCACAATGACCTTCACCCACTCACCTGCCGTCTGCCGCCCACTCGTCAACCCCGTACCCTACCCTCCGATGCCTTGCTCTCCCCATTCCTCTACGTCGCCGTCAGCCTGACAGCAGTGCCATCAAGATTGTACTGAGCACTGCTGATACCTTCCCAAATACCCTGCAGTATATGTCGTCTGGAAATATGTACTGCGGCTACTGCTTTAGTGTCCACAGAGGTTAAAAAAATATGCGTACTCACGACAATTTAGGATTTTGGGAAGACATAATCTCAGTGATAACTTTATATCTTACAGCAAACAAAATATTAGCATTTATTTATTGATTCCATATTCTGCTGTAGCAGAAAAAACCTAAGCTTACATTAACTTTATTCATATTTATATTCACAAGGAAGAAATCATTTCTATTTAATGGGTCGTTATGTAACACAAGCTATAATTTGCATATTAAAGCTTGTGTTACATAACTACCCGTTAAAGAGAAATGTTTGCGCCCGGCGCACTTTATTTAACATTTTTTAAAAAATGCTAACAAATACCATACTGCCTTTACGACAAAAGCAATGCAAAGGCACACACAGTCTCATTAAAACACTTTGGACTTTCTTTACAGATCTTTAGAGATCAACACCACTCGTATTTGGCACATAGCTGTATCTTTGGCCTTGTCACGCGCGGGCGGCCACCTGAAGGACAAAACCATCCTTAGGCATGGGGAAGAAAGCTTTCGGATCAAGTTCAACCTCTTCTTTGTGGCTGGGGCCAATGCTGAACACGAAGTCCCGAAGGAGCATGGCTAGGGCGAGCTTCATCTCGAGCAGCGCGAAGCGCTCGGCGATGCAGTTCCTGGGGCCCTCGCCAAAGGGCAGGAAGGTGTAGGGATGCCTCGTTTCCTTCACCTCGGGCAAGTGACGGTCCGGGTCGAACCGCTTGGGGTCCGGGAAGTTATTCTCGTCCATGGCGGCGATTTGGGCCATGATGAAAACCATCATTCCCTTTTCGATGGTGAGGTCACCCACCCGGGTGGTGGCGTTGCACTTTCGAAACAGAAAGCCGATCGGGTTCCATAACCGCAGCGCTTCGAGTGCCGTGCGGTTCACCAGGTCCATCTTCTTGAGCGCGTCGTAGGTGAGCTCACCGTCGTGTTGCCGAAGCACGTCGCGCACCTCGTTGGCCACCTTGTCCTGCAGCTCTGGGTTGGCGGCCAGCTTGCTCAGGGCAAATGCGACGGTGTTGGAGATGTTGTCCAGGCCGGCGATGAAGAAGATGAAGCCCTGCGCCGCCATGACGCCGGGGTTCAGCTCGACGTGGTTCTCGGGGTCCATGCTGGCCAGATCGGCCTTGCGGAGCTGCATCATGAGCTGCACGAAGTCGTTTCGCTCTACGTTGTTCTTCTCGCGGTACTCGACCGTGTCCTTCATTAGGTTGACGAAAAATCTGTGCACATCCGAGAATACCAACCAGATGGGCAAAAGGCCGCCCAGCTTTGGGTGAATTGCCTCCAGTATTCCTCGGACGAACTGAGCAGGGGATGTTCGGAACACTTGCTTGGACATGGTTTGAAATTCGTTGTCGTTGTCGCGAAGGCAGTTGCACTGAATGCCGAACGCAACCGACCCAATCACGTCCGTGGCATAGCGAGACAGGAGCGTGCTGATATTCACCTCGTGCGAGTCCGCCTTCTTGGCTTCAGCGGCGATCTGGGCGCTCAGTTCCACGCCGATGTCGCGCATTAAGGGAAACATGAGCTTGAGCTTGCCGGAAGTAAAGGTGGGGCTGAGCTTGTTGCGGAGGTTACGCCACCTGGTGCCGCTCATGTTGAAGAGGTGCTGGCTTAGCGCGTCGTGCTTGTGCTCCGGTATCCCTCGGTCGTGGAAGCTACTGAAGTCCTTGCATGTGATTTGCTTGATCATCTCGGGGTCCCACACCAGGAGCAGGGGTCGGCTCCACTGGTAGATGCCGCAGTAGCCCGTTTCCTTGAAGGGGAGCGCCATGTCCTTCAGCGCCGCAGAGAAGGTCTTCTTGCCCGTGATCACGAAGCCGAAGTTGCCTACGACGGGTGTAGGTTTGGGGAAAGGCACCCCCCTGCTCTTCCAGTAGGTGTAGCGGTAGCTGAAGAACAGGTACAAGCCCCCCAGCAGGGTGACGGCCGCCGCGAGGATCGTCGTGAGCTCCATGTTACTGGTGTGTGCCGCTGCCGAGCACTGACTGGCCTTAACGCCCTGAGCTGAGAGATATACACAAGCTGCGCGCCCTCGCCGCCGCGCGCTCCTACCGGCCTCTCACCGCCCCCCTCCCCCCTCCCCTTCCCGCGCCCCGCGCCGACCAGGCAGCGTCATCAGCGTTCGCAGAGGCGCAGCGCCACGCTAAGCCGCCCTCGAGTACACTTGACCTGAGAGTACCAAGGGCAGTCAAAAAGATCAAGTTATATCTGAAAATTTTCTGTAAGCAAACACCAACATCAACTTTAGGCAGTCCGCCCTTGTCCATATTACCCTCCACGCAGCGCTCCCAGACGGTTTAGAGAGTTCGGACTCTATCGTAGATCGCCTGGCAGGCGCGTTATTTTTATTTATTTATTTATTATTATTATTATTATTATTATTATTATTATTATTATATTTTTTTTTGGGGGGTGGGGAGTGTGGTGCGATTATCCCCCCTTTCAGGCAACCTGAGCGAAAGGTCCCTGGCCTAACAGCTGAGGCTGAGGAAGCACCCCCGGCCAGTTGCGTCAGCTGTCCACGCGGCGAGGAGTGGTGAAGCGCTTCGGAGAACACAGAGAATCTCCGGCGCCTCCCCGAAATCTACCTCAGTGCACTTGATGAAAGATACTGATTCCTAGGAAAACCATCCTTGCTACCACCCATTGTGGCGTTTTCGCCAAGAACGTATCGTATCGACATTTGGTACATAATGGTCCCCCTCTCTCTCTGGGCGAAATTGTGCATCAGAAATAAAAGCGCGCATTCCTTTGGCGCCGGTTGGCAAGTCTGGTGCTTAACAGAACCACTTTGGCACCAAATATTTACCAGCAGCCCAACACAACCCGTACAGAAATAGGTCTCTCTCTACTTCTCGCACTAGGGCTGTGCCGGGCTGAGTGAGCAGTGTCTTGTCAAAGTATCGCGATAAGATACACCCGTCAGATCACAAAACGCGTCGTTCTATCGTTTGACGAGAAAATCGAAGGCTGTTTCAGATTCGAGGATCGTTGCGAAATCGAACTATTACGCATGATATTGCTAACATTGGTGTCAAAATTTCGCGAGAGTTTTCAGAGAGGACTTTTGCTTTATCAATAAAGATCGAATCATTTGTTATAAATATTTGAATGAAACATTTAAACATAACAGAACGAAAGCCTCAAATAAGACTGCACTGTAAAAAGTATTGTTGTAAGTACACAAGCGTGCGAATGTCGTACACTCGGATGTATGCGAATGCCTATTCGTACACTTGAGGGCGTTTCCATGGAAATTCATACAGTTTGTCATCCAAGTGCACGAATGATTATTCGCACACCTAGAAGTGTGTGACATTCACACACTTGGGTTTCCGGTGTAACAACAAATCGTTTTGTATATCTGACTAATGATTTTTACAACGACATAGACATTTAAGGGAGCATCCTATAGTGTAGAAGGCTCAAAAAATCGAAAAACAATATTTTGTTCTTTAAAATGTCTCTAATGATCGTTAATGTGACCCAAGTGGCCCCGGGTCCCTATTCTAGTTTTCCCATCCGTGGGAGGTCTGCACATGCCGCGGTTATAAAGTCTTCTCGCATCGTCATGGGGACAGCGAGTCGAAGACGGTACTCTGCACTCGGCTGACTGCGGGCCGCGCCGCCCGGCCTGGCCGGAGCGCCGGCCGCGCAGGCAACCCACCTCGCGCGGTCAGCGCTTCGCACTTACTCCAGCAGAGATCCGGCCCAGCTGATCGACAGCGCGCTCTCGCGCCAAGGTAAGCACAGTTCAAATTTGACATGCCCGCACCCAGATCACGCCCGCTAGTGCGTGACACACACGCGCGGCCCGCAGTCAGCCGAGTGCAGTACCGTCTTCGACTCGCTCTCACGGCCGTGCGCGTCACCGCACGACCCTGGGGCAAGCCCTGGGGCCCCGTGCCCTTCGAGATGAAGGTTGGGCCGAGGTGGGACGCGCGGGTAGAGGTCTCCACCCCATTTCAGTTCGGCCCTGGGGGGTGGTGAAGTTAGGGGTGGTTTTCGACGATTTTGATGTTTTTTTTGGCTCTGGATGCGAAACGGGTGAACCGTACCGATTGACTTGCAATTTTGAGGGAAGCTGCATTGGAGTGCCCTCTTACAGTCCCGCACCACCGCTTCGCTTAACATCCCCTACTGGGGATTGGTTCGGCGTCACCTAAGGGTGGCCACCTCATCAGAAGGGGTTGAAATTTCGGGGTCGGATTTTTTTGCAGGAATTGATACACGAGGTCACTGTGCATCTCCCCTCAAAATGCTACGCCCCTACTTGCCCTACTCCTACTCCACCCCTAAGTACCCAAAATGGGTGAAATTCAAAATGGTGTGGGACTTCCGAGGGGGTGGTTTGGACGGGGGTGGTCGGAAACGAAAAAACTCAACCGGGCTGCGTAGGGGGATGGTGGCGGCACCCTTTTCTGCCATGCACAAAAATTCGAAAAAATCACCACCTTAAGGGGATGGGTGTAAATGTGGAGGGGGTATTTTTTGTCCAATCGCAATTTCGCTTACGCACCGTTGGAAAGAGCGCAAACAATTGAGTCGGTTCAGTGATTTTTATGATTATTGGAGCACTTAAAGATACATTTTCTGACCTATTTAAATCGATTTTTTGACCCTCGTTCACCTAAGGGTGGTTTCCCCAAAACGGGGTGAGACATGTCCTACGCACTTCGTTGGGATCGAGATGAAGGATGTGCTGTTTCCAGTTAAGCTGCCCCGGTCGGTTTCGGGGGCGTTCGGGGCGTTCGGGGCAGCGGGGCCGTTAGGGTGGGTGTTCCAATCGGTGGCTCTGGCGCGTCGCATCGGGAACGTCGGCGCGTCACACAGCGTCGTAAGGCGTCGCGCAGCCCCCGTCCACCTCGATCTGCCCTGTCGGCAACCCCAAGCCCAACTGCCCCGCTGCCCCGAACGCCTCGAAACCGACCGGGGCAGCTTAGCTGGAAACAGCACTGGAGGCACCTGCCTGCCAAATCCCAACCTTGTCGCTCGAAAAATGTAAAATTGGCGCCCGGTGAAAAAAGTGGGCCGCTAATTATGAGGGCCAGTGTAAAACAAAACACACGTTTTCCAGCGATTTTAGAAGGCCTAAAAAACAATGCGCAGTGTTCTCCCAAAACCAAATATTTTGGCTCTGTTTACTGAGCACCTCTCAAGCTTTGCTAGAAGCTGATTCCCCGCTACATTAAGCCACTCCTCCCAAAGGCGGTATGAAAAATACTGCAGCAATCTTCCATTGAGCCGCTTGATCCTATTCCCATTAACCACTAGAACCCCCCCCCCTCCACAATACCTTCGAATGCACTCCTCTTTCTTCCTCTCCGTCGCCGTCAACCTGATGGCGGTGCCATCCGGATTACAATAAACACTGGTGATCCCACCCCAATTACTTCAATACATGTCGTATGGCAAAACGTATTGGCAACTGAATTCGTTTTGACACAGGTTACAAAGTACGCGTACTCAAGTAAGTTTCGGAATTTGGAAAGACGTAGGATTTTTTATTACTTTGTACCTTAAAGCAAACAATATACTAGGGGAAAAAACTATAACCTTCCTTTATTTATCCTTTTCTGTGATATAGCAGATACAAAAATGAAAGCTGAAAGGTACACGGAAATTGAAATCTAACTTATTTAAAAAAAACACCGGCTATAATATATGTCCTTAATTTAATATTAAAAAAAAACATTGCCATCAAGAAAAGAAACGCCGGCTTTCCGACAGCAAAAATACAAGGCACACACACATTTGGGGATTTCCGGTAGGAAGAATCTTCATCAGTAAGAAGACTAAAATTAGGTATGCCGGGAAAAAATGTATACTATATACATTTTAGTTAAATATATATTTAACTACTTAAAAGCGCTTAAAACTGTAGTTTAATGACGAAAACTGTACAACATTTGTCGAACAACTTTAGTTTTCCCTCATTAAAATCAATGTTTTCTCCCATGAAACGGCAGGTTTCCTTCAATATGCTTCAGTTGAAACATGCTACTACACTATAGCGTAACTAAGAGTAATTCCGACCGACTTTCAAACAATCTTAAAAGATCCACTCCACGATTAATCGTCATAAAAAAAAAACGTCTGTAGTCTTATCACGCGCGGGCTGTCACCTGAAGGACAAACCCATCCTTAGGCATCGGGAAGAGAGCTTTCGGATCAAGTTCGACCTCTCCTTTGTGGCCGGGGCCATTGCTGAACACGAAGTCGCGGAGGAGCATGGCCAGGGCGAGCTTCATCTCGAGCAGCGCGAAGCGCTCGGCGATGCAGATCCTGGGGCCCTCGCCAAAGGGCAGGAAGGTGTAGGGATGCCTCGTTTCCTTCACCTCGGGCAAGTGACGGTCCGGGTCGAAGCGCGTCGGATCCGGGAAGTTCTTCTCGTCCATAGCGGCGATTTGCGCCATGATGAAGACCACCTGCCCCTTTTCGATGGTGAGGTCACCCACCCTGGTGGTAGCGTTGCACTTCCGGAGCATCAGCCCTACTGGGTTCCATATCCGCAGCGCTTCGAGGGCCGTGCGGTTCACCAGGTCCATCTTCTTGAGCGCGTCGTAGGTGAGCTCACCGTCGTGTTGCCGAAGAACGTCGCGCACCTCGTTGGCCACCTTGTCCTGCAGCTCTGGGTTGGCGGCCAGCTTGCTCAGGGCAAATGCGACGGTGTTGGAGATGTTGTCCAGGCCGGCGATGAAGAAGATGAAGCCCTGCGCCGCCATGACGCCGGGGTTCAGCTCGACGTGGTTCTCGGGGTCTATGCTGGCCAGATCGGCCTTGCGGAGCTGCATCATGAGCTGCACGAAGTCGTTTCGCTCTACGTTGTTCTTCTCGCGGTACTCGACCGTGTCCTTCATTAGATTAATGAAAAATCTGTGCACATTAGAGAGGATCAACCAGAAGGGCAAAAGGCCGCCCAGCTTCGGGTGAATTGTCTCCAAGAAGAAGCGAACAAACTGAGCGGGGGACGGTCGGAAGATGCTCCTGGACATGATGAAAAATTCGTTTTCTTGGTCGCGAAGCGCATTGCACTGAATGCCGAACGCCACCGACCCTATCACGTCCGTAGCATAGCGAGACAGGAGCGTGTTGATCTTCAACTCATGCGTTTCCGCCTTCTTGGTCTCTTCGGCGATCTGGGCGCTCAGTTCAACGCCAATGTCACGCATTAAGGGGAACATGAGCTTGAGCTTGCCGGAAGTAAAGGTGGGGCTCAGCTTGTTGCGGAGGTTTCGCCACTTGTTGCCGCCCATGTTGAAGAGGTGTTGGCTCAGCGGGTCGTGCTTGTCCGCCGGTAACCCTCGGTCGTGGAAGCTACTGAAGTCCTTGCACATGATCTGCTTGATCATTTCGGGATCCCACACTAGGAGCAGCGGTTTGGTCCACTGGTACACGCCGCAGTAGCCCTTTTCCTTGAAGGGGAGCGCCATCTCCTTGAGCGCCGTAGTGAACACCTTTCTGCCCGTGAGCACGAAGCCGAAGTTGCCTACGAGGGGCAAGGGCTTGGGGAAAGGCACTCCCCTTCTCTTCCAATAGGTGAAGCGGTAGCTGTAGAACAAGTACAAGCCCCCCAGCAGGGTGGCGGCCGCCGCGAGGATCGTCGTCAACTCCATGTTACCGGTGTGTGCCACTGCGGCGCACTGACTGGCCTCAACGCTCCGAGCAGAGATATAAACAAGCTGTGTTGTTGTTGTTCTCCCCGCTGCCCGCTCCTGCCGGCCTCTCACCGCCACCCGCTCGCCTACGCAGTCTCTCCCCACCCGCGTCGACCAGACAGCATCATCATCGTCTGCAGCAGCGCAACGCCACGCCGCACTTGAGCACATAGCCCCGCGCGACAAAAAACAAAAACAAAAAAAAAAAAACAAAAAAAAATTCCCGCAAAATTTTCTCTGCACACACCAACATTAACTTATTTAGGCACTCCGATCTTGCCCATGCTGGCCTCCACGCAACCTTTCTAAAGAGAACTATAGGTGAAAGAGAAGCGCGAACTGTGTCGCGGTACCTGATTGGCCAGCTCTATTTTGACTTCAGCCCATCACGGTAAAAACAATATTAGATTTTTTTGAGGAAAAAGGGAATCACTCCGATCGAATTACAAGACCTCTGTCTTGAAATCCCAATGTTTCAAGGCAACAAGGGTCTACCACTTTCAAATTTCGCGTACGAGGATTATTACCAGTCACGATTAAGGTGATTATCAATGATTATTTGAATTAATCTTTAACATATTTACTGATTATTGGCCAATAAGCGCACAACTTTTGGCCAAATTTTATAATATTTCTCCATATTTGTAAAAATTTGTCAATATTCGGAAATTTTACGTGATTATGAATATATGATTATCGATAATCATCTAGAGGGTTATACGAGGATTATGGAGGTGGTAAACCCTCGCAAGGCAAGATCATGGATTCTGATGTCATTTCAAGGAAAACACTTGAAGTCACCGAATCATACTTGAAATACAAGAAAAGACCGTGTAATACAAGGATCTTTTCGTACCCAGCATTTTTCTCAACCCTTTTGAAGTAGACCACCCTACAGCAGCATTACTGCAGTAAATGAACCATACACATCGTTTGTAGATCGTTAGTAGACGTTTGTAAACATAAAATTGCTCTCCTGAAAGTTGTCCACCCTTGTTTTCGAAAAAAATAATTTTGGGGTGGCTAGCTGCAGGTTGAAGATAGCCACCCAAATCCCAAAAATGGCAATAAAAGAAAATGACGATTCAAAAAGCCTACCGGCCATTGAATTTCACACTGTATACACACTGGACAGTTCTACTTTTATTCTAGGGGTCGTATTTTTTCCGCTTTTTTTTTTTCGGAAAATTTAGAAAATTGTTGATTTTATGAAATCTGCGTTTCTGATGACAAAAACGATACGAAACGGTCTAATTACGTTCCTTCAGTCTCTGATAGTATGCGTTTTATAAAAGAAGTTCTAAAACGGGTAAGAATCGTGGAAATTTCAAGATTTGATACACAATGGTAATAAACATCGAAATTTGACAAAGAAAATCTTATAATTTTGTAGTGAATTTTTATGACTTTCCACTTCTACTCAAAGCGTTTGCCATCTTGCTTTTAGCACACAATTTTAGCTTTTTCATTTGTCCAATTTTTCCGACCCCTCGGATTTTTTTTTCCAAAAAAACAACGCGACACATGAGAAGAACAACCGCCTACCTTCGCTACCTGAAAACAAAACCGCGTACCTCTACAATCCGGAAACAAAACCGCGCACCTCTGCGACCCGGAAACAAAACCGCTTAAATGATTTTTTTGCACATTTTGCGATATTGGTGTCATTCAATACAGAATTTTTCAGGGATCATTTTGATTCTAATATCTCGAAATGTGTAAAAAAGTAATTTAAGCGGTTTTGTTTTCGGGTCGCAGAGGTGCGCGGTTTTGTTTTCGGGTGGAGAAGGTACGCGGTTTTGTTTTCGGGTGGAGGAGGTACGCGGTTTTGTTTTCAGGCAGCGGAGGTAGGCGGTTGTTCTTCTCGTGTGTCAAACGTATTTTTCAAATTTTTCCAGAAAAGTTTCCGAGATGCCAGTTGCATCACACTGTAAACGCAGTGGCCAATTTTAATGCCACAATATTGGCATTCTTTTTCGAATGCCACTTTTAATGTCGAATTTTGTCCTTCTCCGAAGAATGCCCGTTTTCGGCCACTTTTAATGCCAAAGTTTGGCCTCTGGGCTTTCGGTACACTATGGCCTCTCTCTCTCTAGGCTAGGATAAATTGTGCATCAGAAATAAAAGCGCGCATTCCTGTGATGCCGGCTGGCGAGGCTGGCGCCAAACAGAACCGTAGTGGTTCCAAATCTCTCGTCATTCAAACGCACCCCGTCCCGTACCGGGTGTTTCTTTGAATGCGTAACAGTGTTGTGGGATTGCATACTCGCCAGGGCTTCAGGGGCCATGGTCCCGTACGGGCGAATCGCGTAGGCAAACCCGCAACACTTTTACGCATTCAAAGAAACACCCGGCACATAAATAGATATCTCTCTACTTCTTGCACTAGGACTGTGCAGCGTCTTGTCACAGTATCGTGATAAGATACCCGTGGCCCGTGGAACATAGCGAATCGCCTCGATATATCGACTGACGATAAAGTCTAAGGTTGTTTCGGTATCGAGGGGCCCATACAGTCGAAGAGTACTTGGAATCGAACTTATGCTTTCCCAAAGGGGTTTTTCATTGAGAACTAGTGCAATACCGATAATAATTGAATCACTTATAGTTGTGACGTACGGTTTACGAAAACTGTAGACCCTGTGACCGCAACCGCAACATGTACCAACACATGTGCGCTAAAATAAGAATTGAAAGCATATGTACAGCTCCCAAGCACCTGCGCGCTTGCTTGATTATTGCATGCCCTCCCCCCACCCGGGTCCCCGGGGAGCCCCCCAATGAGGCCCCCACAGAGAGACTCAGCTTTGCCGTCCAGCACGACTAGGCCGCGCGCACCACTCGCCCAACGACGGACGGTCAAGGTCTTCTCACTTGTCACCCGCGATCCGACGTGACAATCCACAGAGCGACATGAAGTTTGTTTGGAAGGAGTTGACTATGACTACTGGCGCGGGAGTGGACCCGCCTGCGAACAGCTAGCACTGCTCTCGCACAGCTCTCGGCGACCAGGATGGGGAGGGACCCTCACGCCTCGACCAGGTCGCCGTCCGACGGCCGCCGCTGAACCCGCAACCAGGTCTGGCCGGGCCGATCACCGCTGTCGGGGCTGACGGTGAACTGCAGGTCAGCCAGCAGCGCGGCGAGGCACAGGGCCATCTCCTGCAGGGCGAAGAGGGACGCGGTGGTGGCGGCGGGGGAAGGCAGCCCGCTGGCTGCCCAGCTGGCCAGGGCCAGGTCCAGGTCCAGGTCCAGGCCCTCGGGGCCGCCGCCCCCGCCGCCGCCGGGCAGCTCGCCGAACGGGAGGTAGGCGCCCGGGGAGCGCGCCCGCCGCGCCTCCGCAGAGAAGCGGTCCGGGTCGAAGCGCGACGGGCTCGGGTAGCGGACGGGGTCGGCGTGCAGGCCGCTCACGGACACGTAGAGGCGCGTGCCCGGCGCCAAGCGCAGCCCGCGCCGCGGCCCCCGCACGGCCAACGAGTACCCCGCCGCGCCGACCACGGTGCGCAGCGCGCCGCACGGCGGCTCCAGCCGCAGCGCCTCCAGCAGCACCTGCTCCAGGAGCGGCGAGCGCTGCAGCACCTGAGACAGGTCCCGCGAGGTGATCACACTGGGGGAGACGCGCCTGCGGGCTCAGAGCGGCGGCCCACACTACCTGCAGGCCCAGCGGCTGGTCGGGACGGCGGGCGGCGCGCACCTCCTGGGCCACGCGGCGCTGCAGCTCGGGGCGGCGCGCGAGCTCGCGCAGGCAGCGCGCCAGCACCCGCGGGGCGCGCGCGGTCGAGGGCAGCGCGTAGGCCTGCGCGGCCACCACGTCGTACGCCAGCGCGCAGTGCCGCCGCCGGTCCTTGGCCGTCAGGAAGCTGAGCTCGCGCTCCAGCGCCGCGCCCGTCGACGACATGAGGTCTACGAAGTCGGCCCGGCGGGTGCGCGTGCGCTCGCGGAATGCGGCCGTCTCGCGGAGCATGTCGACGTAGAAGCTGGTGGCGGCCGGGTAGAGCAGGCGCGCCGGCACCAGGGCGGCCGCCGAGGGCAGCGCCGTGACCGCGGCCAGCGCGAGCAGGCTGAGCGGAGAGGGCCGGCGCGCCGCGGCCACCACCCGGTGCAGCTCCCAGCTCGGGTCCTGCACACAGTTGCCGGGCACACCGAAGGCGCAGGCGCCGACCACGCCCGTGGAGAAGCGGTCCAGCGCGCCAAGCATTTCCACGTCGACGAGGCCTGCACCGAGTCCGTAACGCTCCGTAACGCTCAGTAACGCTCAGTAACGCTCAGTGACGTGCAATAGCGGCACGGTCGCTTACCCGCGGCGGCGCGCTCCGCCAGCGACTGCGCCAGCTGCTCGGCGCACTCCGCCATGAGGCGGGCGGTGGCCTCCACGCTGCCGGCGCGCAGCAGCGGTGACAGCCTGGGCCACAGCGCGGGGGGCACGCCCGCGCCCAGGCCCCTGCTCCCCGACTCCTCAAAGAAAGCCGCGTCCGCGCCCAGGACGCGCGCGACCAGCCCCGGGTCTAGCAGGAGCACGCAGGGGCGCGCGCGCCACTCGAACAGCCCGACGGCACCCGGCGCCTCCCCGCCGGCCCGCGCCCGCGCCGCGTAGCGCTGGTGCAGCGCGGCCAGCTCGGCCTGGAAGCTCGCCCCGCCCAGCAGGAACGACGGGAAGCTGCCGAGCAGCGGCAGGGCGCGGGCCTCGTCCGAGAGCCACACCGGGTCCAGGGCGGCCCCCGGCCCCGCGCCGTCCTCCTCCACGGCCTCCACGTCCTCCCAGCGGCGCCCCCAGTAGGACAGCGGGGCGAGCGCGGCGTGCAGGAACGCGAGCAGCGGGGCCGCGGCGCAGCACAGCCAGGACAGCAGCGCCCAGGCCGGCTCCAGCCAGGGCTCCAGCCAGGGCTCCAGCCAGGGCTCCAGCCAGGGCTCCAGCCAGGGCTCCAGCCAGGGCGTATGCCGGGGCTCCAGCATGGTGACTGGATTGCGCTGGCTCGCGCCCCGCCGGCCGCGGCCAGGTGCACCAGCGGCGTAGGCGACAGTACGACCCTCTACCCCCCCCCCCCTCTCTCTCCTCTCTCCCCGGGCCACACCCACTCGAGAGGTCCACCGAACAGCCGCACCGCCGCACCTCAGCGCGTGGGCAGAGTCCAAGAGTCCTGGGCTGCCTAGCAACGCTGTGCCTTCTACGCATCGCCCTTTTCTCTCGCTCTTCCGTATCTTCGAAATCTCTATATTAGAAACGATACTGAGACAAGGACTTAGTCTTCTAGGCAGCTTATCTGTTTTCGCAGACGCCCTCCGAGATGAGCCACTCGAAACTGCTTACTCGATACTCTCTCACCTCTCCTGGTCTTCAGTTCAACGGCGATTCAGAGAATAATACGATATGGGTAGATCACTTGAAGCTTAGGTGTACGTCAGTGGCACCTTTATCAATTTAGCCGGGAAAAAAAACCCTTAGTGTATCTAGATTTACAAGTATAAGTGTTTGCAAGCGGTCGCTGCAAGGGACCAGACCAGACCACCTCAGAGCGCACCGGCTGGCACTTGGCCGAACAATGTGCTCGATTCCCGGAATACTTTTATTCCGACTCGAGAATGCAAGCTTTTACTTTTTTTCACCACTTTGAAGCCTAGCTACAAATCAAGCCCCCTAAAGTATTTTTTGAAGCGTTTTATGAACAGGCATAATGGAACAGTGCAGACAGGTAGAAGGCGGAAGCTTTCGGTTTTAGATCCAGAATGTAGGGCAGCGTTGAGGAGGTTTGGAAAGGCAGTGGATGGGAGAAGAGGGGCCAGGGGCCCAGCCCGGTTCCGGGCTGGGCTGGGCGGCTAGGCGCGGGTCAACGCTCATCTTGACCAAAGGTCAGTGCTAGGGGCGGCGAGCGAGCCCCGAGCCGAACCCAACCGCCGCCGAGCAGGGGCTGGGGCTTTGCTCGCGGGCGGGTGGTCAGAGGACACGCCTGACTCCTCTTACCGAGGGAGAGAGAGAAAGAGAGAATGCCATGGCTTATTTACACGAATCACGAATCGAAGCAAAAATATCACTTGTGTACCACTGGTGCTTCGGAGAAAACGTAACAATGTTGCGCGTTGCGTGTCCGCCAACTCAAGGGGCCACGGCCGTCGTCGGAGCGCTGAGCGCCTTGAAGGTAGGCCACCCATTCGACACCGTCACGCAGCAAAAGTGGCCTAGCGAGCGCGGCGCACAGCGCGTCGGGCCGCCACTGCTCGCTCCAGGCGGAGGGGACCGAATAAGGAGGTTAGACTAGGACTAGGCAACAGCAGCCGCAGTGTGATAACTCCATCCGCAACGAGTTTCGCCAAGAAGGCAAAAACCAACTCGCCCAAAAAGGCTATAAATATCGATGAGCCAAACAGCCGGCGGAGATATACAGCAGAGGAAAGTAAAGCGATGGGGGAATGCGGGGAAAGGGTCGAGGGGTGGGGGTGAGAGGGGTAAAGTTACCCCCAAGGGTGGCTAGACACACAGCCCGGTCCGGCCCCGCCCACAGCGTACGTGCGGAAGCGCATACTGGATCAACAGTCAGTTGATTTTTTTAAAATGATAAGTTGAGAAACATCTGCCAGTTTTCTTCGAAGATGCAAAATTCCATTCCATTCGCATGTTGCACGCGCGGCTGGCTCTGCAGGCGCGATTCGCAGTGACACGCTGGTGCGTCCGCGCGTTTCGGCCCAGCGGCATTAAAAGGAGGGTGCACTGTAAAGTGCTTGCGAACAAGGTTTGCAGTACAAACTTGAATCTTTGCAGCTTGCAAAGAATTTTCGAGCATTGCCTTAGGAAATAATTATTCGCAAGCTTGCAAGCTTCGCATGTGACCGGATTTCATTGCATTGAAAAGAAACAGTTTGCAAGGATTATCATCTACTTGAAAAGAAATGCTTCGCAATGCAAACAAATTCTTTGCAATACAAATAACGGAAATTCTTCACTGTTACTCAATTACTGTGACGTCACATTCTTTTTCATGTGAAAACTGACACATTACTTTTAATATTAATGTCATATTCTTTTAATGTGACAGTAAAATTTAGCCCGCATATTCTGGCCGATTCACGTTGAAAAGAATGCGACATTACGTTTTAAACTATGTGACACTTTTCACATGAAAAAGAACGTGACGTCATAGAGTAATTTAATAACAGTGTTCGCAACGTTGCAAGCATTTCACAGTGTGAGGTGAGGGCGGGTGAGGGGAAAGGGAGGGAATATCAGACCCCTTCCAGCTCCGCGGCTCGCAGTGTTTGTCATCTGAGCCCCACACATCGCACGGCCCGGCCCGGCCCGCCGCCCCGAGCCCGCTGCTCGGACACGCTCTCTGTCCTCCGCTTTAGTCGAAGGGCAGGTTATCCGCACCCAACCATCCCGCATCATCGCCCGTCTAGAAGCCGCGCGGCGCGAAGGGGACGGGAAACACACGGGGGGAAAAAAATCAAAGTTTCAGGGGCTGCGAGAGTCGTCGCCTCCTACTGAACAGAAGAGGTCGAACAGATAAGGAGAGGGGAAGAGGAGCCCCCTGGTGAAGCGGCCTCTTTTTTCCCTCGCCTCCTTCACTTCCCCCGGGGCTCCGGGGAACTAAAAGCACCAGTGACAACTGTTGCCAAGTCGACGCGACGGAATGTAATTGGTTTGGGCTGCAAGATGTAGGGCGGGTCGCGCCCCGGTGCGGGCGGGGCGGGGTGGGGCGGGGTGGGGTGGGGCGGGGCGGGGCGGGGTGGGGTGGGGCGGGGCGGGGCGGGGCGGGGTGGGGCGCGGGGCCGAGCGAGACGGGGCTTGCACGGTGCAGATGCCGGTCTTGGGAGAGACTTCTTACCCTCAATGACAAACTGCGTGAACACTCGGATTGTCTCTTTCCCACCCCGAAGGGTCCATATAACTCTAGTAACCATGTGTACACTTTGTCCAGAAATCACTGGTAAGCTGGTAAGCACATCGCATAAATTCAAATTTTCTATGTTTTTCATGATGTTTGCGGTTTTCCCTTATGAAAAAATGCAAGAAATGGCAGAAATTTGAAATATCCTTGAAAAATTTGACGTAGAACTGTTGGTAATCAGGTAATCGCGGTAATCATAATGTGTGCGCTTTTCGGAACCGAGAGGTGGACGCTCGTGTGAAGAGGTAAACGCGGTGGAAATCTGTCTCACACCACTTGGCCTCAGAGGTTACTATACTCACTTGGCGTAGGCCTTCTCCAGGAGGCCGGCCCAGAACTGGTCCGAGTGCTGCGCCTGCAGGAAGGCGAGGCGGCCGTTGACGGTGGGCAGGCGGTCGTCGACGAGCACCTCCACCCACTCGCCGCACCACCACAGCCGGAAGCGGAACAGGCCGGCGTACTGGTCCGGGGAGGACGGCGACAGCGTCTGGTCCGCGGGCACCACGCGGTAGAACAGCCCCTTGCTCAGGTACAGCACGCCTAGGCACGAGACGAGCCACCGGTCTCCTGCAACACACGTAAGTGCGCGCGTTGACGTCAACAAGGCCTCCTGGATCCACTGGAGCATTCATTCACGAAAAGAGTCGTTGGCAGGTTAAGAAGTCTGACAAGTTCAGCCGTAAAACAAAGCGAATGGGGAGGGAAGAGGCGCGTATAGGACCGGACCAGGTCACGGACTCCCCCCGCCCCCATACGCCGAGGTCGGCCGTGGGTTGCTGTATGTTTACGAGCTGCGCTCAAAGCAGGCCGTTCGCGTGGTGTCATCAACGTGACCGCCAGTCGTCAAGGAGTAGTGCCTCATTGAGGAAGAGCGGGGCGGGGAGGGACCTAAGACATGTAAGTCCTAAACCCACCATACCCGTCCTCCTCCTGCAGGCGTTCTGTAATGTCCTCTCTCTCGCTCCTTATGGGCCTGCCCCGTGAGTGCGACAAGGACAGAGAGACGAAGTGACCGTGCGGAATCGCCCTGCAGGACAAGCCAAAGATGCGCTAGTCGCAAACAGCTACTTCACCCTCTCAAAAGAGCGCCTGCAA
Source organism: Frankliniella fusca (assembly GCA_029379305.1). Classification (NCBI taxonomy): domain Eukaryota; kingdom Metazoa; phylum Arthropoda; class Insecta; order Thysanoptera; family Thripidae; genus Frankliniella; species Frankliniella fusca. The sequence continues at coordinate 42,632 of JAHWGI010000302.1, forward strand.
ACCTGAGCATAGGCCGTTCCGTACGACACGCAAGTCGAGCCGGGTGGCCTACCCACGCAGGCGTTCTGAGCGCCCGCAGACTGCTGGGTAGGCCGACCCGCACGACAGCTCTGTCTAACGGGGTGGCCTACCCCGGCGGGCGTCTGAAGCCAGAGTCCTGGAGAAAAAGAGTGAGGCGTGATGGTTGTCCTCCTCATTTGCCCGCATTTTTCTCATACTCAGAGCAAGGAACAGGGGGCGCCTCACCTAGTGCGATAGGCCACTGTAAGGCAATGTGTAAGGCAATATAACTATAAAAATTCTTCAAATATGTAAAATGAAGCCTAAAAACACAGGCAAGTATGTACAGCATAAAGTATTTTTAAGGTGTTAAATTTTATAGTATTTACTCAAATTGTTGTTACTATTTATTTAATATTTTATTGATAATCTCTATATGTATTTTAAATAACAAGTGTTATGTTCACTGGCAATAAAACTAAAACTAAAACTCATCACCACCTCAGGAGGGAGTGGGAAAGGAGGGGGGAGAGGCGGGAGAGGCAGGGAGGCGCCGGGGACAGTATGAGAGACTGCTCGAAGCATTTCGCGAGTTCGCGTTTCTCTCCCTCGAGGGCTGTATAGTCGGCTGTAGTAGAGACCGACGCCACGCACGCACCAGCCGATGAAAGAAGGCAATACTTTACACGAATACACCAATGTACGGCAGACGGGTACCTCCGCTCTGGTCCTGCAACAAGTCAAAAGGCAGTCCGATGCTCGGAGAGTTTGCCAAGTGGGCAGGCAGGAGGCAGGGATGCCCGGCGGCGGCGGCTGCCTCACCCACGTGTGTGTATTCGTAGGAATTTTTGCCTACTTGCACTGCAATACGCCGGCGCCGGCACATACGCGTACGCGCGTGTCATGGGATGGCCGGCCGCGCAACCCCTACGGTCGCCCTTGACGCAATTTTCCACACCTTTTATCCCGCCTTCCGCTTCTGCTGGTGGCGCGGTCGCGGCCTGAGATGATCCAGGAGTTTGGGGGGGGGGGGGGCGGTTGCTCTAATCCTGCCCCCAGAAAAGCGCCGCCACCAAATTTGTCAGGCCTAGGGAGGGCCGGGCGGGGCGAGGAGGCGGGCCCGGGGGCCCGGGGGCGTCACCACGCAGCCCAGCGGCCCAGCCCGGCCCAGCCCCCCGAACACCGTTATTCATGGCCCGGAGGGAGATTAAGAATTGGACTCGGGGACTGTTGCGGGGCGTACGCGTCGCTCCGACACACCGCAAGCACACCCCAGTGCCTTTTATTTTGCGAAGCAAGCAAGTCCAGAGGAAAAACTGACACCTGCTGCTTGGACCCCGAGTAGACCACCAATAAGGAAAGCCCCTCGGAAGTGTGGAGTTTTCACCAGAGGAAACAAAGGGAGAGGGGGGGGGAGAGAGAGAGAATACTTTATAGCATGGCCAAGTTCAGGGCGGGGCGTTCAGAGAACACGTAACATAACTGCTCGTCTGCTTTACGACAGGGTCGGGTAGGCAAACCCGCATCATACTGCATGTGCTCTGCAACACCAGGTACGTTCGCTACGCTCTCCTCGTCGGCACATCCATCCATCCATCCATCCATCCATCCATCCATCCATCCATCCATCCATCCATCCATCCACCCATCCATCCATCCATCCATCCATCCATCCATCCATCCATCCATCCACCCATCCATCCATCCATCCATCCATCCATCCATCCATCCATCCATCCATCCATCCATCCATCTATCTTTGCTGTGCTGCGCGCCGCTTACTCGCTATCGGGCCGACCAGGCCGACCCCCCGACCAAACTTACGGCGCCCCCGGCCCGGGCCCCCGCCCGCCAGACAGCCTCCTTGACGGATTGGAAATTAAAACGACATCACCGCGCCAAACTTTTTCATATAGGCGTTGCACTACCACCAGCCAGCGTGATATTGCAGAGCGGGCGGCGCGGACCAATCGGGCCTGCCGGGAGAGACGCCCTCTCCTCCACCTCCTCGAGCAGCTCTAGCCTGCCTTACTCGACCCCGCCCCGCCCCGCCCCGCCCCGCCCCGCCCCGCCCCGCCCCGCCCCGCCCCACCCCGCCACGCTCAGCCCCGCCTCGCTTCCGTTTTCTAGCGACGCCATCCCAAGTGGCGTCAGCGGGCGCCGTTCTCTTCACGCCTTCAAACTTATTTCATCAGACGCACGACCTCAAATTTATACCCGCTTCTGGTAAACCTCCCTCAGTGGAATGGAGAAGTCTTTGCGCACCCCTCCCCCTCCCCCTCCCCTCCCCTTATACCATCCCTCTCTTACCTCTCTGAGTGATATCATTCGCGTGAGTAAACTCTCGCTCAGAGCGCGGCACCTTTCTGAACTAGTCGAGGAACTACTGCATGCTCCGGCCTGGGAGGCAGCGAATGTGTGTGTGCTAACAAAGAAAAATGAACGCAGTGTTAGTTTCTTACAAACAGCGGTCTTGGTGTTACCTAGAATCGTGTTTGTAACTACATAGGATCTGTACCAGCCATATTACAAACACTTTTTCTTCATATTACAAACAGCCCCTGTCGTAGTACGAACACCTGGTTCGTATTACAAACACCTGCCGTTCGTAATAAAAAGAATTTGTTTGTATTACATACGATATCCAATTCCTGTGAACGGTACGAAGAACACTTGTTCGTAAGAAACTTACAGTGCGCTTCATACACTGGAATAAGGCTACTTCGTGCCTAAAAATACTGGAAAAAAACAGGTTAACAAGAAGCCATACAGAATCTTGAAGTAATAATTACTTCGAAGATTTTTTTGTTTTGTCGTTTTTCTAAAATCGGAAACAAACACCTCAGGGCATTTGTCGGCCATACACACTCCCTTTCCCTGACCGTGTTTTTTTTCTTTCTGCAACAGCTACTGTTATCAGAACTCTGCTGCTTAATTGTATTTCCTCTCCGTCTTTTGCTCGGGTCGGGTCTCTCAGGTAATCTCACTATTCTAATTACTGGCGCGGGCCTCCCAACAAGCAGAGCTACGTTCCGCTCGGTCGGCTCCGTCTGAGCAGCGCGACAGCGCGGCGCACCACCCGCACCACCCGCGCCACCCGCACCACCCGCGCTCCGAGCAGAACACGACGGTCATCGAACGAACCGGACGGCGCAGGCAGGACGCGGGACGCCGCCTTTTTCCATCGGCGCTCGGGTGTGCGCCGCGGCCGCGAGAGGGCGCCCATGCGGCGACCGCGCCGCTCAGGCCCCACCCCGCCCCGGCCCGCCCCGCCCCGCCCCGGCCCACCCCGTCCGTCTCGCGTGCTTCCGGCAAATTCGTTTCGGCGCCACGCCACGCCACGCCACGCCACCTCCACGTCCCAATAGCTGCAAAAGCTGCGCTGCTGGACGACAATGCATATCGTTGGACGCATCGCTGGTCAGAGGTCCGGCCCGGACGCGCGGCCCGACCCGGCACCGCCCACACCCCGCCCCGCCCTGCCCCACCCCACCCCGCCCTTGACATACTCCCTCGGCAGGGGGTCGCATTCACGGTTGTCTGACGCACGGCGACCCGCCCGGCCCGGCCCTTTCGCACGATACAGCAAAATAATTTCGGTTAATTTTACGGCGTTGCCGGCGGCGGAGAAAAATAGAGCTTCCTCCTTCCTGGCGCCTACATTGTAGCCGCGCTGACACGGCACGGCCGGCACGGCCCTCCTTTTATAGGGGGAAGGCCCTGTGGGTCACTGTGGACCAGGCCAGCCAGCCGCCCGGGCCGCTAGGGCCGCTAGGGCCGCTAGGGCAGCCACGGCTACTCTATCATTACGTTTATGGCGCAACTACTGTTTTACACCCGCCTGCCCGCCCGCCGCCCTGCCTCCCGCGGCGGAATGTGTGTGTATGAGAGAGGAAGAGAGAGAGAGAAAGAGAAAGAGAGAGAGAGAAAGAGAAAGAGAGAGAGAGAAAGAGAAAGAGAGAGAGAGAGAGAGAGAGAGAGAGAGAGAGAGAGAGAGAGAGAGAGAGAGAGAGAGACAAGGGCGTCACCGCTGCTGCCCTGCTGCATTTTTACCCCTCCCCCTTCCCCCGTAGTCTTCGCACGAGAAAGTGGCGCTGAGAGGCTGGGTACGCAGGAGCTCCTCGCGCGCCTGCTCGCGCCAGCCAACGTCGCCAGCACTGCCACGCCCTGGACCGCCCCGCGCCCCTCCACCCCGTTGAGTAGGCAAACTTTATTGACATTGCTTTAGAGCCGCCGAGCCGCTCTGGAATAATAGCGCAATGGGTCGGGGCGCGGCGCGGCGGGTCGGGGCAGAGCGGGACGGCACTTCACCGCGCCTAACTGCAAATTGAACGCACCTTGCGCCACTAAATCCCTTTGGCTGTAAGTGCGAACGGCAACGCGGACGCTGCACTGGAACCAACGAGATTAATCTCAACATCCTTATTTCGTTTTCTTCCCGTTCAATGGCGGTTTGCGTGTTTTCTTTCGCGTGTTCCCTGCGCCGGACCAGGGCAGGCCAGGGGCCAGGGTAGGGCAGGAAAGGGCAGGGTAGGGCAGGTCAGGGTAGGGCAGGGCAGGGGCAGGGCAGGGCGCGGCGCCCAACGCGAAAACGAGAAAAGGGCCGCAATCCATCAAAGCGACACGGTCGTCTGCCCAGTCACGGTAATGATGAGGTCCGGCCCGCGCGGTCACCTGCGAACCGCTCCGCACTACCTACCGACTTAAAATTGATAACGAGAAAGAATGGTTTGTCGTAAATTAACAACATTTTTTGTAAGTTGTAATTTACATTTTTTGAAAGTCGAAATTTACAAAATATAACGTAAATTGACAAAGATATTTTTCACAGTGGTCGATATATCCGAAAAATCCGTTCCCAGAACTGAATTTAAGATTAATTTGACAGATCAAACAACAATTTACTTGCGGCAACCAAAACTTCTCAGCTGAGTATGTGAGCGAGGCAGTGCAGTGTGTTACCTCCGAATGAAGGTTCCAGCTGCACGTTATAAGATGGCAGAGGGTGTCACCGTGTCACTCTCTCGGGTCGCGATCACCTTCCCCGCCAATGGACTTGGCTCTCGACCTCGCGGCTCCGCGGTGGCGGCCGCCCTGCGCTGCAACCCGTTCGGGTTGAGGATTAAAGAGCACCGTCCGTCCGTGATAAATTGAGTAATTACGCAGCGCCCGCATTGATTCCACTCCTGAAGACCCCGCTAGCTCGCCCCCTACCCCCGTCCCTCTCCCTCTCTCTCTCACTCCCTCCCTCCCTCCGCCCCCCTCCCTCCCTCTCACTTCCCCTTCTTTTAAAAGGCAAGGTGTTCGCTTGGCAATGCGCTCGAGTGCAGCATGTAGAGAGGGCTGGACCGGCGCCAAACCACTAGCTGTCCAGCAGAGATTTTTCCTCTCATCCTTTACACCCAAACCCCTCGTTAGAGAAAAAAAGGAGGCTGAGAACCATGAATAAAACGGTGTATTGCCTGACTCTCGAGAAAAAAAAAACTCACAGGAAAAAAAGGAGACTTTTTTTAGGCGGGTAAATACAGACTTTGGCAAACCTAATCTCAAGAGAGAAGAAATAAGAGTTTTCTTATTTTGTCGTTGCTGTTTAGCATGAGGACAGTTTGCAGCCACTGCACTCGTTACCTGCTCGTCCGACCCGACCGGACTGACCGGACCGCCACAGATTATCTAGTTTCGTTAATTAAGAGAGGATGCGGGGATGAATATCACAAAATGCACAAACACATTTTTCCTAAACATATGGCGTCAACACAAACGCGCCATTTCCATCTCCCATCGCCGAGTTAAAAGAACAGAACAAAACAGACGCGATCAAAGAATTTCTTCAAACTACATACCCATTTTGCCGGGGACAATGTCGAACTGTGTGGGCGAGTCATGGACGAACACGGGCCGGCTGCATAACTCCTGCAAACAGTGAGAGGAAAGGCGTTAAACAGCTGCTAATTTTTTTTCTCGATTTCAGAAAAAAAAAAACCACTTGAAGACATGTGCACACACCTGAGCCAGGTGGACAGCAAATCACAAAAAAAGACGTGGGAGAGTTGAGAGTTGTCTAGTCAGTGACGAATGGTTTTAGGTCCAACTTAACAATTTGCCATGAATCACTTCCCAAAATTACAATTTAAATTTTGGCTTGCAAAAACTTTTAACAAAACTGCATTCATTGGAACATGTTTTTTTTTTTTAATCTTTACGAATATTATCTTACACAGCGTATCGTATTCGTAAAGGTTGTCGGATTCTAATCTACTTCATTCGCCCTTCAGTTTCGAAGAATCGTCTCATCTCCACACATGAAAATAAAGCGTGTTCTTGGATCGTGCACTTTGGAATTGAGCGAAATGTACTTGACTAGCAACGCTCTTGAGTATAATAATTAAGGCTTCAATAAAGCCCAAGTTGTTCTCAAATTGTTCTCCTCTACCCCGTTTTCTTATTTCAAGTCCAAAGTGGGCTCGGATCGCGCGCAAATACACCCAGAAAACCATTTAGTCGATACGACCACATCAGGGTTGTAGAAAACAAGATCTAATTCTTAAAACCGACAAAACTTTATAGTACCCACTTTTTTGACTAAATATGGTCGAATCAATCAAAACTAAAGTCAAACTAACTAAATTATTTTGTCAGTACGATCAAAATTTAGTTCACAGATCTAAAATTTGGTGAATTCGAATTTAGTTTCCTGGACTAAACGTTTTTCTGAGTGTACGTACGCACTTGGGACTTTAGGACTAGTCAAGAACCCTCTTTTTTTCGTGCAAACGTAAAGTACATATTCTCCGAAGGCTGGTCTCTGAGAACAGGCAGATTGATTCCGCTGATAAGGTCATGCCGCGGGCGCGGGCCCGTCCCGTGCCTCCTCTCTGCTTCCTAGCTTTTGTTGCGCAAGTCGCAGCGCTTCCGAGTGGACACACCGGCCGCGCCCCGCGCCCCAGCCACGCGCAGCGCAGCCGGACAATAATGTTAATTTACTCCGGGATCGCTTCGCTGTCTTCATCAAAGCATCAAGTGCATCACTGTCTTGGACTTGGAAGTGGGCGGAGCTCATCTTTGTAAGTATAGAAATAAATTTAAAAAATAAAATAAAAACGCGACTAGATAAGTTTGTTACAGAAAAATTGTAAGACACCGCACAGCATAATTTCTGTGTAGATATGACTGCAGAAAAGAACGAAAAAGCTGTGGTGCTAGCAGTCACCCAGAGAACCTTTCAGTCGATACGACCAAATCAGGGTAGTACGCAAAACAAGATCTAATTCTTAAAACCGACAAAATTTTAGTACCCACTTTTTTTGACTAAATATGGTCGAATCAATCAGAACTTAAGTCAAACTAACTAAATTATAGGGTACTCCGGGGCTCAGCCAGCCCGGAAGTCGAAGAACAAAAATCTTCGGGCACGGGGAGTAGCAGGGGCTGGGAGGGGTGTGTCCCCACCCGTCCCCTCTACTCCCCGTGCCCGAAGATTTTTGTTCTTCTACTTCCGGGCTGGCCTAGGCCCCGGAGTACCCTATTCTGTCAGTACGATCAAAACTTATAGTTCACAGATCTAAAATTTGGTGGGTTTCCTGCGGGCGGACTAAACGGTTTTCTTGGTGTATTACGCCGGCTGGTGCCACAAGAGTCCCGTAGGCAGCGAGGACACGCGGCTGCAGCCACAACAAAACCAAGCAGCCGCGCAGACAGGAGACGTTTGTCGCCCACGCGCCAGGAGGCTCCCCCCAGCGGGGCGGTCAACACCACGCCCATCCCGACGCGGCGAGGCGAGGCGGAGTAGCCACGCAACTCTCGACACAATGGCTGATTTGGCGCGATGCTGTCGCACGCCTCTCTGATCGCCTCTACCCGCCCCGCCCCGCCCTGACAGCCGTGACGGCGCCCTGCGGTCAAGGCTACAGTGGGCACTTCCATTATCGAAATATGATACAGGGAGGCCCGCCGGCCGCTGGCCTGCCCCTGCCCTGCCCTGCCCCGCCCCGCCAGGGCGCCACTCGCTCGAATTCCGACGGCCGCGGAAATGAGCAGCCCGCTGCTGTCCAGACCGGGCCGGGGCCGGGGAGGGCCGGGTGGGGAGGCTTGGTCCGGGGCGGGCTGCAGTCTTAAGTTTTTACTACCAAATGTGCTTAGTGACTACTAAGAGTTTTGTGCTGTCATAAATTATGAAGATATTCTTTAGTATAACTAAACTTTTTCCTAGTAATACTAAAAGTTTTCGTAGTATACTTGATTTCACCGTAATTAATATAATACTAGAAAAACGTTTTGTAATACTAGGAAAAAAGTTAAGTAGCACTAAAGAATTTCTTCATAACTTATGACAGCAGCACAAATGCTTAGTAATTACTAATGCATCTGGATTCGCTCCCTTGGCGAACTCTTTCGTCAGACAGCGGGACCTCCTCCAGGGATGCGCTTAAGTCTACAGCTTATTGCTGATAATGAGACTCATTCGCGCGCGCACGAGCGCACACAGCACCGGACGCGTGCTTGCACACACCAGCCGCACACAACACTCGCCGCGCCGCGCGACGGTTTCGCAAGCCGCTCCACCGCGGAGGCAGATAATAGAGCTGGATGCTTACTTATATGAATTGCAACGCATATTGTTGGTAATGTCCACAGTATGTCCGCGGGCCCACGTCAAAATAAAATTTTAAAAAAAAATGAAGAAAAAAAACTAATACTGAGGCTGGTGCCGCCAAGGTGCTGAGATGGTGAGGTCAGTGACACGGTCATCCATTCAGGTGACCGCGGCTTGCTGCCTACACACACCGCCCGCCCCGCCCCGCCCCTCACAGAACCGGCATCGACACAGCCTCCACCAAACCAGCAGCAGACTCACGCCCAAAGTTTTTCATTCTGACTCAGACCACACTACACTCCCGCCACTCCCCGGCCGAACGCGCACGCGAGCAGGCCGAACTGGAGCCGGACTTTGTTTTCTTAGAAGCTCGCTAGAAACCTAAAGCTACTGGATCCGACCCTCACTTACTCCACACAAGTAAAGAAAACTAACCGCAACCGCAATAAGAACGATTTTGCAACAACAACCAACCTTCGTAAACACACTCCAGTTAGGCGGTGTTTAGGAACCCGTAGCGTTCGGCCTGGCCTGGCCCCGCGGCACCTGGCACTGGCACCCTTGCCCCCGTGACCCCCCGCGGGGCACACGGGCCGCGCCTGATGTAACGCGCGGGGCCCTCGGGGCCTGTGTCGTCACGGTCACACCGCAACCGCACACAGCATAGCGCAGCTCAGCGCAGCACGGAGGCCGCGAGGCGCTGTGGAGGCGGCGCACCGCGGGGCGACGAGAATAACTCACATTTAAGCATGTCTCTAGGTAATAGGTCTGGCCAAAAACGCTCACAAAGACTGCTATTAGTTTATTTTTATTTTTTTCAAAAGAAAAGGCAAAAAAAAAAAATTACAGTAATTTACCATTTTGTGGCAGCAGTCGTTTAGCAATGACGTATGACGTATTCCACTCAATTACTCACATTAAACACTCATGAAAAGCTCCTTTAATTTTTATTGGCTTAGATAAACTTAAAAGTGTTTGTTTTGAACTAATTTAAAAAAATTCAAGTTTCGTTTTGAATTGAAATACTCAGTGAGGGAGGGCTGACAGGAAGCTAGAGTGCGCTGGCGTGAGACATGCGAGGCGTTTGAGGTATGCGATGTGACCACGTCAATTAAGTAATGAAAGAAAATGCTTGCTGCTTGCTGTTTCGGCAAAAATTTAGCTTGCAAAAATGGCAATACGTAACTAGTGTGGTTGAAAAATAATTTTGCTGTTGCCATAGTGACAAAACACGTTTGCTAAACAATCAGAACTTCTTTTTAGCCCGCCCTTCTGCTTTGAAAAAGCATAAAAGCGGGCTTATGCAAACGACCTCGTGTCTGTCTGTCTGTCTGTGTGTCTGTCTGTCTGTCTGTTCCACTAGAAGGAGATGAGCTAGAGACTTGAAATTTTCAGGGTGTCTACAGTTTTACTCCTAGACAACGAAACGCCTACGGCAAATCCTGCCAACCCTCATTAAGGCACTGAAAAAAATTATAAAAGTTTTCACGGAATTTATTATTCAACTTTTTCCAACCCTGTCGACCCGTACCTCTCCGGAAGCGTCTTTTCGCGTCTAGTTCAATGGTGCACACCGTTTTACGAAAAAATGGACCCAGCTCGCGACTACACTGTAAAAAGCACCCGTAATTGGTCCAGTTTTCAACTTTCCTCAACTCCATCGAGCTGCACCTTCCCGGAAGCGTCTTTTCGCGTCCAGTTCGATGGCGCCCACCGTTTTTCGATAAAAAGGACCCAACTCGCGACTACACTGTAAAAAGCACCCAAAATTGACCCACTTTTTAACTTTTACGCACCCCATCGACCCGCACCTCTCTAGAACCGTCTTTTCGAGCGCAATTCAGTGGTGCCAACCGTTTTTCAATTTCCAGTGTTGCCAATCGTCAAAACTCAAACATTTCGATTTTTTCGACATTTCTCTATATTTTCCGATATTTTCGACATTTTTCGTTGTTTTTCGATATTTTTTGATATAATTCGACATTTTCGATATTTTTCGACATTTTCGATAATTTTCGATATTTTTCGATAATTTTCGATAATTTTTGATATTTTTTGACATTTTTGATAATTTTCGATGTTTTTTGATATTTTGCGACATTTTTGACATATTCCGACATATTTCGATATTTGTAAACATTTTTGACAATTTTTGATATTCTTCGACATTTTTCGACATTATCCCTCATTTTTCGATGTTTTTCGACATTATCCATATTTTTCGATAGATCTCAACATTTTTGAGATATTTCGAGATTTTGCGACATTTTTTACGAATTTCTACATATTTCGACAATTTTCGACATATCTCGACAATTTTTGAAATTTTCGACACCCCTCGACGCCTATACCATTACAATTGGTTCGACGAGCGTAATTCAGTGTTGCCAACTGCTGCCAAATAAAGTCCGAGTTCGGCCGTTCCATCTGAGGCCGAACTCACGTATTTCGACATTTTTTCGAGATTTCCGACTCCCCTTTTTTGCCGAGTAACTGACCGTTTAGTCACTATCGGCACGTTTTCAAAGCAGAAGGGGGGGCTGTAGTTTCGGTGGTTCACCGTTACAAACTGCCTCTTTCCGAAGGGAATGCCTTTACGGGCCGCAGGCCCGATCATTTACATGCTAAGAGGACGTTCTGTGTGACTTAGGGGTCGGGCCGAAGGCCCGACCGAACGCCGCCGGCAGGCCAAGCAGGCACGCCCCCTGCCGAACGGAGTTGCCTGCGTAGCAAAGCGGAGCTGGCAACGACGTTTGGCGGAAGGGCGGGCCTGCTTGTTTTGCATGCGCCCGGGCCAGACCAGACCAGGCAGGCTGCTGACCTCACCCGCTGCGCGCCCCGCGCCCCGCGCCCCGCGCCCCACCCACGCAGCTCAACCGTACAGCCTTACAGACCACCTGGCTGCAGCCGCAACGCGGGAGCACGACTGCACCCAACCCTCTCTACACTCACAGGCACACACACACTGAGTAGCGATCTTCTTCAGCCCCTCACGAGGGTGCCACAAACTTTTCATTTCGAAGTCCACCGTCTTTTCCCTGTTTATTCCAAACCCTTATTTTTAGCAGATGATACGAATGTATAACCCAGCTTGTTTTCCCCATACATCCAGACGAAGTAAGTATAATAAAACAGAATTCTTTGACCGCGGAAAGCTTTCCAAGGTGCTTGCAAAAATCCTTATGTTTTTGCTAGGTGGCCTCTCTACAAAAAGGGATGTACACTGACTGGAAGTCAGGGTTGTTACAGAGTCGGGAATTTTTATTTCCCTGACTTTTCCATGACCTTTCCATGACTGAATGCGAGGTTTTCCATGACCTTCCCCCAGACGTATATAGGACTAGGTTTTTAAAAAGAAAACGATGTAAAGCAATACTTGCACTTGCACAATTTATTTATCCATTTTAAAGCCCTCTGAGGCACTCATTCGACATAAAATAAAAGAGCAAAACCGAGGGGGTGCTGTCTCAAGTGGCAGTTGTTCAATGATTTACATTACAAAAAAATCAAACGTTTTTTTTTATTTTTTATTTTGGATTGATTTTTTTGATTTCAAAATGACTTTTTAATTTTTCTGTTGATTTTTGATCTTTTTTCTGATCTTTCGATCTTTCGATATTTTTCTTGATTGTTCGGGATGACCTCAGAAAATACACGCACATCTGATCCAAATTATTCTCTCAATTACATGATTAAATAGGATTTTTAGTAAATTACGGTGAATTATTTCGATTTATTCCAAATTATTGCAGGGTTGTTACAGAGTCGGGAATTTTTATTTCCCTGACTTTTCCATGACCTTTCCATGACTGAATGCGAGGTTTTCCATGACCTTCCCCCAGACGTATATAGGACTAGGTTTTTAAAAAGAAAACGATGTAAAGCAATACTTGCACTTGCACAATTTATTTATCCATTTTAAAGCCCTCTGAGGCACTCATTCGACATAAAATAAAAGAGCAAAACCGAGGGGGTGCTGTCTCAAGTGGCAGTTGTTCAATGATTTACATTACAAAAAAATCAAACGTTTTTTTTTATTTTTTATTTTGGATTGATTTTTTTGATTTCAAAATGACTTTTTAATTTTTCTGTTGATTTTTGATCTTTTTTCTGATCTTTCGATCTTTCGATATTTTTCTTGATTGTTCGGGATGACCTCAGAAAATACACGCACATCTGATCCAAATTATTCTCTCAATTACATGATTAAATAGGATTTTTAGTAAATTACGGTGAATTATTTCGATTTATTCCAAATTATTGGAAATTAACTTGCAATAATGCAAAATAATCACAATTATTTCAAATAATTTTTTAAAACTTTTCAGAAACAAATTTTGCTCTGCAATTGAAAGGGTGACGTGAAAACATGGAAAATTTTTGCGGCAGTAAACCTCCCGAAGGAGGTTGCGGTTCCCGCCTGGCACAGGGCTTTTACCCCCTGTGGCAGCCAACTGCTTCGGTGTTCCATGGGAACCGGCGCTTTGCTGACTGCGATCCTATCGCGCAATTCGACAGATTTGATCCCCGTACCACCATTGGCCTACCCCTAGAGGTACGAGCGGTGTCAAGGGCGTTAGACTTCCTGAACCCAGTTTCAGAGGCCTTACCTCAGAGGGGTACGCGGGATTCGAACCCACAACCCCGAGTGCCGACACGTAGCCAGAACAGGAAGCGACCCAACGCCCAGAGCCACCGAGCCAACGGAGGTGAGACGTGTTTAATTTCTCCAGGCGCGGCGGAACGTTTTCAGGCCAGAGGGGGGCAAGGCCCGGGTGCATTCGGCGCCCCTCTCCCGGCGTTTTGGCGCCCCCTTCTCAAAAATCGCATTTCCGGCGAATTAAGCTCAAAAATAGCACTAAAAATGTGATTTTTTTGTGTGATTTTTTTTTTTGAAGAAATATTGTTTGATTTTGGCAGTTTTGATTTTCCTCCTCTGAGTAAGGAGGGGTAACGGTTAACAGAAACTCAAACAATGATTAGTTCGTCTGGTTGCTGCAAAAGTGGGTGAGTAGGTTGCATCAAATAAGAAAGAGACAACGAAACGCAGGGAGACAAAACAGGTAAGAAGGTGTATGAACGGCAGCTCTGGACTGAGCGTCTAAGTACAGGCAGAGCCTGAATGCCACTTCACTGCAAGTATGTTTCAGAGTGTAGGATGAACGCCCCCTACCAGAGGGAGAAAGAGGACAAAACGAAACAAACGCGTCCCGGACCCGAACGTATACTGCCTCACTTTGAAGAGCAAGGGGTGAAGGTCTAGTGTAGTGTCTATGAACGCCCCCATTGCAGCACCGAAAGCCCTCGCCCCAGCGGCGCCCCTAGGAGCCCTTGCCCCGGGAGCGCCCACCACGGGAGCTCTCGACCCGGAGGCGCCTTCCCGAACCGGAAGCCCTCGCTTCGGGGGCGCCCCCAGGCAGGCGCCCTCCTACGTGAAGGCCCCCCACCATCCCCTTACAACCCCCTTGCCGAGAGCCGGGAGGCGCCCTTTTACAGAAATCGCTTCCATTCCCTGCTGGCCTGCGGGCGCCTGCGGCGCCCTCTGATGGGAGCCCAAGGGCATCATACTTGGGGCGCCCGTCGCGCCCAACCGAGGCGCCTCACGGCGCCCCTTTCAGGGCGCCCCTTTCAGGGCGCCTTCGGCGCCCCCCTGGCTGCGCCAGGGGGGGGCGGTGCCCCCCGTGCCCCCCCCTGTTCCGCCGCGCCTGATTTCTACTTGACCTGCCCTGGAGCAGCTGCCAAATGAAATGCCAAGCGCGAAAAACACTTTCCCGAGTGGGAGTCGAACTTGGGACCTCTCGGTTCAGTGTTGCGCGCTCTACCAACTGAGCCACGACGTTTCGATGACTGCCTAGTGCGACGGGTTCGCGTCGTATTTGCCCTATCCCCCAGCCTCCAGCCAGGAGGATTTCTGAGAAAACCTGTGATTTTTTATATTTTTTTATCTTTTTTGATTGTGATTTTGATTTTTTTTTTCGTGATTTTTTTTTGCCTTGTTCAATGATGTTAGAAGACAGCACCCCCTCGAGCAAAACCTTTGTTACGGCGCGGCAGGCAGAGAACACGGGAGATACTGCAATGTAACAAACTTCCATGACTCGGCGCTTGATTTCCCTGACTTTTTCATGACTTCCATGACTCGAATTTTTTTCCATGACTTTTCCATGACTTCCAGGTTTTCCATGACCTGTAACAACCCTGGAAGTTAAATGACTGAAAAAGGACTGAAGTTCACAAGAAATGTGTCTGGATGGGACGAGGAATTTTTCTAGCGACACAAAGCACGAACTAACTTATGGTATTTCAAGGCAGTGGGTGAAAATTTTGACTTAATTTCTCTTGACTGAATGTGACTGGAAAATGACTGGTCGGAGACGCGTACACTCACTGGTCAAAATATTCCTGAGTCGCAGTCACTTTCCCTGACTATTCCCTGATATCTCTGACTGATTTTAATTGAATGACTTTCCACAGATTTCCCTGTTTTCCCTCATACTAGCATGACTTGTGGCAACCTGGAAAGAACTTATATGCGACAACCCTGCTGTCCTCTTCACACGGTACGTGACAGAGCTCCTTTTGCCGTCGAACGAAAATCAGTCTTGAGGTGTTCAGCGTGGACAGTTCTCGTGGAGAGGCCACCCCGCCCCCGCCCCCGCCCCACCCCGCCCCCGCCCCACCCCACCCCGCCCCGCCCCACCTCGCCTCGCATGAGGTCACGGGGGCGCAGAGAGCGAGCAGAGCTGAGCTGAGCGCTGAGCGCGCTGAGTCGGGGACCCGGGACGCGCCCTGACATCTCAATAAAAAGTGCTCTACCAACACTAAAACTCCAACAGAGAGCGATGCAGGATGTAAAGTGTGCATGCATGGAATAGTATGTTAAGAGTGCATCGTGTGCTTTCGGTCTCTGCGGTAGGTACGTGTGTGCAGTGGTGCTAATGCAGTGGCCAAGTTTAATAACAACATTGGAAATCTGAATCTGAAAATGTCGCTCACTTACATATGAGTGAATTTATTCGCTCACTTGCTAGTGAGTGAGAAATATCCGCTCACACTCGTTGTCAGTTCTGCCAACAGAATTTAGCTCATGAGCGAGTGAAAATTCGCCCAGTTTCAGGTGAGTGAATTTAAGTGCGCTCATACTCATTCGCGCACCTGCAAATGAGTATTTTTTTAAATTCACACAACTGCAAGAGTGCAAATATTTTTCACTCACCTGCAAGTGAGCAAATTTAGTCACTCATCTGCAGGTGAGCGACATTCGTACACTTGGCGTTCCTGTGAAAATAATAATGGCCTTTTCATAAGTGAGAGAGTGCTTGAGCGATAGAGTGAGAGAGTTAGTGAGAGAGAGGGGTGAGTATGAGTTAGCTGGTGGGTAAGTGTGAGCGAGCGAGAGACCCGGTAGCTTGGCGGCAGTCTTGCGTGCGGGTCGTCCTCCCTCCCGCTTTCTAAGCTGGCCTCTTCTGACCGGTCCCTTGCCAGGTACCCAGTGCATCCCACACACTGCACTGCCAAACAAAACTAGGGACTGTCCCGCCGATAAAATAGAAATAGTATTTTTTTTTTTTAAATAAAAAAAAACAAGAAAAAAAAAGGATTTTTGGAATCACGACAGTATCGTCTGCCAAAAGCAGAAAGAAAAATGAGCAGCTTTTCCCGCCTACTTAAAATGCTTTTTCAGAATAAATATTGCAATGTTTTATTTTTTTTTCGGCCCGCCGCCAGTTTCTCTTATTGTGGAGCAGCTAAACTGCTGAAGGTGCCGTACGTTTCAGTCGCGCGCGCGGCTGGTCGGGTCGGGCTGGAAGCTGGAAGCGCTCTCTCGGCTCGGCTCGGGGATAAAACGAACAGTTCACAGAGTGGCCGTTCGCCGGCTAAAATGAAAAGTTAAAATCTGGGACGCCGCGCCGTCCCGCGCCGTCCCATCCGTGCCGTGCTGCTGCGGGGCGGGGCGGGGCCGGGGCGGCGGTCGTGGACAGCAATGAAGGCGAAAGCCACCGTCCCGTCCGACTAACTTTCCTCGGCACGGCTTGGCCCGCTGGCCCGCCAGAGCGCCGCAGCACAACACTATTGACCATTGTCTGGTGTTTTGCCGTGTTTATTGTCCGTCCAATCAAGGATCATCGCCTTTTGTTGTGCACCGGGCTTTTAAAAGTTTTCACGCGGGCATGGCGAGGGAGGCAGACGAGGAAGAGCAATTAGCTGCAAGCTTTTGCCGAGGCGTTAAGCGCCCATGCAGACAAAATAAAAAAAATTAAAAAAAAAAAAAAAAAAAAAACATTGGCAAGAAATTTTTTAAACGAAAAAAAAAAAAAAAAATACTGGTTCTGTATGGGTGTGCCACTTGTACGTCCCGTTCCACGAGCGGGGAATGCGTGACCCCCATTGACTTCAATTAAATTTGAGGTTAGGTAGGCTCACACAAACAGGTGGGCGTGGTGGCGTGCTGGGCTGGGCTGCGGCCAGGGTCAGGGTTCACCAGCCGCGCAGCCAGGCCTCTTATCTGATCGCGAGAAAACGCTTCACGTCTCCATTGTATGGATCAACGGGTGATCGCAGCACGGCAATTAGTGCCTCTGCAAATAAACGGCCCAGAGTGAGTACACGTGGAGCTATTCAAGTTCGATTCCTTTTTTTTCTTTCTTTCTCTAGCTTTGGTTGTTTGGTTTTTTGGGGGATAAAGGGGTTGCAGGAGTTCGGTACTCACAGTCGTGAGGCCGATATGAATAAAATAGCGTCATGTGGCAGATAAGCGACCCGACAGCGGAATGTGGTTGGCATGGAGGCGCCAAGAGAAATAAGGCAGCAGTGAATAGCCAGGGAGGAACTCGACCCGCGACTGGAGCCGGAACCAGTTTGCACGCCGGACTGGACGGAAACGAGGGGTTTATAACACGCCGAATCCCGTACACTAATTGCGCGTCAATAAATCATCTTCGTACACGAAAGGGCAAGAGCAGATCAATTACCGACCGGCAGGCGAGTAAATGAGCACTGCTCGGCTCCCGAAAAGGAAAGTACTAAGCGGGGCCTCAGGCAAAAGGGCAAGCAAAAGGGTGTTTATTTATTTTGGTTTCTAGTTTTTTTAAACCTCGAGATTATTTTGTTGGGGTACCGCCGCTCACGTGGTGCGGCGCGTGTCAACACCACGCGGGTTGCAGATGGCGTCAGAAGCGTACCTGCGAACGTGAAATGTAAATGTTCCGGCCCGCCGGCCCGCCGGCCCCGCCCCGTCTGCAGAGGTGGGCGGCGGCGGACTTGTACGTGACACGGGCGCGGGGCGGCGCGGGGCGGCGCGGGGCGGCCTGCGACTAACATGGAAATCAGTGGCTGTTCTCCGGTCCGGGGCTGGAATGGGGGATGAAGTCAACGCGGCAGCCGGATGCGGCTGGGACCAGGGGGCATCCAGGCTCTGGTGCGGCCCCGGCCCCGCCCCCGGCCCACACACCGCATATACCGAAACACCCCAAAACACATCCCACAGCCCACTCCGCCAACTCGAGCCAAGTAAAGTGCTACAGTAAAAACAAAATTGAGATCCGCATTATATGTACACCAGTAAAAAGTGTAGAACAGCGTAAGTCCGACGTAGGGTGTCCTCCTACACATACAACTCTGGGACACGATGGGTGTCACGCTTTTTGCTTTTTACCGAAGGACACAGAGGAATCCACAATTTTTATTGTAGGATCATTGATCGCACACAATTTACTGCATTACTCTGCAACTCTTGAGTTTGCACAGAAATGGGTCTGGTCTGACTCTTTTTACTTTATGACGCAAAGGGTCTGACACTTTTGACTGTAGGACACGATGGGTCTCACGCTTTTTAATGCAAAACCAGAGGTTGGCCCCACACTCTTGGCTGAGGGACGATTGGTCTCACACTTTTTATTGTAGTACACATATTGCACTACAATTGATAGTTTCACGGAGAAAAAAGGTTTTGTTAATATATAGCCTCAACAATATTTGTTTTGTTTCAGCAACTAAAAATCTGTTGGCTGAGCAAAGCATCAGTTACTACAACAGAAATTTTGTTGTAGTACTGTTGTAGTAACAAATGCTCACTGTGAGAAATTCTTGAAGCGGTACGGGAAAATTTTCCATGAGAGGTCTTGTACATTTACGAATCATATTGTAAACTTTTTATAATTATGCGTATCAACTCAGAATCGACTGGTGAGCCAACAAAGTCGTCAAGTGTAAAGTCGTACATGTACAAGATATGTTGTACAAAGTAAATTACAAAATATCTTGTACATCTACGGAAATATTTTTCACTGTGCTTTGCTCTGCCAACACATTTTTAGTTGCTGGAACAAAAACAAATATTGTTAAGGCTATATTAACAAATTGTTTGTTGTGAGAACAAAATCCTATTCTCCGTGTTGAAGAGCACTCTGCTCCAGCCATACCAAAACCGAAGAGCAGAGGCCCATCCCCCTCCATGCACACATGCGGCGAGGTCCACATCTTTGTTAACTGTCGCACGCACACACACACGCACGCACGCACGTACGCACGCACGCACGCAGAGCGCTGTTGCGGCGGGAGTGGTGCCGGTGAGATGGGCCGCGGAATGAGTTGTCGGCCGCACCGCCGCCGCCGCTGCCACCCCGCGGCGCCGCGCGCTCAGAGCTCGCCGGTTAGTTAGTTAGCGTTGATTTGCCTCAATAAACCGCGGGCGAGACACCATGCCGAGCCCCGGCCCCGGCCCGGCCCGGGCCCGGCCCGGGCCCATCAACAAGACAGAGTGCAGAGCGCCGTAACCAACTCGACGACTTTAGTACACACGAAATTGCGGAATTGCAGTGAGGGCAGAAAGGAGGAGCGGGAGGGGGAAAAAAACAAGTATTTTTAAAGATACATAATATTGTTTTTGCCAAAATATGTTTTTAGGCACAAAGTAGCCTTATGGCTTCTTATTTTTCCAAAAAATTTCTTGACGATGAACCCTTGTGCTGGACGCCGCCAAATCCTGCCCATAAGGCGATTCGGACAAAATTACCATATGAAAAATACTACGAATTTTCTTTTTTCGGGGTGGGAGTGGGGGTGAAAAAGGGGGGGGGGGGGAGGTGAGAAGGGGCAAGAGGAAAGGAAGAGGATCTGCGAAAATCGTTCCTCGTTTTACTTCCCGCTTCCTGCTAGAGCGTCGAGCGTTCCCCAGGCCCGTCTCACTTGCCCCACCGGGGCGGAGCCCACCCCTGCCCTGCTCCGCTCACCTTGGGTCGCTTCCACTGAAACTGGAACGGCGGCGTCTGGTGGTAGAAGACGGACGTCTGCGTGGCGGGGAAGTCCGGGTCCTCCCACAGCTCCCCGCGTTTGATGCACGCCCGTTTGAGGCGCTCGTAGTCCGTCATGGTGGACCCCACCTGCGTAAGACAGAAAAGAAGCGTGACATCATATGGAAAAACGACACAGTGAGAAAAACAGTACACCATACAACAAGACAACGGTTTTGAATTTACAGTTTACGGTTTTCGTTACCGTACCTCACTAATTTACCCTATACCTGGTACAATTTTTGAAAGGGTTTTATTCGAGATTTTATTGTACTTTGAAAAAACGGTTTAAAACTGCTATTAAATTGTGGTTTTTCCTAACAGTGAAGACGGGGCGCAGTTCAATGAAACGTGAACGCGAAAGCTCGTCCACATACGTAAACACTAATAATGTAACGAGCAAAGAGAAAAGACTTGGCATGGGGATTATTTTTATCTTTTTATTTGGGAACCGCAGGCAAAACCGCGCGACAGCAGGCTCGCAGAGGCGCGGCGCGGGCGGCAACGATTATCGTGACCAGGCTGACTGCGGCGGGGCGGGGCGGGGCGGGGTGGGGCGGGGCGGCCGCGGCCGGCCGTCTCGCTTCGTCACCTTCCGCCACGCTCCGCCCCGCCCCGCCACGCCCCGCCACGCCCCGCGGCACTGACCACCATTACCGCCACGGTGGTCCGGCGGGTCCGGCCCGGCCCGGCCCGGCTACACCTGATCTCGTGCGAAGGCGGCGCGGGGCGTGGCCGGGCCGCAATAAGGCCGTCCGCAGCGGAGGTCTGCAGGAGGCTCCGTGCCACAGGGAGTCGCAGCAGGGGGGAACCCTTCAAGACGACAAGATCACGTCGCCCTGGCCGCCTCGCGCCTCGCGCCTCGCGACCGCAGCACGGATTTGCAAACAATTGGCGGCAGCGGCCTCGGCAGCAGCAGGCACCCTAGTCTATGCCTTCCTCTCCCGCGGCCGCAGGCCTCGCTCTGTCTGCTCTAAAGCCCCTCCAACAGGCGCGGCCGGGCCGGGTCGGCAGTGTCTGGCCCCGCCCCGCCGCGCCGCCGCCCCGCCCCGGCCCGGGCGCCACAGCTGCAGGGGATTACAGGAGCCATAGGCTCCTCGGCATGCGGCCCTGCCCAGTGCCCAGTGCTCTGTCCGGTTCGCAGTCCGCGTGTCTCGTTCTCTTACAGATATATTTTACAATTTTACAAGCATTTCCGTTTCTACCAACTGAATATTTTTTTGCGCGGTCGATATCGACGGCCCAGAGGGCAGTGCGATGTTTGGATGTCCGCCCGGACTGCATCCGTATCCTTCAGATTGTTGGCAAGCGATCGGGAAGGCCACTAAAAGTGATTTTTTTTTGTTTTTTTTTTTTTTTGTTTTTTTGTTTTGAGGGTTGTGTGGCGCGGTGTGGCGGCGGGTTGCCTATCCGCCCCCTAGGGGACGGGCCTGCAGGCGCCGCGCCTCCTTTAAACCCGCTTAGCTCGGAAACTATAAAAGATATACACATCCGCTTTTTTGCGTTGCATTCCTCACACACGGTGCTATAACGAACAGAATGGGACAAATAGCGATATTTTGATAAGAAAAGGACGTAAATTGCATTTTAAGTACTTTGTACCTTTTCACAAATATACTGTCAAAAAAAAAAAAAAAAAATCCGAACCAGAATATATAACTTAAATCTGAGAACGCCAGCGTTTTCGGCAAATACACACATGATCACAAGGGCACTCTGGGGGCAACTGCAAGGCGACCCGGGAGGATAACAGGGCCTATTCTTTATTCCACCCCCTTCTCACACCGCACTAGCATATTCGCTTTATTCCGTCTTAAAGTGGCCTGTAGTGGTGTGGCCTCCTAAATGCTCTCTCGTCTTTTGAGCGCCCGCCCCGCGTGCTCCCCAACGCTCGCAAGTTTGTCTCCGCGAGCTTAACACAGCCGCGTGCTGGCCCGCCAGAACAAGCGCTCCCCGCGGGCCGACCCGGGCAATTAGCCTGCGACACGACCATTATCGCGCCCAGGAGCACCGAGGCCACCGAGCCCCGAGGCGAGGGCCGCCGGCCACGGCCTACGCGCGCAACGCTCATTTTCTCATAGTTTACTCTCTCGTATCCGGCCAGCAGCGGGGCGGGGGGAGTAAAGGCGGCAGCGGCCAGCAGGCAGAGGCCTTTGAACAAGGGGGGAAGTGCGCGCTGCTCGAGGAAGCGCCCGCAGGATAGGCAATCCCGCAACGTAATGACACGATCACCGAGAGCACCGTAAATGTAAAATTTTGGATTGCGAGGTCTCTTTTAGTGAAATTTATGGGCCACAGGATAGTTCCACGGCTTTTTCTTTAGCCTCACTGACGCGCAACCTCAGTCCCACACTCTGCCGATGCGATTTTCTCTTCTCTCTTCGTAAGAAAATTAAACGAATCTTGGAAAAATGCGCGTTTAGACGTTGCGCGATGACGCTCTCTTGGTATTACTTATTACTCTGCGGGAAGAAAAACAAAAATAAAAGGCGCCCGCTTAAATGTCTGCGCGTGGAGTCTTCTACTGTGCACACGTCACGTCACACGTGAGAGTATGAGTGAGAGTTATTCAACCTCCTCTTATTAAGAGTGAGAGGGCGTGTCACGCTCAGAGTCACGCCAAGTCACGCAGCCGCGGCAGCACACCCCGCTCGCGCGCGCCCCTGGCCGGGTGGTGGAATCTGTCACTTTCACTGAGCGCGCACGCCACGCCACGCCACGCCACGCCACGCCACGCCACGCCCACCTGTTCCTAAAAGGACCCGGGCCCAGGGCGCTCCGCTGCTCACCACCTGCAGTCCCGAGAGGACTGAGGGCTGCCTCACTCCGACCCACTGAAAATTCTAGCCAGTCACATCCAGCCACTTTCCAGTCCCAGGACACCCGCGTCACATCGATGGCCGTGACTAGTTTTGGTCACACTTCGTAAAGCGACCTAAATTTACGTCGCACCAAGTAATGCGACGCCAGCTCCTGTCGAGCGATTCAGGAGATCGTTCAAGAGGGGCTCTCCTATACCTGCCCCATGACCCATGAGTGCAACAAGGACGGAGCTATACGGTAGGTAAAGGAGAGCCCCTCTTGAACGATCTCCAGAATCGCTCGGCTGGGTGTACGGCATTATGCATAGGAGTAGGAGGAGGTCGCATCACAACCGTGACCGAAACTACCGTCATTTCTGGACATCATGCGATCTCTCACACTTGCACACTTACCCTTTATAGCAACCTTCGACCTCAACGACCCTTAAACCTATAAGCTTCTTATCCTAACACCGGATGTAACAAAGACACAAGAACAGAGTCCAGTTTTGCCGGCAGGAACCTCGACCTTACCGCATGAGGCTCCCATAGGCGTTATACGCTATAGCGCAGGCATCTTCACGACTCGCGACACTGTTACATGTTTCCTATTGGGAAAGATGCATAGAAACAGAGAGCGGGTGCCAAGGGGGGGATCACTCATATAAAACTTGTAAAATGATTTTTTTGATTTTTGATTTTTTTGATTTTTGATTTTTGCGATTTTTTTTTATTTTTGATTTTGATTTTTCTTTTGATTTTTCACGAGATAAAAAAGAAATAATATGTTACTTTTTTTAAAAAAATGTGTTTTTTCTTGTTTTGTTCCCATTTTTCTCAGTTTTGGGTTCATTTGTTCTCGATTTTTCGGAATTTTATGCAACTTTCTACTTGATTTTATTTTGATTTTTTAAAATGACTTTTTGGGGGCTGTACAATGATTTTTCGAAGTGACCCCTCGGCGGGTGCAGTGTGAGTTCGCGTGTCTCGTTAGACGCTGCACGGGCCCTGCCCTGCCCAACCCGCCCCCACCGCAAGGCGCAGAGAAGCGTGCCTCCCCCAGAGATATCAAAACACAAGAAGGACGTATAAAAAGAACGGTCAACTTGGCTCTCGCTTGCAGCCGTTGGACCAACTTTCGCCGGCATAACGCGAGTGCGGCCTTATGGTTCCGAGTGGCAGTGGGTGGCCTGCTAAAGGCGGTGGGGTGAGGTAGGTTGGGGTAGGGTGGGGTGGGGTGGGGTGGGGTGGGGTGGGGTGGGGTGGGGTGCAGCGGGGCGCACGGGACACGGGCTTCAGCAGACTGACGAGTTGGGGAGGAAGCGAAGAAGAGGATGAGGGCGGTGGGCGAGGACGGTGTGACGGAGGAGTAAAAATGCGGGGAAAAACAAGCAGAGAGAGAGAGAGAGAGAGAGAGAGAGAGAGAGAGAGAGAGAGAGAGAGAGAGAGAGAGAGAGAGAGAGAGAGAGAGAAGAGGAAAACCGTGAATGCGGGGTAGGGGCGGGAGTGTCTGCGCGCCGGGCGATTTGGCACGCCGAGGTATTCCTCAATGTCCCTCTCTGCGCTTAGAAAAGAAACCGCGCCGCGCCGCGCCAGCAGCGCAGTGCAATGATAGGACATCACGGCAAAGCGTGTCAGCGCGGCGCAGAAAATCACGGTCCAGCCTCCAGCCTCCACAGCCCGGGCCGACCCGACCGCACCAGCGCAACTTGCACGTGCAGTGTGCAGCCTTTCGGAAGTGATGGCACTAGCACGCCCCACGGGAGCGGGGCGGGGTGGGGTGGGGCGGGGTGGGGCGGGGTGTCGCGCGGCTGCGCTAAATTCACAAGGCGTCCGATCCGTGCATGCGACGCTTTGTCCAGCTGCCGAGCGTCGATTTTGATGAAAATCCCCTCTCCCTCTCTCTCTCTCTCTCTCTCTCTCTCTCTCTCTCTCTCTCTCTCTCTCTCTCTCTCTCTCTCTCACACACACACACACGTTTCCATTGTAGTCCACGTTCGGGGCGTGGCGGCTGAGATAGTGTCTGGCGGTGAGTCATCCGCAGCTGACACCTGCCTCCCCACCGCGCATCTGCACGGGACCACCACCTGCAGGTGGTGTAAGGCGGGCCGCATGGAGAAGGCCCCGCCTCTCTGTCCCGGCGGCCTTATCTTGCTACCGCACCCCGCATGTATACACGAGAGTGTAAAATCCGCAATTTACTCCAGGAGCAATCATGAATTACAACGGCGCCGTCTTCGCACACGGTAAAAACAATGTCTGATTTTTTGAGGAAAAAGGGAATACTTTGAGGACCTTGGATACTTTGAGGAAAACGACTCAGATTTTGAGGAAGGTCTACTCAAAAATTAAGGGAAATCTCCACAAATTTTGAGGAGACTTCCTCAAAATTTAAGGCATTTTCCTCAAAGTATCCAAGGCCCTGAAAGTTTTCCCTTTTTCCTCAAAATTCAGACATCGTTTTTACCGTGCAGAGATACCCCTTGCGTTGGAGGGGTGGGGCGGGACGCCCGTCTCGCGGCCGCGGCGGGGCGGGCAGGACAGACACAGCCGGGCCGCACCCGGGCCGCACCCGGGCCGGGCCACCGGAAGTGCGGGTTATCGCAAAGGAAGTGACGCGACCGCGAGGCGGGGACGGTGCGGGGAGAATCAGGGCAAGCCATGATGATGACACCGGAACGGACAATGCCCGGACCGGACCGGGGCCACAGCACAGCACGGGGCGTATTGCGCCGATGGCTCACGGGCACGCAATGACTATGTGTGCACACTGGTAAAACAAATGTCTAGTTCTGCACGTCATTGAAGTGTTTAGCCGTTACGAAATCGGCAGGAAGAAGAAGCCGTGGAGCCAAACAAACCTTCAATTGTTCTATGAATTCGTCTGCTCAAAGGTAGAACAATCCAAGGTTTGTTTGGCTCCAAGGCTTCTTCTTCCTGCCAATTTCGTATCGGCTAAATGCCTCATTGGTGTTTAGTTTAAAATGTGCAAAACATTGCACACTTCAAGGTGTCGAGCTTAACTAAGCGTCATTTGATGTGCAATGCTTCTACACTTCTGAAACGTTCTCTAAACTGCACACCATTTTGTGTGCAGTTACTCGACGTCTGTAATGGCTTCCCAATGGCTGGTGCATGTGTCCAAGTGTGCGTGCCAACATTCGACACTTGCGAGACGTTTAAGGTCTAGACTTAATTGAAATGTCTAGTAAAACTCAACACCATGTAATGTGCAAAGTAGTAAAAAGCACACTTTAAGTGTGCAAAGTTGCACATTTGTTTTACCAGTGCATGCGGGAGCTAACGAAACCGGAGAGCGAACTCAAGTGAGCGAATACTCACTCACACATCTGCAAGTAAGCGAATCTTTATTCCCACGACAACAAAGTGAGGTAAATAAAGTCAGTCATATGGAATTGAGCGACATTCGTACGCTTCGCATTCCAGTGCATTCCTGGCGAGGGGGCCTCAACTCACCTAAAATTTGTACACATGATTTCAAGATTTCACATGATTTCACATTATTACACCTCTTATAATTGAAAGAAATAATTCGTAAAGTAAATACCTGCGTATTATGAGGTTTATGAGCCCGAAAATACGCACTCAAATCAATTTTTTTACTGCAATAGATCCACATTTTTTGACAATGATTTCGAAGATATCAGCGATTGTGCACACATGATTTCAGGAATTGAGGACCCCTCGATTCCTGGCAGTTGAATTACTGGTTGGGTCGCCAACACAGGGTGACATACGTCACGGTGCGTTACACGGTTGGTCCATGTTTACTGTAGGACACACCTGTTCTCACTTTTTTTCTTCTTTTTCTGTAAGGGACCATCGGTCACACACATTGTACTGCGCTCCTGTACTACACTTGAGTTTACAGAGCATAGCATCTGACAAGAGGGACACACGCCACGCGACAAGTGGCAGAGTGCAGAAGGACCCCCCCCCCCCCTTCCCTCCAACACGCGCGCCGAGCCACTATTACTTCCAGACGTCGCAGCGCAACTCACTCCGCTAAGGCCTCTCTGTCTTCATCTCTCTCTCTCGCTCTTTCTCTTGGTCGGCGCTGGCTTGGAGCAATGGCCGGAACTAAGTGCGCTCCGATGACCCCCCCCCCCCCAATCTCTGTATCCCCGCCGGGCGTCCCTCGCTACCCTCGCATAACTCTCGCGCGTAAGTATTGAGCAGCGAGAAAAGTGCAACTACTTTTTTCACGATTGGAGCAGAGTGTTGCAAAAGAAAAAGGGAAAAGAAAGAAAGACAGGCTTGCAGAACTTCCTCGTTTGGCTCGCTGCCGCTCGGTCGTTGGCCCGCGATGACAATCCCTGCGGACCTAAATCAGAGACATAAGACGCGCGCGTCCCGGGTCCGGCTGGAGCGACAGCAGCTCATGTGGAGTATTTTATCCACTTGAAAGCGATCCGTAAACTCGCGGCCCTTATTCACGGGGTTGCTAGTGTACTCGCTTTACATTCTTCCTTCACGGAGAAAAAGATTAGCTGACTCAGCAAACCTCATTTGAAAATATAGCGCGCCTACAACTTTTTGTTTGCTGTTGCAGCTATTCTGTAGCTGGCAGAGCAAAGGACTTAGCTGTGACAGCTGCAAGGTAGTTGAGACAGCAATATTTGTTGCTGTTGCAGCAACAATTTGTTGTAGGCGCAATATCAGCAAATCTTTGTTTTTCTCCGTGTAAATGGTTTAAGAGCCTGCCTCTGGTTGAGGAGGGCCACACAATGAACAAAGAGAATGCCTCAGAATATCGTACGCCGTACACCGCAATAGCCGAGATATTCCCCTGGAATACGCCTATATACTCGGGGTAGAACTTTGCCCGTAGTGTTTCTATGTCCCGTACTGCGCCCCAAACCGCTGTGGATGTGGACCCCGATCGGAGGACCACAACGCACTCCTCGGGGTCGGGCCGGGACAGTCACAAGCTCGCCAACTATGGAGGAGGGAGAGAGGGAGAGAGGGAGAGAGGGAGAGAGAGGGAGAGAGGGAGAGAGGGAGAGGGAGAGAGAGAGAGAGAGAGAGAGAGAGAGAGAGAGAGAGAGAGAGAGAGAGAGAGAGAGAGAGATGTGCACGCGGTGCGAGGCTGACCCGTGCCCCAAACCGCTTCCCTAGCAGTGCACGGCGGGGAACTTAGCAGAAGGGGAGCCCAAATAGGGGGTGGGAGGTGGGAGGAGTTGTCGCGCGGGCCATCTCAAAAATGCCGGGTGCCGAAAACTAATCCTAAACTGCTGGGCTTGCGATGGACTTCCTCGTCGCAGAGGAATTCTATCTCCCCCCCCCCCTCTCTCTCTCCTACTTTGCGGTGCGCAGTGCGGTGTGCACCCTTGTCTTGCCTGCAATTAATCGTTGCACGAGCGCGCGGACCTGCAGCTGCGATTGTTGCAGGTACGCGGCGCGCTACGTGGACTACGCGCTCCGCCACGCCACAATGCGTCGTTACACACTTAGACAAAGACGGAGCAAGAGAAAGAGAGAGAGAGAAAGGAGGTGGGGGAGGGGGGGAGGGGCGAGGTCGTGGCACAGTGAGTTGCACGAGCCAGAGGGGGCGCTGCTGCCACAGGCACGGCCTGGAATGCGAGAGGCCTGAGCCCTGAGGCCTGAGCCATATTGGGAAAAATACTGCTTCATATTTGTAAAAAGTAAATATATATATAATCACTTTTACAAATATGAAGCAGTATTTTTACAAATTGGCTCATACGTCGCCGTTGTGTGACCTCTGGGAGTGCGGTTCGGTGCCCGGTGCCCGGGGCTCGGCCCAGCCTGTCGGTCGGATCAGGAACCAACAGGAACAGCTCCGACAGCTCCCGTCGGCGAGTAAGCAAATCAGCTGCTTTTGACGCGGGCTCGGGTGCGGGTCGGAGCGGGACCGGCGCCACGAGGGTGGGCTCATGGAGAGTCACGGGGAGAGAAAAGCAAAAGCACCTCTTCTCTCCAGCCACTTCGCGTGGCGTGGCGCAGCGGCAGCGGGGTCACTTTCTTCCTCGCGCCACGGCGACAATGTTTGGCCGCGGGATCTATTCAAACAGGCCAGCCGCGCCACGCCACGCCTCGCCCCGGGGCCGCAGGCACACAGACAGTGGCTGCTAGCCTGGGGCTGTGGGTGACTCTCTCTCTCTCTCTCTCTCTCTCTCTCCCTCTCTCTCTCTCTCTCTCTCTCTCTCTCTCTCTCTCTCTCTCTCTCTCTGTCCTCTCCCCCCCCCCTCTCTCTCTCTCTTTTGCCAAACATTATCACTGTACTGTAATGTAGGACACAAAGACCAAACCTGCATGCATTTTGACGTTAACATTTTTAATATAATTCCCCTTTTGGCCCTAAATTGTTAATTTTAATCCCTCCAAAAATCCTGCAGAACAACTAAAACTCCCTCCCTCTCTTCTGCACGCGCGACCCCTCACTGTAAAAAATTCCGTACCCCCATGCCCCAGATACTACGGAAAAACCCGTTTTGTTTTGGTGACGGGACGACCGTATCTGAAAAACACGGTGTTTTCCGCGACTAATTCCGTAGTTTCAGTTTCTTCAAACTTCGAAAAAGTTGAAATTTAGGCCCATGTGAAATATACGGTCATAGGTAGTACGGACGGACCGCTCCTAATAAAAACGGTCTGGACCTGGTAAAAAAATTAGCGGGGTAAAACCGTACTAATTACCGTGGAAATTTCTGGCAGAGCTAAAGAATGCAGATGGATGGAGGCGTGTGCCGAGCAGTGTGAGCGCTCGTGTGTGTGTGTGAGAGAGAGAGAAAGAGGGAGATAGAGAAATAGAATCTGCTTCCTGCACATTGAGATGACCGGAGTGGCTGAAGCCGACGGAACACGCGGGCACTCCGCGCGGCAGTGGTCCCGGGGGGCGACCACGCCAAGGAAAGCAAGAGGGGTAAAAAAAAAAAGAGTACATGACGAATGTTTGTTCGACATATGGCGGTCCCGCGGGCCCCCGGCGGCCGTGCGTGCGGGTACAGAGATGAATAGGGAGCCCGCCCCGCCAGGCACTGCCAGGCACTGCCAGGCACTGCCCCACACCGCTACTCGCAATTATAAGCCGGGTGGTCCAGCCCAGCCTCCTCCCCCCCTCCCCCTCCCACCCGCCGGAAAAGGAGCCACGCTACACACGCAGCAGCGTCCATGCCGAGCGCAGCAGACGTTTCCGGTATGAGAAATCACGTCGATCGCACGGCTGGCTAAATGTCATGCCCGCCCCGCCTCGGCGCGGACCCCGAGTCCTCTGTCGTGATCCCCAGGGTCCCCAGGGCTCGGCTGGGATCCTCCCTAACGCGGCAGCACGACTCAGAACCATGATCTACCGAGCCAACTGCGGACTGTAGGCAGTGCTGCCAGAAAAGTAGGCAAAACACGCCCAACACACAGCTTTATGGAGCGGGCGGTATTCGCGCCTGCCTACTAGGCAACATCAACACACGTGTGCTGAGGAATCGCCTCGAAGACAGGCGTGAATACCACCCGCTCCACACAGCTGTGTGTTGGTCGAGTTTTGCCTACTTTTCTCGCAACAACGTTTCTCTTCGGCTTGCTTCAGTTAAATGAATCATCCGCTAAAAAGCTGTGAGGTTAGCTGCCGACACGCTGGCGGGCACGCGGTGTGACAGGTAACAGTCTGGTCATGGTGGAGTGCCCTGGGCTGCCTAGCCCCCGTCCTGCCCCGCCCAGCCCCGCCCCATCCGCTGCGTTGCGGGACCCTGCTGCTCCCGGAGGGGCCCGCCCCGCCCCGCCCCGCCCCGCCCCGCCCCGCCCCGCCCCGCCCCGCCTGGGCCAGCAATTGTCAAACACAACGAGAGAGGCGCCTAAAGACAACGGCAAACACTGCAGTCGCTCCACGCAGCGTGTCGGTCCGGGGTTGCAGACCTTCGCAGATTACCCAGAGGAGGGTCCGCTACGACATTAAAGCGAGGGCCACTTTGGACCACCTTCTGAACCAAACTCAGCTGGCGGAAAGCTGGAATCTGTCGTCCGAGCGACAGTATTAGTCCAGCGGACATCAGAAACTCGGTAAAACGGCTCTTTCGTGTCCAACCAACATCAGACAGATTCAAGAACTGCCAGATGAAATCTTCTATCTCCATCCTTGAATCGGGCAGATGGTCCTCGGACACCACTCTGCTTATTTTAGTGTGAAGTTGTTTGCCAGTTTGAACTGCAAAACTCGGAAGTTCTACAGTTTCAACTGCATTTTTTCGAAACTTGAAACATAACTTCTGAAGTCAGAATCATCCCCAGCTTAAAATTTCCATTTAAACGAGTCTACATGTGGTAGGGTTGTGATTATTACTTAATCACGGACACGACCTTAAGCACAACTTCGGACATTTGTTTCCATTTACGTACCCGATTCAATATAAATCGCAACCTCATCACCTGTAAGCTCGTTTGAATGGAAATTTTAAGGCAGCTAGAGATGATGCTGACCTTGCAGAAGTTATGTTTTAAGAGGTGGTCGAAAAGTTGCTGTTGAGAATGTAGAACTTCCGAGTTTTGCCCTTTAAGCTGGCAAACTAATGCCACACTAAAATTAGCAGAACAATAACCGGTTTTACCGTGAAACAGGCTTTTCCATGATCATGTCATATTATCGCGTTTGTCGGAATTTTCTTTGAAACAACCGCCAAATAATTCATAGGGAAACCTGATAAAAATTTTCTCCAATTTAATGGAAGCGTTTCCTCGCGGCGCCCTGCTGATCCGCTTCTGCTAAGGCGGATCGTGCTGCCCCGCCCGCCCCGGGCATCACGGCAGCGTAGCGGGACCTGCGGAACACCCTCTAATCACTCACACTCCGGCTCTGCCCCGCCCCGCCCCGCCCCGCCCCGCCCCGCCCCGCCCCGCCACAGCCCGGAGCTGATCGCCAGGCTGGCGTGCGTGATTAAGACCTTGAGGTGCAGAGCAGAGGCGCCCAAAACCACAGGCAGGCCGCCTCCTCTCCTCCCAGAGCACTCTCCACCGCCCCACCCGGTGACAGTAAGGAAGTGACTGATCGCCCTGAGCCCACACACTCTTGTAATCACACCTACACTAGGCGAAGAAAAACAAAAGTAGCTGCAAGCACAAAAATGTTACACATTGTTTCGATTCAGAGTATAGCGTAACGGGAAGCGCAGAAAATACGATGTGCTTTTGTATTTGTCCAGCCGAGATGTTTGCGTGACATGGGAGGAGGTAGGGTTAGCAAGTCTGTGATGTCTTTTTAGGGAAAAAAGTGGCCCGCGGCATTAGTCACCCGTACGCGCCTGGCGCGCTCTGTTGACAGTGGTCTAGTATTTTCTGGTTGGAAAATTGCTCAGTTTTTACTTGATATACTCATTTTCCACAGGGCATTTCCTTTTGAAAAAAAAATATGACGTCACAGGACTGGGAGGGAGAGGAGGGGGGAGTGGGGTGGAGAGTGCCTCGAAATGTCACGCGTCTGTTTACAAGGGTAAGCGAGGAAAAGGTAAAAAGTGTGTTTTTATCTTTTAGTGCACGATCCCTAATGTCTTTTCGAGCTAGCGACTGTTAAAAATTCTTGGGTGTGAGTGAAAAGTTTCTCAATTTGACGAAAAACGCTTCAAAACAAAAAGGCGCGCTTAAGGCAGAACTGATTTTTGTTTTAAGGCAGAGCTCCCCAATGGGGAGAAATACATTCCCACATTTGCGGCACACCGGTGATATCGTCGCACGCCTCTTTCCAGGAAAAGGGTGAGTTCTAAAGGAACTCTGAATTTCTGCAAAAGTCTCTAAAGTAAAAGAGAGAAATCCCAAACTTAAAACTAAAATTGACATATAGAATGAGCACTTGTTTGAACCCCAACGGCCAGTGGCCCCGACCCAAGGATACATCCGTTTCCTCACTACTTCCGGCGCGGCGGCGGCGCGGTCTGACCGGGGAGAGCCCTGCGGTGCGGCGCCGCGGTGCTCCCTCCGCCAACGTCCGAATAAGGCATTGATATCTGCCAATTAGGAACAATACTCGGTCCATCGTAAACTCGCACGCAGCCCGGCCGCCATCCCCGCCCTCCTCGTCTCGTAAATAAGACTCGCTTCTTTTATTGCGCGCTGCACTGTGGCGTACTCGAGGTACTCGAGGTACTCGCGAGTCCGAAGCGAAACGACTCGACAAGTGCGTGCGAAACGGCGCAGCTGCTGGACCGGATACAAGTCACGGCGCGCGGCCGCGGCTGCTGCTGGGCGCAACACGACTCGCGAACCCTGCAGGTGCAGTCCAGTCATGCCCGCGCGCGAATACAGGGGGTCACTCTAGATCACGGAAAAACAATGACTGATTTTTTCGAGAAAAAAGGGAAAACTTTCAGGAATTTCCGTAATTTGAGAGAAACCCCTCAGATTTTGAGGAAAACTCCTAAAAAAATAAGAGAAATCTCCGCAAATTTTGAGATTTCCTCAAAATCCTAGGAAGTTTCCTCAATAAAGCATGCAAGGTCCTTAAAGTTTTCCCTTTTTCCTCAAAAAATCAGACATCGTTTTTACCGTGACAGAAAGGGAAAAAAATAAAACAAAAGGTTACTTTTGAAGAAGATACTTGCTAAATTCCATCTCTTCACAGCAAAAGTTTTAACAAAAGCACTAGCAGAGTTATAACCAAATTAGAGCCAAACATAAGGTGATGCTCTGTGTAATTTCACGCGGGTGACGCAAGAGGCGAGTTAAGTGCCACAAATGCGAGCGCCAATTAAGTGAATAGTAACGCTCAAATCGCGCTGGCAGAACATTAGCGCGGCCACCATTAGACATGCGCCCCGCCGCCCCAGTCCGCGGGTCTCTCTCGCTCCGCACCCCGAACTCAACCCCTCGGCTTGCCCCGCTCTCGAGACGTCACGTCCCCATTGCATAGAGCCAGCCGCTATTAGCAGAAAAGCAAGGCCGGAATGCGACAGCAGACGGCCTCCATGGGAAAGGGAATATTATGTACTCGCTGCGCTACGCAGCTATACGCTCAATGTTTCCCGCACAAAGAGCGAGCCCGGTTCTTAATTCAATGTATTGCTTTACGAGAAGGAAAGAATGACCTGCTGGCGACTGCTGGTAACTTTTCATGAGACAACGCAATGTAAAATGCTTGCATACTAAATTCTTTGAAAGCATGCGTACACTGTGAAAAATATCTTCGTAAATTTACAACATATTTTGTAATTACGAGTTACAAAATATGTTGTGAATTTATGACCGCCCATTCTTGCTCGTCAATGAATTCTAAATCGATACAAAGTTCTTGTAATTTTACAATTTGAAATTGTATTTTTACAACATTCATCATTGAAAATTTTCCTGTAACCCTTACGAGTATTTTTCACAGAGTAGAATTTCAGATATTTGTATTACGAAGAATTCGTTCGCATTACAATGCTTCAAAATTATTTGCACCTTACAAAGAACATGATTTGCAAGACGAACCAAATCTTTGAAGGCATTTTACAGTGTGCGCGTTGGTCCAATAGAATTGTCCACAGTCCAGTGACATGACATGCTATCCAATTGTTCGCTCGAGTATTCGATCACTGCAAACTCAAGAGTGTACTTGGTGCACACTGGTAAGTGCGTGCTGTCAATGCAAGCAGCAGGTTCATATCTGCAGCTGCATGTACGCGCTTAGCGTATGAAAACTCAAAACAGAATTACGGAGAAATAACAAGGTAATATTATGAACTCCTGCTTGCTGTGGATAATTTTGGTGGATACAAAAAAATATTCTTGAGCCATAGTACCGAAGCCTCGACCGAAGCATGTAAAGTGCTGGGCACACACCTTGAGTCCTTTGAAATTTGACTATATTCCTGGCTACAAGTCGACACAACACACCTGCCAGTGAGCGCCTACCTACAAGAATGCACTTGCAAGAGTGTACTTAGCACACATGTAAGTTTGCAGTGTTATTGATGACGGAAGAAGAAAGAGGGAAAAGAAATGTCGGGGCGTGGCAGGGCGAGGGGCGAGGCGGAGCTTGGTGAGGCGGGGCGGGCTGGGCCGGGCCGGTCAGGACGGTACAGCGGATGGACGGCACGGACCCACCCACGGCCCGCAGCGGGGCCGCGGTGGGATCATCGCACGGGGTCAGATTCCGCTTGACTCCAGACCATACACGGCAGAAAAGTTCGGCTGAAATGCCTTCAAGCGCGCGGGACGCGACATTAATTTCGTGCAACCTGGAAATTGCCCTTGCTCTATTCCTGATGCGCGTTTAAGAAATCAACGTCGTTTCCCATCAGAAGGGCTTTCTTTTCTGCTCTCCGGCTATCGATTATGGCGCGGGGCGCGGCGGCGGCGGCGGCGCGGTTTATAGTTCCCAGATGATGCGGCCCGCGGCCCCTCCGCGCCCCGCGCGCCCCGCACCCGGGACTCGATCGGTCTGCCCTGCGCCCCGCCCGGTACGGCCAGCCAGCGCCAGCATTCCTCTCAATCTACCTGTCTGCTAAGTGACTGACTGATGGGAACGGTAATGGGCGGGGCGGGGAGGGGTAGGCCGTGCGGACCGCGCGGAGCGCCCCAGCCGTCTGATTCCGAAGATCGCTCTTGTGCCTCCGTCCTCGTCGCACTCATGGCAGTGCTCAATGTTGGGGCGGCAAGGCCCCATGAGTGCGACAAGGACGGAGGCACAAGAGCGATCTTCGGAATCAGCCTGCAGCAGTCCGCGGCCCCGCCCCGCCCGGCCCGGCCCGGCCCGCGTCATTCGATAGAGCAAACACACATCTCCAAGTGGGTCACCTCGCGGGGCGGCCAGTGGCCGGGCCCCCGGCCCCGGCCCCGGACCAGAGGCCCCCGACAAAGAGGAGATAATATTAATCATGTAAAAGGACGGTGAAAGCACACACACCGGGAGCGCCAGGAGCTTTATTACGAAGATTAATCACCCCGACCCGGTCCGGTGCGTTCGGGTGCGCGCGCCGCATACGCCTGTAAGCTCACCGTAGCGTAATGAGTTTTCGGTTCCGGTTTACGTCTCTGTCGTGGGGGGCAGGGGGACCGGGGGCGCCGGGTGCACCGGGGGCTCGCGCCGCGCGGACAGTAGTAAACGATATCGCTGTACTGTAATAGGGGCTCCTGGCCGGCGCAACAAGTGAGCATGCTGCCCGCAGCCGTACGCGAGCACAGCAGGTGTTCTGTTTACGGGAAATCATGGTGTAAGTTTCTTGTACATCATCCTTTTAAAATCAATTACGCCCCAAAAAAAAACTAGGAATACCATCACAAAGACGCATAAGGAATCCCAGGAAACCCGCATTACACCGGCAGACCAAAGTTGAGAGCCCCTCGCGCAAGAATAACCATGTTTGTGATGTGGATAACGGACTGCAGTACAGTATTCACAGTAAAAACCTTGCGAAGAAATGCTTCGCATTACGAAGAAAATTGTTCGTAAGCTGCGAAGCATTTGACTGCTTTGTATTGCGAAGCATTTTCTTCGTAGTGTGCGAAGAAATTTCTTCGCAAGGTGGGGCTTGCGAAGAAAATACTTCGTATTGTGAAGCCTTACGAAGCAGCCAAATTCTTCGCAACGCTGCGAAGAATTTTCTTCGTAAGAATTTTACAGTGTTCATGGATAAAAACAGGCGCACCAGCAGTACAAAACTTGAGATGCACAACATCACAACATTCAGGCACAGTCTCTTCGCGTCGGGTGAGGTACTGAGGTACTGAGCAGTACACCTGTCGAATGGCGGCGCGGTTTCTCTCGATATCGATGCCATGCCGTGGTCCGTGGTGGCTGCCGGTCATGTTAAACACGGCCGCATGCACTGCGCTCACGTAGAGCCGAGCCCAGCCGGGCCGGGCCGCATTGGCTCGGCTCGCGTGCAAGCCTTATACTGCCGGCCGGACAAGCTCTTCCCAACGGCCAGCGCTACACGGCCACGGGCGGACCTGCAGGTCCTTTCCAGGATATCCTTTCCTCCTCCTCCTCCTGATTCTCATCCTCCTCACAGGCCCGGGCCCGGCCGCCGGCCCTTCAAGGCCTCCCTGAAGCTGGCCCGCCCGGTCCGCGCGGCGCTCGGACGACACAGCGAGAAAGTGGACGGCCCAGTCTTCCCGGCGCGCCCCCGCCCCTCCCCATGAGTCCTGCCCCTGCCCGAGGCAGCAAGCGTACGCCATCCCGTCAAGTACGCGACCCACCACAACACCCCCGGCCAGAGTTTTCAAACGGGCGCGTTCGAGGACCCGGAACGCGTCCGAATGCGCAGGTGAGAGCGAGAGAAAGATACTATTCGGTAACAGCATCTCAATCGCACCTACGGTTTCGGACGTATCCCGGGTCCCCGGCCGGCGTCCCCTTCCAGCCAGGTCCTCGCGGGCGGGGCAACTCATGGCAAGCTGTGCGAGAGAGACAGAGAGAGCCCCTACGATCACGTTGTGCCAACCTCTGCATTTTTGGAGAATACGAAAGTCAAAAACAGACTCACTGGGTTTTGAACACCAGACCAGGTGCTGTCCAGTTTCCTGGCCGGCTCAGCGACTCTTTCCATTAAGCTTATTCCGCTGCGACGAGGGAAGCTGCTGGTCCAGCTCGTTCTTTTGTGCGCTACTTAGCGTGCAGAGGTTAGGCACTACGGGAACGAAGGGTCGCTCTCTGTCTCTCTCACTCTCCAGGAGTTACCAGCACGCGCAATGAGGGTGGCGCGCCGCCACAGGGGTGAGGCCTCCAACTCGCTCTGCCGTTTACTCCGATACCTTACAAGTTTCGAAAAAAAAAAAAAAGAAACAAGAAAGTTGGAGAAGGAGAAGGGAGGAGGGAGGGGGGTAAGAGGGCAACGCAAACAAATGAAACGTAAAACTTTTCTCTCAGCCCCATACTCCGCTTCTACTGATAGAGGAGACGAGAGAGAGAGCAACAGCGACAGTGCCAGGGTGTGGCGCGCCGTCGCGGGCGGAGAGGACAAAGCCCATCATCGTGCAACCGCACCAGCGCGACTAGCTGAGCAGCCGAGCCGAGCCCCGAGGAAAAATCTTATCTCAACGTTTGCTTTATGAAGAAAATTCCAGGAGCGTCCTTACACGAGGGAAACAAAAGAAAACTTCCAGAAACAAGCAGAATTTGCGTGGAGGGGGGGGGGGAGGAGGCGCCACCTGCGATGCGCCGGCGGACGCCCCCGCACGCCTCAGCCTCCACTGCAGTAACGCCTACCTCACGCACTGCTGTCATTGAATCAGGCAAAGTTCTCGCTCTCCCTGTGCACCAAAATTGTCTTGTTCTCGGGAGGGCGAATTCTGGAAACCTTAGTAGTGTAAGGCAGTCCTTTGCCATCTTGCGAAAATTGTCGCACAGGGTCCAGGAACCTTTTCCATGGTCTACGTCGTTCAAGTATAATTCAAGATCGGAAATGTACCAGCACTGCGCATCGACGTACAAATCGAATGACGAGCAAGAGAGGGAGGTTGCACTACTTGTACAACACATTTTGTGACTGGTAAATAACGAAATATATCGTACATGTACGACCACATTGTTTACAGTTTCACCACACTGGAAACCCAAGTGTGTGAATGTCGCACACTTGTAGGTGTGCGAGGATTCATTCGCACACTTGGCCACTTAAACGTGTGAATTTTCCTAGGATATTCACACGTTTGAGTGGCCAAGTGCACGAATGAATCCTCACACACCTACAAGTGTGCGATATTCGTACACTTGGATTTCCAGAGCACTTTTGGGTGCAGGACCAAACCCGTTGTACACCTTCTGGTGTATGACCAAATGGTCCCTCACACTTTTTGGTGAAGGAGCAAGTGGGCCTACACCTTTTATTTGGTGTGAGGCACAGCGTGTCCAATAGGACATGCGTGTACAGTCATTGTTTCTGTATGCAAGACAGACGTTACCTCACGGACGCACGTGCCTATCACACTAAAAAGTGTTAGGCACACTGTGCCTCACTCCAAAACGTGCTGTACCACTACGTACTGCATCTAAAAGTGGGAGCATTGTCTCAAACTCAGGTTTCCAGAGAAGCACATCAATAACATGAGCGTATTTAAGTTGACAATTTCGGCAATGCGTATGAGGACCTCGTTGTTATAGTCATCTAATATAGGCATACCATATTCGACACGATCTGAGTCGTTTTTTCGAACAGCACTTTTCATGGGCGTTGTACAATTAAGCGTCACGTGACTCGATATGGTGAGAAATATGGCTATTATATTGACAGTGCTGTCACTCTGCTTCTTTAGAAACTTCTCTCCGTTTTTAGCTCGGCAGCGGCGGCCCAATCTGGTAACTGGTGACAGCCGAGTCGCGCGGTGGCAGGCGCAGGGCGGCGCGGTTTAGTCAGCCCTACGAAAAATAGTGGGCGTCACCACACACTAATTATTCATATTCATTTTTCTCTTCTTTTGCTTCTGTTATGGCCACGCCCGCGGGTATACGCACCAATTGGAGATATGAAGCCAATTTTCCTGACACTTTTCTTTTAATCTCCTGACATTTGCCTGATTAACGCTGCGAACGCAGTGAGTTACAGTCCTGCAGAGTTTATGCATAAACTTAGAGAGAAACTTCACCGCTCGGTTTTGCAGTGCGAGTGCGGCTCGCACCTCACACCGCTACACGCACGGTGGTGTGGTGGCCGCCCCGCCCCACCCCGCCCCGCCCCGCGCCCCGCCCCGCCCCGGCCCGCCCTGCCCCGCCCCGCCCCGCCCCGCCCCGCCCCGCCCCGCCCCGCCCCGCCACACTTCACCCCGCCCGCGGCCACTGGGCGCCCCCAAACTTGTTTCTCAACTTGGCGGGGGCCAAATACCTTTGGTGCTTTGGCGAAGGCTTCCCGCTCGCCTCGCCTTCGGCTCGGTCGAGAGGGGGGGGGGGGAGAGGGGCGGCACAGGCACCACCCCGCTTGTTCAGCAGGACGAATTGCCGGGATACCCTCTCCCAATCTCCCGCTACTTCTGATCCCGCATCCCTGCTGCCCCCACCCCTCCCCCCTCCCCTATACGATTAGCACTTCCGCTCCGCACCTGTCGGCCCCGCCACTGATCAGGCCGGAGGTTCTCGCGGTTTTAACAGTGTTGCCAGAAAAGCTATAGGCAAAATTCAGCTAAATACACCCGTGTGCTGCGGGCGGCATCGCCGCCTGCCTACTAGGCAAACCGCATGTACGCGTGTGCAGTTGTTGCCTAGTGGGCAGTCGGAGATACAAGCCCGTTGCACACGGGAGTATTTAGCCGAATTTTGCCTAGCCTTCTGGCAAGACTGGGTTTTAAGTCCGGCCCTCCTCGGGGAGGGGGAGGGGGGTAGCCTAAACAGACGGGTCTGCCTACACTTTAATTGTCAACCTTTTAGGTGGTGATCCCCCCCGGCCCCCTCCTCGTTCCGCACATGCAGTAAAACAGAAAGTGCGGCAACAACGGTGTGTATGG
This sequence comes from Frankliniella fusca, assembly GCA_029379305.1. NCBI lineage: Eukaryota > Metazoa > Arthropoda > Insecta > Thysanoptera > Thripidae > Frankliniella > Frankliniella fusca. The sequence continues at coordinate 82,699 of JAHWGI010000302.1, forward strand.
ATCTCCGTCGGAGAAAGAGAGAAGAAATGCCTTCAATCATGCGCGCACGCGCGCAAGTGAGCGCCAAACACCGTAACGGGTGGAGCGTCCGCCTGCCTGCCTCCACTTTTCCCGCTTGGAAAAAAAGGTGAATCTCACACACACACACACACACACACACACACACACACACACGTGAGCCTGCCGCAACACGCATTGTGCGCACCGCACGCGCGCGCACAGGCGGGGCGGGGCGGGGGGGCGGGGCAGGGTGGGGCGGGGCGGGGTAAGGTGCGGCAGGCAGGCGCCCTGCATTCCGGACCAAATAAGAAGGACGGAGAGAAAGGAACAGTGGGTGGGGGCAGGACGGGACGGGAGCCGCCAAGGACGGCGCAGCGCGCAGCCTGCCCCCGCCCCGCCCCGCCCCGCCCCGCCCCGGCCCGGCCCCGCCCCGCCCCGGCCCCACCCCGGCCCCGGCCCCGGCGCGCCGATGGAAAGTAAACCGGTCTCTCGACTCGACACGCATTTCTCCCTCCTTCTTCTCTTTTGTTTTCCGTCACACCTTTTTTATTCTCCCCTGCTCCTTCTCTCTTGATCTTCGCGCCGTGCTACTGCGCGTGGCCCGCCCCGCACCCACCAGCCTCCTCCTCCTCCTGCACCCCGCCCCGCCCCGCCCCGCCCCGCCCCGCCCCGCCCCGCCCCGCCCCGCCCCGCCCTGCTCCGCACCTGCCCCGCCTAGCTCACAGCAGCTCACAGAGGCACTCGGCTCGGCCGGGCTCTCAGCGGCTTTTAATCAATATACGAGCGAAGCACAACCGATATAGGATCGCGAGAGAGGGGCGGGGCATAGCGTAGCGAGGCGGGGCAGATCAGGGCGGGGCAAGGCGCGCAGTGGGGTAAAAGGGGAGACGGGGTCGGAGGATTGGTATGTCGACTTACGTCACTTTTACCGCGTCTCAAATCCGTGTCCAGCATTCAAGGAGCGAAGGCGGCACGGTCTGTAAAAAAAATAGAAACAACAGATTAAAACACTTAAAAGCATAGAACTTTTTCTCGAAATTTTTCAACTTTCATTACTTATACGATACGGCTTTACAGGGAACATAAAGAATTTGCGCGAATAACTGACATTGTCAAATCCTTAAGATAATGAATACCAGCGCGCATTTCCTGGTCCGCAGCGGGGCGCGACCCTGACCCAGACCTCCTGGCCGGCCCGGCCCGGCCCGCGCCGCCACACCACGGTCCGGTTCCCCGAGGGAAAACTCGGTCAAGTAGCTGTTTCACGCGAATAATATAGGAATCTCACGCATGCTCGACCGGCTGCCGCAGGACGGGCTGTTATCCTCCGCCCGCCTCGCCAGCGCCTCCTCCCCCCCCCCCCCTTCCCCTGCTCCCACGCCCCACAGCCAAGCTGCTGGCCATGTGAGTGAAGATGGCTGGACCGGGACGAGTAAACGAAGCACACTTTCTCACGATCAAGGCCAGCCTGGACATGCCTCGAGCCACAGCGCGTGCATCAGGGCGTGGCGGGGCGTGGCGGAGCGTGGCGGGAGATGGTGAAGAAGTGTAGCAGGTGCACACGTCCGCCGGCGAGGCGCAGCGCTACAGCGGCACTGAGCAGCGCGCTACCCCATCCACAACCAAGCGCTAGCATTCGCGACAACACAAGCAGCAGTATCCCCGGCTGGAGGAGATAAATTTCACAGACTGTTCTGTACACTGAAATTTTCTTGCAATTGACACAAGCCGTCGTTAGATGAACACCTTAGCTATATGGAAAAAGAATGAGGAGGAAGATCGTGGCGGAGGAGTGGCGTAGCGTAGTGCCGTCTCGCAAAAAAAAAAATCATAACCTGAACGTTACCGTCCCAATCACCGATTTTATAGATGTTTTCGAGCACATTTTCATTGATGGTGCATACAGTAGTACGGTCATATCAATTTAAATGATGATGTTTCTATTAATAAAAACCATATTATGAGATGTGGCTTTCCGCCCGCTTCATTCACTCTCAGGCCTGTACTGATTTTTTTTTCTTAGTAAATACCTACGTTTTTACACAGCAGTATTACTGATAGATTGACAAATTCGTTAGTTATTCTGTGTAGTTTTGTATGTAGCATACTGATAAAATAAAAAATAAGTGGTCAGTAACGTAAAAAGCAATCAGTGCGTACAACTGATGAAAACAGTTGTCAGTAGCTTATAAAGATTTTTAAACGGCAGGAATACTGAGAAAGGGGTCCGAAATATCAGTAACGGGTTGAGATTGTTGTTGTGAGACGGCACTACGCTCTTTCTCCCTTCCCTCTTTGAAGTTAAAACGTTCATTAAAAACCAAAACTTAAAATCAGAACAAAAAAAAAACGGTGGTAAAAGAAGAAATTAAAAATGTGACAACGCAACACTGCAATAATCCGGTGAGAGTAAAAGCAAGCTCGCTCTGGACGGTCGGCTCTCCGCTTTCCGACGCAGCGGACCGCGGCGGGGCGCGGCGCGAGGCTGGCGGCCCCCCACCCCCAAGCACCTCAACGAGCACGCGATAAACGAAGGCATATCCGCCCCGCCCCGCCGCGCCGCCGCGGGGGAACTTTCCCTGCTGTAAGAGAGTAGAGCGATCGTCGGAGATCATCGGAGTGGCGGGGCGTGGCGACCAGCCCGTGCAAGACGGAGATGAGGGTGTTGGTGGAGGCGGCGGTGGCGGTGTGCACCGTGTGGGACCCGCCCCGCACTCCATCAGCCGGCGGCATGGTCGTGACGGTCACGAGGCTGGACCGCTCCGGACCGCTCCGGACCGCTCCGGACCCCGCGCCAGGCGCCAGCCGTTCGCACCGGAAACCCAAGTGTGTGAATGTCATGTAGGTGTGCGAATATCCTAGGAAAATTCACACGTTTAAGTGGCCAAGTGTACGAATGAATCCTCGCCAGAGCGGTGTATAACACGAAATGCAAAAAGTTTCACACCAATTGGTGCGCTTTTCCAATGTGCAAATTTTTCACATTTCCTGACGTCGATCAAAACTCAACATCACTTTAAGTGTTCAATCTTTACACTCTTCGCAAACGTATAGGCAACTGCCACACGAACTGGTATGCAGCTTCTGACACTTGATACACGGTTTCCTTTAAGACCAGTATGTAACCTTGTGTGCCATATTTGCACACTTGCCAAGCGTCTAGATTTTGCATATCAAGCAAGAGAGCAAAACTGTTCGACACCATGTTATGTGCAAAGTTGTAAAAACGCACGTTAAGCGTGCAAAGTTGCACATATGTTTTACCACTGAATCAACGTCACTAACAATATTACCCGAGAGGTACCTCACCTCCTCCAATCAGTAAACGCCCTGCGTTCCAATCATTTTCTAATCACTATCCAGTCACATAATTTCACAAACAAAAATGTCTTTTAAGCAGCTTAAAAGTGCAAAACATCGAATAAGGTGCAAAACATTACACCCTTTATTAGAGTTCTGTCAAATTTTCTTTCCAATCGCAATAAAACCCTCCAATATGAGGTACCCCTCGATATTCCTGCCCCACACTGGTGTATTGCTTGTTATTTACCCGCACTTGTTTGGCGACACAGATTCCTCCCGGCAGTGCGCGCAGGGGCGCCTGATTGGGATGCAGCCGGGCGGTTGCACTGTGCGGTCCGCGCCCTCCATCCCGCGGCATAGCCCTGGCTACGCTGCTGACCGCCCACGCCCTCCCCCCATGAATACACGCAAAACAGTCCAGAATTTTTTAAAAATGATTACGCAGTAATTTCCATACCACACACTCTAAACTTTCTACAAGGAAATATTTCGTAGATTACAAAGAATTCAGTGCAACCGTAATGAACAATAAATTTTCTTGTATCACAAAAAGTTTGTCTTTGTACTACAAGCAATTTTCTTTGTATTACGAAGATAATTTTGCTTTGTATTGGCTTTGTATTACGGTTGCACAGAATTCTTTGTAATACGAGGATTTTTTTTTGTAAGAAGTTAAGAGTGCGTGTTACAGATTTTTGTATCAGAAACGATGCAGAGAAAAAAATCTCGAACGGTGTAACAAAATTCTGTATCACGTGATACAGAACTACATTCGCGTTTAAAACTAGTATTTTTTGACAATTTCTTTCTTGTGCCCTTTCTTCTGCCTTGTCCAATAGGGACGTATTCAATCCAAATTATCTGAATTTGCATTACTTAAACTTACCGAGATTTGAACCCGAGACCCCTCTAACCACTCGGTCATCGAGGCTGCTGGGTAAAGTGGTGCTGGAGCCCAGTGTCATGCCTCCGACGCATCCAAAGCCTTTCCCCTACCACTCCAACCAAGTTACAGAATTCTGTATCGAGTATGATACAGAAAATTGTATCACTGTGAAAAATATCCTCGTAAATTTACGACATTTTTTGTAATTTTGATTTACAAAATATGTCGTAAATATACGACAGCCCATTCTTGCTCGTCGGTCAATTCCAAGTCGATAGGGAGTGCTTGTAAATTAACAATTTCAAATTGTAATTTTACGACTTTTATCATGGAAAAATTTCCCGTAACCCTCACGAGTATTTTTCACAGTGTATTGAATGTTACAGTTTCCAGTGACTTATGCATTGTTTTGCCACGGATACGGAATTTTGTAACAGTTTTTAAAAATTACAAAATTTTGTTTCCACTCATTTTTGCATCACACAAGACACAAGTCTGATACAGGAAACTGTGTCAAAGTCGATACAAAAATCTGGATTTCTTTTTTAGAGTGTGCGGCTTAGTTAATTGTTCATACATTCTACGTGCGTATGGTGCCTCCAGTGCCAGTGTCGGTGGTGGGCCGTATTAATCAGCCGGAAACAGAATGCAGCGAGGTGGGGAGCCGTGGTGCTGGCCGAAGCAGCAGGGTGCTAAATTGCATGTCACCCGCGAGGAGCCATCGACTCTGTCAAAAATTTGCACATGGATTACGTGGCGGCAGCACCCAAGGCAGCACCCCTCCGATTGGCCAGTTTGGCCGTCCATCTTCCTGATCTGCCGTCATCATCATCCTTCGCCTACTACTTTCTCTGAGCGCGCCGCGCTTTCCCACGAAATGTGAAAAACAAGCTCTTTGGAAGCAGAACCACGCGCAAAGCCGCGTGAAGCTATAAATACGGGGCTCGCGCTCCAGGCTCCAGGCGCCTTCGCCCACATCGCGGTGGCTGTATGGCCACCGCTATCCACCAGTGCTCAGGTCCAGGTCCACCCTGCAATGGCACACGCCCCTCGAGCCCACGCGGCCCTTTGGCGCTCTTTGGGGACCGGCTCCGGCTATCTTAATGCGATCGGCAGCGGCATCCCTTTGGGGCGGCTGAGGGCCTAACTGCGGCCGCCAAACTCAGCGACGCGATCATGTTGGGTGCAGTGCGCCACCAGCACACCAGCAGCAGCGCGCAGGACAGTTGCATGAACAACGGCCATGTGGCACACAAAAGCATTTCCATTTATTTTTAATTTTGTGTGACCAAAGGCACAGTGCAGCAACTGCGGAATCGTGGCAGGTGTGTAGTTCCAGAAGTGTCTCCAGGAGCGCTGGTATCGACGAGTGCCGGTCGAGGAGGCGCTCCTCCCGTCCCATAATACCTCACCAGAGCCTGTCCACTCCAACTTCCAGGGTTTTCAAGTCTTTCTCTCTTTTCGCGTGAGACGCCCTATGGTCAAGAGAGAGACGCAGATAGAATCCCGGGACTTTAAGAAGGCGATAGTAGGGAAGCACCGGAGGCACAGTATTCCACCTCCCCTCGGCCTGCGCATCGGTTGACGCGAGCGCTCCTGCCTGACGACACCTCAGGGAACGACGAACATGCGCCTCCATTCCACGGCCGCTTTCCAGTGTTGCCAGAAAAGTTGGGCAAAAAACCGCGCAATACACCTGTGTGCAGGTGGCGGTATCTCCGCCTGCCTGCCAGGCAACTCCCCTGCACCCGTGCCCAGACGTTGCCTAGTAGGCAGGCGGAGATACTGTCCCGTTAAGCACAGGTGTATTGCGCGGCCTTTAGCCTAACTAACTAACGGCAACACTGCCGCATTCTCAGGAGGGCAGGGAGCCGACACCGTATAGTACGTACATCTGGGCTGAAAGGTGTTCGTTAAATTCGCAGCCATACGAACGATATGAACGGACTTGGCACGAACTATAAAACAAACTTGCAGCAGGGCGTAGCGACGCGGATCAACGGACGGGGAGGCCGATAAACCGCTTGGAGCAGCAGCGTGTGCACTGCAGCGCGAGCGTGGAGGGGCGTGGCGGGGCGTGGCGGGGCGTGGCGGGGTGGGGCGGCTCGGCTCTCCACCCGTGTATCAATGTCTCCCGGTAAACACTAGGCGCCGCCGCACCGCACCGAGCGGCACAATGATCAGTCCCCCTCCTCCCCTTCTCCCCCAACTCCACCGTCAGCAGCGCACCAAGGATGCTTTTGTTCAGACTCCTGCTCCGCCCCACCCTGCCCCCGTGTGTGTTACACCTCCCCTACTCGTTCCACCAGATAATTCACACCCACACTACGACAGCAGAAGCTACAAGAGCGCACGAAACAGCGTTTCCGATCGCAAGCAGGACGTGTATACAAGAAAAACAATCGTAATAAAAAATGTAGGAGAAGACTCATAGGCAACGCTTGCAGCCCCGGGGCACTCAGAGGGTGGGGGTTATGGTTAATGTGACTTCCGGCTGGGATTGGAAGGGTGGGGCCTGGATCCTCTGCTGAGGGTGCGGCGCGGATGCTCGCCGGCAAACGGGCCCAGTTCCGTTTCCTCTAATCGTGAATTAAAGGGGTTGGTCCACACAACCGCAGCCGCAGCCCCTTTCCCAGCCGGATCTGGCGCGCGGATCGCGCGGGGAGGGCAGCCGGCGGGCCCTCAGGTCACCGCGACTTCTTGGCCTGGCGCCAGGGGCCAGCGGCGGGGCGGGGTGGGATGGGGCTTCCCTCCCAGCCCCAAAGAGTACGTGCCCTCCTGCACCGTTCCGCGTGGAGCTCCCCCGAAGCTCAGGGGGTGAGTTTGGCAGCAGGCCGCCGCCCGCCGCTCCCCGCGGCCTAGCCCTCCTCTCCTACAACGACGTCAAGAGGAAAACGCGGCGAACGACGAAAGAAAGTAAACAATAAAGTCCAAACCAGATGTTTCACATGCAATATTCACGGCAGGGCAGGCGAGGCGGGCAAATGCAGGGTAGGGGGGGAGGGGGAGATGAGAGAAGTTTGCCTTCAAATATAGTCATCCCAGTACGTCTTCTTGGGAAACGGGAAAGCATCGAAAAAGTTCTTTTAGCGGCATCGTAAAAAGGAAATGCGTGATTTTAGTACTTACAACAACGTCGTCAGTATTCTTTACCACTGAATTATTGTATCACAAAGCACTGAAAAGCAGTCGAGAGTAGAGTATTCTGAGTAAGGCGCCAAGTCGAGGTCGCGGGGCGAAGCGAGCCGCTGGGAGCTATAGCTAGCCCCGCCCCGCCCCGCCCCGCCCCGCCCGCGAACCGCGATCCGCCTCGCCCCGCCCGCCCCTCCCCGCCCCTCCCCGCCCACGAGCCGCGCCCCGCGCTGCCCTACCCAGCCAGCCTCGGTCAGGATGGACCGGTTTCCGAAACCTCCTCTAGGAGAAGACAGGAAAGGGCTGGTCCGAAAACGATCGCATTGAGGTCAGCTGGGGTCGGCCGAGCAAACAGCACAGTGAAGTACACAGAGAACCACTGGGAGTAAAGGTGAACAGCGAACGACGGGTATGGGTATACTGATCAGATGAGGCTGTTAAAGGAAGGACAGGAGGACAACTTCCATCATAATTTATATTACAAGAATCACAACAGTTTTTCTTTTTCTTTTTCTTTTGCATGTGCAAATAATTTTAGACTACACAAAAGAAAAAACTATACAGAACGTATATTCGGTTTACCCTACGGCCAGGACCTCGGCCAGGACCGTAATTTTTCAACTTCACTAGACAGAGTTGATGTTAATTCGAGGGGGAAAGCAGTCTCGAAAATGGTGTACGAGTGATTACGCGATTACGCCCATTATTACGCATGTTTACTCCTTATTTTCTGTTGTTTTGGTTATTTTACTCTGTAACATACCCTTAATAATAGGTTATTACGCCAAGATTACAAGTAATTACGCATTGATTACGGGCCAGGGTGTACGAGTTATTACGCGAGTGCTTTCCCCCTCGTGTTAATTTGAACTTCACGACATATTTCTAAAATTTCAGAGCATCCTGAGTGGATAGGAGCGCGACTTGAACTGACGGATAATCGTGCATAGCAAATGGAGAGTAGCATTTCCAGGTTTTTCTCTCAGTGTGCGACGAGTCATTCTGTTTCCGTTTGCATGAGCAGCGCACCCATAGCGTTTCGAGGCATCCACTTCCTTTCCTGTCACGAGACGTGACGCGCCTGTTCGGCTGCACCGTGACGCTGGCGATGATCGCCCTCACGGTCGACAGGCCAGCCCGGAAAACAAACACTCTCTCTCCTCTCACTCTCTGTCCCTCCCCCTCTACCTCACACACATGCGCGCGCGCGCAAACACACACACACAGCACAACACACATGAAAAATCGCATTCTCCTCCTTTATAAAAAAGTTTGCATGACGAACTCGGAACGTACTCCGTGTACTCCGACTGTACACTGAGCGCTGTCCGGCGGTGGAATTTGGCTGTACTCCAGCTACACCGGTTGTTCACTGATGTACTCCGGCTTTATACGTCAATGTGCTTCGGCTGTACACCGCGTACTCCAGATGTACTTCGTGTGCTCCGAGCGTGCCCCTGTGCTCACAAAAACAACGCAGAGAGTTGTCGCGCGACCGCTCGATCCGTGTGAGGAAAAGAATAATGAATATTCCCGGGCACAGCAGTGCGAGAGCGGAGCGCGCGCGGCACGCGGCAGAGCGCAGCCAGCGCAGCCATCAGGATGCGGGGCCACGCCGCGCCACGCCGCGCCACGCCGCGCCACGCCGCGCCACGCCGCGCCACGCCGAACACGTGTTCCTCTTATCATAAATCAGGCAGAGCCCCCGGCCCCGCCCCGCTCCGCCCCGCGTGCGAGTTCAAATAGCGACGCCGCCACGCGATGCGACACGATGCGACGCGCGCTGAGGACGTTTGGGCGCAACTTTTTACACGCACGTAACTTTCTGCACTGTAAAATTCTTACGAAGAAAATTCTTCGCAGCGTTGCGAAGAATTTGGCTGCTTCGTAAGGCTTCGCAATACGAAGTATTTTCTTCGCAAGCCCCGCCTTGCGAAGAAATTTCTTCGCACACTACGAAGAAAATGCTTCGCAATACAAAGCAGCCAAATGCTTCACAGCTTACGAACGATTTTCTTCGTAATGCGAAGCATTTCTTCGCAAGGTTTTAACAGTGTGCCCTATCTCTGCGGACGGCTGGTGCGGGGCGTACTTGCAAAGCGCGTTCGCTGTTAGACAACAGTGACAAGGAAAGAGTGTGAGAGGAGTTTAAGGGCGTAGCGTTTCATAACTGACATTGCTGGTGTTGTCGTTATTGTTACTACAATTATGATAAGGATGTTATTTCAGCATGCGTCTACTATGTTTCATGCACAAATAGTGAAAAGTTGTGGCGACAGTCTCACTTATCACAATCGTCATTTTAACGATGATTGTGTGATTGTTGATGAGATAACAACACGATGGCTGCGACAGCTTGTCATGGTCATGGGCGCGTGCACCTGATGCAGTGAGAGGGCCCGCCCGCGCGAGACCCCAGTGCGGAGCGAGGCGGGGACCGGCCGCGCCGGGGTGACTGAACCTCGACCAATTCCAGTGTGAGGTGGGGAGGTGCGGCTGGCTGGCCGGCTGGCTCTAGCTGGCCCTGTCCCAAAGGAGTCGAACTCAGAACCACAACAATCGGGCGTTTGATCCGGCCATGGCCGGGCCGGGCCAGCTACGTCTGGGCTGGGCCGAACTGAGAGCGGCGGGAGGATGAGACGGAAGAGGAAGAGGGAACGGAGAAAAAGGAGGACGACGAGGAGAAGAACGAGGAGAAGGAGACGCATGACGAGGAGGAGGAAGAGAAAGAGGGGGTGGAGGGGGACGAGGAGGACGAGAGGGAGGACGAGAAAATGGACGAGGAGGACGTGGAGGAGGACGAGCAGGACAAGCGGAAGGACGAGCAGGACGAGGAAATGGACAAGGAGGAGGACGTGGAGCAGGACGAGGAGGGCGAGAGGGAGGACGAGGATGAGGACGTGCAGTAGGACGAGGAGGAGGACGTGCAGGAGGACGAGCAGAAGGACGAGCAGGACGTGAGGGCGAGGATGATGAAATAGACGAGGAGGACGTGGAGGAGGACAAGCAGGACGGGGAGGAAGAGATGGAGGACGAGGAGGAGGACGTGCAGGAGGAGAGGGAGGACGAAAAGAGGGAGGGCGAAGAGCAGGAGGAGGAAGAGGCGGACGAGGGCGACGGGGAGGAGGGGAGGGGCACGGGGATAGTTCGCCACATTCCTCGGCGTGCACCTCGGGCGCTCGCTGCCCGCGGGGCTCGTTGCGGTGCGGGGCTGCAAAGAGGTGGTTGAGGAGGTGGAGGGGAGAACCTCAACAAGGCATCGACGTGACAGGGGAGCCAAGGGGCGGCGGCACGGGGACGACAGAGCCGGGCGGGGCGGGGCGGGGCGGGGCGGGGCGGGGCGGGGCGAGGACCTCACAACGCGCACACCCGAGTCATTGCCATGCGAGTGGTCGGTGTCGAAAGCGGCACGGCGGTGCGTCAGACTGGACTGCAATCCACAACTCACACAAAACGTATTGTTTTAGCGCAACATTGCGTGCGATCCGACGCGCGATTATCTTCCACGACACATGTGCACTTGCTGTCATGCGCTCCCAAGCATTATGATCCGCAGCAGAGACGCTCAGCGCTGCCAGCTCCTAGGAGGCCTCCTTGGAGGAGCTCAGGCAGGGTAGGCAGGCCGGGCCGATCCGCGCCGGCCGCGACAGTGAAGGGAGGCGCCATCAAGCCGGCCTGGCTAATTTGTTTGCACAATAAACGGGGGCCGGACCGCCGAGTTGACGGGTCTAGCGCAGTCTCAGATAGGAGGTATAGAGTATATCGTGGCGCCGGCCCAGCGAGGGAACGTTAGTCCCGGAGGGAGGCGGGCCGGGCCGGGCCGGGCGGAGCGATAGCAGCCCGACATGGCGATGGACGTGAGCTAACGGGAGCGCGACGCGACGGAAGGGGACGGGGACGCCCTGCCCGGCCCGGCCATGCCTACACTGGAAAAAGAAAGGTAGGACGAGAAGGGTTTTAATGCCTTTACCAAGGCATTAAAAATTAGCACCCCTGCAAAGGCATTAAAACTGCCCAAAGGTGTTAAATTTTAATGCCTTTGGACAATTTCATGCCTTTGCAAAGGCATTAAAATTTCACACCCCTAGAAAGGCATTAAGTCCTACCTTTGTTTTTCCAGTGTATCCCACCGCGCCAAGTCATACCCCGCCGCTTGTGACGTCACGACTATCATAGACACGAGCGGAATATTATTATAAGTTTAAATTTGTTTTAAAACAAAAACTTTTTCTATATATTGAATTATTCGAATTGATGGCGGGAAGGTTGAAATTAATTTTATCCTCAAGTTTGAAGCCTAGTCGCTTAGTCAGACACAAGTTCTATCTTATTTTTACAATGTGACATAAAAGTTCAATTTTCTTCTCGTTTTTCCTGATAAATATCAACTTTTGAAATAAAGCGAACTCATCCACCTCCCTCCACAAAAAAAAAAAAAACGATTATTACGCAATTTTTAAAGATATTTTGATTTTGCTCGCTTTTAGAACTATAGTCACAACTAAATGCACGTAAAAAGGCGCAGGGGCCAACCTACATCTCGTAGAGCGTCAGTAAAGGGCGTAAACTGGCTTCCCAATAAGCACTTTTTCGCTTCAAGAGTTATAAGCCATGCGGGAAGTGTATAATTTAACTTTTTACGTGGCTTGAAGTGAGACCACATTCGCAGTTTCCTGTTTTTATTGCTAAAGCAGCCGCGCTGCAAAGCACCTCGAGGTCGCGGGTCCATGAGAGAGGTGAAGTGAAGTGATCGCGTGGCGCAGGACTCGGCGGGCGGCGCGTCGTAGCGGGCCGGGCTGAGGCTGTGGCGTGGCGAGGGGGGGGGGGGGGCACATCGACTGCATCGGATGCAAAGTGCATAGGCAGGAGATGCGGCCGCAAACAGCCGCATATCAAGTCGCGGTGTGCAGACTGCAACGAAGACGCTCATTCGTATCGAAATGGTTTTGGTGCGGCTTGCCAAGCGGACGCGAAAACAGCTGTAAGTCATTTCGACCGCAACTTGGTGCAAAAGTTGAGGGGACGAATTCAAGACGTGCGTGCTTCAGAAAACTACAGACAGGATGAGAAGATATGAAACCCTGCTGTCATTAGGCCGTCGTGCGGGTCATAAAGAAAAAATAAACTTACTCAGGGCGAGCAGAGCTGTAGATATGCCATACAGAAACCGCAACAAAAACTACACATCACAGGAGCATTACAAAGAGCCGGCCGAAAAAAGACCGAGAAAAAAAAAGCAAATAGTGACAGCCCCTGCTCGGACGGTGCTCAACGGAGCCTTGCCTCCCCGCCCCGCCACGCCCCGCCCCGTGACAAAAGACAAGATGATCGCGCCGCTCTTATGCCGCGTAATTCGGTTTGCTAATGACGCTCAATTGGCGTTGCTCGCGGTGCTCGGCTCGCAGCGAGGCAGGCGGGGCGGGACGTGGCGGGGCGAGGCGGGGCAGCTGCCGCTGTCAGGTCAGCCCGAGCGCGGGGGACCGGCAAGGCGGTGAATGCACTGTCCAGACGAGTAATGCAACCAGTGCGCTCGCCGAGAGGGGGGATCACTTCGAAAAATCATTTTAAAAATTAAAAAATCAAAATAAAAAAAAAATCAAAATTAAATCAAGTAGAAAGTTACAAAAAAAAATCCGAAAAATCGAGAACAAATGACCCAATACCTGAGAAAAACGGAAACAAAACGAGAAACAAAACAAATTTTTTGTAAAATTTTACGGATTCTTTATTTCCTTGAAAAATCAACAGAAAAGTCAAACTCAAAATTCAAAAATAAATCAAAAATAATCACAAGTCAAAAATTCATTGCACTCATTTCGTTTGAGTGATCACCCCCTCGGCGCGCGCAGCTGGGCGGGCCAGCGTCGTTACGTAAGGCGCAAGCATGAGGCACGTGGATTTCCTACAGCGGCGTGATTCCACTTATGAGAATGTTGGGGTATAGACAACCCGCTACGCAGTGATGCTCGAGGTTGCTGGGCTGAACCTCGACTTACGACAACTTTAGAAGTTCAAGATTTTAGCCCTTTTTAATCCTTTTTCTTCGTAGGTTTCACGCGCCTATTCCGAGAGCGCGGTGGTCAGCTCGGATCGAGCTACAGCAGCTGAGGGAAAGCCAACAACAGCGGGGCTGCCAGGTGCGGGTAGGGAGGGAGAGCCTAGAGCAGCTCCTGCAGTTCTGCTGCACCGCGGGGCCGCCTGCCAGCCGCGCAAAAACTGTCTCGATAAACCGCAATTAAAGGCGCGGCGCGGTCATTCAAGGTACGCGATGCACAGAGCCACAGCGGCTGCGCGAGTAATGTCGTGGTGGAAGGGGATGTGAGGACGCACGAGCCAGGTGAACACGTGAACAGACAAACACGGTGCGGGTTACACGACTGCGTCACGAGTATTGGCGAGGGCTACACTGTAAATCTATCACTGCGTGACGTAACATTCTTTCTAATGTGAAAACTCTCACATTGGCCAGAATGCGATGTCACATTCTTTATAACGTGAATCGGCTGGACTCTGCAGCGGGCTGAAATTTGCAGGCCCATTTAAAGAATGTGACAGTTTGCACATGAACTAGAATCTGACATCGCACAATGAATAACAGTGTACACACTCAGAAACTGCGCATTTTAACATCATGCGCATTGCACTTTGAATCGGGTGCAATGTACTTGACTGACTCACCAACGTTCTTGAGTATACAGGTAGGTGTAAAGCAGCACCACCCTGTTCTCAAAGCGTTTTCCTGTGAGCTAAAAATGAAACCCATGGGTTTAAGGCCACATGCATGATATTGGGCTTGAATTGAGCGCCAAGAAATACTGGAGAAAATCACGAACCCGCTTACATAAATGCAGGAGTGCTAAACGAGCGCGCCGAACGTTTGTAGAAGCTTAACCCTGAGGAGGGTCGAGTGGGGCGCGGCCACGCAACGCCACCGTCTCTCGCAGATGACCGCAGAGAAAAGAGGAGATAAATTTATGCGACAAGCGCAGCTAATTGTTTTGACGACGAGGGCGCAACAGGCAGACACACATTTGCATGGGAATGGAAAATTGGGCGATGTAGCTCGTCGAGATGAGGTCGCTGCGGGTGGGATGTGCGGGCGGGGCGGGGCCTGGGCGGTGCGGAGGACATTTCTCAAACAGTACTGCAGTCGCCAAAAAGGAACATCATTAAGCAAAACCGATAAAGCTATCAATGTTTTTTTTTTTTTTTTTTTTTTTTTTTAATTTTAAAGGTTGTTCTGCTTTGTTGTCAAACAAAAACAAAAACACTTTGCACCATTACAAAATTCGCGGGTAAGTTTTTCCCAATCACGTCGTAGTACTTAACCCTCAAATCTAATTTCTCACCCAAAATGGGTGAGAACACTTTTTCATGCATAACATAAGTGAGAATTTTTAACCTCACTCTCTGAGTGAGATATTTTTTAGCCTCATTCCATTTGAGTACGGATTTTTTAGAATCACTTTATTTGAGCTCGAATCCTCACTTTAGGACGAGAGATTACAAAGTGCTTTCTCAAATGGAGATAGGACAAAATTGTCACTCTCCAGGAGAGAAATAAAATTGCCCTCAAATTCTCACTTATATGGGAGCGAAAAATATGACTCGTTTATTTTCAGTGAGGCTGGTAGGTATACTGGTAAAACAAATGTTTAGTTCTATACATCACTGGTGTTTAGTTCCAAAATGTTCAAAAACTATTACACTATACACCAGCTGGTGTACAGCTTTATTGAACACTTAGAACCAAACACCATTGATGTATTAGAACTAAACATTTGTTTTACCAGTGCAATACTAGCAAATAGATTTTTTTTCTGGTCGTAGCCAGACGCACCGCACCCGTATATGTGCGGTCCTTCCTGGCTGCTCCTTGGTATTCAGTGAACGACAGCCCGGCCCGGCCCGGCCCGGCCCGGCCCAGCCCAATTGCGCGCGCGCATCACGCATTCCTCGAAAAGTTCCGGTGGCACTTTGCTTTGATGGATGTGCGGTGCGGCACGGCGAGGGGCACTGGCACTGGGCCTCTCTCGAGCAGGGCAGTGTGTGGAGTGACTGGAGGCCTCTGGCCCCAACCACGCAGGACCATCGCTCTGCCATGCCGCCGGGCCGGGCGGGGGGCGGGCAGGGGCGGGCCGGCTAGGCTCACGTCTGAGAGTCAAGCACGGTCAAGTTCACCGCCGGGCGGCTGGGCTGGGCTGGCTTCGACTGGGCTGGGCCGGGCCTGCGCACAGACTCGCCCGCCCACCGGCCTGGCACCGCCGCGCACCAAAACCGCACCACGGCTACCGTGAGCATGCGCAGAGGTATGTCTGTATCCGGAACATTGAGATCGTGTGGATCGCAAAATTTCTTTCTCCTTCATATCAGCTGGCCAGTGTCATTAGTTTATTCGAATAGGCCGCCAGCCGAACACATATCTATGGCAACTCTTTTTTTTAAGGAGGGAAGCGTCCTTAATGAGGGGTACCTCGGGGAAACTTGTTCGGAGAGGCGAGTTGTTCGGAAACGAACTGGACGCCAGAACAGTGAAGGGGAAAGGAACCTGCGAACTCCGAACCGAAGTGGAATCGGAGAACTCTTAAGAGCGGGCGCGGGCGTGCCTTGTACGGTTCGGTTTGGAGTTCGAAGGTTCCCTCCACTGTCCGGGCGTTCGGTTCGTATCCGAACAATTCTCCAATTCCGAACAAAGTTTCCCTCGTACCCCTCCTTTTCCAAACGCTGCCTCGAAAAAATGCACCCTGATAAAACGTGCACACTCCCGGGTTAAATACGCTTTTTAGGACATCGCTTACGTCTATAAACTTACGATGCTTATGCACAAATTTAGTACATCGTTTCGTGCATGATATCATGAGTAGCTATGTACAAATTTTACATACCTACACACAATATAATGCTTAACGATGTACTAAATTTGTGCAGAAGCATCGTAAGTTCATGGACGTGCACTGCACAACGATGCACTGTCAATTCCTACAAAGAAATGCTTTGCAAATGCTTCGCCGAGGGGGGGGGGGGGGGGGGGGGGGGGTCACTTCGAAAAATTAATTTTCCCACCCAAAAAATCACTTTAAAAAATCAAAAACATCAAAATAAAATCAAGAGAAAAGGATAAAATTCGGCAAATCTAGAAAAAAATAATAAACCGAAATGAAGTAGAAAAATTTGAGAAATTGGGTTAAAAGATCAAAATTTACAAAACAAAAATATTTTCTTTGAAAAATAAAAAAATCAAAAAAAAAATCACAAAAATCAAAAGTTATTAAAATCATTGTACACATTTTGTATGAGTGATACCCCCCTCGTGCTTCGCAAATTGCAAAATATTTTGAAGCTTTGCAATTACAAATCATTTCTTATTTGTAATTGCGAAGCATGCTTTGCAATTGCGAAGTGATGCTTTGTAATTATTGCAAAGCAAATGCTTTGCAAACTGCAAAGCTTTTAAATTCTTCGTAGGAATTTAACAGTGTGTGCTAAAACGTACATATAGCCCAGCAGGAGTGTGTGAAGCATCCCACACAGGAAAACTCACAATATCCTGGCGGTTCCGTTCACCACCTTGAACTTTCGAGAGCCTCTGCTAGGCAGGCTGAACTGAGCTGCGCACCGCCTGAGCCCTTGCCTCGCGCGGCCTGAACTCCCGCCAGACTCACTTCATGAACAGCTGCAGGGCCTGCAGGGCCTGCAGGGGCCGCGCCGCCAGCAGCAGCAGCGGAAGGTAATCCGAAAGGGTGCGGAGAGCTGCCGCGCCGAGTAATCCAAAGGGTCTCGAGTTGTCACGTCACGTCACGTCCAGAGCGAGCAGGGCCGACACGCTGCTCACATGGTCACACTGTGGTCACACTGTCACACCGCGACGCGACGGGAGACGCGCACTCGCACGCGAATAAGGCAAATCAGCGCGGATCAAACGTGATCACACCCTCGAGAAACACGCGGACACACACACTAGGGCACACGAGCACACTAACACACACACACACGTACACAAAGACGCAGGACAGTGCGGCGGCAGGGCGTCCCGTATTTTTTTCCCTTGAGCCACGCCCCCTGTCCCTGAGCTCGCGGTGAACGCCGTCGTCGAGGCGGAGCGCAGCGTGACGAGCGTGGCGAGGCGCGGCAGCTACACCCGGGCCGAAGCGAAGCGACTGCCACCGACAACCGGAGTCGACTGGCTGGCGCTGGCGGCGGGGGCCGGGCCGGGCCGGGGGCAGGGCCGCGCTGGGCAGGCCGCGGAGCGGACCCGCTGCAGCGAGCTGGAGCACGGCGCGGGGCGGAGCGGGGCGGAGCGGGGCGGAGCGGGGAAATGTGCGCGGAGCGGGGCGCAGGGCGCGGGGAGGGGCGGGGCGCGGGGCGCAACGGACCAAGACGCGCGCGGCTGGCTGCTGGCTGGGCCAGGCCGGGCCGGGCTGTGCTCGGCTGAGGCGGGATGGAATCGGCCCGTGCTGGAGGAACACGTCTCTGGAGCTCTGGAGCCGGTGCCGCTGGAAGGCGAGAGGAGGGGAGGCGGGCGGGGGCTCAGCCAGGAGGAGGAGGAGGAGGAGGGAGGTGGATGCGCGACCAGCCGAGCGATTCCGAAGATCGCTCTCGTGCCTCCGTCCTTGTCGCACCTGTGGCGGCGCCCTATGTCGGGGGTGGCAGAGCCCCACGAGTGCGACAAGGACGGAGGTACGAGAGCGATCTTCTGAATCAGTCGGCAGGAGGATGTGAATCGGACCTGGAGGAAAGGGCACGCGGCGCTGCCGCCGCGAGGGGACGGCCTTGACGTACTCGCTACCCTTTCACGTCTTCGATGACGCGGGCCCCAGGAGGTGAGCACACGGGCGCAGCCATCCGGAACGAGGTCGACGACGTCCTCGGCTCGGTATGACGGCGTGTGTGACCCTGCGCCACGTGCGCGCGGGTGACACCGGAGGGAGCACGCCGCCGTGATCGCGTCCCCTGGTGACCTGTACGCTGGAGCAGGGTGCGGCCGGAGAGAGAGAGTCTGAGAGAGAGACGAAGAGAGAGAGAGAGAGAGAGAGAAGGGGGAGGGCGGGAGGGGGAGTGAGCGAGACGGAGGCGAAGTGTAGAGAAAGAGGGACCGGACGAACCGGGCGTGGTGCGCCGCGCTGGTCCGGGCCTGGCGGGCCTGGCCTGGCCGCGTGGCAAGGGAAACGCCTCGCGGGGAAAGGGGGGAGTGGGGGACGGACGATAGGAGCGGGAGAGGAGAGAGGGGGGATAAAGGTAACGAAAGTAAGGCGGCTGCTGTCTGAATAAAACCCGGCCCGGCCCGGCCCGGCCGGCAGGGCGGGACACGGGATCTGGGCAAAGGGGACAGGGAAGAGGGTAAGCGAAATGTAGGCTCGCCTCGCCTCGACTCGCGCAGGGCAGGGCAGGGCAGGGCAGGGGCAGGGTCTTTAGCCGGGTCAGGTCAGACGGAGCGGGGGCGGAGGGGGTGGGGAGCGGTGTGGCCTGCCCACCCGCATGGGCGGCGCGCGCGGGGCGGGGCGGGACCGCTGAATAAAACTGGCTATCCAAGTGTTTTGGCGAATCGGGTCTCCCGGAGAATGACGCGGGCCTGCCCAGGCCCAGCCTGCCGCCGTGCCCTCCGTCGTGAAGCACAGTGAAACCACCGTCTGAGACGAGCATTAACCAAATCAAATGGAGAAAACTTCATTCTCAGCGAATTTCCGATGGACAATGCAGCTGGACGTCTCGTCTTTACTCCTTATAATTAGGCCAATCACCTTCTCTTAAACAGCTTGGCTTTGGAGTCTTCGCAGCCGCTGCGCTGCTCTGAGGATTTCTCCGGCAGGAATCTGGCATCCTTTCGTAACGGAACGGGTCCCTTCGGGCCTCGGCCGGGTCCTCGAAGGACTCCTGGGTCCTGGCTATGGCAGAGCGGGGCGGGGCGGGGCGGGGCGGGTGGGGCGGGGCGGGTGGGGCGGGGCGGGGACACGGGCCCTTCCACCGGCCTGCCCGGTGCCTGGTGGCCACGCTGGAGCACAGTCAATCAAATGGCAGACCCGCAGCACGTCACAAGGGTAAGGGCCGGGACGCAGTGTTGCCAGAAAGTAAGGCAAAAATCCCGCCCAATACACCTGTGCGTAACGGGACTGTATCTCCGCCTGCCTACGAGGCAACTCCCCTGTGCACTCGTGCTCAGATGTTGCTTAGTAGGCAGGCGGAGATACAGTCCCGTTACGCACAGGTGTATGGGGCGGGATTTTTGCCTAACTTTCAGGCAACACTGCCGGGACGGGATGGGGCTTGGGCTTATTGTCCCGCACTCCGACAGACAGGACATGGACTGGACCTATCAGGCGTTTCATTTTCAAACGTTGGGCTCCCGCTTATCGAATATCACAACTTTCGTCGCCTTTTTTGCGACGCGGGCGCTTTACGTCCACTGACATGGACATGCTGACCGCGACCCGGACCGGCCCTAGAGGTGCGGCGGGGCGGGGCGTGCCGGTACGTGAGGCGCGGCGGGGGGCGGGGCGGGGCGGGGCGGGGCGGGCGCGGTGTGGCGGGCGAGGTGTGGCGGCCTGATCACATCAGCTTGAGTTTCTGCTCCACTTCCTGACGCCGCCGCGCCGTACCACTGTGTTCCCACAACTCTGCAGCGCAGCAGGGAGAGTGAGAAGCCAGTGTGGGGAGGTGGTGGTGCTGGAGGGGTGTTTCAATGCGCGTGTGCGCGCGGCGACCTCGCGAGGCACTGGGCAGGGCCAGGCAGGGCCAGACAGGGCACGCCATGCAGGGCCCGCTCCTGCTCACGCCTGCTGCCCTTCTCCCCACCGGACCACACGGCACACGGGGCCTGCTTCGCCTGCTTCACGCCTACCAGCGCCGGCCGGGAAGCAGAAGGCAACAACTCCGGAGGGGAAACAAAAGTGAGCGCTCGCGGAGGTATGGGTCTCCTCGGATTGACATACCTGTGAATGTAGATCTACCTCTGAATATTTGTATCCTCTAAGCAGGCAGCCTCAGGCCAACTCTTGCGCAGCTAAAAAAAAATTAAAGAAAAAAAAATAATTTTGATGGCCACATCAATAATATTTTATTTTACCACCCTTAGGGGTGGTCCAATATGACAGCTGCGGCAGAGCTCACCTTGATCGTCGTGAATCGACAACATGTTTTGTTGTTTAGCTCGCATGCAGCAGGGTCATTCTCGGCCAAATAATCCCAAGGTCCAAAATGGTGGTCTTGAGATCTGGTCGAGAAGGGTAAATTATCACTCCATGATTATCACTTAGTACCCCCTAAGGAAACCCTAGGTGAAAGGAAAATCTTTTGAAAATTTTGTTTCAGGAGATACAGCATTACTCCGCTACTTGTTTTGGCAAAGTATGGATATTTTAGAAAACCAACTTAGAAACAACGTAATAACTCCCCTCAGGTGGAAAAGACTCAGTATTTTATGCTGATTCCAATGAGCAATAGGAGGATTGTATCATCAAATGTTCTCATTCCCCAAATGTAGAAAATATAGTAAAAACTATAGAAAATAATTTATACCCAAATAGAGTCATATGCAAAAAATTACGGGACATGCCTAAAACTGAAGCTTATGATAGCCCAAACATCCACTTAAAATATTGGGAACGGCCCGGAGCGTTTACTTGGTATCGGCTTACTTCAAATGTTAAAGTAGAAGCCAAATAATGTGTAGGTTGCAAGATTTGACAATTATGATTGATAATACAGTCCAATGGTTCCCTCATAACAAAATAGCTTGTTTGTATGGCATTATGTTCTACTCTCATAAGAGTTGAGGTTTACTTATCATCGGATCACTTGAAATGTTACATAAAATGGATAGAGTACATGATATGATCATAGTGGTCTACAAAACAAGCAGTGATGGTTCTGTCCTCTAAAAATAGAATTTCTTTGTCATATTATGGCCTTTTCTCCATACAGTTCACACTGGTGATGTAATTTTTTCATAAAACTCATATTTTTATAAACCCAAACATAAAAAAAGAGGCAAAGTTATGAACCGTTGAAAGCAATGCACATCTGTTGACTTAACTTTTCTCTCTAGCATACACTTACTAAGAAAGAGGATGCAGAGGTCCATCAGGAGAGGCAGTTATGCATTCATAACCTCTTAACCTCAACTGGAGATGCAGTTCAAATCGTTGGACTTGCTCCACGGTGCAATATTCGGCAAAGAGAGAAGCACAACATTACAGAGATGGTAAAATGAGAATATTGCCAACTGACACTGGACCGATCCACATAAAAACTCATCATGAATTTTACAATAACTGCAAGCGTTATTTTGCACAGAAGCCATGTTGTAAACAGTCGACTGCTCTCGAGGGCGAGGGACGAGGCGGCGGGCGGCGGGGGCGAGGCAGAGGTAAGAGCTGTGGGGCGCGCTCTTGCGGGACGATCGCGAACCTCGGCCGATTTGGTCATTCCCTCCCACGTCATAGGATTTTCGAGCTCGCTCACGACACACAGTGTAACGAAATGGACAAAAACGCGGAAAGAATTTTTTTATGATTAGAAATGGTAGATTTGGATGTATTAAGATGTATCTTTCACGAAAAAAAATTCGCAGGCATCATTCAAGGTCACAAAGGGCCAAAAACGTCAAAAAAAGTGTCAAATTACACGTATATGGCCCCATTTCACGGAAAATCCAAAGTTCCTCACCAGATAAAATTCTGGCGGCCTCATATTCGGATTCCTCGGAAAAAAATGCACCAGAACCATACCTGGGATTTTGCCCCTTTTGAGTTTAAGGGTGTTCTAAAAATTAAAATCCCTCAAAATAACCAAATATGGCCCTATTTCGCTAAATATATCAAGTTCCTCACATGATAAAATTCTGGCCGTCTTATATTCGGATTCCTAGCAAAAAACTGTGCCAGAAACATCACTGGGATTTTGCCCCTTTTGAGTAAAAGTGTGTGCTAGAAATTTAAATCCCCCAAAATAACCAAAAATGGCCCTACTTCGCAAAATATCTCAAGTTCCTCACCAGATAAAATTCTGGCCGTCTCATATTCGGATTCCTCGCAAAAAACTGTGCCTGAAACTACTCTGGGATTTTGCCCCTTTTGAGTTTAAGTGTGTGCTAAAAATTTTAATTCCCCTAAAACAACCGAAAATGGCACTATTTCGCTAAATATCTCAAGTTCCTCACCAGATAAAACTCTGGCCGTCTGATATTCGGATTCCTCGCAAAAAAACTGCACCAGAAACATCACTGGGATTTTGCCCCTTTTGAGTTTAAGTGTGTGCTAGAAATTAAAACTTCCCAAAAATAACTAAAAATGGCCCTATTTCGCTAAATATCTCAAGTTCCTCACCAGGCCTCACCCACTCGTGTCTAGTTCCATTACCGCAGGTGAGCGAGTCCCGGCACCACGCACTACACCCTACTGCTCTGGTTTTTGTTTGTTCTGACACGGGGCGTCTGCGCGCGGGCCTAAGGCTCGGAGTGGGGCAGGCGGCCGCCTCATCTAATGCAATCCATACACAAGTCAGCACAACACACTACTACTTCTTGTGAGGTGACGGGCGAGTTTGTGCGTTGAGCTCGGTGCGCTTGGCGGAGGCTGGGAGAGTCGGGGCGGACCGGGGAGGGGAGCGTCGATGTGGGCGGGAAGTTGGCCGTAGGGTGTTTGGAGCTTGGAGGAGGAGATTGTTATGAGCTCCACCCCAAAACCACCACCACCACACCACCACTACCACTTCCCCCGCGTTAGCCGGAGAGTAAGCCTGGGAGGGTTGCAAGGTTGTTGTATGTCGGGCTGAAGGGCGCGCCGCGGGAGGCAGGCCTGCCCGCGGGTGGATGGGGTAGGGGTAGGGGCGAGCTGGGTATGTTGGCAGACGGGGTGCGGGCTGGGGCGAGAAGGGGCCTACCGCTAGCTCGTTTGCACAGAGACGCGCAGGCAATAGTATACAGACACGCGGTGCTCCTAATTATGCAGCCTCCCGATGGCACCACGAGTGCCAACGCCGAGTGCGCGGAGAGGCTGCTCTTGGAGCTCTCGAGCGCCCCGTGCTCCCCACCCGCCCCGCGCCAGCGTGCTTGTCACGTACCGGACGTCACATAAAACACGTTCAGTATGCGGGCGGGCTTGCCCATACCTGGTCTCGCAGGAAAGGCGCCAGGAAACGCGTTTTCTATCACAAGCAGGGTATGCATCGCAACAAGGAGAGAAACAGGTGTTAACAACATCAGTGGCCCACAGCTGTGCCGAGAGCTAAGGGCAGAAGACGAGGGGTCGACCACTTGAAATTTTTGGGTACATGGAATATATTCCACTTGAAATATCTGAAATATTTTTGGAATATCTGGAATATTTTTTTTGGAATGTGTGGAATATTTAGGGAATATCGCGAATATGTTGGAATATTTGGAATATTTTGGGAAATATTTAATCGATTTTTTCATTTTTCTGTGCAATTGAAAGGGTGGCGTGAAAACATGGAAAATTTTTGCGGCAGTAAACCTCCCGAAGGAGGTTGCGGTTCCCGCCAGGCACAGGGCTTTTACCCGCTGTGGCAGCCAACTGCTTCGGTGTTCCATGGGAACCGGCGCTTTGCTGACTGCGATCCTATCGCGCAATTCGACAGATTTGATCCCCGTACCACCATTGGCCTACCCCTAGAGGTACGAGCGGTGTCAAGAGCGTTAGACTTCCTGATCCCAGTTTCAGAGGCCTTACCTCAGAGGGGTACGCGGGATTCGAACCCACAACCCCGAGTGCCGACACGTAGCCAGAACAGGAAGCGACCCAACGCCCAGAGCCACCGAGCCAACGGCAGTGAGGCGTGTTTAATTTCTACTTGACCTGCCCTGGAGCAGCTGCCAAAGGAAATGCCAAGCGCGAAAAACACTTTCCCGAGTGGGAGTCGAACTTGGGACCACTCGGTTCGGTGTTGCGCGCTCTACCAACTGAGCCACGACGCCACGATGGTTGTACAGTGCGACGGGTTCGAGTTCTATTTGCCCTGTCCTCCTGGCTGGAGGCTGCAGGATACGCGGCAAATACGGCTCGAACCCGTCGCACTGTACAGTCATCGTGGTGTCGTGGCTCAGTTGGTAGAGCGCGCAACACCAAACCGAGTGGTCCGAAGTTCGACTCCCACTCGGGAAAGTGTTTTTCGCGCTTGACAATCCTTTTGGCCGCAGCTGGATGGCAGGTCAAATAGAAGTGAAACACGTCTCACCGCCGTTGGCTCGGTGGCTCTGGGCGTTGGGTCGCTTCCTGTTCTGGCTACGTGTCGGCACTCGGGGTTGTGGGTTCGAATCCCGCGTACCCCTCTGAGGTAAGGCCTCTGAAACTGGGATCAGGAAGTCTAACGCTCTTGACACCGCTCGTACCTCTAGGGGTAGGCCAATGGTGGTACGGGGATCAAATCTGTCGAATTGCGCGATAGGATCGCAGTCAGCAAAGCGCCGGTTCCCATGGAACACCGAAGCAGTTGGCTGCCACAGGGGGTAAAAGCCCTGTGCCTGGCGGGAACCGCAACCTCCTTCGGGAGGTTTACTGCCGCAAAAATTTTCCATGTTTTCACGCCACCCTTTCAATTGCACAGAAAAATGAAAAAATCGATTAAATCTGTAAAGTATTGTTTCTGACACTTTTAATTAGTGTAAGTCCATTTTAACGGTTTGGTCCTTGCAAGATAGCGCGTCAACTAAGGTAATTTGGAGTTTTTAAGGGCCGCTTCTCCGGCTGCGGAGCTCGGAGACCAAAACTAATGGTATTCCCTGGCAGTGCCTCGACAGACACTGTTAAAAATCCCGTAACATATTACGGAAGTGCTACAGGACGAACCGTGATTTTTTTTTACGGCCGCCTGTTTTTCTAAAATACGGGAGAAATCCGTAGAGGAAAGTTACGGGCATTTCCTTACCTATACTTAAATGCAAAGTGTCAAAGGTGCTCCGGGGGTCCTTAAACACAAAATAAGAGATTTTGGTACGGGACGTTCCGTAATTTCAAAGTACGGGAAGGTCCGTATTTTTCTGGTACGGTCGTCCCGTAAATTTAAAAACGGTTAAAAAACGGCTAACAAATTTCCGGGACATCCCGTCAAAATTTCCGTTGTAATTTTTGACAGTGGAAGATGCTTTTACAGAAAGATACGTTCACGTCCATACGCATAGCGTAGGCCTTACCCGGCGGTCTACAGGGGCTGCTCTGACTACTACATCTGTATGATGTAACCACCGTAGATTATGTTGGATTCCGGAAATAACTTACTGTTGGATTAAATAGAATCCGGAAAATCAGCAGTATTTGGAGCAGGAAGATGTGGAATATTACTGGAATATGTCTGGAATATTCGGAATATTTGGAAAACTTTGAATATTTTTTGAATATTTGGAATATTTTAGAATATCTGGAATATGTTGGAATATCTGGAATACTTTTGGAATGCTTGGAATATTATTGGAATATTTTTCAATGTGTACATGGAATATCCAAGTGGTCGACCCCTCGGCAGAAGAGCAGTGGCTCATGGGCAGGGCAGGCTGGGCGTACGAGTGAGACAGCTGCAGAAAACTAGCTACCGCGAGTCATCAAAAGGCGCATGGCCAATGGCCAAAGATGGTCTTCCCAGCCAAAGAACAGTATATAGTTTCAGTTTCTCTCTCGCACCTCGCGGAGATCTCTCGAGAGCAACAAGGAGAGATATACTATTCTGTGGCGGGAAAGATAAGAAGTGGCGGCGAGTAGTTCGACCAGCCAAAGGTTGGGATTTTCCGGAGAAAACGTTTCTTGCTGTGTTCTCCACGGTAAAAACAATGTCTGATTTTTTGAGGAAAAAGGGAAAACTTTGAAGACCTTGGATACTTTGAGGAAAACGCCTTAGATTTTGAGGGAGGCTCCTCAAAAAATAAGGGAAATCTCCACAAATTTTTAGGAGACTTCCTTGAAAATCTAAGGCGTTTTCCTCTGTGATGCCCCTATCCTTTTGCACGGAGAGGAATGCATCAAAAAAACGTTTTCTCCAAAAGATGCATGATAACATGTGACACATGTCACATTTGTTTTTCCAGTGTTCTCGCGCCCCGAGCCGCCCCGCGCAGCCCCGCGCCGAGACGCCCACTAAGCGACATCTCCGCGCGCCCCCCGTCCCCGTCCCGGCCGGCAGGCTCCGCGGCTCCGGCCGCGGCCGCGCTGCTTCGCTCAGCCAACGACGCGACTCATCCGGAGAATAATTGCCACTTTCGTTGCGCTGCCCGCTGCCCGCTGCCCCGCTCCCTGCCGCTCCCGCCACGCAGCTCTGCACCGAGGCGGTAGCGGCGGCGAGGGGCGTCGCGGGGCTCTGTTCTAACAACGGCCAGTGAAAGTTTTATGAAAGGGTCGATCGGCTCCTAGTTAACTCGGGCAATAGCTGTAGGCGCCAAAGGTTTAGTGGGAATGAAAAGGCAAGGGGGAGGGGGGGGGAGTGAGGAGGGGGGGGGGGGGGGGGTAGGAGAGGGACGAGAGGGCGAGAAGGTTGTTTATTTCTGCAGCAGAGCCTTAGAGCGGGGAGCGGATAGGCCTGCGAATAGGATGGTGTAAAGTACACTCAAATACGGGAAGTATTTAGTGGAGACATTATTGGGGAACAGACAGTACCCTGGCGAAGCTCAGATTTGTTGAACAGATAAGCTCGGAGCGAAACCAGCCTCACTCAACAATAGAGAGCTGAGAAACACATGGGAGTTCTATTAAAAAATAATAATATGATTCAAATTCCACCGAATTCGAATTTCACTGATTCTATGTCGAATAATTCAAAATTTCGAGTCGGGCTGGTTCGAAACCGAATCTCAAAACCTCGTGCGTTTTAATGATGCTATCTTAAAGCCCAGACCGAAACATGAAAACCCGGTTCTTAATTATACGTATACCTGCACGCCAGCATAGAGAGCATTTCTTGCTTTCAGGCAAGTAGACACAATTTTTCTCGATCCGATTATCTTCGAAAGAAAATTTTCAGATCTGATTTTCGTCGATTCGACCTGAAAACCTCAATTCACACAGCTCTAGTAGTGTGCTCAGCCACTGCCGGAGCCGCGCGGCAGCAACAAGAAGTTGAAGCAGTTGAAAAGAGAAAAGTACGTCTGCTACTTCTCGCCCCGCCCGCTCCGCTCCGGCCTCCGGTGCGGCCCGTGCCGCACGCGCTCGCCCCACCTTCTTATCTCCCCGCACCAACGCCGATCAGGTCAAGTTGGCAGCGCTGCGCTGCCGCGACCCGCCCCATGAGACGGACATAGCCGACTTACCTCAACACCCACTGTTAAAAATTATAACGGGAATAATTTTTACGCGGTGGCCTTTTGTTGTTGTTGTTGTTTGGCCGGTCTGAACCGTTTATTTACATTTACGGGATCACCGTACCACAAAAATACGGACTTTCCCGTATATTCAAATTTACGGACCGTCCCGTACACCAAAATCCCGGGTTTAGAGAGTCCCAAAGCATTTTTAATGAAAACAGGTCATTGGACCTTTTGCATCTAAGTAGGTACGGAAACGCCTTTATTTTCTACTACTTATTCCTTCCGGATCTTAGGCACGGTCGGCTTTGCAATAAACAATACGGTGCATTCCGTAGCCATCTCCGTAATATGATACCGGATTTTTAGCAGTGCTCTCCCCGGCTCCCCTCCGGACCATCTTTTTCTCTTCCGAAATGTATTTAACGCCTTGATCGGTCATGGCAAGGGGCAATATTGAGCGAGACACGTCAATTAAGACACGTCAATAATTAAGACACACGCTCATGAAAATGCCATAAAGATCGAGACGATCACAAAGGTCTCTTAATTTTGTTTTTTGTTTTTTGGGAGTTTTACATTCAGTTATTAACTTTGAGTAAAGATTTCTTTGTAGTGTCAGGAATTCTGCTGACAGACTATCGCCAGTCAGCAAAGGTACAGCTGCGGAAACGTCATCATATTTTTTCCCATCACAGGAGTCTAAGACCCGTGAAAAAAAAATCATGCATGTCACATAGATGTACACATACATGTGTTACATGTATGGTACATACACTTTGGGCACGCATGTTCAATACGAGTCGCATACGAGCATCAGGTATGCGGCATACAGTCAACATAGAAATCATGCATACGAGTACAACAAATGTACGACGAATGACACTCATATGTCCTTCGTGTGCGTCACGTAAGTGTCTCCTGTGGCAACTACAATGGTACATACGTGGGTACATACAAGTGGTGCCTGCATCATACATGTGATATACTATTGAATACAATTTAAAAAAAGAAGAAAAAAAGTGGAAAATAAATATTTTGATCCAATTAGTTATTTTGTTTACTTCGGAATACACATATCAAAGCACATATCACATTTAAACGAATTTACCTATTGATGTTGAAATGGAGTTTCGAACCCGGAACCTTCCGATTACTAACCTGTCGCCTTGACCATTAGGCTACCCGAACGCGGCTAGGAGGAGAGTGCATGACCGTCCCCTTAAGCACCGTGGAACAATATACATATCCTATACATATCCTATACATATCACATACATATAACATATATGTCTCCTACATACTTTAACGCTGTCTCGCGAACGACCGCAACAGCCGCCCTGCCCTGCTGTGATGGCACGCGTGATGACGTGAATGTGACGGGTGACATAGGAGTGGTCCAAGACCATATGTATGGCAATAATGAATGGTGCGCATGTCACATGCATTACTCACTTACACACATGTGTGACATAAGAGTGGTTCAAGACTACATGAATGTCAGTAACTTCCTGATATGAATGTCACATGCATTACTCAGTTACACACATGGGTGACATAGGAGTGGTACAAGACCACATGTATGGCAGTGCTGACTGGTACGTATGTCACAGGCATTACTCAGTAACACACATGGGTAACATAAGAGTGATTCAAGACCACATGTATGGCAGTAACTGTCTGATATGTACGTCAAATGCATTACTCACTTACACACATGGGTAACATAGGAGTGATTGGAGACCACATGTGTGGCACTAACTGTCTGATATGTATGTCACATTCATTACTCACTTACACACATGGGTGACATAGGAGTGGTCCAAGACCACATGTAGGGCAGTAATGACAGGTACGTATGTGACATGCATTACTTAATTGAAT
Source organism: Frankliniella fusca (assembly GCA_029379305.1). Lineage (NCBI taxonomy): Eukaryota > Metazoa > Arthropoda > Insecta > Thysanoptera > Thripidae > Frankliniella > Frankliniella fusca. The sequence continues at coordinate 112,143 of JAHWGI010000302.1, forward strand.
ACATGTGTAACATACAAGACAGTCCGGGATGTTTGTATGTGACATGCGTAAGTTCACATACGTATACGCATGAGGTATGCCTGCGTCATACATGCCAATTACCTAACCATACATGTAACATATATGTCAGATGAATGGCACATGCATGATTTGTGTTTCACGGGGAATACTAAAATAAAATCTTGGTACTTAAAAAAAAAAACTTCTTTTCTATGTCTACAATTTGAATTTTAATTGTCGTCCGTAAGTTTGAGCCGCGCTCTGAGCTGAGGAGGATGAATCCCCGGAGGCCCTCGACTGAGACGTCTCTTGTCGGTCATTGCTTTCATTTTCAAAGCCCATATGCCCGCTCTCCTCCCACCACAAGAATGTTAATTGTTATCGTCACATTGCTGCGGCGGCGGAGGTGTACATGCCGACCAGCAGCACTTGCTGGCGCTCCGCCGCGGCGCGTAGGCCCCGCCCATCTCGGGGGCGCCAAATGGGTTGCCTACCTCCACGGCGCGCATCTGTCACCGGGGAAGGCCAGGCCGAGGCGACGTACGGAGTGCTTGCGCACACGCACGTAATAGCGCAAGTTTGTTTTCAGCGAGTCCATTATTTACCCCCGGGGCGCGGCCGGGCGGACGCCCCCGCCCCGCACACATGTACATGTTCATGTACATGGCCCTGGCGCGCGCGTCACGGACGGCGCATAACGAAAGGACATAGCGGGGGCGGGGGAGATTCGGAGGCGGTATGCACTCCGCGGCGGCCACCCACCCAGCGGAGGAACCCGCGGCGGAAGTTTTATAGTCATCGGCAGAGAGTCAACCCGCAAAGGGACCAGTTCACTCACACACACACTGCTGAGCAAACGCTCAGCGAAGTCTTCACTGCGAAAGGCATTCTAGAAGCACCAGTAACTTAATTCTAGTTGGCCGAGTGCCAATTCATCTCGGCATCAACGTGGATATAAATCGAAATCAATGCACACAATGCCAATAGCCAACGTCAACAACAATCAGCATGAAGACTGGCGACTGACCGACAGACGACGACTCCGCCGACAGCCGACAGCAGCAGAGCCGAGAGCCGAAGCCGAACCGCCGACGCCGAGGCCGAGCGGCCGCGCGAACATCCAAAGCGGGCCGAGTGGTCCCCGTGCCCAGTGCTGCGCGGCCGTTGCGGTGGAGCGGCAGCGCCGTGACTGCAGGCAACCCACCCACCTCCTGAGTCGTTTTGGAGGCTCTCCACTCCAGGGAGCTCCAGGGAGTTATCCACTTAGCGTCTCGCGTCTAGCGTCTGGCGTCAAGCGTCAGGCGCTTTTTTGGCCACATAAACGTTGAGCGCATCGAATGCGGCGAGTCGCGGCTCGAGACGCTTGACGCAAGACACCAAAAAAGCGCCAGACGCGAGACGCGAGGCGCCAAAAAAGCGCCAGAATCGGGACGCGAAGTGGATAACTTACAGGACGCGTGGAGCAGGAGCAGAGGGCGTGCAGAGGGTTAGCGGCGCGGCAGGAGGGCTGCCAGGTGCCTGGCCCGGCCCGGCCCAGCCCGGCACGCTACGATACAAGTAAGCTTCAAACGTGGGGAGCAAAGGACCAAGACAAACCTGATCCACCGCCGGCCCGCATAACCCCCCGCCCTCGGGGAGGTTCGGTGTATCGAAAGTTGCCTGCATTCAGGGGGTTTGCACAGGTCAAATTGCCTACCTTCAGGCAGATCTAGGAGCCGACAGAAGGGGGGAGGGATTACTTGCCTGCTCCAACGTGTAGTGTTTGGCGCCGAAGTGTTCCGTCGATATGGTTTTATTTTTTAATGACAGCATTAACAATTGATTGTCGATATATTTCGTGTAAAAGAATGTCATAAATCAGCATTTCCGCAAAAAAAAATATTTTGCAAGTAAACCACAAAGCCAAGTAAGGAACAATAAGTACCGCTATCACTTGGAAAATTAAAAATAAATTGCAGAGAAAACTTGTCTTAACAATAAGTCAAACTAAAAAAACACATAAATAATAATGATTGCTTTGCAAGTTATACACTGAAATATTCAGTCATTGGCACAAGCTAAAAAATGCTGTAGGAACCCTTTGGTAAGTACGGCATGATGGAGTTTAATGAAAGTTCAACATGTATAGACGTTTCTAGATTTAAAAAATAGAGTTTTGGCACATGTGTTATCAATTGACACCAAGTAAAATATCATCTTTGGTACTCCTACAAATCTCCGTATTTTAAGAAATTATGGCATATTTTTCACATCTTTGGCACAAGACATCTTAACACAACTTGTCATGTAAAATTACTTAAATATCAAGGTCTGCTGCTTACGCTTAACACTAAGATATTTCGGAAAGTAAACATACACAATGGCATGCAGAGATTCGCAATCCTGCAGAAGCATCACCTGATTGAATTACGATGCAAAAATTTTCAAGCCGAACGATCTAATTTGGAGCTCTATGGCACATATCGAACAGAGCGTTCTTTTGGTTTCGCTGCCTCCTCCTCACTCCTGAACATAGCGGATCAACAGGAAACAGGGAGACTACAAGTATGACAGCAAAACAATAAAAAATAATCATAATCAAAGATATTCCACAAAACTCAAAAAACGCCTCGATTTCATTGATTGAAATTCAAAATAGAACATAGTTTGATAATCGACATTGATCTTTTTCTTTTAATAGTTTGAATTTAAAGAGGTGATATCAACAGATAAAAAGTTTAGTTGACTGGTTTAAAAGTAAATAACAAAACGTAATGCTCGAAAAAAAAAAATCCTGCATGGTATTTTTTAATTATTTGCAATCACTTTTCGAATTTGATTTAAATTTGTCAAAAATAGCACTCGACAAAAAAAATCGAAATAAACATAAGTTTGGAATATCATTTTTCAATCTTAATTTTCGAAATCAAAATCGAGCTTTTACAATAATTGGTCGATTGCCTTAAATATCAAATAGCATTTTATCGAAAACTCACACAGGCCTTCGTAAGGGATTGTTTTGGAGCTATCTGTCTCTCTCGTACAAGCACGTAAAGGACTGAATTCCCCCAGCGAGGCGTGGCCTGGCGGGTCTTGACGTGGCGAGCCAGTACCCGGCCGGCCACCTAATGCTACATCATTAGGAACACGGTAGGCTATGCGGGTCCCGCACGAGGAAAGTGGGAGGCGTGGCGAGGCAGGGGCAGGGGGATAGAGGGAAGAGAGTGGGGGGCTGAGGGAGAGAGACAACAAAGAGAATAAAGGGGCGAAGAGAGACAGAGACAGAGCGAGAAACGGGAGTGGGACAAAAGAGAAAGAAGGGGTAAAAAGGTTCTTCCCCCATCCTCCGGCCCGCGCCATCAGAGCTTGGTGCGGCTCTGGCCGTGGCCGTGGCCCTCTGGCCGAGGCCCTGGCCGTGGCCCTGGGGGTGCTGGCGCGGGTGGTGGTCGGGGGCGGCGGGCCCGCGCCGTCAGAGCTCGGTGCGGCCCTGGCCGTGGCCCTGGCGGTGCTGGCGCAGGTGGTGGTCGGCGGCGGGCCCGCGCCGTCAGAGCTCGGTGCGGCCCTGGCCGTGGCCCTGGCGGTGCTGGCGCAGGTGCTGGTCGGCGGCGGCGGGCCCGCGCCGTCAGAGCTCGGTGCGGCCCTGGCCGTGGCCCTGGCGGTGCTGGCGCAGGTGCTGGTCGGCGGCGGGGCCGCGCGACGCGCCGCGCAGGGGCTCCGGGATCACCTCCGAGTTCTCCGTGTCGCTGACGTAGCCCTTGTCGCCCGTGTAGTGCGTCGGGAACAGCAGGAGCGGCGCGGCGGACAGCGCCACCAGGTCGCGCCGCGGGAAGCGGGCCTTCCACGACTCCCTGGAACACGTAAGGGTTGTGGAGCGTCGGAGCGTGCAACGAGGCGTCGCGGTCACGCTGTCACGCGTCTCTCGACAACTTACTCGGGATGGCGGTCGAAGAGGATGGGCAGGTACTCGTCGACGGGCACCAGGTTGTCGAGCGGCCGGGCGGCCAGCAGCTTGCGCGCGCCCGTCAGCGACAGCATGTACCCCAGCGTCCAGTACGAGTAGCCGGGCCGCACCAGCTGCTTGGCGCCCGGCACCAGTGGCTCCTCCTTCTCCAGCCGCTTTCGGCCGAGGTACCTAAAAAAAAAGTTTCATACTCGTAAAGTAGAGGGTACTCTTCGACCGGAAAAAGATTTTAAAAAAATCGACTCCTCCACTCACACGAGGTCCCACTGCGCACGGATCTCCCGTAGCTCGTCCATCAGGCTGTACAGCTTCTTCCGGAAGAAGGGCTCGAAGCGGATGTCGTCCTCCAGCACCAGCACCGCGCTCAGCCCGAACTGCGCCACCTGCAGCAGCGACACACGTCACGCCGTCCGCGCGGGGCGACAAGAAGACAAGGCCATCCGGACCGACAAGGGGAAAAAATTGTCTTCTTCCCCCCCCACCCCCGCTTAAACAGTCCGTGATTTCCAATTTTCGGGTCCCGGGGAATCCTGCCTGCTCGCTTGGCGTAGTAGGTGTGCCGGAAAAAGGGAGGGAGGTGTACAGGGGAGGGTGTGGGGAGAGGCGCCGACTAGATACGCCCCGACCCACAGGGGATGTGTTCCTCACCCCGGTCCGGCTCGGTCTCGTTCCACCCTTACAGACTCTACACACGCAACGCTGTTTTGAACCATTTATTCCGACCTCAGCCCTGCGCCTTGCAACCTCCCCCCCACCCCCCTTTACTCCCCGGCCAGGGTCACACCAAACCTCGCCAATGCACTTAAGCCGGCGCGGCGCGGCGGGGCGGGGGAGGCAGGCCGCCCCCATCATCCAGCGTGCCGCCACCGTGACCCGGTGACATTGCGGGAGCAGCTGGCTGCTGAACACGTGTCTCCCCCCTCAGCTACAGGCGGGGCGAGCAGCGGCGCACAGCGCCTGCTGTCACCGCGCCGCGCAGCCTTCTCAACGCCCTACTTGATGGCAAAGAGCAAGTACCCGACCCCGACCCGCACCACCACTCCACCCCCGCCCCGCCCCCGCCGCGATGCGGAAGCGCACCGGAAGCGCGTCGTGAGGCAGAGCGAGCGGAGGGAAGGCGACGACTTCCGGGTTTGTCCTTTGTCGCACACGCGCCGGAGGGGCACGTCCTTGTGCCGGCTGCCGGCCTCCCAGGCGAGGCGCGAGGCGGGACGCGGGACGTAGCCTCTCGCATGGAGATTTTGCTTTTGGTTTTCTCACCTTGCGGAGAAAATTTGTCTGAAGTTGCCCGCAAAGGCGTCTCAGACCTCAGAGATGAGGGTGGGGGTGATTCCTCAAGAACGGGTCTCGGACGGCAGGCGACCCACCCACCCGCGGCCCCCGCGGGGCCGTAAAGCGCCGGCCCTCTCACTCGCTCTCACGCGCGTTCCCCGTAGCCTCAGCCTTCTCTCTCGGGGCTGCTTGTGGGCAGCGGGTCACCAGCCTGGGACCACTATGGACCATAGACTCGGTGTGTGGTCAAACCACAACCACCGCGACCGCGCTCGGGAAGTCTGACCCTAGCCGCAGCGCGGTCGCTCGCATGAGAACAAAAAGTACACCTGTTGGGGTGAGGGAGGGGAGCGGATAGGGGGTAAGGGGAGGGCAGAGAAAAAAGAAGGGGGAGGGGAGTGGGTGCCATAAAAAGGAAGCAGCACAAACTGCGGAAAATTGGCTAATATTTCACCCACCGCGCAGGAGGCCGGCCATAAGGAGGCGGCCAGCAAGTCCGTAGGTTCGTACCGCGCGACCACGCCGCGGCCCGGCCGGGTCCCCCGCGGCCCTTCACCTCCACCCGTCGACCAGCCCCACCCGGCCCCTCCCCTCCCCGCCCCGCCCCGCCCCGCCCCGCCCCGCCCCGCCCCGCCCCGCCCCGCCCCGCCCCACCCCGTCCCGGGGCCCGTGAGCAACCTCAGCGCTCAGCTCAGCTCACGGGACCAGCGCGCCTCGCCACGCATCGCCTCGCGCCGCCGCAGGCGCCCCTGCCGAGGGGGGGGGGAGGGGGGCACTCATTCAAAATGTGTACAATGCTTTTGTGACTTGTAATTCTTTTGATTTATTTTTCTTTAGAATATTCCAGAAAAATGTCAGTTCCTTTTTGATATATTTTGATCTTTCACCCTCATTTCTGATTTTTTTTTTACTCGTTCTTTACAACCACCAGTTCCTACTTGGTGGTAGAAGAACGAGTATTGATCTCAGTGCGATCACTGATATTCAATTACTGTGACGTCACGTTCTTTTTCATTTGAAAAGTGTCACATTGTTTAAAATGTAATGTCACATTCTTATCAATGTGAATCGGCCAGAATAAGCGGGCTAAACTATCAGCATTTCCAGTTTCATATCGTATGTGTTTAATGATAATTAGCATTGGCTGTGTAAAGAACGAGTACACCAGTATTAGCGCAAAATTAATTCTGTGTTTTTCTTTTCTCCTTGTTTCAAATTTATTCCAAGTTGTCTCCTACAAATGACGTTTCCTCTTCCGTCCCGTACGTAAAGTCCGTGAATAGACGTACTCGGAGAGCTGTGACCAGCAGCGCGCATGCAGAGTGAGGGGCGCGGGGGTGGTTTTTAATTACGCCAAGGGCTGTTCGACAGAGCAGAGCCGGGAGCCCCTCGAGCCCGCGACGGCCCCGTCCCCATCCCTCCCCCCCCTCCCCCCGTCCCCGCGATGACAGAAATCTAGATAGGTGTCTTCCCTAAGCTGCCAAATTGCATTCCACTAGCCTGGCTCTGGGCCCGCTACCCGGCAGGGGCCCCGGGCCCCGGACCCCGGCGGGAGACACGCGCCCCGCCCGTCCACGCCCGGACCGGCATACACACACCACCATGCAGACTAATACAGTTACCATCTCTGATCGAGCTTTTTCTCGAAGGAGTGTTAACATTCACTGTTAAAACCTTGCGAAGAAATGCTTTGCATTACGAAGAAAATCGTTCGTAAGCTGCGAAGCATTTGGCTGCTTTGTATTGCGAAGCATTTCCTTCGTAGTGTGCGAAGAAATTTCTTCGCAAGGCGGGGCTTGCGAAGAAAATACTTCGTATTGCGAAGCCTTACGAAGCAGCCAAATTCTTCGCAACGCTGCGAAGAATTTTCTTCGCAAGAATTTTACAGTGTTCTCTTCCTTTTCTGTTTCATGTTATCAAGTAAATATTTTGTTGATTCATTTGACATATCGTCTTTATTGCAAAGGCATATTCGGCTTCGCACTACCCTGGGCACATGATCCAGGTATTGCGTGATGGTACAATGCAAAGTATGCTCCCAAATGGTTAAATTTTGTGTCTGATAGCAACGTAAGCCCGTGCAATACCGCGCATGCTCGTGCTCTGCACAAAAGTTTCCTATGTGAATACCACCTCGCTCTGTAGACGTGCGAGTACAACGACTTGCTAATTTTCGGACTTGTTATGAATGAACTCAACTCGGCAGGCGCGGGTACAGTGCAGCCGGGGCGGAGCGAGCTCCTTATCGTCCCGGCCGAACCGCGCCGGGCAGAGGTCCTCTGCGCTTCACTCCCAATGAGACCAGCTTAGACCCCCTCCCCCCCCCCTCCAATCCCCCGGGCACCCCGTCCACCCGGCCGCTGACCCTGCAAACGTTTTGTCGCCTATTGGGGCCCTGGGGAGCCTGGGTCACAGAAAAGGAGCCCTGCTCAGTTAAGAGCTGATAAGCCGCAGCCCCCACCACACCCTACACTACCTTTCCAGCGACAGCGCGACAGCCCACACCTCCGTGAAAATAAAATGATGACATCAGTTCTAGAAACAGTAAAATAAATAAATAATAAATAGCAGATACATAAATAAATGGGAATGGATCGTTTGTTAATGATACAGGGTACATTTTACACGGATTAACCAGCCCGTTTAAAGTTCTTTTAACGAGATATATGAATATCAGAGATTCAGAGATCGCGATGTCTTCTGCAGCATCATCTGCTTTCAATTATTCCAAACTTGACCAAGATTTTTTTTTTAAAAAATTCTCCGTGCCCTTTTTTCCGCGGCCCGGCCGAGGGACCAGCAGCAGCGGTAGCGGTTGGTTGTACCTCGTCATTATACAGTGACTGCTCGTACAGCACTGCAACCCCACGGGGAACAGAACGGCTCCTGCGGCGGTAACTATAAGGAGAGGAGAAAGGTCAGCGGGCGGGGTGGGGAGGGAAAGGAAAGGGCGGGCACGCCGACAGAGAGAAATGGCGAGGAGTTAGTGGAGTGGGGTGAGGGGGGGGGGTGAGGGGGGGGGGAAGCGACGGGCCGGGAGTGGACAGGGTGGCGCGGCGCGGCGGCAGTCCAGCCCGCTCCCTTAAACTGCTTCGACACCGAGCGCCAGATTCGATTTCGAGAGAACGGCTGTCAAGAGAGAGAGAGACCACTATTCTGCAAAACTCGCGCCGAGATTTCCGCAGTGATATCAGTCAAAACTGCGCGGAAAAGCGGTGGGATAAGCAGAAAGTCGATGCAAAAAGACGAGCTCCGGACGCGAAAACAGAACTATACGCCATCAAGGGGAAGTTTTCTTTTCAAAATAAATTAAAAACGTCTACAGAGCAGCACCGCAGAAACAAAACGTGCGGAAAAATTAATTTTACCAAGCGCCGAATCATGCATCAACCGTCCACGAGCCGGCGACGGCGCGGCGCAAGGACGTCGTGCCGCGCTCTGCACCTACCCCGCCATGTCCTCCCCCACTCCACCCCACCCCACCCCGGCTTACCCTGCCCCCCAATGCCGACCGTTCCTCTCTTCAACTTTGCCGCACACATATTTCATTCAGACGCGGCGTTGAGATTTTACATCCTCCACGCCGCCACAATCGCAGCCAGTGCGTCCCATGGCGTGAGGTGGCGTAGCGGGGTGAGGCGCGGGAAGGAGAGGCAGTGAGAGAGAGAGAGAGAGAGAGAGAGAGAGAGAGAGAGAGAGAGAGAGAGAGAGAGAGAGAGAGAGAGAGAGAGAGAGAGAGAGAGAGAGAGAGAGAGAGAGAGAAGGGCCACACGAGGCTTTTCTTCGTCGACCGCACTAAAGCGACGCCACAACCACGCCGGGCCACGACACGGTTTCATTACAAGACCCAAAGTAGCACAGTCTGGCGCGCGTGCTGCAGGGGGGGATGGCAAAGGGCAGGACGGGGCAGGGCGAGGCGGGGCGGGGCGGGGCGGGGCGTGGCGTGGCGGGGCGCCTCTACGCGTGGCGGGGCGAGCGGAGCATAACCGGGCAGGCGGAGCTGCGCAGGAAGCTGCTCTTTGTTGGCGGATGACAGTGTTGTGCCCCTGCTGCCCCTGCTCCTCTACGCCTCCCCAGCCGCAGTGCGAAAATATTCATGGAGGCCAACAGACCAGATAAGGAGCCGCACGAGATGATTTTCGCAAACCCAGTTTTTTCGATTCATATTTTTTTTTCCTTTTTTAACAAAAAAAAATGCGAACAACGAGAGATGGACGTACATGGCTCGGAAAAAAAGCAATAAGTGAAAATGAAAAGCAGAAGCGGGAGAAGGGAAGAGGGAGACTCGGGGCGGGGCGGGGCGGTCGAACACCAGGCGGTTACAGCCTGGGTACGGTGCACCATCCACATCCCCTCCGCTGCACCCCCTTCCACTCCCCTTGGCTCGACTCACCTCGCTCCAGATGTTGTAATGACTCATGAAGCAGCCGATCTCTCCCATGGTCATCGGCCTGTAACAGAACAGGGAGGGCGACTCAGCTAGGCCTGTTCGGTGGTGAGATTTCAGAACCGGTTTTAGGTGTTGGCAAACATCGGTTTTTGATTCGGTGCACCGGTTTTTTGAATTAACCGTTTTTTTCTATCAACACCGGTTTAAAAATTGAAACCGGTTTTTTATTTACAACCGGTTTTTACGGTAAAACCGGTTTTTACATTAAAACCGTTTTTATACATTAAAACCGGTAAGAAATCTTCAAATTTCGTCAATATCGGTGTTTTCGTCAAAAATTGTGCACGTATACAGAAAAAGATAGGAAGAGGTAGATTAGTTTCTCTGTTTAATAACTCAAAGATTTCTTTAATTAAGTTTGATTAGAACATAATCATTGTATGTTGATGGAGACATAGTAGCATAAAATATAAACAAAATAATCTTATTTATGGATAGGCACCATGTCCTGATTCATTTCCAAAAATATTTGGATCTTGAAACGAAACCGGAGTTTGTGACATAACCGGTGTTACCGGAAAAACCGGTTTTCAGGAGAAAACCGGTAGTTGAAGGAAACCGGTACACCGGGTACCTTGTTTTTCACAACCGGTTCCAATTCAGCACCGGTTTTAAACCGGTGTACCGGTTTTTGGAACAGGCCTAGACTCAGCGACAAGCAGCAGTGCAGTGCAGTGCTAGACCGTGTGGGGCGGGGCTGGGAGCGCCGTGGAGGTAGGCTGCCGCGACGCAGCGGTGCGCGCCTCCACATGGGTTGCCTACCTCCACGGCGCTCCCCGCCTCACTGCCCACCACCCGAGCGCGCTCCCGCTCCCCCTCCAGCCCGGCTAGCCTCACTGCTCCCGCTGATGACGGCGATTCATCACACAGCAGCCCTAGGAGCCGCCCCGCCCCGCCCCGCCCCGCCCCGCGCAGTAAAGATAAGGACAAGGCAGGCCCCATGTTTCTTACCAAATGTTTTAGACACATTTCCTCCGCGGAGTGCTTTCGCGGCGAAACCCAGCAGTGGCCTTGTTCATCCAAACGCCCCGCACTTCCGGCGCGCGCGCGGGGCTCGGCGGCGTGTCGGATACATTAGCGATCAGTTTCGCGCGCACGCGGGAAAAAAAACGACTCACCTCTTTTTGTACGGGTCTGAGTACTCCGTCATTTGTGTGATGCCCATCTCCAGCAGAACGGCGTCGTCCAGCTTCCTGAAACAAGAAGACGACCTTCTTCAACGTACGGAAAGGGAGGTGATGAGAGAGAGAGAGAGAGAGAGAGAGAGAGAGAGAGAGAGAGAGAGAGAGAGAGAGAGAGAGAGAGAGAGAGAGAGAGAGAGAGAGAGAGAGAGAGAGAGAGAGAGAGAACGCTGCGGTGGTATTGCTCTGCTCCTGTGATTCCCTCGGGAAAATTAAAGGCCGATGTAATTAAGGACGACACTATACCAAGACGGCCTGGCTTGGGGCCCGGCCCGGCCCGGCCCGGCCTTAGTCTAGGCGGTACACAAAAGAAAACCGCAAAAAGGACAAAAAGCGAGATTTTTGGTTTGGGGGTCGTTTAGACCCTAATCTTTGATTTGACCCGCAGCACACTCATTTTGGACCCATAGAAGCCCAAATTTTAACGCATTTGTTCAAAAATGTTCAAAAATCACGAAAATTTAAAAATTGTCACAGAGACGCCATGGCAGACACTCTTTCAGACAATTTCGATGTGAGAAAGCGAATGGAGCAGACCCCAAGACCGTACGACCTCTCATTTAGGCCCTAGAAGCCGCCATTTTAGGTAAAAGGGCCTAAATCCCTACAGAACACTTTTCACCGCAATACCCCGTGTCGGGTGTCGATTTCGCACATAACAGCATCTAAGAGACCGAATTTGAGGTCCAATAATCAGTTTTGCTGACCTAGACCTTTTTTTGATAATGAAACGCCCCGTTCAATGTACGTTCAAAATGTTCAAAATTTTAAAAAAGTCCTACAGAGTCTATCTTTAGTAGTGTTCCGGGTAATTTTGATGTGAGAAAGGCGATGAACCACACTGCAAGTCCGTACAATGTACAATGTATCAGTATGACCGAGATGACGCCATCCTGGAAAACTGTTGCCGAACTGTAGTACTTTACGTTAGGCATCGGTTCCGTAACTTTGGGGCGAGAAAATCCTGGAAATCCTGACACCTGGAAAGTGCCAGCACTCGTCGCTAGTCGTTTTCGTAAATTAGTGGGGAGGTTAGCGTCCACAACTTTGCACATTGAGCTAGAAGGCTGAAATTTGGTTTGGAGGTACTTCTTGACCTACCGATCAAAACTGGGGGCGGTGCCAAGCGGGCACCACCTCCCTTCACCTTTCACTGCTCTTTCCCTTTCACTTTTCCTCCCGGAAACCTAACTTCTAAACTAATTGACCTAGAGAGTTGCTCTTTTTTTCAGTTTGTGCGTAACCCCCGACTTGAATCGAATAAAGCCCTCCAAAATACTCTCCGATCAGCCCGGGGGGCCCCAGAGGCCCCAAAAGGGGCAAAATCACAATGAATTGTGCACATTTGCTGCAAATTCGCTTCTGTTCGGTGTTTCGACCCCCCAGGCAGACGAGCGTAACATTCGTAACATCCGCCGAGGTACAGGGGGCGACCGGAGGCCCGGAAGCCCCCCTGGGGGCGGCCCGGAGGCCCCCCTGGGGGTCGGGGTACCTGCTATACCGCATCTTCTGAACGACTGCATGCAGCGTCGCCGTTCTTTCGCCATCATGATCACCTTAACATACCGAGTTGGTGGCTATGTTAAGTGGTGACCCCACATGGGGCCCCCGGAGCCCCGGGGGGGTCGGGGTACCTGCTATGCCGCATCTTCTGAACGACTGCATGCAGCGCCGCCGTTCTTTCGCCATCATGATCACCTTAGCATACCGAGTTGGTGGCAATGTTAAGTGGGGCCCCCGGAGACCCCTGCATTGGAAATCCAAGTGTACGAATGTCGTACACTTGAAAGTGAGCGAATATCATTCGCACACTTGGAAGTGTGTGAATAGATATTCGCTCACTTGGAAGTGTACGAATAGGTATTCGGTCACTTGCAGGTGTGCGAATAGATATTCACACACTTGGAAGTGTACGAATGGTTATTCGTACACCTGAGATAAGCAGCCCGTTTCGCGCACTTGGAAGTGTACGAATATCCATTCGCACACTTCCAAGTGAGCGAATACCCATTCGTAAATTTCCAGGTGAGCGAATATCCATTCACACACTTCTAAGTGTGCGAATGATATTCGCTCAATTCCAAGTGTACGACATTCGTACACTTAGATTTCCAGTGTGGGGGGTCAGGACCTGCCATACCGTATCTCCCGAACGACTGCACGTAGCGCTGCCGTTCTTTCGCCATCGTGGAAAGCGTTGAAAGTGAAATTAAACGATGACAATTTGAAAGTGTATTTCCATAAAATATATTTTACTCTTTACAGCAGAATATTAAAATACAAATTTTTGTGCTAACAAATTAATAATTCATTACGATACAATTATTAAAATATTATTTGCATTTCTTTGGTGAAAGTTAATTTTTTTAAACTCTTTGGCTTATGCAAAAAAAAAAAAATGGTCTATATTACTAAACTATTTCAGTATGTAGGCAACCTAAAGTGCTTCGCCCCCCCCCCTCCCCTTCAGACGGACTTAAAACCGCCACTGGGTACCCTGACCCCCCAGGGGGCCTCCGGGGGCCCCACGTGGGGTCACCACTTAACATAGCCACCAACTCGGTATGTTAAGGTGATCATGATGGCGAAAGAACGGCGACGCTGCATGCAGTCGTTCAGAAGATGCGGTATAGCAGGTACCCCGACCCCCAGGGGGGCCTCCGGGCCGCCCCCAGGGGGGCTTCCGGGCCTCCGGTCGCCCCCTGTACCTCGGCGGATGTTACGAATGTTACGCTCGTCTGCCTGGGGGGTCGAAACACCGAACAGAAGCGAATTTGCAGCAAATGTGCACAATTCATTGTGATTTTGCCCCTTTTGGGGCCTCTGGGGCCCCCCGGGGTGATCGGAGAGTATTTTGGAGGGCTTTATTCGATTCAAGTCGGGAGTTACGCACAAACTGAAAAAAAGAGCAACTCTCTAGGTCAATTAGTTTAGAAGTTAGGTTTCCGGGAGGAAAAGTGAAAGGGAAAGAGCAGTGAAAGGTGAAGGGAGGTGGTGCCGGCTTGGCACCGCCCCCAGTTTTGATCGGTAGGTCAAGAAGTACCTCCAAACCAAATTTCAGCCTTCTAGCTCAATTTGCGAAGTTGGGACTCTATTTTGACGCTAACCTCCCCACTAAATATTATTTTATTGTGACCGAAATCAAACGCACTGCAGTGTAATAAGATTTAAAGGAACGAATTAAAGCGACAATATATATAGAGTATGTGTAATACCTATTTGATTTCAGAAGACAGCGTAAAATGTATTTAATTGTTATTTTTCAGGGTAAGATAAAACTTAAAAGGATTTAAAAGAGTCAAAAAAGAATGTATGCAGTATGTATTGTCAGTAAGAAAATAACAAAACTTAACTTCCTGAAGGTCACCGTCAACATCCGCAATTTCGGACTCTGGGACAGTGTTTCTGTAGAAGAAATGAGCAAATGTGACTTTTCGAAGTGTCGAGATGATGTATTTTAGTTTGAAGAATGCACCTTCTTGACGTTGGAGCAATTTTCCTTGCATTTCTTGCAGGAAAGGGCGCAACATACGCCGGCCTTCCTGCGCGCGCATCACATTGTTGAGCAGTCAGACGCGCACCTACAGACACTTTGTTCCCGGCAGGTTTGCCAAATGTCATCAAGATCACTCCAGTGGGGTAACCAACTACCAGGCGTCCCTTTCCAGCCCCAGCCAACTGGAGATGGCAGATTTTTCCAATCTGTCTAGAGGTACCGTCCCCAAATTTGTCCTGCCTGATAGGCTGCTCGCCGTGCGTGTTGAACAAGAACACCGACGGAAAAAGTTTTTAGCGAGGGGCGGACAACTTATGTATATCTGTGTACACTTGCCTTGTATTTCTTGTATTTCTAAAGTCTTTTTCGGTATTTTTCTCGGAATTTTGTTGAGTGTTTCTTTCAATTTCTGTGTATTGTAGAGTATTTTCTTAGATTTTTAGTGTATTTCTAGAAATACACAGGTATTTCTGTGTACACGTTTTTTTCGAGTTGGCCGCCCCTCGGTTTTAAGTGAAGCAACGATGTCCGCTTTGGAGCGATTCGTAGTGACCATGTATGGAGCTCAGGGTATCACCAGTCACGTTGATCATGCAAGGGAACATCTGTTTGCTGCTGATGGGAAACCTCTGCTTCACATTCCCCCCACCTACGGTTTTCTTGTTCAACACGCACGGCGAACAGCCTATCAGGCAGGACAAATTTGGGGACGGTCACTCCAGACAGATTGGAAAAATCTCCCATCTCCAGTTGGCTGGGGCTGGAAAGGGACGCCTGGTAGTTGGTTACTCCACTGGAGTGATCTTGATGACATTTGGCAAACCTGCCGGGAACAAAGTGTCTGTGGGTGCGCGTCTGACTGCTCAACAATGTGATGCGCGCGCAGGAAGGCCGGCGTATGTTGCGCCCTTTCCTGCAAGAAATGCAAGGAAAATTGCTCCAACGTCAAGAAGGTGCATTCTTCAAACTAAAATACATCATCTCGACACTTCGAATAGTCACATTTGCTCATTTCTTCTACAGAAACACTGTCCCAGAGTCCGAAATTGCGGATGTTGACGGTGACCTTCAGGAAGTTAAGTTTTGTTATTTTCTTACTGACAATATATACTGCATACATTCTTTTTTGACTCTTTTAAATCCTTTTAAGTTTTATCTTACCCTGAAAAATAACAATTAAATACATTTTACGCTGTCTTCTGAAATCAAATATGTATTACACATACTCTACACTGTTAAAAAAAGTTGGAAATTCACATCACCTCCGTTGTGAAAAAAGTTGCCAGAACTCTTCGTTAAATTACAACAATCCTCTGTATTTAAACCAGAACTCTTCGGGAAATTACAACTGTCTTCTGTATTTAAACCAAAACACTTCGGGAAATTACAACTGTCTTCTGTATTTAAACCAAAACACTTCGGGAAATTACAAGTGTCCTCTGTATTTTAATCACAACTTTTCAGGAAATTCCAACTGTCCTCTGTATTTAAAATAGACTGGCTTCAAAAATATTTCACTTTGAGGCAGCTAAAAGGTCATTTTCTGATTACGGAGAAGTGTTGGGATTTCACAATCGTTCCGTATCGAGGAAGTGCTGGGAAAACACAATAATTTTTTAACAGTGTATGTATTTTGTCGCTTTAATTCGTACCTTTAAATCTTATTACACTGCAGTACGTTTGATTTCGGTCACAATAAAATAATATTTACGAAAACGACTAGCGACGAGTGCTGGCACTTTCCAGGTGTCAGGATTTCCAGGATTTTCTCGCCCCAAAGTTACGGAACCGATGCCTAACGTAAAGTACTACAGTTCGGCAACAGTTTTCCAGGATGGCGTCATCTCGGTCATACTGATACATTGTACATTGTACGGACTTGCAGTGTGGTTCATCGCCTTTCTCACATCAAAATTACCCGGAACACTACTAAAGATAGACTCTGTAGGACTTTTTTAAAATTTTGAACATTTTGAACGTACATTGAACGGGGCGTTTCATTATCAAAAACAGGTCTAGGTCGGCAAAACTGATTTATTGGACCTCAAATTCGGTCTCCCAGATGCTGTTATGTGCGAAATCGACACCCGACACGGGGTATTGCGGTGAAAAGTGTTCTGTAGGGATTTAGGCCCTTTTACCTAAAATGGCGGCTTCTAGGGCCTAAATGAGAGGTCGTACGGTCTTGGGGTCTGCTCCATTCGCTTTCTCACGTCGAAATTGTCTGAAAGAGTGTCTGCCATGGCGTCTCTGTGACAATTTTTAAATTTTCGTGATTTTTGAACATTTTTGAACAAATGCGTTAAAATTTGGGCTTCTATGGGTTCAAAATGAGTGTGCTGCGGGTCAAATCAAAGATTAGGGTCTAAACGACCCCTAAACCAAAAATCTCGCTTTTTGTCCTTTTTGCGGTATTCTTCTGAAAGTAACGGTGTACCGCCTACACTACCTCCCTCTCGTTCGACCTCGACTCCGCCCCGCTCTCGCCCCCTTGTTTTACAAGGACTCCGTCGCTCTTCCCTGCTGGCACCTCAGCCCGGCTGTGCCACAGTGTCTCCAGCCCAGATACCGCCGCCGCCGCCGCCGCCACTGCTCACAGTCCGCTCGCCCGCCCGGCGTGCGAACAAACAGCAGCGTTTGGATGATTCGTGTCTGTCAGTCTGCGGCTCTGGGTCGGCGCACGGTTATCCAGCAGCCGTCTGATTTCGAAGATCATACTCTCGCTTCCCCGTCCTTGTCGCACTCATGAGGCCCTACCATCCCAGACATAAGGCACCGCCGTAAGGTGCGACAAGGACGGAGGAGCGAGAGCGATCCTCTGAATCAGACGGCGCAGCCCGTGAGTCAGTCAAAACGGCTCACCACCGAGGGGTAAACAACTCTGAATTCGGTGTACAAATTGCGTGAATTTGAATTGAATTTGTCTAAATTGAATTGAATTCGTTTTGAATTAGCTTTGAATTTTTTGAATTTATTGCAAAGTTTTTTTTTGAAATTATTGTGATCTTTTTGTGAATTCACTTGAATTCGTTTTAAATTCGGGGATGCCCCAGAAAATACACGCACATCTGATCCAAATTATTCTCTCAATTACATGATGAAATAGGATTTTTAGTAAATTATTGTGAATGATTTCTATTTATTCCAAATTATTGGAAATTAACTTGCAACTGCGCAAAATAATCACAATTATTTCAATTTTTTTTTAGACTTTTCAGAAACAAATTTTGCTCTGCAATTGAAAGGGTGGCGTGAAAACATAGAAAATTTTTGCGGCAGTAAACCTCCCGAAGGAGGTTGCGGTTCCCGCCAGGCACAGGGCTTTAACCCCCTGTGGCAGCCAACTGCTTCGGTGTTCCATGGGAACCGGCGCTTTGCTGACTGCGATCCTATCACGCAATTCGACAGATTTGATCCCCGTACCACCATTGGCCTACCCCTAGAGGTACCCAAAGAGAAGCGTGACGTGGATTCAACGTGGATTCCACGTGGATGCGTTGATCTATCGTGGACGTGGATGAATCCACCAAAATTCAACTACTTTCCCTTTTACAAAATATCTTCATAAATTTATGTTTGCAAGAAACTGGGGTGCTCAAACATTGTAAGTAGTGAAAAAACTGCTTTGGCAGCTGAACTTGCGACTTACCCGTTGAAAAAACGTGGAATGGACGTTATTTTGTCCACCGTGGACTGATCCACCATGTTTCAACTATTTCATCTGGTTTTCCTGTGTTGTCGACTGTTCTCCATACGTTTCCATGATTCATGAGATAAAAGACGCTTTATGATTTCTTTATGAAGTTAATGAGAATACGTTGAAATAACGTGGAATCACCGTGTTTTCCTCCACCGTGGATACATCCACCATATTTCAACTACTTACTAATCCCCTCGTTGTTTCTGTGTTAGCGACTTTCCTGTTTCTGATTCATAGAAAGAAGGGCGATTTATGAATTTTTTCCATGTTGAGTGGGACTTTGTGGAAATAACGTAGAATCCACGTGGAATCCACGGTACAAAGTTCATAGTTCAACATTCAGAATTTAGTCACATCTTTATTTTTTGTAGATGCCTGAAAACTGTCTTGTCCTTATAAAATATTATTTACAATTTGTCGCAAACAAAAGGAATCGAATTTCGACGTACTTAACGCACAAATCGCTGAGGTCAAGCGAAGGAGCTGTGTGGGTTGACTCTTACAGTGGGATCGGTTGCTGACGCTTCTTCCTCATCAGTGGCGCCGTAGGCTAACGGGTATGGTACGAGACTTCCAACTCTAAGATCCCGGGTTCAACTCCAAGTAAGGTAAATAAAATTAATGAGTAAGGTTGTAAGTAAGAAAAACCGTGTCACACAAGGGAAAGTAATATCAGTCAAGGAATATTTTTATGATTTCTGACAACAATACCCAAAAGAAAGTGAAATTTGAGCATAGGCAAACACGTTGATTCCACGTTACATCAACGTTGAAAAGTGGTGGAACGAAGTGTCAAATTAACGTCGCTTCCACGTGGATCATCCACGTGGATTCCACGTGACAGTTCAACGTTGAATCAACGTTACGTCCACCAAAACTTCTCTTTGGGGTACGAGCGGTGTCAAGGGCGTTAGACTTCCTGATCCCAGTTTCAGAGGCCTTACCTCAGAGGGGTACGCGGGATTCGAACCCACAACCCCGAGTGCCGACACGTAGCCAGAACAGGAAGCGACCCAACGCCCAGAGCCACCGAGCCAACGGCGGTGAGACGTGTTTCACTTCTATTTGACCTGCCATCCAGCTGCGGCCAAAGGGAATGTCAAGCGCGAAAAACACTTTCCCAAGTGGGAGTCGAACTTCGGACCACTCGGTTCGGTGTTGCGCGCTCAACCAACTGAGCCACGACACCACGATGAGTGTACAGTGCGACGGGTTCGAGTTGTATTTGCCCTGTCCTCCTGGCTGGAGGCTGCAGGATACGGCAAATACGACTCGAACCCGTCGCACTGTACAGTCATCGTGGCGTCGTGGCTCAGTTGGTAGACCGCGCAACACCGAACCGAGTGGTCCGAAGTTCGACTCCCACTTGGGAAAGTGTTTTTCGCGCTTGACATTCCCTTTGGCCGCAGCTGGATGGCAGGTCAAATAGAAGTGAAACACGTCTCACCGCCGTTGGCTCGGTGGCTCTGGGCGTTGGGTCGCTTCCTGTTCTGGCTACGTGTCGGCACTCGGGGTTGTGGGTTCGAATCCCGCGTACCCCTCTGAGGTAAGGCCTCTGAAACTGGGATCAGGAAGTCTAACGCTCTTGACACCGCTCGTACCTCTAGGGGTAGGCCAATGGTGGTACGGGGATCAAATCTGTCGAATTGCGCGATAGGATCGCAGTCAGCAAAGCGCCGGTTCCCATGGAACACCGAAGCAGTTGGCTGCCACAGGGGGTTAAAGCCCTGTGCCTGGCGGGAACCGCAACCTCCTTCGGGAGGTTTACTGCCGCAAAAATTTTCCATGTTTTCACGCCACCCTTTCCATTGCACAGAAAAATTTGTTTGAAAAAAATAATTGAAATAATTGTGATTATTTTGCGCAGTTGCAAGTTAATTTCCAATAATTTGGAATAAATAGAAATCATTCACAATAATTTACTAAAAATCCTATTTCATCATGTAATTGAGAGAATAATTTGGATCAGATGTGCGTGTATTTTCTGAGGTCATTCCTTAAATTCGCTTGAATTTGTTTTGAATTCATCTTGAATTCGCGTGAATTAGTTTGAATTAGTGTGAATTTTGAATTAGTGGTGTACATCAAAATTCGGAGTTATTTACCCCTCGCTCACCACGCACTAATGGCGGAGCGGACTCCTCCATCCCCCTCAGCACCCCCCCCCCCCCCTCCAACAACCTCCTGCGAGACGCTCTGTCACACCGGATGGGACTAATACATGGGAACCACGCAGACGCAAGGCGAGCTGAACACTGCCAAGACCACGAGGTATCATGGCAGTAATGCAGTGCGACTGCCTGGCTTGCCAAGCGCCCCGCCTGCCTGGTCTCCACTCACTGCGCGTAGTAGAGCTGTCTATCACAAACGGATGACGCTCGTTATTCTAGTTTCATGGTATAATATCAAAGCAAGGTCTTAAAATTTATTTTGCTGCCATGCTCGATCATACCATTGTAACGAACCTACATGTCATGGGGTTTCGATCCGCAGTTTTCTAAGATATGCAAGTTCAATACTTATTAGTCCTAATCCGAGCTCAGAAACCTATCACACGAAGGCAATCTCCCCCCCACCCTTTAAGTTTTATGAGAAATGTGAAGGTTTTATCGAAAATAAATTTTATTAGCTTATTGCTGAGGTATAATATTCCAAATCACTGCATAATAACATCCGTCATCCTTTTTAATAGACAACAAAGCCATTGCATCGTTTCCAGTGACGCTGACAGCACGGGCTGTCATCGGATTTTTTAAAGCGAAAATCAAGAGCGTCGTCGTAATTACCCCTTTTCTTTCCACGTCTGCGGTGGGCACCCTCCCGTGTGCGACATGATGTATGATGGTGCTTCCCGAACATCTCTCGCCGCACTCGGCAGAGCGGCGCTAGCGGCGCGCACGTGAAACGCACACAAAATACACTCGGCTCTATCGACTTCACGCATGGCCGCAACACGTGCAGCCCCGCCCCGCCCCGCCCCGCCCACTGCCAACTCTCACAATGAGAGAGAGAGAGAGAGAGAGAGAGAGAGAGAGAGAGAGAGAGAGAGAGAGAGAGAGAGAGAGAGAGAGAGAGAGAGAGTACGCGGGTGGGATGCGCCAGCCAGCGTTTACCTTGGGGTTAGAGTTGGGGGCGGGGCCGGCGGAAGGGGGCTACAATAGAGGCGGCGCCACACAGGTCCTGGGGTTGCAGCTGCACAGCCCGCCCGGGCGCTCGGCTCGGGCCCGATGGGGGCGGGGTACTCTGCCGATGCCTTCGCAGAGATGTATGGAGTTGACCTTGCACCGCTACCCCGCTCTTAAATAACGTTAATTAAAAACAGGACAAAAGCACTAACGACTGCCACACTTCAAAGGAATTGCAAACAGAAAGAGGGTTCAGTACTTCTGGCACTTTAAGTGTCTCTAGCACCCTAGTTTACTTATTGTTCTCCTTTCCTTTTTCTCATCAGCAGGAGAATAAAAGTGCACTGTGGTGGTAGATTGGCTAGGCTAGCGCACGTGCAGAGGGCGGGGCCGGGCGGGGCCGGGCGGGGCGGGGCGGGGCGGGCTCGCGACTATCCGCGCCGATATTACCTCCGGGATTATGCGCGGGGAGACTTGCTGCTTGCACAGCGGGCCAGGCGGGGCGCAACGGAGGGGGATTCTTTTTCGCCGGAGCCACCCGGTACGGAGCGGGGTGGGGTGAGGTGGGGTGGGGTGAGGTGGGGCGAGGCGGGGCGAGGCGGGGCGAGGCGGGGCGGGGTGGCCCGGCTCGTCCCGCCGCTGTTGCAGCGGGGGGATCCGATAAATATTCATGCTCCCCGGCCCACCCCGCGGGGTGCCCCGCCCTGGGAGGGTTTCAAAATAAGCGGCCCGCGCCGCGCCGCGCCCCGTCCGTCCTCGTTCCGCCCGCCACTTGGAGAGCGGCACGGAGGAAATAATCTAACCGAGACCCGACAAATTATCAACACTCCGAGGCATTGAAAACTCAGAGAGCTTGTCCGGTGCGGCAGGCTGCGGCGGCGGCGCAGGCGAGGCCCTCAGCCCTCAGCGCCCTGCCCTGCCCTGCCCTCCCTGCCCCGCCCTGCCCCGCCCTGCCCTACTCTACCTAACAATGACACTTTCGCCTCGCTCGACCCCGGTCCCTCTTTCTCTGCGTTAATAATCCCTGCTGCCCTGTGCTGTCGGAGGGGTTGAAATTAAATGCGTTTCACTTGGCGGTTCCTAAAAAAAGAGAATAAAATTTAGAGGAAGGGAAAAAAAATTAGAGCTCGCCTTGCGCTGGTGCTCAGAGTGTTCTACCTTGGCGTTGCTAGAACTGCCGGGGGCGCTGCTCGCTCGAGTCCCCCCGCGCGCCCCGCATCACCCCTCCCGTCACCTCCTGCTGACCTTCCTCACATAATTGGTCCGCCACCCACGTCGACTCACGGCAGGGGAGGGAAGGGCAGGGGCACGGGCGGGAGAGCTATAATGTCCTGGGAGGGGAGGAGGCGATGTGAAGTACCGCGCTGATATGGCGACTAACTGCGAACGACTCGACAAAAGGGTGATTAAAAAGGCCCTACTTTCGTGAAGTAGATTATTCCGTTGGCTTGAGTGAGACGTGCACGAGAGTTGGGTGTCGCGAGTGTTTGCTGTGAAAGAAGGGTCTCGCGAACTTATTTAGCGCAGCAAATAACGTTGAATAAGTACGATAAACGCATGTATTATCGACTGCTGCTCTCGATATATTAGTTACAAGAACCTACTTTTTCCAAGTCACGCAAATAACTGTGGTGAATAAAGAAATCGTGTCTCTGAACACGGAATTCCTTTCTGGTATCACACCGAAATTATTTGCTCGAGCTCGCGAGATTAGTTCGTGCGATCGAAATGTCTCGGCTCTGTCGAAAAAAATGTCGGATAGCTGTAGCTGTGATATTTGTAGCGACACCGAATTTGTAAGTTATCCCGATTCTAACTAATATCTTAGATGGGCTACTAGTTCACGCAGTTATGCTGATAGACTCATTTTCTTTTTTTCCGGGTAGCTCATCGCACCTTTGTTTAACCAGTGAGTTGATCACTACGATTACTACACAGGACATCAGGAACCTTTTTTTTCCCCGGCCGCGCAGGCAAGAGATATTTTTGCAGGGGGAAAAAAATGATATTTATTATACTCCGAGGTAATTTGCGTGGCGCCGCGCCGCCTCAGCTGTGCGCCTGCGGCAAGGCCTGCCCCAAGGCCTGCGGGCGGGCCGGCCCGGGTAGCGGCTGGGGCCTCGCAGATAGCCGGGCCGGAGCAGACTGCGGCATCCGCAGATCTCCGCACGATCTAGAATTAATTGTTTGCACAACAGTTAGTTGTAAACAAGTCGACCCGCCGGGCATTGCTAACTAGATGCCGGGTTGCAAATCGCTGACTTCATCAGTTCAGGAGGGCCGTCTCATCGCGATTTAACGAGTCACTGTCTACTTTCTACAGGCTTACCTTATCCTTAAGGAGCGTACACAAGCGGATAAACATGGCACGTGTCTCACGAGGGGCACTCGAAGCGGGTCGTTATGGCGCCCCGCGATCGCCCAATACAATAAGCTTCTCCGGAAAACGAGAGTAGAAGAGCAGCAGGAATAACAAAAGGGGCCCTGATTGCCCTGACTAGGTTGTAAAGGTATAGAGGGAGAAACCACTCGTCCAATCACGGGCCCTTTTGTTTGTGTTGTGCTTCTTTACCCGTTCCCTGGAATAGCTTTATAGGAATAAGGCTGGATGCCGGGGTGGAACCTTGTTCGAGGAGATTAGCCGTGCTGTGAGCTGCGAGCCGACTATGGTATTTGCTGAGAGCTCGGCCCGCGGTCCCCGCCCCGCCCCGCCGCGCCCCGCGCCGCCCCGGCGAGGGGAGTCCCATAAAGTCTGCGGGTGTATAGGAAGGCTGCTTGGGAGGAGCTATTTCCTATTTCTGATAGGTGCATTTAGAACACCTGATTTGGTGTGGCTGCAGAGAGCCGACTGCGGCGTTATACGGCTGAGGGTGAAAGCTTCTCTAACATTGAATTGAAAGTTCACCTTAAAACGCTGCAGGTTTCACTGTAGCTTACACTGAATCCGCCGTAAGCGAAGTCGAGGCGGCCACTTCGGCGAGGAAGAAAGAACCACCTGCGTGGCTGTCCACCTCAGGTATTTGGAAAGCAAAACTCCTCAAAGGTGCCCCTCCCCTCCCCCCCCCCTAATCCCTCTCCCGATAACCTCACCGGTATCGACATAATCTGCGGAAGCGGAAGATAAGGCGCGACGGAATGTGCGTGAAGGCCAAGCGGGGGGAGCCAGGCTGGGTGGGCCGCATGGGTAGGGGGAGAGAGAGAAAGGGGAGAGGGGGTTGCCGAGGAGAGATAAAGAAGACCGAGTGGGAGCACCGGTTGCAGGCTGACGGATGAGTCGGCGATCGGGCGGACGGACGGACGGAAGAACGGATGGACGAAACGTTTTGGTTTCACGCCATCAAGGACTACGAGGAAATGCCGCACACAAACTTCAGGTTTGCACGAAAGAGTTTTTACTTTGACCGCAGGGCTCGTTGGAATATACGAGCTGAACTAGAAATTAGAGCAGCTAACTTCTCTCGAGAGTTCCCCCCGCACTACCCCTCTCTCCAAACGGGGGAACAACGAGGTTCGCGAGCATCCACGAGTATCTGTGACTATCCGTGCGAATTAGCATAGATATCCGGTGAGGAACACTGGCATGGCGAATAACCGCAATAATCACGAGTGAATTTTTCTTGATACATATTTTCCCCCGAGGGTTATGCCGCGAGTTGTACGCGAGTTGCGAGTGTGTATTTTCCTCGAGAACTGCCCCATCTAGGCTGCCGGTATACATTCGTTCCTGAAAGGAACCGGGATGAGCGACTGAAACGCAAGTCCAACTCAGTCAGCCCGGCTAGCCCCAGCCCACCTGCCCCACCTGCCGCCCCGTGCGCCGGGACGCCTCGCATGGTCTGCACAGCGATTCCGGCGCGCGCACTCGTAGGGGCACTCCGTTAGTGCGAGAGAGAGCCAGAGCGTTCTCGCATCCTCAGCAGACTCCTTGAGAGCGAGAAAGACAGAGCGGTGTGTGCGTGCACCGGAATCGCTCTGCTGGTCAGTCGATATGGAGCGAGTGGCTCTGCGCGGAGGAATCAGATCCGAACCGGCGGGGATGATCGATGAGGCGGGGAGCAGAGCGTCATTAATGCCAGCCTCGCAAACAGACGGAACAGCTGCGTTAACAAGGACGGATGAGAGGAGGGCTGTGGAGAGGCGACAGGGGAGGGAGAGAGAGAGAAGAGAGAGGCGGAGGCGCAGAGCAGAGCGACATACGGAGGAGGGGGTGGGCAGTGGTCAGCCCAGCCCAGCGCGCGCGAGGAGTTGCCACATCGTTAATTTCTTCCCCAACATTTGTCATGCCTAGAGACGCCTACGTTTTTAGAGGTCATCAATAAACTTGAGGTCCGGCGCGCTGTACGTACGGGGCGGGGCGAGCGGGGCGGGGTGGGGCGAGGGTGGGGGCGGGGTGGGTGCAGGGCTGGGGGCCTGGGCAGCGGCAGGTCGGCTCGGGCTCCTGGACGTTACCACGGCGGCGGGTGGGGAAAGGTGGGGTAGACCCGCAGGGCAGGAAAAAGGGAAACGGTAAATAACTTGCAAGAGGTCGGCCACCCCGTCGGCGTTGGCCCCCGGACCGACACCGACGCTGAATCCCTTGCCTCCCTCGGCCGCCTTTCTCTCTTCTCTGTCAAAACTACAGCACCTAATTACGGTTTTCGTTTACGACCCAACATCAGTATTTCCGAACAGTCAAAACCTTTAGGGTTCGGATACCGTCAGGCACTTTTATCTTCATTTGAACGGAATGATATACTACTGAAGTACCAGGTCATGCTGCATGTTAGACCGTAACCTTGCTTCTGAACTGGATGAGAAATTGACAGCACGTAAGCGGCAGCGTACTCTCCCATGGGTTTTTCTGACAGTGCCCGCCCAAGGCCCCTTCACTCCTTCGCTGCGGAAAACCGAGCGGGGCGTGACCAAAATGCGGTGAGATATTGGCTCGCTGAGCCCGGCTGCGGCTGCGGCTGCCCGGCCCGGCCCGGCCGAGGAGCGCCCGTGAGGTAGGCAGCCGCGGCGCGCCCGTGAGGTAGGCAGCCGCGGCGCGCCCGTGAGGTAGGCAGCCGAGGAGCGCCCGTGAGGTAGGCAGCCGAGGAGCGCCCGTGAGGTAGGCAGCCGAGGAGCGCCCGTGAGGTAGGCAGCCGAGGGGCGCCCGTGAGGTAGGCAGCCGAGGAGCGCCCGTGAGGTAGGCAGCCGCGGCGCGCCCGTGAGGTAGGCGGCCGAGGAGCGCCCGTGAGGTAGGCAGCCGCGGCGCGCCCGTGAGGTAGGCGGCCGAGGAGCGCCCGTGAGGTAGGCAGCCGAGGAGCGCCCGTGAGGTAGGCAGCCGAGGAGCGCCCGTGAGGTAGGCAGCCGCGGCGCGCCCGTGAGGTAGGCAGCCGCGGCGCGCCCGTGAGGTAGGCAGCCGCGGCGCGCCCGTGAGGTAGGCGGCCGAGGAGCGCCCGTGAGGTAGGCAGCCGCGGCGCGCCCGTGAGGTAGGCAGCCGCGGCGCGCCCGTGAGGTAGGCAGCCGCGGCGCGCCCGTGAGGTAGGCAGCCGCGGCGCGCCCGTGAGGTAGGCGGCCGAGGAGCGCCCGTGAGGTAGGCAGCCGCGGCGCGCCCGTGAGGTAGGCAGCCGCGGCGCGCCCGTGAGGTAGGCAGCCGCGGCGCGCCCGTGAGGTAGGCAGCCGAGGAGCGCCCGTGAGGTAGGCAGCCGAGGAGCGCCCGTGAGGTAGGCAGCCGCGGCGCGCCCGTGAGGTAGGCAGCCGCGGCGCGCCCGTGAGGTAGGCGGCCGAGGAGCGCCCGTGAGGTAGGCAGCCGCGGCGCGCCCGTGAGGTAGGCAGCCGCGGCGCGCCCGTGAGGTAGGCAGCCGCGGCGCGCCCGTGAGGTAGGCGGCCGAGGAGCGCCCGTGAGGTAGGCAGCCGCGGCGCGCCGGCGCGCGGGTGCCAGCGTGTTGCCTACCCGCCAGGCGCCCCACTGCAGCTCCGCACGACGCGACGCGGTTAGGCCCCATCTCCGTCGGATTATTAGCGCACAATGGTAATTGGACACGGGCGTCGTTAGCCGGGTACGTGCCCCTTTCCCCTCCCCGTTCCATAATTTAGAATTCACTCCTGCATTGCCCACGCTGCTGGCTGTGCACAGCGGTGGCAGTGGGGGGGGGGGGGAGTGAAGTCCCTTCACCATCCTCCTCACACCACCACGCCGCCGCCGGACGTCAACGCCTCAAACCTCTATACTTTCCTACCTTTCATGCGCTCGTTCGCTCTTCTCTCTCTCTCTCTCTCTCTCTCTCTCTCTCTCTCTCTCTCTCTCTCTCTCTCTCTCTCCTTTTTCTTTTCCTCTTTCATCCTTTTCGAGTTGTTTATCCCCGGAAGGCATGCTATTCACCAGCGGACCGACCAATACTCGGATATTTTAGAGACGGGCGTGCCCCTCCCCCTTCCCACACCCCAGTTTGGCCTTCCCCCCTGCAATCTATCGCACCGACTCTTCATCGACCGTCTCTCCGGGGAGAGCCTGGTGGGCCGCCCGCCGCCCGCCACGTGTAATTGCCTTTTCGTGTTGCGTTCTGCGGTAAAAAAAAAGAAGACGTATGATTTGTGACCTCACCCTGCCCCACCCCGCCCCACCATGATCCTTAATTCTGTCCCGCCGTGCCCAGACAATCACTTCATCATCCTTTGACACTCTCACTGCAGATGATTTGCCACGGCTGTCCGCGCGCAGAGCGCGCCGGACAAATTAGCAGAGATTGAAATGACGTGAGGCGTTCTGGTCCGGTCCGGCTGCTGGACACGAGAGTGATCAGAAACAGCGAGGCGAAAAATAAAAGAAAACGAAGTGGGCTTGTGTGCTGCAAACATAATAGTATTCAGACGCAACACTGTAATCATTACTACATCGATACCGGTGGTGGTGGTGGTGGTGGTGGTGGTGGTGGTTGTGGTGGTGGTGGTGGTGGGGATGCATTAGGATGTGTGTCACACATGCGAGTGTGACGTCATGGACACCTCGCATGTATGAGGTGGCCGGCGTTATTAGTCACGTTAGCGTTGCGACCGCCTAAGTAAGTACGAGGTCAAATATAGGCGGCTTGTATGTTTAGGGTTTCACGGGGAGCGAAGTAGGAGTTGAAGAATTCAGATTTTTTTTTTTAAAAAAAAATTTCAATCAAGATTGTAAATGAAAGCAGATGATACTAAAATCTAATTTTTATTTTGGAATTTTGGCTGTGTTGCGCCTCGCGGACTGCGAGCCATTGAGCCATTCATCAGTCCCCCCTAGGTACAATATACCCAGGGTACGCGCTTGGTTTTTGAACTTGGTAGTAAAAGCTAGCTGACACCTTATTATGTCTTGCACTTTTGTGTATTAAGGCGACGTTACGAAAATGTGCGTACGAATAATTTTATTTCCGCGCCTTCTGCACTTACGGGGTTTGGGTAGTCAGCCACCGTTACACATGTGTTTGGCGGGTCGACCCACCCAGGGTCTGGCACATACTGCTATAAATGTGTTACACTCGGGAGAGCCGCGAGCGTGGCGCCGCCGGGCGCCGCAAGGCAACAATACCATGGGTTGGAGCCTCGCCTGGTCCCTGCCTCGGCCCCGCTGGCCCCGCCTCCCCCTCCCGACCCCCTCGCCTGGCCCGCCTGGCTTCCCCCTCTCCAGGCCTGCACACGCCGCACGCCGCGCGCCGCGGCACTGTGACAACCCGGCCCGCTCTATACTATTGCGAGAGTACAAGCCGATGAAACATCAATTCTCTTTAGTTTCTTTTTATTTTATTTTTGCTAAGATGTGTCTCCAGCCCTTGTTGTCAGCGGCAAAGTCAAAAATCTTTTTCCATATCACTTTGCCCAAATATTATCATTTTTTAAAACATATTATCCTTAAATAGTATAGAATATGTCCCACTAAATTTATACACCCAAGGGCGATATTTTAAAACGCGCTCGCGCGTTGAAATACAGCCGGGGTATAAACGGAGGAGAAAGTTGGGTGAGAAGGGACACGCGAGCGCGGCAAGGGTTCACGAAATATTGAGGTGCGTGGAACGGACAGTCCGACTTGACCCTACATATCTGGTGGAAATGGTGGGGCTTGTGGGCGGGCGGGCAGAGGACGCGGTGAGGGCTGAGGGCTGAGGCGGGGCGGGGCGGGGCGGGGCGGGGCGGGGCGGGGCGGGGCGGGGCACGCGGTACGCAGGCGGAGCAGCAGCGCTGGCTCGCTGACCGAGGCGGTTGCCGGGCCGTTGGCGCCGTTCGCTGACAGGCCGTTGATGATGAACAGGCTCACGCGCGCGGACTCGCTCACACATCGCGGCCGACAGATACGTTCTGTCCGGGTGCGATGGCGACATTTCATCACACGGAGCAGATCTAGCGGAAAAGGAGGAGAGTAAGAAAGAGCCGAGCCGACACAGCGAAAAACAAAATAAAGTAGAGAAAACCGGCAGGCTAGGAGCTAAAAGAATGAGACTCTCTTGCCAGGAAGCGTAAGGCACACGGGAGTTGACAGTTATTTTCATGCAAGAAGGGAAAAAAAAAGGTATAAGAAAGGTGTCGTGCCTGTTCTACGAGAGGGGCAGAAGACAAAAAAATAGAGGGCAATCACGACCTAAAAGGCCCCTGTCTCGCCTCTCTGCCCCGCGTCTCACTTCCTTCGGCACTGGAGCGCTCTCTCTCTCTCTCTCTCTCTCTCTCTCTCTCTCTCTCTCTCTCTCTCTCTCTCTCTCTCTCTCTTCTCTTTCTCTCTCTATCTATCTAACCCACACGCGCACTATTTCTCTCCCTCTCTCAATCTCTCTCACATTCCTCACGGGGAAAAAACGGTTGTGCAAAAGGGGGGGGGGGGGGGGAAGCGGGTAGAGGAAGTGGAAGGGGGTTGCCATCTCCTTCAATGCGATCCTCGCCCTGGCAGGCTTTCAGGCCGGGCCACCCCGGTCCATGCGGGATATCAAGTCGAAGCAGATAACAGCCCATTGCCATTCTCACTGCCATCTTTTGTCTGATGACACCTCCTCCCGACCCCACTCTCTCTCTGCTCGCGTGTCCCTGCTTCTCTCTCTCTCCTCTCCCCTCTGTCACATAGCCTCGGTGGTTCGCCGCACCTTGGTTTAAATAAACTAAGCCATCATGATGGAATAATGGAAAAAAAAAAACACCAAAAAAAAACAAAAAACACACACACACACAATTGGAGGCAGAGTCCATCAAAAGCCTGGTGTCAAGTTTTCCGTAGGTACATCAAAATTGCCTAAATCACCCCAAATATGACCAAAATTTCCGTAGATTACCGGATTACCCGGGATTACCACTGGTAATCCCACCAGACCGTGTCTGCCAGATTACCCAAGTCGTTTCCCCCCACGGGTGGCGCCAAGCGCACAGGAAGACCGCGCCGGACCATCACAGAGATATCAACTCACATACGAGTGAGGCCAAAGCAAACTCTTCGACCGGCCAAACGTCTGCAAACATCTCTCCAGCTTACCCACGAATACGTGACCCTCACGACAGTCCTTTATTAGATGTGCTTGCGGCGCCAGGGACACGGCTATTAATCTGCGCTTCGCGCACGTCATCCACTAAAATACGAAAATACCTATCGAGAAGAAAATGTCCCGCAGCAAAGCGTAAACATGACGTGAAATGTCGCGTCAACAACAAAAATAGAAACATACAAATACAGCTTTGCTTATCGGCAGGTTCGTGACCGGGAGCCGTTATGACGTACGTTGCGGTGGCTAGGAGCAGCGTGGCGCTCCGATCGTTGGGAATCATAGAATGCCCAAGCCATCAGGACCTCATCACCCACCCCAGGCCGACCCGCCCCGGTAGGGACCGGTAACTTACCAGGTTAGCGTTACAGTAACAGCTCGCGATTGGAC
The DNA here is from genome assembly GCA_029379305.1 of Frankliniella fusca. Lineage (NCBI taxonomy): Eukaryota > Metazoa > Arthropoda > Insecta > Thysanoptera > Thripidae > Frankliniella > Frankliniella fusca. Next base: position 143,158 of record JAHWGI010000302.1, read on the forward strand.
CTTCCCTGCCCACCTTCTTCGTAACGTTATTGAACGTAAATGAGCGTCAGACGGAATGTTACTGGCTGAGCTAAATTTGAAATCAAAATTAAATGTGAATTTCAAATATCAGTCCTTTCAACTAGCCCGACAGGGCAGGCGATATTTGACACCATAACAGAAGTGTGTGGCGCTCGCCTAGAAGGGGCCCGGGAGCCAGGCTTCGGCAGCCGGAATTATCGCAAATGGAGGAACCAGGTTTCCTAATAACAAAGGAAAATTGAGAAAATTGATATTCCAGACTTTTGGTTTTTACTTCTAGCTTTGAAGCACCGCAGGCCAAGGTATACGCATACGCCCCTAAGAGAAAATAGACGTCTATTTTATGTGCAAAAGACGTCCACTGCTAGACGGCTAGACGTCTAGAAAATCCCGTCTTGATGGTCGCTAAATTAGCTTCTAATAGACGTCTCTCTTTAGACGTCTACGTCTAGATTTGTCTAGACGTCGACCTATAGACGTCTATTAAACTTTCCAATAGCTACCATCAAGACAGTATAGTAGATGTCTAAGTTTCACATCATAATTGTATAATTGACGTCCCTAATGGAAAATTGACGTATCATAGATATCGAAAAAAGCCCAAAGAGAAGCGTGACGTGGATTCAACGTGGATTCCACGTGGATGCGTGGATCTATCGTGGACGTGGATGAATCCACCAAAATTCAACTGGTTTCCCGATTATAAAATATCATCATAACTTTATGTTTGCAAGAAACTGTGGTGCACCTAGCATGCCTGAACATAATAACTAGTGAAACAACTGCTTGGAAGCTGAGTTTGCAACATCCCGTTGAAAAAATGTTGAATGTACGTTATTTTTACCACCGTGGACTGGTCCACCATATTTCAACTACTTTACTATTTCAGAATGGAATTTCTGTGTTGTCAACTTTCCTTCATACTTTTCCATGATTCATGAGATGAAATACGCTCTATGATTTGGTTATCACGTTAATGGGAATACGTTGAAATAACGTGGAATCAACGTGTTTTACTCCACCGTGGACGGATCCACCATTTTTCGACTACTGACTGATCGCCCCTTGATTTCTGTGCTAGCGACTTTCCTGTTCCTGATTCATTGGAGAAAGGGCGATTTATGCATTTTTTTCAAGTTTCAGACTTGGTGGAAATAACGTGGGATCCACGTGGAGTCCACTGTACGAAGTTCATAGTTGAACGTTCAGAATTCAGTCAGATCTTTATTTTTTTGTAGACGTCTGAAAACTGTCATGTCCTAATAAAATATTATTTACGATTAGTCGCAAACAAAAGGAAATCGAATTTGGTCGTATTTAACCCACAAATCGGTAAGACCATGCCAAGGAGCTGTGTGAGGTGACCCTTACAGTGGGATCGGTTGCTGACGCTCCGTCCTCATCAGCCGCGCCATAGGCTAACGGATATAGTACGAGACTTCCAACCCGAAGCCCCCGGGTTCAAGTCCAGGTAAGTTAAAGAAAAAAAAATGCAATGAGTTGGATTGTTGAGTAAAAGACACCCGGGGGAAAAGGGAAGAATGAAAACGTTTTATAATCACATCATAACACTGTTCTTAGAGGATGTGGTACGTGGTGTGAGCACGTTAAATCGACGAAAATTCGACGTGGAGCGAAGAGTCATTTCAACGTGGAAATCACGTCGTCTGTCAACGTGGAATCCACGTGACAGTTCTACGTGGAATCCACGTTCTTTCCACCAAAATTTCTCTTTGGGAAGGTCGAAAGATAGATGCCTAGCCGCATTGACAAAGTATAGTTCACAACTATACTTGAAACCTGTAAACTCTTTGGTAGAGTTGTAGGCACAGGCTACCTGTCAGGTGACAACAACCAAAACATACAAAAATTGTAATAGACTTCCATCGGAGGGGCGCCGAGCTCATCAGATGGGAAACTGCGACAGGGCGCAGATTGTTCACATCAATACAACGTAAACGTCGCCTCAGTCTACCAAAACATCGTAGCAAGTGCCTCCCGAGCATTAGGACTAAATACATTATTTTTGGATAACGATTGATTCTTTTAATTAAAAGCTGCACGTAGTCTATAGCAACATAACTTTCGGAAACATACGCCGAAAAATCAAAATCATTGTTCTAAAAATAGTGAATTTGTAGTTAAAAAAGGGAGAAGGGTGCATATGTGCTGACTGCAACGCCATCTGGCGGGAGCTTTGGCACTAAGATCTACAAATCATCTAGATGAGATCTAGAGCTGCATGGTAAATAGATTGCGTAGTCAGCGTTTATGAGGACGACAATTAGACGTCACCTTGCGGTATGTAGTGTCACAGGCGGTACACCTCGCGGTACTCGCTAAATCTTATGAACTTTTTTTATACGCAGCTACCGATTTCTGTAAACATGCTCTATTTGTGAATAATTTTGTGCCCAGTTATGAACAAAATGAGCCAACTATGAACAATTTTCTTCATAATTGCGCGTCTAAAAAGATAGATGTGTTAGACAAGAAGAAGACAGTCTCTACACGTCTCCAGCTAGACCTAGATGACCCGAGACATCTATTACCAATATTTTAGACATCTATTAATGGACTTCTAAACATTTAGACGGGATAGATCTGCCACGTCTATTTCGCTTCAGGAGGTAGACGGTGCATAGATCGTCTGCGCCCCTCTATTATAGGCTGTTATTTGGACGTCTACTTGCCTAGAGGTGGTAGATGGCAGGTAGACCTTCTATGGTCGTCTATTTCGTTGCGTTTGGAAGACGTCTATTTCGCTTCAGGAGGTAGACGGTGCATAGATCGTCTGCGCCCCTCTATTATAAACTCGTTATTTGAACGTCTACTTGCCTAGAGGTGGTAGATGGCAGGTAGACCGTCTACGATCGTCTATTTCGTCGCTTGTGAAAGACGTATATTTGTGTAGATGAGCTAGATGGAATGTAGAAGATCGAAGATAGTCTATTTCCTGTACATTGCAAGACGTCTATTGTTTTAGAGGTGCTAGACGCAGTCTAGACAATCTACGTCTCCCCGTACCTGTCTATTACTCATCTATTAGACATCTATAGCTAGATGTCTAGCAGCCTAGATGACACAGACAAAGTTTAGATCGTCTACCGTCATCGATAGACGTCTATTTTCTCTTAGGGGCACTTTTATCTCAGCTTCACACGGTTTTGACGTGCGCCTAACCACACTTAAATTATTTCTACCACCTGTTGCTGCAAAAGGAGGCCTCTGTATGCCGAGGTGATTCTGATAATGTGATTGTTATTGACTTGCGCCATCATCACCATCATTTACCCCTCCCCCCGCTCAGCGTCGCTCGAAATGTGTGAGAAGCAAAGAGGAGGCGAGAGGGGGAGAAAGAGAGGGAGGGGCGAAGACCGAAGGGAGGGGTTAACTGCATAAGCCACATAAAATGTAGCGCTGATGGCAGGGAAATTGAGAAAAGGCAGCGGAGTGGTGGAGGGCAGAGGAGGGCGCAAGGGGATTACCCGCGGGACTACCCGTTTTAGCAGCGACCCATTTTCCCCCGGCACTTTTCACGTGCACGCAGCCGAAAAGAGAGGGGGCGGGGGGATGGGATCGTTTGTGGGTAAATTATACCGTTTGCTCTGTCTATGCAAGCAACTGCCCCATCAAAAGGCTAGTGTCTTTGTCCAGCCCGCGCGGTTTCCTGCGGCCTACTCTTCCTCTGGTAAATATTCCCGCTCCGTTACGAAAAAGCAACAGTGCTGCGTCGTCTTACGAAAACTAAGGTAGCTCTGAGGCAGGGGAGCGAACTTCCTGCAGTTGACTTCGGAGTGGTGCCAACTGAGAAACTATTTCACTCAGTAAGTAATCACCAAACATCAGTCAAAAGATGCAAGCCACACCGGGAATCGAGCCGTAACCTGCCGCTCCGCTGAGTCGCCACTCGGCAACGCTACCGCCTCCACGACTGGTGTCTGACGAGGACCGAGACGGTCGGTCCACTGAGGGACAGGGGGGGACAGCCAGCACCAATTCGGTGACCAGTGGCGCCGTAGCCACCGTCGTTTCGGGCGCAGAGGTTGGCACCACCCGCATTGGAAGGTCGCGGAGGAGCTGCGCACTCGTCCAAAGCTCGCCCATTTAAACGCCCTCCGCTGATCTGAGGCTGGCAGCAGTGGACACCTTGGACTAACACATTAGTACGCAGGGATTCCAGCGAAGTGCAAAAGTACCTCTCTCGAGCACGGGCGGGTATTGCAGCAGCAGCCAGCGGAGAAACATCCCCCGGGCGCCCGCCAAGTCAAGGGCAACGCGGTGCGGCTGGCGAGAGGAGCGACCCCACAGGCAGGGGGGTCCCCAGTGGTAAGTGATGCTCCGCGCCCCGCTCCGGGCACGCCCCGGGCACGCCCCGGGCACGCCCCACTCACCAAAGCACGGCACGGAATCAATGAGAACCCCAGCCACGCCCGGCCCGGCCAGCCCCACCCCACCCCAGCCCGCCTGCACCGGCGTTACAATCCCACCCGGGCGAGAGCGATGAATACAAAAAAGAGAGGAAGAGGTGACACATTAACTAAAAAGCAACAGAAACGGCGCTGATCGGAGAACGCGCGTTGGAAACCCAAGTGCGAACTGTTGGATACCATAACTCATTTGTACACTTGCGCAAGTTGAATTGTTTATGTTCTAAAAATATTAACTCAGTTGGAGGAAGTGATTGAACGGCACACGGTAGAAACGAGTCCAGGGATTCCCAGGAGAGTTGGAATCCCAGTGGATGTCCCGGAAAAAAGCAGCTTTTCCCAGAAAATTTTCCTGGAAAACCCAAGACATCCCCTGGGAAAAATGATACCTCCAGGGAATGTGCAAATTCCCCTGGGAAACCCAGGACGCAAAGCGTCCGACATTGACACTCTTAGGGTTTCCAGTGCGGGGGCCGCTCTGGTTCTGAGGATGGGAGGGGGTCGGGGGGACACAAGACGGGCGAAGGAGGCCGGCGGTAGGCAGGTCAGGGCCGGGCTGGTGAGAGGTTCTGCAAGGGGTACATGAGGCTCGCGCGCTCGCGCGCAGCAGCGCAGCGGAGACACACATTAAGCTGCGTTAATCTTCACTTCCCCTCCGGGTCTGCCATGAGCCGTCCTGCTGAGCAGCGACATGAGGGAGGAGGAGGAGAATACGTGCTGGAACTCAGTTTGCGACGAGCAGAAGCCCCATCAGACCGGTGCCGCCCCCGCCGCCCCCGCCACCACCGCCCCGCGCCGCACGCGGGTTGTTAGCAGAACATTTCATCTGTCACCCATCCGGCGCCGGCCGCGCGAGACACAAGTTGGGGCGTTTCGCTTCGATATTATCGAGCGTGAGGCTCGGGAAGCCCAAGCCGAGCCGCGAGCTCCGAGCTTCGAGTGTTGATGGTGGTGGCACGCCACCTCACGAAAAAGTCGCAAAAACAACATGCCACACTGCAGGCACATACAACAGTGTGTTTACATGCGATTTTTCGAAGTGGGTGCGCGTAAGCTTACTCAACAGTGTGGTTGGACAAGCATACTCAGTGCACCAGTTTGCTTGCAAGCATACTGCAATAACAGTGTAGCACTAACTTTAATTTCCAGTGCACTGAAAGACCACTGGTCTCTCAGCAGGAGGTTCGAAATAAAGGACGAATTGGTCTTAAACCTTTTAACTTCAGACCGCACGCACACACACATTAACACAATTTTTACGGCATGAGCATTGGTCTTACACATTTCACTGCATTGCACTGCAATGACAGAGTGAATCTCATGACCTGTTCTCGGCGGGGCAAGTTAACCCTCCTGGCAAGCTCGGAGTGGAGGGCGCGATGTGAGTCCCCGGCGAGGTGCCCCGTGGGGCCCCGGCAGAGAGGTGGTGGTACCCGCACGACAAGTGCTCAGCGCCGGCGCTGGCATTTAATGAACGGCCTGATCTGCAAGCCAAAACAGGGCGCAGTCACAGCTAGCGCCGCCCGGGCCGCCAGGCCCGCCCGGGCCCCGGGCCCTCCAGGCTGACTCCAGAGCAGCTCCAGGGGCGGGCCACTCCCAGCGGGCCAGCGGCAGGAGGCGGCAGGCGGACCAGCGCGCAACAAGCAGCGTCCACTCCAAGTAAGATTTGGGTCGGTGCGCGGGGCCGCGCGGGGCAGGGCGCTGCCCGTGGCACAATGTATGGTGGCGCGCGGCCGGGCCGGGCCGGCCAGCTTATGGTATTGGATGTGGGCCGGGTCGGGCCGGCCCCAAGGACGGCGGGGGCCAGCTACAGAGCTGAGTGGCGTGCGGCCCTCACCCAACTGCAGCGGAAGCGATGCCGAAATTTCACACGCGTGACCAGAAAGAGAAGAGATGCGAGGAAAACCATTCCCTCAAAGTACGATCGAGGTCAAGGGCGCGGATATATGCCGCTCGGTATACGAGTTTCATCCCGGGTGCGCAATAATTGTTTCATAATTTCGATTCAAATTGAACCGCAGTGCCTTTTAAAGTTAACAGTAATAGGGTGGCCAGACAAAACTTGGTCGTTTGAAATGTCGAGGAAATTTTTTTCCCTGCGACCGATACGCCTCGCATTTTCATCTGCATGATCATGTACGCTCAACTGACAAGCCGATAAATAAATAAAAATCCAATCACACGTCCGAGTATTTACTCTAATCCAACTCAACGCAAAGAGCAAAAGAAAGTCAATATTATTTCACTATGGGACACTATGACCTGCGGCTGGCTGGATGGGAGCCCCCTCCACGGGCCGCGCCCAGCGACTCCGCCCGCGCCACCCCCGTGCGACCCCACTGAGGGGTGGGTAAACCGTCTCGGGACTCGAAATGGGAATGAATGGACCATACTGAAGGGTGGGGTGTGCGCACAGCGGGTGAGCCGAGAGGAGACGCCTTCGTCTTGCACATCCCCGCTCTGGTCCTGCAGGTCGCCTCGTCAGCGGAGGTCAAAAGAGAGAGGCGCGGCCCCTACCATTGGTCAGCACCTTGGTGCGCAGCGGTGGGTGAAGAGCTTTCGAACGCGCCAGACTTCCGCCAAGATTAATCGCTTCACCCCAACGCCAACCCCTACAGCCCCCCTCCCCACACGTACACAAAAGCATCTATCGTGTGGCGCGGTCAGCTCACGAACAACCACGATACCGGACGTTTATAGATATCTTAGGCAGTTACCCAGGGCATATCAAATATTGTCTAACGTTAAAACTTGTTGGTTTTCCAATGGTAAATGTTTCTCTAAAACTGAAGAACAATATTATTCTAGTGTCAAAACATTGTGATGAGTTGTAGTTCCTCTGTGAATACGGACCAGTACGGGCAGAACATAAAACGGCTTTCGCCAGATTGTCAATGAAAACAACAACTGATGTTTTGCAAACAAACAGACTTGTCACAAAAAGCGTCATCAGCTGACAACTTTTCCCAGCAGTGCGCCAGTGGGTGCGGGCGGGGCCGAGGCATCCAGCCTTGACCGGGACCGATGGGACCACGCGGCGGGGTCGCGCGGGACAGAGACATGTTTTGAACGAGGCGGACGTCGTGTGTTCAATATGAACGCCAACAAATGGAAAGCGGGGCGCTGTGCTGGGTGACGCGGCGCGGCGGGGCAGTGGTGAGGCTGAGCGGGGGAGACAGCAAAGTGGGTTTGCCGGCGACAGTTCAGGGGATAAATCCACTCGACATCGCTACTATCAATAGGGGTCGGCGCTGCGAGCTGCGAGGTCCGGCCGGCCCAGCCAGGCCTTGAAATACAGTACGCTACTGCCTGGTCGCTACGCTGTCGGTCTAGAAAACGTTCAAACTAACTTTACATACATATATCTTCTCCCCCTGCGATCATCTAAGCCCTCTTCGATCATCTTAGCCCCCTGCGATCATCTTAGCCCTCTGCGAGCGTACCCCCGCTTCTCCAAGCCCCCTCGCAAATGAGCAACAACGAAAACGAATATGTTTTACCATCAGTAAGTTGATTTTCTTTTATCATTTACTTAACTTCTCTGTTTTATCTCGGATGAGTCTCTCTTCTCCCCTCTTACATAGCTCTGGGGGCCGGGCCGGGTGAGGCTGGGACCGGCTGGGACTCACCTTGTCTGGCAGGTGCGACTCCACGGGGCTCATGTCGTCCCACGATCAAACTTATCCCCTGCGTCAACATCGTTCTGTCGCCCGGTCCTCCGACACTCTCACTTCACCCCACACTCTGCTCGGTCTGATGAAGAATGATTGGCCATCGCAGAGGTGGTGCTGGTGTAAGGGGGGATGGGGGGGAGCCGCCGTCGTCGGGGGTGGCCGCCGTCGCTCCCCTTTTACGGCCCCCAGGCTCCCCCCACCCCCCCTGCCCCCACCCCCCCGGCCCCCACCCCCTGCCCCCACCTCCACCCCCACTGACGGCGAGAGGGCCGCACAGCAGGCGTCGCGTCAGCGTGTGTCACGGCCCTCGTAAAAACATGGAGCATAACGCTTTGCCGGGATTTTATCTGCCGTTGTGCGAGTCATGTCGGCCGAACGGATCCATGTCGGGCCGGGATGCCTGATCCTCTCCTCGGGTCTACTCCAGGTCTGCGGCGGGGCGCGCGGCCCGGGGATGCCCGGTAACGGTAAAAACAATGTCCTTGTTTTCAGCCAGAAAAATGTGTACACCGGATTACCAAATAGTTAAAAGTTACCCATGATTCCCTGAAAATACCAACGATTATAAATAATTCATGAGGGGAATTAACCTGTTAAAAATTTATTGTGATTTCCCAGCACTTCCTCGATACGGAACTATTGTGAAATCCCAACACTTTTCTGTAATCAGAAAGGGACCCTTTTGCTGCCTCAAAGTGAAATATTTTGCCGGACAGTCGACCATAGTTTTGAAGCCAGTCTATTTTAAATACAGTGGACAGTTGGAATTTTCCGAAGAGTTGTGATTAAAATACAGTGGACAGTTGGAATTTCCCGAAGAGTTCTGGTTTAAATACAGAGGACTGCTGTAATTTAACGAAGAGTTCTGGCGACTTTTTTCACAATAGAGGTGCTGTGAATTTCCAAAATTTTTCTCAACAGTGTGCAAGCCAAATTTTGAAAGGCGATTTCTTGTACGGAGGGAGGTGCATTTTTGATCACATCTTTAAACCACATGCCTTTCTGAATCTTGCGAGTTACGTAACTTGCATCTGCCATGAACAAATTACATATTTCTCCATGAGAGAGACGTAAATTCATCATTTTCAACATGCTTGTTTGCATTTAGTCAAAATGTGCACTGTATAATGCATGTATTAACCAACAACTTTGTCCCTCAGAAAGTCCCTCACTGATGGGGGGATTACCGGTGATTATCAAATCTGTGTGCACCAGATTACCTCATTTGGGTACCACACGAGCAGAAACCTCGAAAAACTGATTTAAAAACAATACGTTTTTGCTCTGAAACCAAGATGTTGTTGCTATGCTCGGTTTGGACGCGCCCGCAGGGCGATGCTCCGCCGCTCCCCATCGCGTCCGTAACTCACGATTTGCCATCGCGTCGCGACCCCGTTAAATAACACTCTGCGCCTGAGCGTGTGTGAGTGTGAGTGTGTGTGTGTGGGGGGGGGGGGGGGGCAGGGGGGCGTGCGCACACACACGCGCCTGGCGGACGCGGCGGCGACCCACTGCAAAGAGTAATAAACCACGCGTACCACGAGCAACGTTACTTGATGCACTTTCGTCAGGTGACGTTCTATATTCAATCACAATACAATAACACAAAAATAGAACTCACAGTTTTAACACTCCGGTTGATTCCGTAATTCCTAAAAACAATAAAAAACCGTAAAACCTTATCGTCAAATGTACGGAAGGTGCCGCAAAATGCACAACTCTTCGTTACCTCACTTAATTCGCTATAATTTCTCAGCGCACACCCGGCGTGCCACCAGTTCTTGCACTTGGTGCACTGGCCATAGGCCTAAAATAGTTTTCTTGTTTGTTTTTTTCTTTTCTTTGAGAGCTATTGAGCACTTGGTGCAGAGCACTACCATGTTTCACATCGCCTTCATTGTATTTGTGAAAGTTCAAATCATTAAAAATCAATTACGACAGCACAATTCAGAGTTATTTAAACTTCGGAGTTAGAATGAGAAACGAATCTCTTGGCCACCATTTGGTGCGCAATCCTTGCCAGGGCCGAGCCTAAGCGCCGGTCCGGTCCGGTCCGGTCGCCTGGCCGGTGCGGCGTTGAGTCCGGCTGTAGCAATGAGGACTGCTCCCGCCCCCCGGGGCCCGGGGCCCGGGGCCTGGGGCCGGCGCGCCCCCCGTCTGCCGCCCCCACGCGGCACGAGGCGCGGCGCGGCGCGGCCGGGGCGGGCAGGGCGGGGTTGGGACGCCACCTCAGTCTGTCTGGAGGCAGCGCGGCGTCCGCATCGCATGGGGCGGAGCGGGTAGGGGCGCTAGGCGCGCTGGGGCACGACACGACACGCGCTCGCAGGGCGCTGGGCCCTCTAAGCGAGACCGACACATGAAGCTGCGGCCCGAGACTCGCAGCACGCTCCGAGCCCAACTCGCCGCCTGAAACGGCAACTTACTTTTCGACGAAAACTTTGGCATAATACCGTGACTTAGCAGAGAATTCAATTAGGCACGGACATTGTTAGTGACAATTTTGGGGTGTGCTGCAAACGGCTGTCGCAGGCATTCCAGCTTCGCGCCGACAGTGGATACGTTCCTCTCAGGATTTACCGAAAGGATACGGCACGGTAGTTCTGCGTCAGTCCTCCACCAGAGGTAGGTCTCTCTGTCACAAAATAAACTCGTACGACAAATATGCAGCTTAGAACATTTGCACAAAGTCACAAAAATATATCTTCATTCGAGCCTGTCACGCAGAAAAAAAAATCCAACTCCAGTTCCAGGGGAAAAAAAAATTAGTGGTAGATACTGAGCTAAATTTTCTTAGGAACAGTACACTTATTTCTTGTTTGTTTGTAAATATATCTTTTCGCTACACAGCTATATCTCGCAACTGATAAGCGGGATACCTCTCAGCTGCACATCTCCCTTTTCGTTTCTGCGGCGAATTATTTTCCAATGGTGTAGTATTGGCCTAATCCAATAGGCAAGGTTTTATTTTTAGAGGACATTTATCATTTACATAAGGAAGTATCGAAAGCAAAGAAAAGGAATCACACGACGTAGAATTTAATTGGTTTTGACCATCCACTCACACACAGATAAGGCACTAGAGTGTAACCGAAACAATCCTTTTCATTTGACGTCACTGACGTCACTCACAACAGCGATAAGTTGGGTCGTTTGATCACGGCCCTTATTACTGTGTCGAGAGTGTAGCCCGTCTGCGCTGCGAGTGTCGGCCCCATTCATAGCCCGGACAAAGCGGCCCTCCCCAGACCGTGCATGGAAAATGTGCGAGCTGCAACTCAAAACAGAGCAGAACCATTCAGCAGGAACGTGCAACCGCGGCCGCCCACCGACTATCGCTAAAGTAACTGGTCTATCTATCGACTGGCAATTTTTCATGGCTACACTTCGGCCCGGCCCCAGGGGCGCAGCGGTGAATGTGAACGCCTCGCCTGCCACCGCTCTTCATGCAGTGGGGCCGGGCCGGGGGTTTATCAGCGTCACGAACGCCGACAGCTTGCCACTTTTCTAAATGGAGATCACTCGGTCCAGAGAGCATACCACTCTGCGGGAGCTGTGCGGTGCTGTGCGGTGCTGCGCGGGGCTGCGCGGGGCTGCTCGCGGCTGCGCGGATTCAAAGGACCGCCCGAGTCGATTCACATCGAACAAGTACAAACTCAATTGAAAAATGACAAATGTAACTGAGTAACCATAACACACAGCGAGGGAAGGAAATTTTCAGACCTCCCCCCCCCGTCCCCCCGCACAATGTCAGACATTTTCGTCCATAGATAGGCCCTTTCTTATCGACTAACATGTAGTATAAATATGCACTTTTATTTTCTGCATATGTAGGACTTTTCTTTCATTAACCTTTTAGAAAAATGTCTGCTGTGGTTATAGAGAAAATTGTATGTCTGTGAAGATGAATTAGTTCACATTATACATGTGTGTCAATAGAATCTTAACATAACGTCATTAACGGCCAGAGAGTGCACACCATGCCACTTATTCACATGTGGGATCTTGCAAGATCGAAAAAAAGAAAGGAAAAAATCTCAAGTGCTCCGGAGTAGGGTGGGGAGAAAAAAATCGCAAAGTAGGCAGGAAACGTTTGCTCCGTCAGGCAGTGACAGCGGTGCGCATCGGGGTGGCGGGTAGAAAATAAATGACAGTCGAAGGCTTGCGGCGTTGTGACGTAACGTATTAGAGGCAAAACGGGCCTAAAAGAGGAGTAAGCGACAGCGCCGCGGAGAGGGAGAGGGGAAGCGAAAGCGCTGAAAAAAGAGGCAGCCAGGTGTATGTGTGTGAGTGTGTGGGCGTGTGAGTGCACGTGAGCCCGGCCCCCCGGGGCGCACTCATATAATGCCAGCCGCCATTCCACGCTCGCGCGCAAAAATTTTGCGGACCGCATAAATTTGGCTCCCGGCGAAAACACGACACCACATAACGACACCGCGATGCAAAAGGAGGAGGGGGTGTCATGCACACAGCCAAGAAAAGAGCAACTGTTTTCCTATGAGAAGGAATGAAAAGTGTTTTACACCGAAAGGTGAAGGGGGTACGAGGAGGTGCACGGCAAGAGGGTCGGGTTTTTGTGTCAACGCACAAGCGATAACAGCCGCGTGACCTTGAGGTAGTAAAGGGTCGCTCCTAACAGTTTTAATTTGAATACAGAGGATGCATAAAGAGAGCAGCCCCGCCAGGGGAGGAGGTGGGCGGTAGGCGTCGCACCAATCCATAGAGCACGTCAGTGAGACACCGCGAAAAAGTAACTAATTTACAATTATAACACGCAAAATTACGAGTGGATAACCACTTGCTGCTGGAGTGCATACATGTACCCCACCTTCCCCTAAATAGAATTATTGAACAAAACTGTACATTAGAACGGATAAAATTTTAACAGTTTGACTGAAAATTGTCACTGAGTACAGACGAGTGATGAGTGCACATGAGTACAGAAGAGATCCGACCCCTCGCAAAATTATACCGTTTTGTTAGTTTTAACTGACAAATAATTATATGTAAATTTGGAAACTTACTCCCGAGTTTCGCAGTTTAAAATGCAAAACTCCCGAGTTCACTGTTAAAAATTTATTGTGATTTCCCAGCACTTCCTCGATACGGAACGATTGTGAAATCCCAACACTTCTCTGTAATCAGAAAGGGACCCTTTCGCTGCCTCAAAGTGAAATATATTTTATCGGACAGTCGACCATATTTTTGAAGCCAGTCTATTTTAAATACAGAGGATAGTTGGAATTTCCCGAAGAGTTCTGGTAAAAATACAGAGGACAGTTGTAATTTCCCGAAGAGTTTTGGTTTAAATACAGAGGTTAGTTGGAATTTCCCGAAGAGTTTTGGTAAAAATACAGAGGACTGTTGTAGTTTAACGAAGAGTTCTGGCAACTTTTTTCACAATAGAGGTGTTGTGAATTTCCAACATTTTTTTTTTACAGTGTTCAAAAGTGAAGAACTCATTAATTTTGCAGTTTAGGCTGACAAACTCGTTAGTTTTGCAGTTGAAACTGCGAAACAAATGTTTCGCAGTTTAAGATGATATAAAATATCGCACTTGGATTTGCAGAGTGAGGGGCAATCAAGCAGGTAAGTTTCCTCTTCCAACCCTTCCTTTCAAACCGTAACACAGACTTCTCAAAACGAAAGATCCTACCACCCATATTTATCCTACATTATGTTATGACAGAGTGCAACTAATCACGAGGCTCATGGCACGCAGCCCGTCACGCGATGGGTTGGCTGGTCTCCGACACTTTCAGCCTGTGCCCTCGTGAGTCCTGGGTCGGGCCCGGGGGTCCCCCACTCAAAAACTCGTTGTCTACACGAGGTAGAATAAACGCCCAAAACTGCCCAAAATAGAACACGTACGTACTCGCTACAAAACTCGCCAGTACTCGCACTATGAATCAAAAGGTGATAGATCTCACCCTCAGAGGAGTGAGACATATTTGTGTCACCCTAAAACAGATGAGGACGTTTGTGTTACCCAAATAGGGGTGAGACAGGTTCGTGCCACCCAAAAAGAGGTGAGACAATTTAGGGCGGATACAATGGCACCTCACCTCTTTTGGGCGATATGAACCTGTCTACACTGTACATCAATACCTGCGATGTCACATTCTTTAAAATGTGAAAAGTGTCACATTGGCAAGAATGTGAAAAGTGTCACATTGGCAAGAATGTGAGAACTGTCACATTGGCAAGAATGTGAGAACTGTCACATTGGCAAGAATGTGAGAACTGTCACATTGGCAAGAATGTGAGAACTGTCACATTGGCAAGAATGCGATGGCACATTCGATTTGAATATGATGTTCTCATTCGTGTAGAATGCACTGATGTCACATTCGTTTTAACGTGAATCGGCCGGACTATGAGGGCTGAATCTTACAGTCACATTCAAAGTAATGTGACAATAATATTCAAAAGGTCAGTTCACACATGAAGTGGAATGTGACGTCACAGCAATTGAATAACGGTGTTGGGTGACCCTAGCAGGACGTCGCATGTTTATGGTGATCGTAGCAGGATGTCGCATGTTTGGTGTGACCGTAATTTTGGTCACGTTTGTGATGCGGCCTCTTATGAGTAATGCTGTACACCCCGAATCTGGTGTCGCATCACCTGGTGTGACGGAACGGTCTGGTATCACACCAATTGACTTGACGCACGTTACACTAGTTTTTCCAGTGTTGCCGTGAGGGGCTGCGTTTCGAGCGAAATGACCACCCAGGTGGTAGCGTGCGCCAAGGAGGCGGAGGCGGGGCGCTTGAGATTACATCAGGCACGCCCCAAATGTATTATTATTACGATCGTGAATAAGGAAGCGGGCGGGTGACTATCTCGAAACGACGACGACACCACCTTGAAAAATGAAAAGTTATGCCTCCTATATCGCTTGCTTATCTCAGCGACAGCCATAACATCATGGCTGAAACAGAAATATGATGGTTTGAGTCACCAAAATTTTGGTCACTGCGACCGCAATACTGCTGTTTCAACCATAATGCTATGCTGAGGACAGCATGCTGTCCCCAAGCTGACCATGCGATGGTTGCTGTTTGCTTTTCCTGAGTGACTAAGAAGAATGGCCCGCGTGTGAGAATGTGACGTCACAGCGAGGGGGAAATAACCTGGGACTTTGGTGTACACCACTAATTCAACAAATTCAGTCCAATTCAAACAAATTCAAGCCAATTTAACCTAATTCAAATCTAATTTCAATTCAATTCAAGCCAATTCAAGCCAATCCAAACCAAATTCAAGCTAATTCAAACCCAGTTGAAGCCAATTCACACACTGTGAAAAACATCTTTGTAGATTTACGTTAAATTTTGTAAATCGTGATTTAAGAAATATGTTGTAAATTTACGACGGACCTTGTTTGTTCGTGAATGAATTTCAAGCCGATAGGTAGTGCTTGTAATTTTATGATTTGCGATGGTACTTTTACAACTGCACTTCGTGGAAAGTTTTCCTGTAAACTTACGACTATTTTTTACAGTGACACAATAATTCAGTCCAATTCATAGCCAATTCATAGAGAGTTTACTTTGCCCATTCTCTTTCCCTCCCGATGTGCTACGGCTCACGACGGGCCATTCGGGCGGGGGGAATCAGTGGCCCGCAGATGGTTTTCCTCGGAAGTGGCGAAGCGTGATGGGGCGTAGCGGGGCGAGGTGAGGCGTCAAGCCTGGGCAGCTCGGTAAACATTCACGCGGGGCCGGCATGCGGGAGGAAGAGCAGCGCATCAGCAGAGCGTAAGGGGGGGGGGGGGGGGGGGGGGGGGAGGTAACATCGGCAACACACGCGGCACTGACGAGAAACTGCTTGCAGCAACACGACAAACTATTCACATTGCTTTCAGGCATAACCATCATGCCTGTGTAGCGTGCGGAAACAATGTGAGTAAATAGTACACACTACTGGCTGAATCTTTAAGCGTATATCGACGTATCGATCATCATGCCCTTTTTATTTTCCTCTGCATTAGTCAGCGGACGAGAGGGCAGTCTCTTTAGGGCCAACCACGTAAAAAAGTATCACAACAATTACCTTTTTTTAAAATGCAACATCTATACAAAAAAACAAAAACAAAAAAAACAAACAAAAAAAAACTTTCTGCTGTGAAATGCTCTCTAATTTCCAGCCTGAATGCTGCACTGGTTGAATGGCATCTGAAACACTCAGAATAGCTAGTAGCGTGCGGCCTCCCACGAAAGAGCTCGTGTGGGCTCGAACACCTCCTCTCCCTTTCATCGGCCCCACTAACTCAGCGGCTGGGGCAGCGATGCCGGGATACAACACAACCCCGCCTGCTGAGGCCGTTAGATTCTATTCGGCCCTGTCGAAAATTCTTTTTACGTTTGCAGTTAAAATTTTCGATTCAGGCTGTAATTTGCACCGGTTCCGGTTAAATAATACGACTATAAACGTAGTGCAGTTCCGGTTTCGGTCAATAGTTGCGGATACAAGTAAGTAACCACAAGATGAAGATCAGTATACCGCACCCACCCCTAGTGCTCAAAACCAAGCGTGTAGAAGTATTCATTACTTACAGCTTACTTCGAAGTTTCCAGCAACCGTTACTGAATCGGTCTTCATTCGTAAATTGGAACCGGTATGTTTTCCCTAACCGTTACCATAACCATTTTACCATCGTAAACGGATTCGTAATCGTAATAGGATCAGCTAAATTTGAAATTAAACTTCAAATTAAAATTTAAATGCTCAGCCCCGTCAGAAAGCACTAGGGGAGACGTACCCCGACATGTATGAGGTGTGAGGCGCCAGGCGTAGGACGAAGGATGGGAGAACTAGGCTGGCCAACCTCCGTTGCGCAAAAAGGCTTTTGATATAAGACTTTCAACTTCGGCGCGCCGCAGGCCGAGGTTGGCGCACTTTTAGCTCACTTCACACGTTTTAAAGTGCGCCTACGTCGTCGTAACAGGCATTTTTGGCTGGGTGGGTGGGGTTGCAGGCGGTACTCCCTTCTGATCTCCACCGCACTTCGCACGTCGCTGCTCCCTCGACTCCTCCCATCTAGCCCCCCCTCCCCGACCCACCCCATCCATAGCGTCAAAATAAACAACAGTGTTCCTCCAAGTCGCACTTCCCCTAACCGCTCGCCCCACCACTCTCCGCGCTGCTTTATGAGGCAATGCGCCGAGATTCGCTCGACTGGCAAGTAAGTGTTAACGGCATCCCCCCAACCGTGAGGGTCTGGCCGCATCGGGCAGCGCCAACCTCCCCCTCCTACCCCCTTCCCGCACAAAAAGAGAATTTTAGATTGTCCGCAAATTTTTGTATGTATACTAACGTTCTTTTCCCGTTTCACTTTACACTCAGAGAATATAGGTTTTGACTTTAAAACATAGACTTGATTATTGTGCTTATTCCAAAACAAAAATTACGAACTTTAATGCTAAAACACCCTAATTGATCTTGACTTTGTCAACCTAAAGAACGGATACTCCTGGGTGCGCTGTTCTAGTTCGCAGGGCGCCACAGCGCCAGGAGACCCTCTCCGGCTCTGTATGTTGCATTGCTGCACATACGTCCCGCACGTGCCAACTAGATGATGGAGTTTGCTTTTCTTTGACAATAATCCCGCATTGTTCTTCACAACAGTGCTCCCGCGCCATGAGCGGAGAGATGGGCACGCTGCGCTCGCGCGTACGGGGTGGGGTGGGGTGGGGCGGGGTGGGGTGGGGCGGGTTGGGGTGGGGTGGAGCAGCGCAGGGCAGGGCGGAGCGAGGCGGCCAGGACAATATCAGAGCCGCCAAACAGATATGCGCGCTGAAACAGCCTGGGCGGGCAGCGCAAAGACAAAAATAATTCAAAAGAGGGGAAATAAAGAGTTGGCGGCAGTGCCGAGCCGCACTTTTACGAATCTAGTCACTCGCTTCACTGTGCATTCCACATCGTTAATCCCGTGAAGAAATTAAATTGAGTTGGAGCCGAGAGGTAAAAGAAGAGAAATGCTCGAAGTAAAGTTGCGGACGTTATGCAGGATATTTTTAAACGAGCGCGTGTCAGAAACGTGAACCAAGAGTGACTCGCGGCTCCCCGAAGTGCGGAAGGAAAAGTGGTTGTCCACGGAGGGCTAGACAGGGCAGAGCGGGGCCGGAGGCCAGGCAGCCAGGACCCTTGAGCAGATATGAATGAATAAAGTTGAAAACTTTTCGACAAGGGATGATCAAAACTGCGACAGAAATGGCCGCCACCACGCTGGTTCAGATCCAATGGGAGGGGAAGGAGACGCAAGGAGAGAGAGAGAGAGAGAGAGAGAGAGAGAGAGAGAGAGAGAGAGAGAGAGAGAGAGAGAGAGAGAGAGAGAGAGAGAGGGAGAGAGAGAGAGAGAGGGGGGGGGGGACGAGGGCGAGGGGGCGGTGAGTGGGTCAAGGAAAACAACGAGACTCCTCATGAGGAGTACAGCGGGCGGGACACCCGCGTCCACATCGAAAGATAAGAGAAGGCAAGGTCACCAGAGACTTCCTTCCTTTCTACCACGTCCCAAACATAGACCCTAACATAAAACGACCATGAGCCATGCCAATGTCTATTTTCCCTCACATCCAAAAACAGTTATACGATAGTCTTTCCGAGCCACGAAACAGATAGGATAGTCTTTACGAGCCGCGAAACAGATATAGGATAGTCTTTTCGAGCCGCGCGAAACAGATAGGATAATTTTGCACGGAGACGAAGAAATGCCATTTCCTTGATGCGTCCAGCCATATCGTCTTCGTACGCCAACGCCCAATGATAAGATCTTAGACGAGGGAGACGACGACCACTTTTCTCCCAGCCTTACAATACTCCAAGCAAAGCCCCAGTTCGGTCGGCGCCGACAGGTGTTCCGTTTCGCACCTCGGCCCTACCCTGTCCGGCCCCGGCCCCGGCCCCGGCCCCGCCCGCAGCCGGTGCGGCCGCCTCTCCTCCCGGGGGGATGGTCGCCGAGAGGAAAGAGGTTTGCTCGGCTTGCGAAAACGAAAGAGCTAGGGGTGGGACAATAGGCAGTGGAAAGGCGGTAGTCATACAGATATTTTAAACAGAGTACTCAGTATTACACGGTATTACGCCGGTATTAAACGCAGAATTTAACTAGGACTACGTTTTTCTGTTTCTTACATTGTACAAACAGCACTGCCACCAGCCCAATCGTAAAAGGGATAAAGAGCGTCATAATGCATTTTTGGTGGAATATTTTCTGAGCAAGACTCATGAATTTTATTTTGGATACCATTAAGTTCCTTGAAAAATTTCCCTGTTTCCCGTGCGATTTTTCGTGGGTACATGCCAAAGTCAGGAAATACTGTGTACCGGGTGTTACTTTGAATGCGTAACATTGTTGCGGGTTAGTAATACTGTGATACTAAAGGAATCCAGAGAGAGGGGGGGGGGGGGCAGAGTAAAAATTTTCCTGGCTGGGGATAATGTTCTCCTCACCGGCCCCGGCGAGTAAAAGTTCCCTGGCTGGGGATAATGTACTCCAACCCGGCCCGAGGAAGTATAAATTCCCTGGCTGGGAATAATGTACTCCAACCCGTCCAAACGAGCTGCACGCACAGGAATCCGTCCCGGCAAAGCCTGGTCGGAGAAACACCGTTTGCCAAAGCCACAGGACACAAGGACTCCTTATACAATAGAAGGCAGTCACGCGGCAGAGGCCGGGCGGCTAGTTCCAGCGAGTGCGTGAATGCTGTGAATAGAGTCACCGCCAGGCTTTGCGTTCGAGCCAACCGCCCCCGCGCCTCCCGCGCAGCCCCAGCCACCTCCACCGCTCCCACCGCACTGCACCCCTTGGCAACAGGACGGTGTGCCGCGCTAACCTGGCCCCTGGCACCACAATAAATACGGCCTAGGCCCTGGGGCCTTCCACTCAAATGCTAGTGCACGAGATAAAGAACTCACACGATAAAAAGCTCGACAAATCAACACCGTGAAAAATATCCTCGTTAATTTACGATATTTTTTGTAATTTTGATTTACAAAATATGTCGTAAATTTACGACTGCCCATTCTTGCTCGTCGGTCAATTCCAAGTCGATAGAGAGTGCTTGTAAATTTACAATTTCAAATTGTAATTTTACGACTTTCATCATGGAAAATTTTCCCGTAACCCTTACGAGTATTTTTCACAGTGCAAGGGGAAAAAAATCGCTGATATTAGCCAAAACCGGCCAAAACTCACGGATACTCGCAAAATCCGCCCCTGAACCGACTCCTGATTAGTAACAGTTCAGTATAATTATTTTAAAAACTTTGAATATTTTTAGGCAAAGGAGTTGCCTTCTAAAATCCCTGGAAAATGTATGTTAAATGTCAATTATTTTATATGGTCCCCGCGGATGGTCCCTTCCGGGAGGAAAAAAAATAAAGTCCATAGACATTTAGAGAACACATTTCCAAGGCATAACCTACTTGAAAACATACTACGTTTAAGGAAAAGCATTAGAAGTAACCTCTTACCTCTTACCCTTGAATTCCACAAAAAGATCTCAAAATCCAAGACTTTCTATTTACCGTGATTAACCACAGCGATAGACCCCTCGGGCGACACCCCGCGGCCCAGACTAGAAGCACGTCATTTGATGTTGACGCGGTATTATTCACCATGCCGCGCGCGTGAGCGATGCGCACGAGGGTCTACAGAAGGAGCTAAACGCCCGAAAGTGATTAGAGCGCGGTGCTCGCCCTGCCCCGCGGGGGACGTGCCGGGAGTGTCGATGCGCTGCTCCGGCTCCGGGTCGGCAGATCTGACGGGTCGGGCAGCGCCGCAGCCCTGCTTCAGCACCTGTCCAAGTCTGTTTAGTTCCTGGCCAGCCAGCCACCACGCCGCGCCACCCCCCGCCACCCCCCGCCACGCTGCGCCACTCGACTCCCCGACACACCCGGCCATGCCCGGCGCCCGACCCGCATCACTGGATCTCTCAATGGTCGGGGCGCCAACGCTTTCACGTCACGTTCGGGTCGGGCGCGAGGCGCGCGAGGGTGGGACCATGGTGGGACCAGCGCCGCGCGCGCCGCGAGACTTGGCGACCACAACGGCTCCACTATAGGCGAGCAGCGCAGCGCCGAGCTACAGCGGTAGTTCCACTGTACGGTACAACAAAGTCACTGTGATTGTAAAGCGTCCAATCGGCACAGGCTCAATTGTTGACACAGCGCTGTCACTGTTCAAAATGGTCGTAGGTTTACGGGGATATTTTCCACGTTGTGGCGTTGTAAAATTACAATTTGAAATAGTAAAATTACAAGCACCATATCGACATAAAAGTTAATTACAGCAAGAATGGGTTTTCGCAAATTTACAACATGTTTCGTTAATCGTGCTTTACAAAATATATATCGTAAATCTACAAAAATAATTTCCACACAGTGTGAAAAATGGTTGCGTAGGTTTACAGGAACAATTTCCATGAAGTTTGATACAATTACACAGGGTTCACACCGCGGATCCTAATTTTCATTTTCCCTGACTTATCCCTGACTTCCAGACGGAAAAATCGCGTTGTTTCCTGACTTTTGGGGGCGCACAAGAAACCAATAGGGCAAGCAAAAGGTGAATAAATAAGGCAAATATTGCAAATGAAAATAATTTAAAAATCTTTCACCCAATCTTCGGATTTTTCCCTGACCTCGATCGAATTTCCCTGACTTTTCCCTGATTTCCAGTACGTTTTCATTTTCCCTGACTTTTCCCTGCTGACTTCCCTGATTTCCCTGACCGGCGTGAACCGTGTTACATTTTGACATTGTAAAATTACAAGCACTGTGTATTGACCTAGAATTCATTAACGACAGATAATGGGCTGATATATGCTGTAAATAGTTCCTAATTATAAAATGAACAATAAACCTACAAAGAAATGTGCCACAGTGAGAGTTGAACACCTTTGAAAAGTAAGCAACAAAAGACAACAACGAGTACTGTGTTTCATAAGTGAAAAAGTGTTAAACACAGCATAAGCGGTTGTGTTCAATACTGTATCTACAGTAAGTAAAGAGATGCTTTGGTAAAAGCAACACACAATTTGTATTTTTTTTTATTTTTTTTTTTTTTTTTTGCTTTTAAAGAATACAGCGTTTGACAAGAAATGGTATAGTGTGCCTGACTTAATGCTGCACTGCTAGTCTCTCGCGGTCTTCTGGGTATACAGTCGGCAGCCGCAACCCGTGCCGCACCACTCCGCCCCGCCCCGCCCCGCCCCGCCCCGCCGCGCCCCGCCGCGCCCCGCCCCGCCCCGCCAGCCCAGCCTCGCCTCTTTATCCGCCGTTGTAACGCCGGGGCCGGGGCCGGGGCCGCGCACCACTCCACGCCAAGCCACGCCATTCCGGTCAGAAAGTCTGGTGCGGAGCGTTTGATGTCGGCACCAGCCGCCTAGCCTACCAGCCAGCCAAGCCATTCTCATCTCTCTTTCTCTCTCCCCCTTTGCAGTTCTCTATGCCGCGCCGAGGTGTGCGCCGAGCAGATTAGAAACGTAATGAAATGAGCAGCGAGGCGGGGCACGGGGGGTCGGGACCGGCGGGGCGGGGCGGGGCGGGGCGCAGGGGAGCCGACGTCGAACAGGATTGCGCGACGTATGACCTTGTCACACAAACAAACACACAGACGCGCGCGCATTTTCACACACACACACACGAGCGGGAAGAGTAGTTGGGTGTCTCACTACCTAAATAGAGCGGCGCAGGAGCATGGCAGGAGAGTCCCTCCGAAAGGCAGCCTAGCTGGCAGTCCTCGACGTGGTGCTCGGGACGCAGACATGACATAAGGAGAGGAAAAGCGAGAGAGAGAGAGAGAGAGAGAGAGAGAGAGAGAGAGAGAGAGAGAGAGAGAGAGAGGGGGGGAGAGAGAGAGAGAGAGAGAGAGAGAGAGAGAGAGAGAGAGAGAGAGGAGAGAGAGAGAGAGAGAGAGAGAGAGAGAGAGAGAGGAGGGGAGGGGAGGAGGGAAGGAGGGAGAAGCAACGGGGGAAAAGGGAGGGGGGCGGGGTAGAGATTCGTTGAACAAAATTTGCTCTTTGTTACTGCTGCAGGAGGCAGAGGTGACGAAGAACGCCTTGCTTCCGGTCAGTTTGCTGGAGCATCCACCTGGAAAGGAACATGTATATGCAAGCACGCCGACAACCAGTGGTGCCATGAGGGAGGGGTGTTGTGGGACGGATTTTTTAACCCTGCTGTTGTGAGTAAAGGGAAGGGGAAGGTGTTACGCCGGTCTCGCACGATAAACGCGCACGCCTTGTTACGCGAGTGAACGACCCTTCGCCCAAACGTTCACTGTAAGATCATCATCGCCAGAGAGGAGAAGGCATGGTGACGAGGGTAAAAGGGAACAGGTGACCTGCGCGCTGGCTTGCGCGAGCATAAGAAAAGGAGAAGAAAGCTGCTTTGCGAGGGGAGGATATGAGGCGGACAGCGGGATAAGTCCCGGGGCGGGGGGCGCACGGCTTTGTGTAGCATGGAAAAAATATATCTGCTTCTGCGCACCCGCTGTCCAATCGGGGTGCAGAGAATGAAGAGAGCAAGTCCAAATGCACGTCTAGGCGATGCGGCCAATTCCATTCCCGGCAGGTTCAACTCAACAGCGGTGGCGTGGTGAAAGGGCAGAGCGGCAGGGAGGCAGGCGTGGAGTTGCTGCCGCGGTCCGAGCCGCCTCGCTACCCTTCCCTTTTCATGGGCACGCCACTAGCGCCGCGCATTGCGACGCCGACGTCCCAAGTTTGCCGTGGAAAGGCTCCGTCTGGCCAGCTTGGCATTCAGCGGGGCGAACTGCTGCTCCACTGGCTGTGGGAATACGGTAAGCCCCGTATACAAGACGGTTATTCTTAGTGCCGCCGGCGGCGGGCACGCTGCACTGCAGGCGAAGTACTTCATACCCGACACGAGACTCCGTGCCCCGATATGGGCAAAAATATGGTACTTAACGAATCATATCTTAATGTACAGGGTGGCTCACTTACCCGCTCTGTGCGTAAGTATGCAACCCATTCTACTTCAGCTGAGCGAGGCAAGAGGTGAGCCTTGCCGAAAACGACACGGTAGACTTCTTTTCAGCCAAAGGTACCGTGAGGCGAAAGTTTGGGGGGATGCGCAATGGCGGTGCTCTGTAGAGCACATATAAGGAGCGCCTCGCGCGCAGACTGTAGCGAGACTATTAAAGTCTGCAAACGCATACTTTACTTTGACTTTGCAGTCGCGCGCCGCTCGGCCCGGCTCAATGGTCCGAACAAAGGATCCGCATTAGCCGCAGCCGGAATAATGATAGCGCAGGGGCGTGGCGGGGCGTGCCAGGGCGGGGCCGGGCGGGGCCGGGCGGGGCCGGGCGGGGCAAAGCGCGCGGCAGATTAATACCGCAGCTGCACTCCCGCCCGCCCACCAGAGAGGAATTTTCCATGATGGCAGGCGTCGTTTGGCCGCGCCGCGGCGGCCCGGCCCGAAGCGTTGATTTGGCGTAGTTGGGCGGACTCACCGCAGCCCGCCCCGCCCCGCCCCGCCCCGCCCCGCCCCGCGACACCACAGCGCGCCACACCACAGGCGTGCGGGTGAGGCGGGGCGGGGCGGGCTCGAGCGCACTAGGAGTGTGGTCTCGGCTGGCCTAACGAGCTGGTACCAGAGCGGCGGGTGGCGTGGCGTGGGCGCTGACGGTCCTGAAGCCTGCCCCGCCCAACCCCGCCCCGCCCCGCCCAACCCCGCCCCGCCCCATCCTACGCCTGCTTATTCTGGATATTTGAGCTTGCCGTCCAAAGACAGCACACAGTCACACTCCGGGGCGCGCCGAGGGGTACGTAATGTGGTGGACTATAGACGCGTTCAGCCAGCCTAGCCAACAAGGCCGGGCCAAGCGAGCTCCCGCGGTGCGGGGCGCCCGGGGGCAGCCGACAATGCTGATAGCGCAAGTAACAAGAGAGAAAAAGAAAAGGTGTCCTCGAGGGACGGAAACTCCGCGGCACAAGAATTACCCGTAAGCCCCCGCGCCCCGCCCCCGCGGGCCCGCGGGCGGGATGCAAGCAATAACAGCGGGTTATCAGGGGGACGTCAGTAACAAAAGCAAGCAGAATTCAGAGAAAAAGCGGAGCAGAGCGGAGCAGAGCGGAGCACGCGGCTTCCAGCGGGAAATCGGTACCTGGCCTGCTAGCGCCGCGCCCCGTGCGCCGTCCCGCCCCCAAACTGCCCCCCGTCCCGGCCAGCCGCTTTCAAAATGTATTTATGCTACAGCGCATCTCTCTCTCTCTCTGTCTCTCTCTCTCTCCCTCCCTCCCTCACGAGTAGCAGTAGTAAGCCGTTAGCCGATGTCGCATTCTGATAGGCGGGGTGGCGGTCCGGTCCAGCGCGGTCCGGTGCGTCCGACACGGACGGACTAATATCCGACTCCATCACCGGCCGCCGGGGACCGCCACGGGAGCCACGGCCCCCCGCTGCACTGGAAACCCAAGTGAGAGAATTTCACACTTTTGCAGGCATGTGCGGCAACCCGACCCGTATACCTGTTCCTTTCGCATATGCGCAATTCCAAAAAAAAATCGACAATTTTATTTAAGCGAGGGGTCGACCACTTGAAATTTTAATGTCCATTGAATACATTCCAATTGGAATATTTGGAATATCTGAAATATTTTTTTTGGAATATGTGGAATATTTTGGGAATATCGCGAATATGTTGGAATATTTGTGACAGTTTTGGAAATATTTAATCTATTATTTCATTTTTCTGTGCAATGGAAAGGGTGGCGTGAAAACATGGAAAATTTTTGCGGCAGTAAACCTCCCGAAGGAGGTTGCGGTTCCCGCCAGGCACAGGGCTTTAACCCCCTGTGGCAGCCAACTGCTTCGGTGTTCCATGGGAACCGGCGCTTTGCTGACTGCGATCCTATCGCGCAATTCGACAGATTTGATCCCCGTACCACCATTGGCCTACCCCTAGAGGTACGAGCGGTGTCAAGGGCGTTAGACTTCCTGATCCCAGTTTCAGAGGCCTTACCTCAGAGGGGTACGCGGGATTCGAACCCACAACCCCGAGTGCCGACACGTAGCCAGAACAGGAAGCGACCCAACGCCCAGAGCCACCGAGCCAACGGCGGTGAGACGTGTTTAACTTCTATTTGACCTGCCATCCAGCTGCAGCCAAAGGGAATGTCAAGCGCGAAAAACACTTTCCCGAGTGGGAGTCGAACTTGGGAACACTCGGTTTGGAGTTGCGCGCTCTACCAACTGAGCCACGACGCCTCCATGTCTGACTCGTGCGACGGGTTCGAGTGGTATTTGCCGTATCCTGCAGCCTCCAGCCAGGAGGACAGGGCAGATGCAACTCGAACCCGTCGCACTATACAGTCATCGTGGCGTCGTGGCTTAGTTGGTAGAGCGCGCAACACCGAACTGAGTGGTCCCAAGTTCGACTCCCACTCGGGAAAGTGTTTTTCGCGCTTGAAGTTCCCTTTGCCCGCAGCTGGATGGCAGGTCAAATAGAAGTTAAACACGTCCCACCGCCGTTGGCTCGGTGGCTCTGGGCGTTGGGTCGCTTCCTGTTCTGGCTACGTGTCGGCACTCGGGGTTGTGGGTTCGAATCCCGCGTACCCCTCTGAGGTAAGGCCTCTGAAACTGGGATCAGGAAGTCTAACGCCCTTGACACCGCTCGTACCTCTAGGGGTAGGCCAATGGTGGTACGGGGATCAAATCTGTCGAATTGCGCGATAGGATCGCAGTCAGCAAAGCGCCGGTTCCCATGGAACACCGAAGCAGTTGGCTGCCACAGGGGGTTAAAGCCCTGTGCCTGGCGGGAACCGCAACCTCCTTCGGGAGGTTTACTGCCGCAAAAATTTTCCATGTTTTCACGCCACCCTTTCCATTGCACAGAAAAATTAAAAAAAAAATAGATTAAATCTGTAAAGTATTGTTTGTGACCCTTTGTTTTGGATTAAATAGAATCCGGAAAATCGGAGTATGTGGAGCAGGGATATGTGGAATATTGCTGGAATATGCCTGGAATATTCGGAATATTTGGAAAACTTGGAATATTTTTTGAATATTTGGAATATTTTAGAATATCTGGAATATGTTGGAATATCTGGAATATTTTTGGAATGTTTGTAATATTATTGGAATATTTTTCAATGTGTACATGAAATATCCAAGTGGTCGACCCCTCGTATTTAAGTTTACCGGCGGGAATGTGCACACTTGACTTAGACAAATTGATTATTTTTCTAACGCTCACCACTAGCTCACCCCGATTCTCGATTGAGCCGAAGGCACGCGGAGGCAACCAGTGTTATAGAGTTGTTTATTATTATTATTATTATTATTATTATTATTATTATTAATTATTATTATTATTATTATTATTATTATTATTATTATTATTATTATGGGTCGATGCGGGAAGTCCCCCCTCCGGGAGGTCCCCCCCTGAATATTTTATTATTTTTTTCGAATAAATCTATTAAGGCATTAAAATATAATAAAAAATTCTAAAATATTCCAATATATTAAAAATATTATCTTAGCGTGCCGAGCGACTTCTCATACCGTTTCCGACACGGCTTTCGTTGGTTCGTGTATCCCGCCGTCCCAGCGCGATATTTGAAAATCGAGATGGGCAACCAATCATGTGTGGAAGTATACTTTTCAAATATTTTATATAATTATTGTTACTATTTTAACCGTCTCAACAGTGATCTCTTTGCCGTTCTATTGCGTCCCTCCATCCAGGTAAGAGCACTCCTTATAAAAACAAAAAGTGCTCGTTGGTTCACTTCATCGCTCAGTAAAAGTGACGTTCGCTAAAACGACTCAAATCGAGTCTTTTTAGGTATTTTGAAATCGCTCTAGAAGAGTGACGTGTGGTGATTTGACTCAAAAAGAGTCATCTAAGTGACTCTAATAGAGCGATGTTAATCCATCTCGCTCTCCCAGGAGCATGAAAATTTGGTACAGAAAAGTCGCTCTCCTAAGAGCGACAAAAAAAGGCGACTCCTCCATTGTCAGTGGTGTTGACTTGACAGAAAGCTACAATGAGCTGGCTGGTTGATTTTTTCTCGTTTCGTACCAAGGAGACATATTCTTTAATTCTATATTTTTCTATATCATTCTTTTAGGACCCGCTGGTCGAACCCTCATCGTGAAGCTCTGTATCAGAGTAACAAAGTACATTTCTCCTGCTTAACACGACTTAGCTCTCTCAGTTTATCAAATCAATAAACAATTCCACTAAAACTCATCTCCCTTCAGGGGCGGTTCTGGGGGGAATGGGGGCACAGGGGGTATGCCCCCTTCCCCCTCCATCGGTCTCGAGATAGCCGCCTGAAAAGTAGGCAAATTGCCCGACAACATCCCTGTATGTAGGCAACCTGAAGTGCTTCTCCGGCGGCCGCCACCCCTCTTCCCCCTTTTCAGTCCAACCTAAGACCGCCACTGTCTCCCTTTATGACCTGCACTCTCACAAAGACAGACTGATGTGTTCACAGGGTGATATGGACAACTGATCAGTCTGGATGAGAAGAGACATCAAAAGTACAAAAGGGCGAGGGGGGAAGGAAGGCCAACTAAAAATTTGAGCTATAAGGTGTCGGTTCCTTCAAAGAACAGAATACTTATGACTCGTTCATAACATTTATTAAAATCACAGCACAGAATCGTGGCGAACGAGGACAATTCAGTTGTCTGTATCACCCAGTGAACACGACATCAGTACATTTATGTGGGAATGCAGGTCGTAAAGAGAGACGAGATTTAGTGCAATTGTTCATTGATTTGATAAACTGAGAAAGCTAAGTCGTGCTAAGCACGAAAGACGTACTTCGTTACTCTGATGAAGAGCTCCACGATAAAGGGTGCAATCCCCAAGTCCTGAAAGAATACAAAAAATGTAGCATTGGTATTAAATGAGAGAAAAAGATTGACCACACATGATTGGTTGCCCATCTCGATTTTCAAATATCGCGCTGGGGACGCATTCCACGGTAAAAGGGCAAGCCATTTGCCAGCACCTCTTGGATTTGGACCTAACTTTGTATATGAAGCTCTTTTAGGATGAAAAAATTTTTGGCATCAAAATTTTTTTCGACACCACAAAATAGTAAAATGACTGAAACTTTTTTGACGTCATCTTGGAAAATTCTCAAAAAATCAGCAAAAACTCCTCTTAAGGTCTTCTTTTGACATGTTAAGTGGCAGTTCGGATAATTCATATTTGTAGAAATTACATGGGTGGCGGCATCAAGAATTGCACCCAAAATTTTGGTTTTCACTTAAAACCGCTTCAATGCGAATGGAAACTTGAGTCTGGACTAAAGTAGGAATAATATTTGGAAAAAATTAGTTATAATCAGTGAAAGGAATGCAATTCAAGGTAATCTACATGAAATTTAATGGTTATATGCAATATTTATTGTTAAAAATACAATTCTTATCTTTAAATTGGTCGGTATTTTCTTTAAAATTAATCAGTACTCCTTCTTTGTCTCTTGGTACAGTGATAGAACTTGTCATCTCTCAGTTAAAATGACACAAACCTTTTAATAATATGAAACAAACCTCAGAACTCTATGTTTCCTCCTTACGTACTGTAGCAACAAGTGAAGTTCCTTTTGCAGAGAATTCTTTTAGTTCAACTTTGTATTTTGAAATTGGCTTCACATAGTGCATTTTCATGATGGCTGGCACTTTCAAGGCAAGAGAGTATCGGTTTTCTAACATTGGCACCTGATTTTGTACTTCTTCGTCTGACACAAAGCCCACAGTTACTTTGGAGTCATCTGGTGAATTCCATCTTTCATCAGCCCAAGTGACCAACTCGTGAGCATCACGTATCAATTGGCCTTGCAAACTTGCTCGACTAGCTGCACGCTTGATGGCTCCACCTAAACTATCGCATGGAGATTTACCATGAGAGGTTTCAAAAAAATTCCAAACAGCACTAATTTGGTATTCCTCTTCATGTTGACAAAGGTTTGCCACATTCTTGAAGTTCCTGTACTGTGAAGTGGGGCTGTCAGAAAAATAATAGATTTTTTTCAAGCCAGGAAGATTCTTTTTAAGGAAACCAATTAGAGACTTCTGAAAGGTGTAGATGGTATCTGCTCCATGCTTTAAACAATCTGAAATCACCACATAATTAAGGTGACTTACTTTATTTTTCTCTTTGTCAAAATAGTAGGTCACAAAAGGGTGAATTGTGCACTCTTTTTGTCCAAAATAATAACTTTGCACAGAATCTTGAATCAGAAATCTATAATTTTCTGCAAAGTCCATTAGAACTACAGCCTCCCCGTCTTGCAGTGAATGTTTGGTCTCTCTAAGAAACTGGGCCTGCTTCTTAGCCAGAAAATCATGCAAGTTCACTTCCTTCATTAGGCTGAGGAACTCTTCTATAAAATCTTCTTTCTCTTTGGTTAAAGTTTCAAGATGGCACCTTGCACCTTTTCTGGTCCATGAATTGAATGTAACTATATCTAATTCTTCTATATCAAGAGTAAGTTCCAGAATCTCTTGAAGTGGTCCCAGTCCTGGGCAACTTTTACACTTCCCTGAAACACATGAGAAGTTGTAATCAGAGCATCGAATAATTTTTAATAATTCTTGATAGCCTTTTAATGGAAGCTCATCATCTTGGGTAGACTTCCTTAACATTGCTGCATTAAACATAAGCTCTATATTTTTATGAGGTTCACAGACACACTGGGTATGAGTGCCAGGGGCCCCAGCTAATAAGCAATACTTGGGCCGTAACTCAGCAAATTTGGCAAATGATATTGTGTACTCCGGATTCTGTTTCTTAAATGCCAGATAAAGCTCCCTTAAATTGCCTAAAAGAAGCCTCTTTTGCTTTTGCACCTTTTGTCCATTGATTTTAACATTCAAGAATTTATTTTTATCAGGATAGATGTACACACACGTCTCATCTTCTTCATAAAATTTTAAGATAGTATCCACCACAACTTGAGCAACTCCAGTCTTCGCTCTTTGATGCACTGTAGGAAAGATGCCACCCTCAGATTTCACCAAATCTTTTACTCCCCTCACAAATTTGTGACTGACATTGAATGCAGCAAATACAGAGACTATTTTGTCCACTGACCAGCTCTGAGGCAAAATGGAAATGATGTTAACTTTTTCCTGTCTGGTTGAGACTTTTGCAAATTTATCTAATAGCTGTTGAAGTATTTCCTCCAGATATTGTTTTTCTTTGTCAATAATAACATCTGCCTCTCCAACCTTTTCTATAACTTCTTGTACAGTTTCATGTATTTTTGCAAGTTTAGATTCCCGGTAACCAGTGCTTCTCTTGGCTTGCCTTTTATTTAATGGTGACATATTTTGGGTTGAAAGAAAGTCATTCAGCTTCTCTAATCCGGTGGTACCATCAGAAGAAAATGAGCTGCCCTTTGAAAGTGTTGTCTCCGGACTAGGGGTACCTGATGTTTCTCGTGATGGTCCAGCTGCGCACTCAGGATTGACAGCAGCTAAACTTGATGCTGGTTGAGTAAAAACAAAATCACCATAGAAAGGTGGAGTATTATTAAAATCATTTAAATCATCTTTAACACTATCTAAATTAGAGTCCTCTTCTTTCTCTACATTAGCATTTCCTTCTACATTACAACCAGTTTCATCAGAGATCTCTTCATTGTCTAAAATAGCAATTTTTTCTTGACTGACATTCATTTCTCCTGATTCAACATCTGGGGAAGATGGGGGAGTTGCTTCGTTCTCCAGACTTCGGCTAATACTGGTGAAGCATGCAGAACATAAACCTGAACCGGGCACTAATGTTGTTGAAGGGTCCTGCAACAATAGCTTCCTGAACATTTCATATCTGAGGTTTCTGGTGGCTTTAGCTTTGTGGGTAGGACCCTTGTATACACAAACTGTCTGTTTTTTGGCATATAACTTCAAATAAGTAATCTCATGATTGCCACACACATTTGTAATGGATTCAAGTTTGGTCCGGTAATGGAGAATTCTCCAGTCTTCTTTAGAAAACTCATTTCTGCTTTTCAGAGTCCCTCCACACACACCACTAAGAAATTGAAGGGAGCAATAATTCTCCATGAAAAAGATTAGAGAATAGGCACTTGAATTAGAATGGTTTGTTTACATCCAAGCATTCATACAACAGCAGAATATGTATGAGAAATCACGGCGTCAGAAATCTATACCAGTCTGTATGAGAAATCACGGTGTCAGAAATCTATACCAGTATGTTTTCTATTGGGGATATTTCCTGTCTCTCTGTTAATACTGGTTTAATTATAATTATAACAAGCTCTGTTGACAGGTATTTAATTATGTTTTGATTAAAAGGTTTGTGTCATTTTAACTGAGAGATGACAAGTTCTATCACTGTACCAAGAGACAAAGAAGGAGTACTGATTAATTTTAAAGAAAATACCGACCAATTTAAAGATAAGAATTGTATTTTTAACAATAAATATTGCATATAACCATTAAATTTCATGTAGATTACCTTGAATTGCATTCCTTTCACTGATTATAACTAATTTTTTCCAAATATTATTCCTACTTTAGTCCAGACTCAAGTTTCCATTCGCATTGAAGCGGTTTTAAGTGAAAACCAAAATTTTGGGTGCAATTCTTGATGCCGCCACCCATGTAATTTCTACAAATATGAATTATCCGAACTGCCACTTAACATGTCAAAAGAAGACCTTAAGAGGAGTTTTTGCTGATTTTTTGAGAATTTTCCAAGATGACGTCAAAAAAGTTTCAGTCATTTTACTATTTTGTGGTGTCGAAAAAAATTTTGATGCCAAAAATTTTTTCATCCTAAAAGAGCTTCATATACAAAGTTAGGTCCAAATCCAAGAGGTGCTGGCAAATGGCTTGCCCTTTTACCGTGGAATGCGTCTGGGACGGCGGGATTCACGAATGCCGTGTCGGACACGGTATGGGAAATCGCTCAGCGCGCTTACATAATATTTTTAATATATTGGAATATTTTAGAATATTTTATTATATTTTAATTCCTCAATAGATTTATTCGAAAAAAATAATAAAATAATCCAGGGGGGACCTCCCGGAGGGGGGACTTCCGGACGTTTCCCATTATTATTATTATTATTATTATTTGTATAAAGCTGTGCGTGCCACTACCCCAGGACTTATCCCCCTGTCGCGCCAACCTGACCACGCAAGCAGCTTTCCTTTCCTTTTCTTATGCTCGTGCAAATCGCCTCTTTTCCCTTACTCTCGTCACCGCATCTTGTCTTACCCTTTCAGAAGATAAACTTCCAGTCTTGTCTTACCCTTTCAGAAGATAAACTTCCAGTGATTCTTTTTCCTCCCCTGTTTTCTTAGGCAGAGTGACACATGTGGGTCAAGGCCAAGGTCGCAGTAACCTTCTGTTTGTGCTCGCCCGCGTATCTTTAGCGTGCAAGGAGTCAATCAGTCCGATAAATCTCAGAGTGGCATGCAGCATATACAATTCCCCCTCCAACTCCCTCTCTTTCGAGCCTCACCTCCTCTAACCCTTCTCCCCCACCCCGCCCCTCCCGGTCTCTCTATCTGAAACACGCACGCACAAACACGCACACAAGAGCCCGTATAAAACGCCCAGAAGATACACACATACCAGCCGTCATCGAGCACGTTCATCTTCTTCTCGCCCCAAAAAGGCTTTACTATTCATGAACACGCACACATCCATCCATCCACGCACGTTATACTTTTCACGTAAAATAAAACAAATGAAATGTATTTCAGAGAATCACACGACTGTCCCGGGGATGACCATAACTCCCGCGCCGGGCCGGGCGCACATATTTCACGTCCGGGGGTCGTTTTCATCCCATCAGCGGCACTCTGCCGGTGTAATAAAAAGGCGGCCTGCACCACTTTACAGCGGGGCGGGGCACTTGCGCAGCGTTTCACTTACAAGCACACGTTCATGTAATGTTACAACGGGGACTCCACGAATCGGTGCAGCAGCGTAAGCGGCCATCCATTCACAACATTCGCGTATTTCGAGCCTAATAAACAAGCAGTGTGAACCTTGGGTTAAAAAAGTGCGTGCCTGCGGCGCGCCGTAGTGGGAAGTTAGATAACAAAAACCTAATCAATGTTACATTTTCTTTACTTTTTCCTTCTTTATTATCAAACCGAGTTTATCATTTGCGATTGGATATTCCGTTTATGCGATGGTGGTTGGCTCGCCTGCCCACATCTATCATCCCACGTCTCACGCCTCACTTCACGCCGTCTTTCCGTCGGTCTCCCTTGTGCGCTCACTGACAGCGCTGAGCATTTAAACCACAGCTCAACGGATTCCCATTGCCACTGTCCCCTAAAATAAAATTAGGACGTCCGGACTTCCGTTCGACTCCTTCACCCCACCCCAACCCCAACCCCCCTCTCCCCACGTCCATCAATGTCCATGTCCGAGAGACTCACCCCCTTCCTTCGAACTGGGCCGCACTTAATGGATGGCCCCTAATACTGGTTAAACGCTTCGGAGGTAGGTTTCCGCCCGCGCATCTAAGTTGTGGCGTCCCCTCGCAGACAACGGACGAACGGCCCGCGGCGAGCGATTAAGTTTGTCTAGTTTACAAATACACAGCTGCCGTGCCCAATGGGAAGAGACATCTCAGCCGTACCCCCTGTGGTGTTTTCCCAAAAAAATTATAGCCCATACGGCGTTGAGGGTTGCCTACTCTCCAGGCGCTACGTAGCTGTTGTGGAATAAAACAAAGAGAGACATTTGTACAGTCTATTTTTTAAAGCCACTTTTGGAACAAAGTAAGTGTGTCCTTCTTGACCTCTCGTTTTGTGGTTTGTGTTGCATTAGCTGAGCAATGCGAATTTAACCACAATTTAGCATAAGGCTCTACATCGAAATTCCAGAGTTTGGGTCCATTAATATTAAAAACGGGGACTGCGCTGGGGTTGGGCCCGCGCCGGAGGATTTGGGGATTTTTTTTAGGCGTACGGCCGCGTATGGGACCGTATGGCCTGAAAATTTTTATAGGCCATACGGTCCCTCTGATTTCAATTATAGGCCATACGGCGTATGGCCCCGTATGGCCTGGAAAACACCACTGCGTACCCCCACCCCCTCCCCTCCCCTCCCTTGTCCTCGCGA
Source organism: Frankliniella fusca (assembly GCA_029379305.1). Lineage (NCBI taxonomy): Eukaryota > Metazoa > Arthropoda > Insecta > Thysanoptera > Thripidae > Frankliniella > Frankliniella fusca. Next base: position 178,377 of record JAHWGI010000302.1, read on the forward strand.
ATATGGCGCAAAGGTCAGAGCGCATAACTCTGAAAAAGTCTTACCAACTAGCCCTTGGGTGAGTTACCATGAAGTTTGCACTGACGCCGTTATAATTGGCCATACAAGTAGGTATGTTTGAAATACAAATGAAGTGCTTCATATAAAAATAACGAAGTGGATGTTTATGCACTTCCGAAAGGAAAACATTTCTATGTTTATAGTTAAAAGCATCCAATCTAAAATACAAAGCAGTTCATTCTTCTTTCGAACATACCTATTTTTTTTATTACCATTACAACCTGTTTTTTTTTCTTTCTTTACAAAAAAAAAATTTTTTTTTTTTAAAGGTAAGTCTCCGAGGGCTGGTTGGTGGGACTTTTTCAGTGCTCGACAAACGCGGGACGAGACAGGCCAAGCCGGGCCTGGTCCCCGGGAGACTCTTGGTCAAACGTCAGATTACTTTGCACGGACAAACAATCGCCCTTTCCCCAAGTCGCCACGCGGAGAGCGTGGGAGGAGGGAAGACAAGAAAAGGACCCAGACAGGCGTGACGGTGGCGTGTTGCGTGTGCGGATGGTAAAGTGGACCGACGAAGGTCGAGAGATGCGGAAAAGCGAACGGGAGTGGATTTACGGTCAAAACTTCGTTTGCGAGGTTCTGATCTTCCTCACAGCTAAGTATTGTCCACGTAAAAGAAAGGCATATCAACTCAGACATCTCTTAAAGGTAACAAAATGAATCATGAGTTAAAGATCGGGGAATTCATTTGTTCCCCCACAGGCCTCTACAGAGCCGATGGTAAATTTCACTATACACTTTGAACTTATTGAAGCGCCGTTTACAAATTCATTTCATAAGCTATACGGTAAATGAGGGGAGGGACTGAGGGAGCGACGTCGCGAGCGCTCGGCGCGACCAAAGACACATCGAGCACGACGTCCTCAGCCGTCCTCAGCCTACCACGACGGGGTCCGAGCGGGGTGCGCGAGGGACAGCAGGCAGGCAGGCGTGGTCCGAAAATAGAGACAACAGGAAGGAGGTGGGACGGCGCGCCCTGGTCGTGGGCGGGGCGGGGCGGGGCGGAGAGAGACCACTCACTCGATTGCATTCCCTGACAGGGGCCCGGCTGGCCCGGCCGGGTGTGGTGATGCGAGCCCAGAGCTCACGCCCCCGCGGCCCCGCGCGGCCCTATGGCTCAGCCCGGCTCCACTCGAGGGTCCCCCTCTGACACGCGTTCATACCGCAGGCACTTGCGCGTAAAACCTTTGAGGAAACCGACTTTACGGTACGAAAAAAAAAAAATAGGAAAAAAAGAACTACTCGGCAGCTCACAGGCAGGAAGGTAGGTATAGGCAGGCAGGGCCCGGCCCTTTCGCCAGCCCCGGAGCCGCCCACACTAGTGCCGCACACGCGCGCCACCGCACGACTCAGCCGGCGCAGCACCATCAAAGAGGCAGTTAACAAGAGGCGACGACTTCTGACCTCTCATTTAGCTGCAAGGCAAATACCGGAAGATTTTAAGGGGAGCCATTCGGCCTGCTGGCCTCATGGTTGTGGCTCACCGCCTTAGGGCTCATTATCACAAAGCGGAGAACATCCGTATTGTGAGGGGCGCGGTTTGTAGTAGAGATAGAGGAAGATGGAATGACGTCCAATTTGTATAATTATTTGCAGAGAGCTCTTGCACAACTTTAACTAACAGGCAACGTTTTGCCGCGAGCACGTGGCTGGCCACTGTTGTGCAACGCCTGCGCGCTCCTCGGCTTGAGCGAGACGCAATGATCCGTAACAGACTGCTTTGCTGCGAGGTGTATCCTACTTCCTCTGGAAATCAAGACTGTCTCACGCTTTGATTTACTGAGCGGATAGGGGATACGTGCAGCCTTTCACCCTCTGAAATTCGGCGAATTCCTCTTAAAAAAAATATTCCAGTTTTCGTTTTCCTTTTGGGGGTGGGGGGTGGGGGAGGAAGTCTTTGAGTTTTGGCGGAGTTGTGGTCGAGATGCAACGTTTATACGTTAAGAACGAAGTTAGTTCTCTGCGGATGCGCCGAGGACGGAGGAGGATGTGCAGTGGGTGGGCTGGTCGCGGGCGGCGCCGTGTGGAACACGCGGGGCGCGGCGCGGCGCACATCGGCACGCGCGGAACGGCAATCGCAATGCTAAACGGGGTGGGGGGGGGGGGGGGAGACGCGCCGGCTCGCAATCGCGCGCCGGGAATTATCTGGCGCGGCGGCGGAGGGCACCAGGGGGGCAATAGCAGTGTGGGGTACAGTAGTTATTGAGGGGGCGGGCGCCGCGTACAGGGCGAGCTCCCGGTAATGGGGTTGGAGCGGCAGGCGTGGGCGGCAGGAGCAGCAGGAAGATCGACAGAGCGGAACCGTTGAAAGAGAGAGGTGTGGGTGGCGGTGGCTTTGGGGACCGCAGCAGCAAACGGATTGCAATGTTGCGACGCCAAAGCGCGCCGGCAAATAAGCGGCGGGGCTGCGCGGCGCGAGGAGCTGCAGTCTGCGCGGGCAGAGGCGGGAGGCGGGCGCGGAGTGGACTGGATTCATGCTGTTTCGATTTCACACAACTCTCGTGGGGGGTAAAAAATACATATGCTAACAAAGCTAAACAATGTGTTTTATTTTTCCCCTTGCAGCTTTGCGATTAAATTCGACAAGTGCGTGTTGTGTGAGTGAGTGTGTGTGTGTGTGCGTGCGTGCTACACACTGTGCACCGTGTAAAATATATTCCATGCGGACGGGGTTTGACTTCCATCCGTGTAGAAATAAGTCTTGTGGGATTTTCATGTGACTATCGCCCCTAATAGAAGCGAAACTCCCAGATCGGTCCCAAGTTAGTTCCAAAATTGTCCCTTGCCTTTTGAGGGACTTAAATCGGATTTGGGATTTTGCAAAATCCCCTTTTAATCCCACTTTTTTGAAATCCCTCCGAAGTCCCTTTTTGCTCTCACGTGCATTTTTAGGGCATGTTCCAAAAATGGTGACGGAAGCTTCCTAGACAATTTTTAACATGTCAGGCGTCATCACATGGTCGGGAAGTACCCTGTAGAAGAGTATCATGTAGGAAGGTGCGTCATCGCATAGGAACTTGAAGCTAGGCCCTATCAGTTGCCACTGCCGAAACATGTATGGGACTCCAGTTCGAATTCTACAGGGATTTGGGCGTTTACTTGCCAGAATCCCAAGTTCCAGTTTTGGCCCGTTTTGGAACATATCTGGCATTTGGAATTTGGGACTCTTATGGGATTTGGACTTTGGGATTAAAAAGGGAGTTTCTTTTCTATTAGGGTTATATAGAAAGTGAAATTTTTGTACATATTTTAACCGATGGCAGTATCCAACCCAGAAAGGGAAAAATTTGCATATCTCTAGTAGACAAATCGCTGGTCAAAGTGGGCACAAAAATTTTACTTTGGACGAAAATATTCCCTCCCCATTTTAAGACTATTCTTCCTGTACGACCAGAACGTAACGGTAAGAAGAGTAGTGTGTTTTGTAAAATTTTGTTGCATTGGGCCTCTCCAACATGATTGCAGAATAACTCCGTGTCCCGTACGGTACACACCCTGAGCAAAACGTGCGTTCCAAGAGGCCGCGGTCCAGACCCGGCAGGGCAGCAAATTTACAGAGCTAACCTCACAGGCGTTTACCGTGGGTTCACCTTACAATAAAGCACGAACGCCGACGAGCCACACTGGTGTTCCTCACGGTCAAAATACCCCGCGCGGGTATCACACGATAGCAGGCAGCTAAGCTATCCGCTCTGCACGGCGCCCCGCCCCGCTCCGCCCCACCCCACCCGCCCCGCCTGGGCACCCCGCGGCCAGAGAAAGGCTTTTCTCTGTACCAAGCCGTGTTTCAGAGGGGGCGGGGGAGCTGGCCCGCCGGCTCAATGAAGAGGTTTGGCACAGACAAGCAGCTGATCGCAGAGCTTTGTGAGGGCCTTAAGGACCGAGCCGCGCTGGGAGGGAAGTCCGCGCAGACCGGGCTGGGCGCGCGGGGAGAAGGGAGGTGTGCTAACCGGAGCCATTGTCCGCGGAGTCCCCTGGCGCGCCAGGACACCACCGCCCGTGTCCACATCACCCGCTGCGCGCGACCGCCCGCTGTGAGGGAGCGTGCCGGGCGCGCCACCACGACACAAAGGCGCGTCTGATTAACAACAGACGGATACGAGGATCGGGTGGCGGCGCCGCACTGCGTCAATCGGCGGACCGATAGAAAGTGCGAAAAGGAAGTAAAACAGAGGGGGGCCAATACCCAATCGCACCGCGTTGGCAGAGCAGCGTTGCCGGAAAAGTAGGCATTAAGTCGGCTAAACACAGCGGAGTAAAGCGGGCTTCATCCACGCCAGCCTACGAGGCACCATATACACGCACCTACTGGGCAGGCGCAGATGCCCACTTTACTCCGCTGTGTCACGGTACAAACAATGTCTGATTTCTTGAGGAAAAAGGGAAAACTTTGAGTACCTTGTATACTTTAAGGAAAACTCCTTAGATTTTGAGGAATTCCACTAAAAATTTGTGGAGATTTCCCTTATTCTTTGAGGAGCCTTCCTCAAAATCTGAGGGGTTTCCCTCAAATTACGGAAGTTCCTCAAAGTTTTCCCTTTTTCCTCAAAAAAATCAGAAATTGTTTTTACCGTGATTTGGCCGACTTATTTGCCTAACTTTTCTGGCAACACTGGTTTGGCAGCTCCTTAGGCGCGGCCGGCCGGGCTGCGGTTGCGGTCTGATAGAAATGTGAGGGGAACTCTTTCGACTTTTGATTGTTTGACCGACCCGAACCCGTGCTCTGCGGTGACGTCCTCTCGCGGGCCGTCCCTCTATTCCCAGGCAGGCAGCCCTTCCCTCCCCTAGCGGGGCGCGGCGCTCCGCCCACAGTCTAGGCAAACACCCCGCGAGCGCCGCGCCGCGCCACGCCGCGCCACGCCGCGCCACGCCGCGCCACGCCGCGCCACGCCGCGCCACAACTGCAACATGCTGTCGCCACGGCTCGACGGCTATGGCCACGTTTCTGGGCCACCGCGCGGCTCCCTCCGACAAGAGCGATGTAAAAACCTTCTTATATGCGAGGAGATGGGGGGCACGGTGGAGAGAGGTTTAGCAGGGGAGGGGGAAGAGACGTGCGGGAGTGGAGGGGAAGAAATAGGTGGGAAAGGTGGAGAGGGGATACACTGTTATTAAATTACTGTGACGTCACGTTCTTTTTCATGTGAAAAGTGTCACATTGTTTAAAATGTAATGCCACATTCTTTTCAACGTGAATCGGCCAGAATGTTCGGGCTAAATTTTATTGTCACATTTAAAAGAATGTGACATTAATATTAAAAGTAATGTGACAGTTTTCACATGAAAAAGAATGTGACGTCACAGGACAGGATACTGAATAGCTTGGCATTACACACGTTATTCCCGAGCGATTTTTCGTAAGATGAAAAATGTTCATCTGATCTGATGACGCGTCGAACTGGAAGTGTGGTAATATTCGATTTCGTTACTTTCTGAGATAAAGAAAAAAAAAAAACAAGTAACAAAGCGACGGGAAAAGTCGTATTTACGGCAGAGGTGGTTTTCTGGATGACAAATATGGGTCTAGAAGAGGGAGGGGCGGCGACGTCCATCACGGCGGCCGAGTGATGTGAGTCTTATCGATACTTTTAGATCGTGTCCCGGAGGGAGAGAAGGGGGGGGGGGGGGAGAGAGAGAGAGAGAGAGAGAGAGGGGGGCGGAAGGGGGGTGGGGGGTGGAGTCGTCTGTGGGTGTGTTATAACGCAAAATAGAAGGTGGGGCGCGCTGCCCCGGCTGCGCTCCGACGAGACGGCGCGAGCGGAGAGCGGGGCTGCTTGAGGTAATAATTTTTCTTCTCGTGAACGCTGCGGGAAAAGGCGTCTGGCAGGCACCAAAGATGTGTCTGGGCGTCCCCCTCGCGGCTCCTGCCCCCCGCTCCTCAGCGAACAATGCAGAGAGCGTTTTATCTTCTCTGCCGAAAAATAAATAAACCGCCCGTGTCCGGCGCGCGGTGGTGGGCCGGGCCGGGCCGACAGCCTGCTAGGTAGGATCAGGTATGGGGAGGTTGGGTGGGAGGGGTGGGGTGGGGTGGAGTGGAGTGGGGTAGGGTGGGGTGGGGTGGGGTGGGGTGGGGTGGGGTGGGGTGGGGTGGGGTGGGGTGGGGTGGGGTGGAGTGGAGTGGGGTAGGGTGGGGTGGGGTGGGGTGGGGAGTGGGGTGGGGTGGAGTGAAGAGAGGTGGGGTGAAGTGAGGTGGGGAGGTGAAGAGGTTCGGGGTCAGGTGAGGAAGGATGTGGGGAGAGGGCGAGTGAGGTGAAGAAGTGGAGGAAATGAGCTCATTATAAATTTCTAACGAAAAACTACTCTCCGTAACGTACAAAGGATTTGGGACCATATTGTCATTCAAACAAATTTTTTGGAATACGAAGAGCTCCGGTTTGTAATACGAAGAGTGTGTGCTTGCTCGTTTAGCAGCCCCTCTTTGTAAAATGAAGAATAAGGGTTTTTGTATTATAGTGGTTCCAGATCCTCTGTGCCTTACGAGCCCTTCTTCGTAATATGAGGAAAGCTCTTCGTAAGAAACTAAGAGTGAAAGTCAGTTTCCTTATTTCCCCGCTTCTATTTCTCCTATACCTCTGCTTAGTGTTGTCCCCCAAGTTGGACATCTCTATAAAACTTTTTCCTTGGTACACAACATATGACAACAAGCAGATTATTAACGCTGCAGCAGGCCGGGGGGCACAAAGTCCAAAGGCAGCAGCGTACACAGCTGGGAGGAGCACAGACTCAGGACGGTCTTCCTCTCCGCCCGGATTATGACGACGAGAAAATAAAGAGGGCTTCTCGACCACGCTGCTCGTTCGACATAGGACAATAAATCTGTTAGATCTGCTCGTAAATACCATCGCAAATCCTCGTGGCGCGTCAGGCCGCGGAGCGGACAAGGTGCTCGAGGCGGGAGCGCGCCAACGCCAATCCACCACACTGGCGCCAACTCTTCTCTCCAGACCTGGTATCCCTATCCATAAATAATAAAACCAGTTCAATAATTCGATCCGTGGGAAAGACGCTCAAAAAGTATGAAGAGCACGATTTTCAAAGCGGACGCGCTAGAGAGAGCAGCCTCTGGTACTGGGTGGCGGCTCGTAGCTGCTACCGTCGGGCTTAAAAAGGGGAAGCGAGTGGAAGAGAAGGAGGAGAGGAGGAGAAGGGGAGAGAGTGGGAGGAGGAGGAGGAGGAAAAGGAGAAAGCGGGGGAGGCGGAGAGGAAGAAGGCGGAGCTGCTCCCACCCGAGGCTTTCACGTCACGAGCCCAGCAGAGCCTGGCGACACAGGGACGGATCGCAATGATCACTGCTCCGCTCCGACTGACTGAGCTGAGCTCACAGCCCGCATCACACCTCGCTCGAACAGGATCCACTGCGGGGCGGGGTCACTAGGCGGTGTGACTCGTCACCAGTCCCTCACCTGCCGAGGAGAGGAGGGCTGGCGCGGCGCGGCCCGAGACCTGTTGCCGCAAAGGCAGGGAAATGGAATCTGATGAGGAGGAGGAGGAAAGGCGAGGGTCGCGGCCAGTGCCAACCTTTTCAGTCCCGCTAATGCAGACGGACTCGATTAACCTTAATTTCTTACGAGTTGGACGCACGTTAAAACCGTGTGAAGCTGAGCTACAAGTGCACCTACCTCGATCTGCTGCGCGACGAAGCTAGAGGCTAAATACCAAACCCCCTTTTTTTTGTGCATTGGTGATTCTAGCCTGTGCACTTTTCTCTTCCCGCGTTTCAAGCCCGGTGCCTCACGCCCGAGGGGTACCTCACCTCGATATTGGGTGTACACTGACTAAAAAGTCAATGGACTAGAACTGATTTGCTGACTAAAACTGACTAAATTTTGACTAAATTTTGACTTTTCCTTCAAAAAGAAGTGACTAAAAACAACGAAATTTGGGCTGCTTTGTCGCCGGTGCGATCGACTATAAGATTGGAAATGACTAATCAAGATTAAAAGTGACTAAATTCTGACTAGAAGCGACTTTTTTAAAAACTGGGTGTGACTGATACCTTTATTGTTGACAAATGAGCATTTGTGTAGCAGAAGTATGAGAACGAGTCACACAATGGACGTAAAATACTCAATATTTTAAGACTTTTTGTGACTTATTGACTGAATGACTGAAGTGACTGGAGGTGACTAAATTGACTAAAAGTGACTAAAACGTGACTAAAATGTGACTTTTTTTCGCCCTGTACACTGACTTTTCGAGGTGATGTACCCCTCGCTCACGCCTCGTTCCCGTCGGTCTCCCTGGTGCGTTTTGATAGGGCTGAGCTGAGCATTGCATTTTAAATTGAGGTTTAATATCAAATTAAGCTCAGCCAAAAAGAAAAACTTCGCAGATTTTGAAAAAATCTCACACGCAAAAAAAAAAAAAAAAAAAAAAAAAAAAAAAAAATCTCATCTTTTCAGAAGCTTTCTTAACGTCTGAGGAGCTTTGATAAAAGAAAGGGACCTCCTCCTCGAAGGTTTACTCTTTTCCATTCAAAAAAGAAAAAGTTCAGGCGTTGTTTTTCTGACCGTTTGCACTCATTCAGGAGCACTACGACAGTACCTCGCTCCGACCTAGAGCGGCAAAAAACCTCTCGGCTTCTCCTCAATTACATTACGAGGGGCGAAAAAAGCACGCGGATTCCTTTTCGGCTGGAAAACGAAAGATGCTGCATGGGAGTAGCCTGCTTGAAATCTTGACTCACTCTCAATCTTCAACAAATATTTTTTTTCGTACAACACAAAGAATTCTGTGCGACCGTAATATACAAGAAGTTTCCTTGTATTACAAAAAAAAACCTTGTATTAAAAAAGATTTTTCTTTGTGCTCCTCACAAAATTAGGCTTTGAATTACGGTTGCACAGAATTCATTGTGAAACAAGAGTTTTCTTTGTAAGGAATTGAGTGCACAGCACCGCAATCGAGTGGTGGGGGCGCCGTGGCAGGCGAGGTGGACAGACCCGCGCTGCAGCTCTGCGCATCGGGTTGCCTAACCGCTCGACCACAGGAGCCCTGCCACCCGCCGCACGGGACAGAGTCACGAAAAGAAACACTCTAATAAGCTCATCTACAGACTTGCTTAGGACGTGCTGGTAGCCCGTGGTTCTTTAGATCATCTTGCTCTTGTCATTCTTATGGTAAGTTTCATCATATAGGTATTTTTTTAAGCATACACGACTCACTGCCCTTACCTAGTCTAAGAAAGAAAATGCTCCACAACCCACTCGAAAACCTCGATTTTCCCCCTCCGACTCCTTTTTTCCTGAGCACCGCAGCCCTGGGCCGGCAGGGCACACATGCGCATGAACATGAAGCCAGCCGAACGGGCGCGTTTAATCATCGCACTACGCACTGCTGCCCTGCCCGGCCCGGCTCTGCGGGGTTATTCGCAGATAGGCCCCCGCGGCCCCAGCCCGCCGTACAGCTGGACGCGGCCATGCATTAGACCAGCCCGCGCGGCATGAATACAACAGCGGGAGGCGTGCTGTGCAGGGGCTCGGGGGCGGGCCGGACGGCGAGACCTCCCTCAGGGTCTTCCGTCCGCGCCCCGCCACGCCCCGCCACGCCCCGCCACGCCCCGCGCCCGGCCGTGGGGGCTTTTATTGCCTCTCAAACCCTGCGCCCTTGCCCCACCCCGCCCCACCCCCAGCCCCACTCTATCTAGAGGGTCCAGCCGTCCGTCTGCCCGTCCCTCCGGCTTCCGCTTCAGCAGCTCCCGGCTCCGGGCCCGGCCGCCCGTCTGCTTGGAAAAATGAGACGCCGCAATGCAGTCTGTAAGCGGGACATAATAGGAGTGGGTGGACCCTGGCCGGGCCGGGCAAGCTCTGCTGAATTTTCGCTTCACATGACAAAGCATAGTTCTCCGAATAAATAGATTTTGTCGATGGCTACCCATCCCGAACTTGCTGTAATCATGCTCGAGCGATTAAACGTGACGCGTGGCCTCCGGAGGGTTAAGTTCAAAGGGGGTTTAAACACTCTATATGACCATGTTTTGTTTTTTTTCCTTTCTTCAGACGTAATAATTCAAACATAAATAATACGATACAAAGTTGTGTGGGCTGCTAGCAAAGGTTGTAGCGAAAAAGTGGCAAATTGTATCAAGCACCTTATAAATGAAAGTAAAAAATTGTATAAAGCTTAGTCGCGCTTAGAAACGAACGTAACTACATAGTTACGAAAATACCCATGGTCGCATTTAGAGCAGGGCAGGGGCGGCGGATTCGATCAGCCAAAGAGCAGAGGTTGTATCTCTGGGTGACAGCAACCCTACAGGAAACAATAGAGCGAGACAGAGGATGTCCCTCTAAGTGGAAGCAGCCCTTGCAGACAAGAACGCTGAGCACAACGACGCAGGCACCAGGCGGTCGGGCCGGGCCGGGCCGGGCCAGATAATGAGAATGATTCACTGTTGTTGGTCCCGCTGAGGGAGGGGGTTGGGTTGTCGGGCGGGCGAGGATGCAGGGTGTCGTAGGAGGAAGGGGTAAGGGCCACGACAAAGATCTCCATGCGAGAAAGGATAGAGAGGGCGCAGAAGAGGTGACTGAGGGGGAGAAAAGGAGAGGGAAAATGTGTGAGTCACAGAGCAAGAGAGAGGGAGAGAGAAGCGTAATTGAGGGGAACATTGAGACAGCCAAGTAATGAGAGCAGCAGCACCGCATTTCACAGACCACCACGGAGGACTTGCCCCGGAGCAGAGAGAGAGAGAGAGAGAGAGAGAGAGAGAGAGAGAGAGAGAGAGAGAGAGAGAGAGAGAGAGAGAGAGAGAGAGAGAGAGCTCTGCGTGAGCACGCTCAGTGCGTGGACAGGCGTCTGTTCCAGAGAAAGTAAGATAGAAGAATTCGCTGACGATAACTCTTTAGTGCCTACATTTGGGATAAAGTGCAAACCACAATATCTGTATTATGGCCAGGCCCGGAATAACCCTCCCTCACCTCCTCCTAAATAGGTCACGTAGTATGGACGACCCCTTCTAGTTTTACGCCGGCGAAATTTCAGTTGTGCTTCGTAGGTACGGTACAACCCACCTAAGAAAAGTCCGTTTTTTTGACCAGGCAAACTGTTTACCTAACCTGTGTCTATATCGTACCTTCTCCAAAACCATATCGCTTGATTGAAATCCCGAAAACGGCCCTTTCTGGGTGTGAAACACCACGTGCACGCTGTAACACGAGTGAAAGCGCCCACGGCATGGCCCCACTCGCCCGCTCAATCTACTGACAATGACAACCCTCGCGGTAAATCAGCGCCCCGCCCCGCTCTGCCTCACTCCACCTCTCTGCACCCGAGGGACTACTTTCAAAGGCGCCGGAGGCGGAGGCTCAGGCCCTCGGGCCCCAATCTACCTCAAGGCGCGCGGCCGAGTGCTTCCGGCAGACCTCTGCAAAATCGTCTGAAAGACCGACAGCGCTGACCGGGACCCGATGGACACCGTCCGCCAACGTGTGTGAGCGAGGGAGAGAGCGACAACGCGAGCCGGAGAAGCCCGGCACATGTTAAGGCGCGCGCAGTGAGTTTCAGCGCAAGCTACTGTGAGCCCTGAAGCAGTCCTGCGAAGCTTGCGGTGATGCCGAGGGGGCAACCACTCGTGAAATCCTGTGTACAAACCCTCTGAAATCTCGATGAAATCCTCTGAAATCTGGATGAAATCCTACGAAATCCAACTGAGAAATCTCAAGAAATATCATAAAAATCTCACAGAAATCAGTGAAATCTCATGAAACCTTGAGGAATCTCATGAAACCTCGTGAAATCTTTTAGAATTTTGTGGAATTTGGTATATATTTGTGAAATGTGCCCGAATGTACCATATGAAATCTTTACAAAATCCGGAGAAATCTTTACGCAATCCATAGAAATCCCATATCATTAGAAATCCTGTGTACACTAGGATAGGGAGTGGTTGCCCCCTCGGGTGATGCATCCTGCCTGGCCGTAGCTTACAAACTACGGTCAGTAGAAAGAGCCCTTTAATTTCTGCAGTCGCTTTCGCTTTAGGGTTCCGCGTGCCGCCGCGTCTATGGCCAGGCAGGCGGGTGGGACCGCGCCCGCAAACCTCGGAGGCATTCTAAAATTTTAGGATGCGAGGCTGGCTGGCCGCTGGAGCAGGCAACAGACCGAGCTCTGAGCCGGGCGGAGTTCGCCTGCCCGTTGCACATCCCTGTCATGCTGTGGGCCAGCCAGGGGACAGTTTATTATTTGCCTCGCAGTCGGGGGGCCATCTAATGTCAAAGAATTGCTGATATTGCATAGAACACACATAACATAAACCACTAGCATAGTAGCGACCGCCAGCACCGGGGATTAGATGGATTAGAAGACGAGGGACGCGCTGGATTGCATAGGGTGGGCTTCGGAGTCTTGCCTCACAAAAACTGATTATGGACATTCATCACTGTAAATGCTACGGCTTCTTTGCATGCCGAAATTTCGGCATTCTTCTGGAATGCACTGCAATGCACTTTCCATGAAGGATGCCGAAAATGGGCATTCAAAGGTGCCGAAAATTGGCATTGCAGGAAAAAATCAGTATTTTAAGATGCCGAAAATTGGCATTCCACGAAAATGCCGAAATATAGGCTTGCAAAGAGGCCGTAGCATTTACAGTGATAACCTTTAGATACTAGTTTACACAATTCCGGGTTACGTAATCTAAAGTTAAATTACCCCACCGGCGCCTGCAAGATAGGCCGTCCAGGCAGTGAGACGCCTTAAAAAATGAGTCCCGTGCCATCTTGCACGTCGTCCAGCAGCCCTTCTACGCAACGTAGTGTGCGAGCACCGCCGCCCAGAGACTCGCCGCTCAGAGAGCTGCAGAAAGCGCCTTACCTGAAAAAGAAACAAAAATGTCAGTAACGATCTGAACCAACAAAGCAGCACATTCACAGGGCATCAGGGCAGAAAATTGGAAAAAGCACTAAAAGTGAGTTTTAAGAGACACAAAGAAATCTTGTCAGGCATTTAGGGTCTCTATGTGATTTCTTGCGAAGCAGAGAAGGGAAGCGGCAATAAGCGCGGCACGCGGCAGCGTCGCTGAAGAATAGATTTTCGATAAACATGGCGCGATATCTTCTTACTCCGCAAACCAATATTCTCACAGGAGAGCCTAATGGAAGAGGGCTCACACCAGACGGATACCTTTTGTTCCCGCAAGAGAGCAAGGGGTGAGTTTACCCCCCCCCCTCCCCCTCTTCGTTTTTCCTCCAACACGCCGAGATCAAAGTTTCATCTCTTCGACTGCCTCATCTCTCAACCGTTCCTTGTTTGCGCTCAGCTCCGCGGGCAATCAAGCGATCAGATAAAGGTTTCAGCCGCCTTTTCCCCGGGTAAATTGTCGAACAAAGTGGCGCTATCGAAGCCGTGGTGTTGTCTCAGCCTACTTTCAAGAGTCAGTAGATGGGAAGGGGGTGTCGGTTGAGAGTCGAATTGAGACAGGTGCTTGTTGACAAAAATGAAAAATGAGGTACACGGATTAGAGCGAGGTCTTCAACTGAGCCAGGCTAACAAGTCAGCCAAGCTAGAAAGTGAGGCACGTCAGCAGCTACGCCAGATCAGTAACTGATCCCCATGTTTCCAGCGGCGCCAGGTCTACAATGGGGCCAGGTTAGCAGCTCAGACAGGTTGTCAACTGGGTCAGGCAATGCTGCAGGCCCCAGCGTCCCGTTTATAGCTTTATCCACGCCTCATCCACGATCCTCACACTGAAGTGGAGGGCACTCGCTGGCAGCCGCGTGGTGAACCTGCTCACACCTTCGTGATTTTGCGCGGCGAAGCGGAGGTGGCGCACTACTGAGTCTCGGGTTCAATCGCTAACATAGAGTTTTATCTTTTAATGAAAGGAACTAGGGTAGCCCTGTATTTCATGTACAACCTGCGTATCTTTCTTTTGAGCAAAGTCACAGAGTCAAATTTCATTTCCACTGTTTTGTGCGTATATTTGCACAGTTGAGCAATTTAGCACACAAGTTCGTAAGAAACTAATTAAATATTGATTAAATAATATCCCTTCCCTCCGAAAAAAGAAAAAAAAGAGTGCAGAAGGTGAACTTTGGCAAACTCTCCATTCGCATGCAGTGACAAGGGGCCCGAGCCGAATGACCTCCTCTGCAAAGTGGTTTGAGAGAACGGAGCCGACCGCACACACGCACGCACACATACTCGTTGAACGAATTACGAGTTGTTCCGTTCTACTTCGCTGCAGATAACTTGTTCCTCTGTACCTCCGGGAAGAGAGGGAGAAGGAGCAGCGTAACTAGCTTCGCGAGACGCGGCAGGGTGTTCGGGGTGCGCATCGCCCGGCCCAGGCGTGTCGGAACGCATTGAAGCGGAACCAGCTGGCGAAGAACCTCTTCGTCTCCAGTCACTGCTCCCATTCCCTCGTAAACCAGCATTGAACACACCTGGCCACGGCCTCCGCTGGGCTTTCCGCTCTACCCCCTTACCCTCTCAGCTCCATTTCACAACAAGGGCCGAAAACAAGGACGGATAGATGAGTGGATTAAGAGCTGGGGCGCTGCTCCTCGCTTTTCCAGCGCGACGGCGGAGAAATTGCTTCAGGTAACACAAGTAGGGGTGCGCTGGTAGTAAAGTAGTGAAGGAAGAGGCCGTAAAAACGGTGAAAGGCAGAGGCAGGAGGGCTGAGAAAATCATGACAATGGATGGTGATGTTCATGACTATGGTGATGCAGAGCTACGTGCTGGTGGTCAGCGAAGAGCGGCTAGCGCGCTGCAGCGCCCCAGGGGCCTTCGGCCTCAAGAGGATAGCGGGAGGGGGGGGGGGGGCGGTTAACGCGGCTATAAACCGGCGCGAGTGGAGGACCATTACAACGAACGATTATAACTAAAAACGGAGAAGGGTGAGTTTTCGCAAGGTGACGTTTTTATTACATTCTTATCTCATTTATACATGTCACTGCTGCCGGAAAAAGCTGTCAGATGATAACGCTGTTTCTGACGAGTATGTTTGTTGCCAGCAACGGTAATTGTTTTCATTGAAAATCTGACCAAAGTCGTGTTGTTTTACCCGAAGAGGTCCTTACAGAACTACATCTCATTACCGCGTTGCAGCTACTCTGTTATTCAATTACTGCGACGTCACATTCTATAGAATGAGACTGTAAAATTCACACCACGATTCACGTAAAAACGAATGTGACATCATATTCTGGCCAATGTGACAGTTTTCACATTATAAAGAATGTAACGTCACAGTGCTTGAGTTACAGTGTACAACGAAATTGTTGATATAGTAGTATATATTATTGCAAAACACACAATTTGTAACGTTAGCTTCCGACACTGTGAGAAAAACCGTACTTCATACAACTAAACACAATGGTTTTGAATTAACGGTTTACAGTTTTCGTTACCGTACATCACTAATTTACCCTATACTGGGTACAATTTTAGTACAATATTTTATTGTACTTCGAAATAACGGTAAAAAATTGTAGTTTAATTGTAGGTTTTTCTCACAGTGGAGCAGTTACACAAAACTCACCAGGATTTTTTTTGTTTTAAAAAAAATGTTCTATAAATACTGTTAGATTAGAACGTGCTTGTTGCAGAACTAAACGTTTTGTTATCAAACGAATATATTATTTTCAATTTACAGTTGATTTTTTAAAGAGTGAGTACAGAACGGCGTGCATCCTTTAGATCTAAGGAATTTTTGACGTTGGCACTTTCCCTTAAATTGCGACTTTGAATCAAGGGAATTCCGTTAAGTCGGCGACGTGTGGCTGCGAGTAGCGCCGTTGGATTGACGTAGTTTTTCCTTTGGCTCAACGTCAAGTGTCTGCTCAAAGCTCCCCTTCTGTCTGTCTCGCACTCGCAGCGGAGATTGGTAATACTGTTTTGCAAAACAGTATTCTCCGAAGTCCACCTATCTCCGCTTCCTGAATTGGCAGAAACTCAGACCATCCCAAGCACAACGAAGTGCAGGGCAGAAAATTATATTGATTCAAAATCAATTCTGAAAGAAAATTTTCTTGGCATTAACAGCTACTTCCCACGATTCTCTATGCAAGAAAACGTCGTAGACATTGATTCAAAGGTACCTTTTTTCTGGGTGTAAACTTTCTTTTGAGGACGCGGTAACGAGAGCTTCAAAAGCTAAGGGATTTGTTTGCACGCGTTTGCTGTCATCAAGCTTGACACGGATTAAAGAAAATCACAAAGTTTCCGGAACCAGCAGAAAAACAAAATTGGAGGCTCTTCCTTTGGCGACTGCTCCCCACCCCACCGAGGACCGACCGGGAGCCTCTCGGCGACCAATCTCATCAGATTTCAATCGATCAGGGAAGTGTGACGTGCGCGGATAGGGCGCGGCAGAGCACTGCCATTCGAAATGCATGAAGCAATCTGAGGTTCCTCCACGGCGAAAAATTGTCCTACAGGGTAATGGAAAGTTTTCCATGGAAGATGTTACACAATAACAATTCCAGATCATACACGTACAAGCACTGCGCATCGACAGAAAATCGAATGACGAGCAAGAGTGGAAGGTTGTGCACGAACGGCACATTTAATTTCGTAAATGGCAAATTACAAAATTGTTCATGTACGAGCATAATTTTTTAGAGTGCCGGGGCATCTACACTGTTAAAAATTTCTCTCTTAAATTTAATAACATTTACTGGAAGCATTAACACAAACATTGTTTGTAAATTTAATAACATAAGTGTTATGAAAATTAATAACATATTTGTTATGAAAATTCATTACATAAGTTGTGAAAATTCATAACACAAGTTGTGAAATGTCAACTCGTTTAAAAGACAAAAATTTTAATTTTCACTTCACATGCCTTCTCCCTCTCACCTCCCTTTCTCATCTGTGTTCTCATACCTCTTTAGTAAGCGCATGTTACCCGAACTTTGCCGGGAGTCAAACCCCCGACCTGTGGGTTGGGAACCCGCAGGCGTAACCATTCGCCTACGAGGCGCCCGTGGGAGAGGGAGCGACGGCAGCCGGTGTGGTTCGTTGGCTGCTCCCGGGGTCTTACCAGTCCTCCACCTATAGTTAACCACATTTTCCGCTCTGTTCCCGCGTTTCACTTTCCCGAGTTTACTCAAGGACTATAGCATCAATTTAAAATCAAGACTTGTGTGTTTGACTAGTTTTTTGAACATTTAACAGTCATGGAAACTCACAATCGTCTTTGAAAAGTCATAACATGTTATAAAAATTCATAACATGTCATAAAAATTCATGACATGTTGCAAAAATTCATAACATGTTAGGGAAAAGTCACAACGATTCTTAAATTTCACAACTTCTATGAATTATCATAACAGGGTTGTTACTTTTTACAACACGGTTATGACATCACGAATGTTATTAAAATTAATATCAAATCTGTTATGAATTTTAATAACTTTTTTAACAGTGTAGACAAAAACGACAAACCGCTTTGAGACGCTTATCACGAAAATAAATATTTATGATTATGAATTCGGAAAGTAAAGCGAGACGTGCAAAGATTGTGAGGAAACGCGTGAGAAATTAATTACTAAAAATTCTAAGTTATTGAAACTGAATAGATAAAACTTGGAGGCAGCAGCATGGCGAGGTGAGGGTTGAGCAGGCGGGGTCAGGGAGTCCACGCCCATTATACCTGACCATCAGCGGGCGGCGTGGCGCACCACAGCGCCCCCTGGCGGGAGACAGGGGCGTGTTGCAACGGAAAAAGAATTCTTGTGTTATTGCGCTGTGAAAAATGTAGCGAGATTACGGGAATAATAGAGAGAGCGCTGTTATCGCCGTCCGCAAAGACCGCGGGATAACCCGACATCCCCTCATAAGTCTTGGAGGGCGCGCGCAGACACCGCCAATGTGCGACGAGGGGCTTTTGGACTCTGGCCAGCAGACTTTTCCTGTGCGAGCACCGCCGGGCCGGGCCGGGCGCACTGTACCGCACCGCGGCCCAACGCTAAACACGCACGTAATGCCGGCATTAGTGGGCTCCATTTACATGGCACTACCCTAATAGCGCGCAATCACAAAAGCAGAGAGGAGACGGGGAGATGGAGAAAGAGAGGGGAGTGTCGCTCACATAGGCGAATCCCCATGGGTATGTGTACATCAACTATCGCAAGTGTGTGAAAGAATTCCAATCCGATTGGATTTGAAAACAGGTGGCACTTCACGGGACAAGTCAATATCTGTTGTGCGTTTCTGTGACAACAAAGGAATAATAGGTTTATTTGTCCGTCTTCTCCTCCAATTTGGTTTTTAGGCGCCAGTCAGGAAAGCCTGTAGCTTTCGCCCAACAGTGTTTCTTATTTTATTTATTTTTTAAATAATTTTATTGATGTCTTTTTTAAAAAATAATTTTATTTATTTTCGACGGAGAACCCTCTTGGCCGCTCCCGATCCCGCAACACCGATTTATACTTAGTTTCTAAGGAAAACTTATCGTTCAAATCGTTGGCCTTGACGTTGCTCCGCCCTCTGGCTGTGGTAGATCGTCTCGCACTGAAGCCGAGCCGAGCGACATGCGTTCGGAGCGCGGCGGATACACTCCGGCTGGCCGCAATGTGCTGGCGTACAAGTGTCAGTGTCGCTCTCGCTCGCACTCACTCGAGCCAATAGGAGGGGCGGGGATGGAAGGGTCGTGCGCCGGGCCCAGCGGACAGCTCGAGAGTGCGTCTGCGCCGCGCGAGCGGAGGCTCTGGCGGTCACCCAGGGGATTCGGTTCTTGATTTAGTGCTGACTGCTCTTGCACAACTCAAGAATATTGTGCTTTTTTTGAGAAAATTGTATTTGTTGCAGTGTAAAAATTTCTCAAAACCGTCAAACAATATACTTGAATTGTGAAAGAGCAGTGCAAAATCAATAAACTTTCACCAGTAACGAAATTCGGCGCATTTTCTACAGCAGTGCTTATTCACTCGCGCGGCCAGTGAGGCGCGAGACCCCGCCCGACGCGCCATGGCGCGGGGATGACGCGGAAGCCGGCGCGCGATCCCTACTCCGATCCCACCCGAATTATCCAATTCCCCCTCCTCCCCCCGCCCCGTCCGGTCAAACACAAACTCCGAAGGGCTCTCCTCTCCGCGCTGCCCGGCCCCACCCGGCCCTCTGGCGTTGTTATTGGGTGTCGCGGCGGGGTGGCACGCCCCGGCAGAGCCCGGGGGATTTCAATCCAAAAGTCAAACCCCAACTAGCCATTGCACGCAGCACGCCCAGTCCCGTCCAAACTACTATGGGGCGCGACCCTCCGTCTCCTCTCCTCCGCAGGCCGTGTAATAAGTCTATCGGCTAGAAAACGCCTGGGTGCGTCCAAATCGCTGACGCTGCAGAGACTTCTGGAGGACACTTTGCAAAAGCAATGACAGAGACAATGGGGCGACGGCTTCAAAGTTTATTCGAGCGAATATCCGTCGTGTCCCTGCTGGAGTACCGCAGTGGACACCGCCTTTGCCTTAATGTTCGCAAGAAGAGCCACTGCTGTGAGGCCGAGAAAATGAAGGGCAAGCAGGGGTGCTGGGGAGAGAGAGAGAGAGGGTGAGAAAGCAGGGGTGCCGGGGAGGGAGAGACGGAGAGAGAGGGCGGGCGTGCCAGCAACCTTGCTAACGGACCGCGTGGGTGTTGTGATGTGTGGTTGTAGCGAGCTGAGGGTGTTTGTGGGAAAAGGAGAGGGAGAGAGGGAGAGGGAGAGAGAGAGGGGAGAGAGGGAGAGAGAGAGAGAGAGAGAGAGAGAGAGAGAGAGAGATTGTTTTCTGGTAGGAGTGCGGCGCGCGCCTCCAGTGCCATGTAGTCGGTGTTGCAGTCTCATATAGGAGATACCGCACGAGTCGTATGCTGAAGGGGAAGTGGCATTCTGTTCCGAGGGGCGTGGTGGCGCTTGGCACTGGGCCCCACCCCACTACGCCAGCGCACCGTTCTTGAGAGTGATCACCACCCCTCCTGGATCACACACTTTGAGGAGCCAAAGTTGCACCGCGCGCGTGCCGGAGCGTGCGGCGCTCCCCGTGCCCCAGTTATGTTAGCTCGTTTGAGCTCCACGCGCAACGCCAGGGAGCTTTGAGAGCGAAGGAATATGAAACCCTGCGACAGAGAGAGAGAAAGAGAGAGAGAGGGGGGGGGGCAGAAAGACAAAGAAATAAAGGGGAGGCCACTCTAAAGAGAATTGTGCAGCAAACAAATATACACATTAACACACATTCAGAAAGGTTGGACAAAGAATTGCTCCAACACGCGAAAAAAGCGTGCGAAAGATATTTAATTAGGCACAACACAGGCGAGAAAAAGGGATGTCGTGCGTGAAAAAAAAAATGTTAAAATAAGATAAATTGGCTCGATATGACGCGACACAGCGCACTGAACGACCCCATTCACCCCGAGGGCCGCGCGCGCGCTCCCGACCGGAAGCAGGGCGATCCGAATGCGAGCCCCGCCAGGCCCCGCCAGGCCCCGCCACCGGGCCCCACTGGGCCGAGGATATCTTTATTACGGGAAATGAAAACGGAGGCACATTATCTCCCTTCTGCCCCCCCTGGGGCGTCGTTTTCCCTTCACTCGCTGCTCATTTTTCTTTCCATCTCTGTCCACCTTCCTGCTTCCTGCTCTCTCTCTTTCTCACACCGGCCTGGACGTTGGTTGCAGGTCCCGCCGCCATGCCCAGGGCGCCCTGGGTGCCGGGCTGGGCCCGACGGCCGCGGGCGCCTCCAGCTCCCTCCCGCAGGCTCCAGCGGCTCCAGCGGCTCCAGCGGCGACAGCGGCTCCAGCGGCGCCTCTGAGGTGAGCGCGACGAGTCGATACGAGGACGTGCCGATGGCAGGCGGACGTGAGGCGGCCGCGCGAAACACGGGCTCAGCCAAGCCTGGCCTGACTGAGCATGACGGACTACCTGCCCTGTCGGGAGGGAAGGGAAGCCCAACTCGCGTACACGTCAATTTTTTTTTTTTTTTTTTGCGAATTCATCACCTTATACGGGTAGAAACACCTGGCTGAGGCGGGGAAAACATTTCTATTACGGTACGCATCGTTTTCAATGTGTAACCAAGTTAGCAACTGCTAAACACGAGTACGTGTGCAACTCCCACTTCGGCGGTAGGACACCTGAAAGAATTTAGGAGCTGGGTGACGTCATGGATTTCGACCGTTTATCAGCCCGCCCTTCTGCTTTGGTCTTCTTTGCCGAACACTTGAGATTTCATTACATAAAATCGAGTCCCTAATCTGTATTAGAAGGTATTTCTTATTTGAGCAAATTTATCATTTACCTATTTAATCAGTATGAGAAACTACAATTGAAATCGGTGTTAATTACTACTCGATACATTTCGAGAGTGACCTTCTGTCAAACTCGCTTTTACAATTTCTCATAAATGTAGTCTGCCAAGCGAAAGGTGACGATTTCTTGCGACCGTTAGTTAGAACGCAACGCATGCGCGGCGGCGGAGCCAACCGCATCATCGCAGGCAGAGCCCTCAAACCCCTGGTCAACGGTCAACTGGACAGTATTAGACGTACTAGATTGTAAATATAGCTGTGTCTAGGTCAGGGGGTGATTTTCGCTAAAATTACTGGACGGAGCTGGGGGGACAGGTCCGGCGGCGGGGCGGGGCGGGCTGCGTCACCCCGCGCACCAGATCAGACCCGCAAGCTTATTTCCGGAGGGCGGCCTGCCAGGCCAAGCTCCTGTCGTAGCTCCTGCACTGACCAGGCCGTGACGAGAGGGATGTAGGATGCGGGCGGGGCGCCCGGGGCGGGGCAAGCGGCCCGGGCCGCCGAGGAGTCTCATTGTCAGGGGTGTCAGGTGTCGGGAGACGGGAGGGTCTCTGCTCTCCTCTCGTATGTATGAATAAGATGAGGGTCCCGCACCAGACACGTGTAGGCGTACGGTCCCGTGCGCATTGCATGTGGGCGGCGGCGATGTTGCTGACATGTATAAGGGTGTATGTTTCCGTGCGCCCACCTGCTCCGCCTCTCCCCGGACTTGATTTGCTCAACCTCTGCCAGCATGAGATATACTGCTGTTTCCCGCAGCCCACACTTTCAGAAAAAGGTCCCTTTCAATCAAAGCAATGTCTTTAGAAAATCAAGTGTTTGCTGAATACCTTGGCGTAATTCCTGTACGAGTTTTCGTGTACTGGTGTAGTGTATTCTCACTCATCGTAAACTGCAAAGCATTTGCTTCTTAACGTTATAAGAAAAGAGGATACTTCGTACGCTACAAAGCTCGTGCTTCGCAGACTGCAAATGAATTCTTCAAATACTTCGCAGAACTTAAACAGTATGTGTACATGCCCAAGGTACAGAACAAATAAAGTGTATAAAGGTATGTACACACTATTTACTGCATACATGGGCTTGAACGCATTATTTGCTGAATGCTTTTAAATATATGCAAACTGTAAGTTTCTTACGAAGCAATACTCTCCGAAACGTACAAAGCATTTTTGACCACTGTAATACAAACAAATTCTTTGTAATACAGAGAGCTCCGTTAGTATTATGAAGGGGACGTGTTCGTAGGACAAGCAAAGGCTGTTCGTAATATGAAGAAGAAAGGGTTTGTAATATGGTGGTGCCACAGATCCTTTGTACCCTGCGAACCCATTTCTTCGCTATATGAAGAAAGCTCTGCGTAAGGAACTGAGAGTATTTAAATAATGAAAACTTGTATACACACTTGGTTTTCCGGAGTTGGACTTGAATGATCCAAAGAAAATCTCTCTTTATTTCAAGAAAACTCTTGAAAAACAAAGGGAAAAACTTCCTTACTTCAAAGGATGAACCCATGGGTGCAGCCGAGGGGGTGCTGTCTCAAGTAGTAGTTGCTCAATGATTTACAATTTAAAAAAATCAAATTATTTTTTCTGATTTTGGATTGATTTTTTGATTTTGGATTGATTATTTGATTGTGGATTGATTTTTTTGATTTTGGATTGATATTTTATTTGATTTTGGATTGATTTGTTGATTTTTCTATTGATTTTTGATATTTTTTCTGATCTTTCATTGATCTTTTGATGTTTTTCTTGACTGTTCTTCATTTTTTTAATCGAACTTTTACTTTGATTCTTATCTGATATTTGTTTATTTTTTGAATACACCTTGATTTTTTTATTTTGTTGATTGCGTGTTGATTTTCATTTTGGTTTTTGATTTTCTTATGATTTTTGATTTTTCATTGATTTTTTTGACTGTTTCTGATTTTGAGGGATTTTTTAAATTGATTTTGCAATGATTCTTTTCTGATTTCTGAGAAAACTTGTGATTTTTGATTTTTTGATTTTCTGATTTTTTTAATTGTGATTTTGATTTTTTTTAAAAAAAAATTCGTGATTTTTTTGGCCTTGTTCAATGATTTTCGAAAACGGCACCCCCTCGGGTGCAGCGCCGCAACAAGCACGCTAGACCGCAGGGCGGAGGGGGTCGGTCGCAGTTACCGCCCATGCATTCGAGCGCCCGGTAAAAACTGCGAAAACCGTTGAGAACCAACCGGTCACCATCCGCTTAGCCATGAAAACACAATCTCGCCGAGACCCGCGCTCCCGAATATATATGAGAGTTGGGCGAAGAATAGCCCATTTCATTAGTCTTTCATAACTTCTGGTTTTCAATACGCGTCGGGTCGGGGGGAGTGGGGTGGGGGGTGCTGCTGAGCCAAATGTGATTCAGGGGCATGGCCCGGCCACCTACACAGCGGGGAGGGGAGGGAAGCAGGTCTCTCCGCCTCTGAATGCAAAACAGAATTGGAGTCGCTGGCTGCCGCGCGGGTCGGCACGGTGGTGCTCGGCTCAGCGCAGCCGGGGCAGAACACCCATCGTGCGCCTAGCGACACGGACCACAGACCAGCCGTGCTCCGTTTCCGCCGGACAGACCAGGCGCCTCAAACCTACCCCCCCCCCCCCCCCCTCCCCAGCGGCAGGCAGCCTGCCGCGCGCACGTCATGCGGAGCCCATAAAAGAGCGGGACATTTCTCTCGTGTGACGCATATTTTCATAACTTTTTTCACACCCCGATAACATTGTCGTTAGACCGTCTCTCTCCCTCTCAATGATGTGCGAATGGCCGATGGCCTAATGAGAGCAGCGATAACAGAAGCGCGCTCTCTCTCTCTCTCTCTCTCTCTCTCTCTCTCACACACACACACATACACACGCGCGCGCGCGCGCGCGCGCGCGCCACGCCCCAGTAGCTAATAATTAAATTTCCCCTTCACACGGTTGTTCATCGCGATCTTTACAGGTTTGTCTATTGGAGAAAAATAAGAAACAGTAGAGCTATAGGAAGTAAAAATAAAGTATGATGTGGAAAGCCTCACGACGGTGCAAGCAAAAGAAATGAAGGTATTTTGGGTGAAGGCTATTATTTTCTGAGATGGACCGAGTGTCCCCCTGTCTCGCCACGCCACCGCCCTATCCCATTCCACCCCTCCGGGCCTCCAGGCGGTGGTGGTGCGGACGCAACGGGTGTGACTCCGACTCGAGGGATTCATGAATCACACAATGGCCTCCCGGGCCAGGCTGGGCAACGGCCTGGAGGGCAGGCGAGCACCACCCCACCCCACCCCGCCCCGCCCGCCCCACCCCACCCCGCCCGCCCCACCCCACCTTGCCCCAGGCCCCCGGGAGAGCAGTGGCAGCGGCAAGCCCAGCACCGCCAAAATGTATTCAAATCATATTACACGTCTAGGGCCAGACTATGAGCTCCGAGGTTACTTACAACGAGAGGTACAGGCCATAACAGCAGGGTGGCTAACGACAATCGGATTACAAATTTTCGTCATTTTCCCCGCTTTTGTCGACAGAAATCAGCAGAACTTTTAGACTTCAATTTTCCAATCGTGGAGGGCAGATGGTAAAGTATGAAAGGACAGAAAATGTCACTTTACCTACAGTGAGCTCCAACAAGATATCCGTGAAGGACGGAGGGAAGGTTAGTCGTTAAAGGGAGTATCACGCAAGGGCTGCAGAGGCACTTGAATGGTTACCTCGAGGCATTTTCACACGGCTATGAGAAATTTCTCAAAGCAGATTTCTAGGCTTTAATGCGAAATTCGCGGACTCGGACTTATCTCCCGTCGGATTGAATTCCCAGCTCATTCCCGGTTTTCCCGGACGCCTGACAACCTGCAACAGCGCTAGCCCTGGCAGATCGAAGGGGAGGAGGGGGAAGTCGGGGGACATCAGAGCAGACATCCCATGGCCATGCCCCACCCCACCCCCAACCCGCCAAACCCCACCACCTAGCCCCTGTCCTTGCGAAAAGCGCCGAGTTTGTGAATAGATCCGAGCAACCGGATACCCGCTAGCATATATCTCCCCCCTCTCTCTAACTTTGTGCCGCGGTTTTCCTACTGCTTCACCTCTGCTGCTGCATTTTGCAGCCCGCGACACCCGGTAGGAGCCCCAGAGGACACGGCCGCCAAACCTCTCTCCCTGAGAGAAAAGTAAGGGAGGAGGAAGAAGAGGGAGCAAGGGGAAGAGAAGGACTCCATCAAGGCCGCCGCCTTTCGCAAAGTGTCTCGCAAAGGCTATGCGCCGATCGCGCACCAAGGGGAAAGAAATGAAAAGGTCTGCAGACTGATTCGCAGAGGAGCGCTCTCCCTGCTTGCGACTCTCTCGCACTCATGGTGTGCGCCGTGCGCAGGTGAGTAAGATAGAGAGAGAGAGAGCGAAGAACGCGCTCTTCTGAGTCGGTCCTCAGTCACTCTAAAGTTTTTACTACCAAATTTGCTTGGTAACTACTAAGCGTTTGTGCTGTCATAAGTTATAAAGAAAGTCTTTTAGTATTACTAAACTTTTTCCTAGTTTTACAAAACGTTTTTTCTAGTATTATAATTACAGTGAAATTATTTACTACGAACATGTTAAGTATTACTAGGAAAAAGCAAACTCTTATTAGTTACTAAGCAAATTTGGTAGTAAAAACTTGAGAGTGTGACGGCCCGCGGCACGCCCAACGCCTGGCCAGCACCGGGCCCGGCTCGGGCCTTGTTCGTCCCGCACCGTGCGTTTCAGTGAGAGCGCACAGCAGTATTCGGGTGCCAGCCCGCTCAAGCCTCAAGGCGCCGGGGAGGGGGACGTGCGAATGGTCAGACCGGCAAGCAACACTGTCTCGTGTTCTCCGAAATGCGCGGCACACCAACCGCCCGCTACCGGCAGCCATACCGCCGCGGGACGCCTGCAGAGTAGGCAGACCCGCCGGGCACGCCCGTACTGCGGGACTGCCTACGCGCTTCCCGTAAGGCGCTCTTCCCACTCAAAGACGGGAGCTACGTGAAGCTGGCCCCACCCATAATTGTACGCGTATCCGGAGTAGTACTACTAATTAGTACTCAAATAGTACTCTCCAACGATGCCGATATTAGAAATTGTACGCCTTTTTTAAGCCTTCAAATATCGACCGCAAATTGGGTGGGGCCAGGTTCACGCTGGCCCCACCCAGAATTGTACGCATCTCGAGAATAGTACCAGGAAATAGTACTCAATTAGTACGTTCGAACCGTGCTATCGTTTAAAATAGTACGACCCTCCGTGTACGATTTATCGCCTGGCGGCGTGAATCTAGCCCCACCCACGTCGTTAGGCGATAAATCGTACACGGAGGGTCGTACTATTTTAAACGATAGCACGGTTCGAACGTACTAATTGAGTACTATTTCCTGGTACTATTCTCGAGATGCGTACAATTCTGGGTGGGGCGTGTACTGCGGGTTTGCCTATCTGGCGGTCTGCAGGCGAGCGGGTACTTTCGACCGGTGTTTTAAGTGTCACGGATAGTCGTACAATTTTTGACGATGTGATCAACTGAACGTACTAATTCAGCCCGTCACGATGGTATGTTCCTCAGCTCTGTACGATAAATGGGTGGGGCGGCGTGAATCTAGCCCCACCCACGTCGTTAGGCGATAAATCGTACACGGAGGGTCGTACTATTTTAAACGATTGCACGTTTCGAACGTACTAATTGAGTACTATTTCCTGGTACTATTCTCGAGATGCGTACAATTCTGGGTGGGGCGTGTACTGCGGGTTTGCCTATCTGGCGGTCTGCAGGCGAGCGGGTACTTTCGACTGGTGTTTTAAGTGTCATGGATAGTCGTACAATTTTTGACGATGTGATTATCTGAACGTACTAATTCAGCCCGTCACGATGGTATGTTCCTCAGCTCTGTACGATGAATGGGTGGGGCGGCGTGAATCTAGCCCCACCCACGTCGTTAGGCGATAAATCGTACACGGAGGGTCGTACTATTTTAAACGATAGCACGGTTCGAACGTACTAATTGAGTACTATTTCCTGGTACTATTCTCGAGATGCGTACAATTCTGGGTGGGGCGTGTACTGCGGGTTTGCCTATCTGGCGGTCTGCAGGCGAGCGGGTACTTTCGACCGGTGTTTTAAGTGTCATGGATAGTCGTACAATTTTTGACGATGTGATCATCTGAACGTACTAATTCAGCCCGTCACGATGGTATGTTCCTCAGCTCTGTACGATGAATGGGTGGGGCGGCGTGAATCTAGCCCCACCCACGTCGTTAGGCGATAAATCGTACACGGAAGGTCGTACTATTTCAAAGACAAGCACGGTTCGAACGTACTAATTGAGTACTATTTCCTGGTACTATTCTCGAGATGCGTACAATTCTGGGTGGGGCCAGCGTGAACCTGGCCCCACCCAATTTGCGGTCGATATTTGAAGGCTTAAAAAAGGCGTACAATTTCTAATATCGGCATAGTTGGAGAGTACTATTTGAGTACTATTTAGTAGTACTACTCCGGATACGCGTACAATTATGGGTGGGGCCAGCTTCACTTAGCTAAAGAAGCTTATACACTGTCAGACCCGTACCGACTTTTTCCTTAGTAAAAACCTACGTTTTTACGCAGCAGGTTTACTGACAAAGTCGTTAGTTACTCTGTATAGTTTTGTAAGTACCACACTGTAAAAAAAGATATGGTCACTAAAATAAACAACTGATGAAATAAGTTGTCTGTCAGTAGCTTGTGAAGTTTTTTAAACAGCAGGAACTCTGACAAAGGGGTCCAAAAAATCAGTAAAGGGCTGAGAGTGTAGGTGAAGTGCCACAGGCCTCGTGATCCATACCTATTAAACACAATCGCGTCGCCCGGTGACCCACCTCGCTGCCCGGCAGTGCCCATTAAAGCTCAGGGTAGGACCCGACTGGGCCGCCATTTATAGTTTGCTACTGATTCACTTTACTTTTAAATTAATTATTCCCGATGCTTTACTCTGGCTTGTTCACCTCAAGCTCCATGGAGCCTCCACAAAAGCTAGCGCCCTGTATTCTCTATCCACCCAACATTACAAAGCGGCAAAAAAGAGATTAAAAAAATATTTAAAAAAAAAAGAGGTGCACAATGCGTGGTAGGAAAAAAATACAAGCGCCTCTTTGCAAAAATGTACCTCATCCGCTTCTCTTCTTCAGGCTCCCTTCATCCAACGCGCGTTGGCTGCAAACCCGGCGCTCCTGGAGCCAAACGAGATAACAATTGGGGGGGGGGGGGCATAGAGGACGCGGAAGAAACGCTACACCGGCAGCGGCAGCCAGGCCCTTGCTACTCCCACCCTGCACCATACACAAAGTTTTTAAATGTTGGAATCACGACGCGCCGCGCCGCAAGCTCCCGCTGGTTCCGTGCAAGAGGGCGAGCCTCGTTCCAGCGCCTGCCCTGAGCCGCTTCCTTCCTTACTTTCTTCCTTCCTCCCTCCAATGCCAGACGACGGACACCGCGTGGAGCGCTCTAGCCCTCGGGCCTCCGTCCCTGTCGCACTCACGGGGCATAACTGCCGAAAGTGTGACAAGGACGAAAGTACACGAGCGCGCGGCCATGGGGACTGGGGACCCATCGCCGCAATAAGTGCAATAAGGACGGAGGTGCGAGAGCGCTCCTGTAAATCATCCGGCATGGGCCAAGGCGCCGCGGGCTCAGTGACCCTGTCCTGTCCAAGTGACATTGGGGAAGGCCCTCAGGAAGCCACATTCCTTGTGCGCTCAGATTCCTATTATTTCGATACGAGTCCAACTGTTTGCCTGCCATCCACCCACGTGAGGCTGCCAGATAAGAAGAAACATCTTCCCACGAGTACACATGGTTTAGACGCAAATTCGTGAGACGGTATATTTTAGATGCGTTTTTTTTTTTTTTTTTTTTTTTGTGAGACAGTATGTTTTTGCACGGAGAGGACGATGTATTCGACCAAATCATGCGCACAACGCTTAGGCAGTAGCGAAGCCGTCGAAAAAAGGGGGAAAAAACAACATGTGTATCAGAAAAAGAAACGGTTCGAGTCCGCCACAGCCCGTCCTGTCGCACTGCCAAGTTAGCGCTCCTCCGATCAGGCAAAAGAGCATCCGTTTTCAAACAGGACGACAGCACGCAGCAAATCGCGAAACTATACGCCTTGCTGACTGTGGGGGCTGCGGGCGCATCCGGGCGTCACGGGGAGATGCGGAGCTGGAAAGGTAGGCGGACACCCAGTTGGTCTCCGTCTTGGAAACATGGCATTCCTCTTTCCTGCCCCCGTCTGCCCGCCACCGGGCCGTGGTAGACCAACATCCCACCCCTCTCTGGCAACGGCCCAAGCAGCTTCTTGCAACGCCTTGGAGTGCAATCCCTCTCTCCGCCTATATATACCGTATCTCTCTTTCTTTCTTATTCCTCCTTCTCCATACTGCCCCCCCCCCTCTCTCTCTCTCTCTCTCTCTCTTTCTCTCTCTCTCTCTCTCTCACTAACTCTTTTTGTCCTTAGCATGTGGTCCCGGTCAGGCGGGTCATTCCCGTAATTCGCGTTACATTTACCCCTTCCCTCCTTCCTTTTTTCCCCTCGCCGGGTCTGAACCCGTTGCCCTGTCCTGCCCCGCCCCGCCCCCACAGCTCCCGGACCGCAATGGCTGTCCGCAGGACATCCATTTCACGGTGGGACAGCCTCCGTCACATCGCCAGCAGCGCCAACACGTAAATTCATTGGCTGTCTGCCGGACTCAACGCCAAAGCCCCATCTTTTTTCGGTCTCTGTCGCGGGGAACGCGACCCAGCCGGCAGCGGGCCACATCCCTCCGCCTACCCGCTTACAGAGTTTACAGAATCGCAATTTTTGTGTTCACTGAAAATCTACGAGTCATAATTCTCGCCCCCATACGAGTGAGAATTTGAGGGCAATTTTATTACTCTCTGGAGCTCGAGAGTGAGAATTTTTTTCCTCGCTCTTTATGAGAAAGAATTTTGAGACATCGCCTTAATAAAGTGAGAATTCATGCTCAAATCAAGTGAGGTTAAAAAATCCTTACTCAAATAGAGCGAGGCTAAAAAATATCTCGCTTGAAAAGAGTGAGGTTAAAAATTCTCACTCCAATTTAGCATGGAAAAGTGTCCTCTCCCAGTTTGAGTAAGAAATCGGATTCGTGGGTATGCAGTGAATTCCCTGACTTGTTAACTGATATATTCTCGACATAAAGGAACGTTTTTCCCGACTTTTCGAAGACAACACTGGGCCAGTAAATAACTAACGGTACTGCAAACAGGAAAATCGCGGTTACGTTTGACCATGGACTTTATTGTTACTAGCTTCTGTGATCATGCCTAAGCTTGATACAATATTGTCCTTATGGTTGGTTGCAATATGTAAATAGCTAATGAAATTTTGTGACTAACAGCAACAGCTTAAGAATGCACACAGGCGTCCAAGGGCTAGTAACAAGAAAGCCCATGATCATTTAGAGTGTATTTTCGAAAAAATCTTAAGTGTGAACAAATAACGAAAAGCGCTACAGCCAGCTCGAAGGGAGAGCCGGGAGAAGAGAAGGTTTTGCGGCCCCGACTAACTCGCGGCTTGCTAGGCATGAAGTAGCTTTCTTGCGGAATTTTCTTGACACTTTGATTTTATTTATTTTTTTACATTTCAGAATCCTGATATTTTCCTGACTTCACTAATTCTCCCAACGTGTGTGGCAGCCCTGCCTTTCCCAGCAGCAGCGGCTGTAGGGAAAGCGGTGTGTGTCCATTAATGTAGATGGATGTTATCTATTTGCTATTAAAGCCTGACGACCGCACTATAAAGCGGGTGGCAGTCGCAGGGCGGGGCGCTGTCGTGCCTCGGTCGGGCTCTCCCCTCACGTTATTGGACAAGCGGGCAGGACACGCGGCTCCGGACGAATCCTGAATGGCTGCCTGGGAGACGCCCTGCAGGGCCGGGCCGTCGTGTACCGCCCCGAGGGCTGTCACGTTAGAGAGGACGCCCTCGCCGGGGCGGGGACCCCGCTGGGGCAACCGCCCCACTCGGCACCGGGCAAAGGGCTTCTACAGGATAAGGACCCTCTTCAGCAGGGCGAGTAAACGTGACGATCGACGGCACGTCACAGAATGTGTCACGGCCGAGAGAGAGAGAGAGAGAGAGAGAGAGAGAGAGAGAGAGAGAGAGAGAGAGAGAGAGAGAGAGAGAGACGTGTGAGGCATTTCATATTATTTTTTCCAGAGTTGGAAACTTCGACGTGATTTTTACTGTGTACATATGCTGACCTGTGTGAAACACGTGTTTGGCCAAATCACTCGGGGCGGGACAGGGTGGAGGGGGAGGGCGGTGTGGTGTGCACGCCTCACCCCAACAAGGCGAATGAAGATGAGGGACACACTAGAAGGTTAGGGTGTTCCAAAACAAGAAAAAAGTAATAATGTAAAAAAATCTGTTGACCGTGGTTTTTAAGAAATTTTAGGCTAAGTCCTTTCGAGAGAGAACCTGCACAGGTCGGAGAGACGTCGGGACCCATGCCCAAGTCGTAATGAAAGTTTTACGTCACTTTCGCGCGCTTCTGCCACCAAAGTATGTTGCGCTACCGTCCCCCGCAGAGGGTTTCCACCGTCCGAGCAAACTCTATAGAGTAGGTAATTGACGTAACGTGTCACGCTAAAAGCGAAAAACTGTACAATCAATGCTCGTTGGCTCAGTAATAATACTCAATAATTGTCAGTTGAGCGCCACTTTAAAAAGCACTTATAGGCCCCAATGGTGATAAAAGTTACCGCCTTTGTCAGTTTTAATGACTTTGTAAGAGCACGAAACTTTGAGCACCGTGTAAAGGGGGCGGAACTTAGCACTTTTGTTTTTCAAGTGTTGCAAAAGACTTGGCAACCACACACTTGTAAATGTGTTCATGCAAGTGCGCCCCTGCCAGTGTATGCTATGTCTACACTCTTGACTTTGCGCGCGCGCGCACACACACACACACACACACAGCCTTCTTAGTTTGCGGCTGCTCTTCAGCATGGAGAGAGCGAAGGTCAAAGCCAAAATGTCGGTCGTTTAAATTCACGCACCGCTTATCGCGAGAGTTTGGTAGCAGCGAGTCGGCCAAAGTTGAACAGTGTTTGAGGCCGCAGGCCATAGCAGGCGGCTGAGCCGGGCCTGTGAGGCAGGAGGGGCAGGGGAGGGCGAGCAGCACCCGCGCCACGCATCTGCGCCCACGACAGCTCCTCGCTGATACCGCCACCGCCGAGGGGTCCAGGCCAGGGTCCCCCTAGTCAAAAGCTTGTTGCACGCTAGGAAAAATACTCGCAAGAAACTCGCAAATACGCGTCATAGCTCGCGTCAATTTGAGAGAAAAAAGACAAGGATTACTCGCTACATTTATCGAATTCGATTCTTGTCTTGTACTGCTCTTGCACAATTCAAGCATAGTCTGCTTCATTTTAATGTTAGAAATAGAAATGAGAAATATTAGTAAGAGTTATAGGGGAAAATTTTCCATCTCGTAAATTAACAAACTTCCAGTTGCATTAATTCGATAATTTTTTGACACCATGTGTTGACTTAGTTTTCCTTGACAAGTAGAGATTTGCTTCTGTCGTAAAACTACGACTGCGTTCGTAAATTTACAACTCTGTGTCGTGAACACAAATTAAGTAAAAGTATTGCAATTTTTACGAAAAAAAATTTCAGTGTTGACAAATTTATAGGTTATAACAAGTGAAGCGCGGTGACGCGGCAACAGAAGCGGAAGGAGGGAAAGGGCGGTTGGCGCAGGCGGATGGAAGGGCGCGGGGGGCAGGGCGGGGACCAGGGCGGGGGCAGGTAGGTCTGGAAACTTCAAGTTTTTCCTTCCGTCTCGCTTTTCACACGAACACCAAAGCCCATTCAAGTTAGGAATACTGGCAAAAGATGCAAAATTACGTCGTCTGAATAATTTTTACCAAAAGGAGTTCATTTAAAACGTAAAACCTTTATGGAAATTTCACTTTCGAATAAGGTAGAAATCGGGGAAAAACGGAAATATTCATATTTGATTTCGAGCCTCAGTGAAAAGTCACATAATTGTGTACATCCTCTAGTGCTCCTAGCGTGCTTGATCTGGAGGGAGGTGGCAGGCCGGGTGGCAGGGTGGGTGGCGGGAGGGCGGGGTCAACGGAGATAAAAGGTGTCCCCAGGCGTCCCGGCCCGGCCCGGCCCCGGCCTGCCTGCTCACTTGTTGCTCCCTCCGGCCCGGCCCTACAGTACAGCCCTGCCTGCGTCCGTCCGTCTGTCCGTCAGTCTACCCGTCCGTGCGTCCGCCTCTCTTTACCGACGGACGTACGCCACCCTGCCCGGCCAGGGGACGAGAGATTTCGCGACGGCACAGGTGTGAGCCAGGCAGGAGGCGCCTCTGGACCAAAAAAAGCGATGGCCGGTGAGAACGTTGAGGAATGGGAAGAGAGCGATAAAGGGGGGCGAGATGGGGTGAATGAACACGGAATACTGTGAGGGCTCTGAGAGAGGTGATAGCGAGTGATGGCAAGCCCGGCCCGGAAAAGGAATCGCCACCATGGCGCTAAGGTATGGTCACACGAAGAAAACCCGTGAAACCCTGCTTATATGTGTTACATACGAGTAACATGTATGTGTCATGCATGGGAGCCATACGATGCACATGGTCCCTGTATGTGACATACGTTTACCAAGTGTGCCGCGTATGTTTGACATGCGAATGCAAACATACATGTTGTTTTTTCCATGTATGTTGGGCGTGAGCCATGTGTTGTGTCCATCCTTTCGTATGGACGGCTGAACTTCCCACATGTGTGGCAGCATTAAACATATGGTGAAATGTATGCTCGATGACAACACACATGTTCAATACATCGGCACACACTTTCGTCACACGTAGTGATCCTCACTTTCGTGTGGGACCATGTGTGGTGGAAACGGACATGTGAGGTCTCAGACAACACACATGTTCAACGCACCTAATTAAAATGACATAGTACTCCACATAAGTTCCATGCCTGTAACACACATGTAACATATATATTATACGCACGTAGCTTAAGACTGTGCCTCTACACACAGTATTTAAGCGTGGCAGGGTGGTCCAGTGGTCAACACACCAGACCAGTAAGCTTCAGGTCGCGGGTTCGAATCTCCACATCATCGGTCCCTGGTCAGAGTGTCACAAAGCTGATATCAAAATCAGCTTTCTGATATCTGGAAATTTACTTACATCATTAACGTGATTTTGATATCGGTATTATGATTTTGATAATAGTTGAGTGATATCAGCTGCTTATCTGATGTCAGATTGCCGATACCTTTTGTCAAAGCTGACATTAGGATGTCACATCAAGCACACAGATATCAGTTTAGCGATAGAGAGCCTCACTTCGCTGACATTAAAGTCACTTAAGAATTAGAAAAGATCACGTTCCTGACATATTTGTCACTTTACTGATTTGAGTTAGCTGATATCACAATAAGCACATTCAAATTCAGCACGCTGCAAAATCCGCGGTTTTAGATATTTTTTGCTCAAATTTGGTTTATGGCATCCACGCCCAACTTTAGTAGGGCCATTTTAATATTTTTAAAATCGAAGACTTTTTTCATGCCAACTTGAAAACGGCTAAAGTTAGGGGAAAACGGACAGTGGATTTGGCTCCGCCTCGATTTTGACACCCTTATTGCACCCTAAAAACGTGACATTGAGTTGGATTCCTTAGTGTATATAGTTGAAAACAAAATTAACTGACA
Source organism: Frankliniella fusca (assembly GCA_029379305.1). Lineage (NCBI taxonomy): Eukaryota > Metazoa > Arthropoda > Insecta > Thysanoptera > Thripidae > Frankliniella > Frankliniella fusca. The sequence goes on from JAHWGI010000302.1 coordinate 213,400, forward strand.
TTCTAAACATTGATGACTTTGGCTTTACTAAAAGCTGATATTCAGCATTAAGCACTACATAGAATAGACCATTTTTGTGATATCATTATGATATCACTTTACTGATTTGTCCCAATTATCAGAATGATATCAAAAACTGATATCAAATTCTGATATCAGCTTACTGATACTCTGACCAGGGGTTCCAAAAGTAAGTTTCCTTCAATTAAATGAGATAAAATTGTTCGTGTACATGTACTAAAACAAAGTAAATCAAAAAGTCTATCCAAAACAAAAGTTTTTTAGAAGTAGAGTAGACAAAGCTAGGAAAACCAAAGAAATTTCCTTAATGCGTGGATATGTGTGAAGTCTGTATGGAACATGTATGACACACACATGTCATTCGCATGGTACATACAAGCTCAAATCGTATGGTGACATACATGTCTGCCACATATGTAACATACCTTTTTAGAGTTTCACGGGTCCCTATTGTCTTTACCTGGAAAGTAGGCTTATCGTTGTATGAAACCCAAACACCATGAGATTTTCTCACATTATTATACTGTGAATGGAGGAATAAGCATTCTCGACGGTTTTGAAAAATGTCAAGGTTATATAAAAAAAAAAATGGTTTAAATGTGTAGATACATTTGCTCTAATTTTACTAGTTGGCCTACATAACAACATTTCAATAATGGCCTAAAAGTGTACACTGTTAAAAAAATGTTGAAAATTCACAGCACCTCTGTTGTGAAAAAAGTTGCCAGAACTCTTCGTTAAATTACAACAGTCCTCTGTATTTAAACCAGAACTCTTCGGGAAATTACAACTGTCCTCTGCTTGGTCCTCTGTATTTAAGCCAAAACTCTTCGGGAAATTCCAACTGGCCTCTGTATTTTAATCACGACTTTTCAGGAAATTCCAACTACCCTCTGTATTTAAAATAGACTGGCTTCAAAAATATGGCCGACTGGCCGACAAAATATTTCACTTTGAGGCAGCAAAAGAGTCATTTTCTGATTACAGAGAAGTGTTGGGATTTCACAATCATTCCGTATCGAGGAAGTGCTGGGAAATCACAATAATTTTTTAACAGTGTAGGCATTATGAAGTGCACAACGAGGGTGCCCAACTCCAAAAAGCTTGTTCTCCAGATTACCGAACAAAGCTGATTACCAGGGATTACCAAGAGATTCCCAAGCATTACCTATAGTTTAGAAAGGATTATTAACCGATTATCAGGGATTACCAGCGATTATCAGGGATACTAAAAGATTACTAGGGGATTGCCGGGGAATATAACAAGAGAATATCAGAGATTCCGGGGAAATTATAAGGGATTACCGAGTAATTATCAGTGATAACCGGTGATTACCGCTGATTAATAGGGGAAAGAGAAAGTCGACCCCACCCTCCGCCTGTCTTTCTCTACTGTGTGCTGTCCAATTCTCGCAAGCGACCGACTGTCGCAATGGAGTGGGGCGGGGTGGATTGGCGAGGGGAGGGGTGGGGTGAGGTGGGACGCAATGCAGACGCACAAGCCAGCTGGCTGGCCGCCCCGCCGCCCAGCGCCGTCAATCGTCATACGCCTTACAATGCCGAACGGCCCGAGGGGTCGGGCGGGGCGGGACGGGCCTGAGGGAATTTCCCGATAATTGTTTGTGAGACGCTGCCGAACGTTCGCCATGCGGGTCCCGCCCCGCCTCGCCCCACCCCGCCCCGCCCCGCGCACTCCCGGCAAAGGGCCGCGATGGGCCGCCCTCCGCGCCCCGCAGTACAATGGCGCGGAGAAAACGATGTGATAGATTTTTACGGCGGCGCCGCATATATAGGCTCAAACGGCCACAAGGCAGCCAGGGCGCGCCTTTTCCGTACCTGGCCCACGCCATTCCCATACTCATCTCATATGGTCGGCAGAAAATGCCACCGTCGTAACATAAACATACCAAAATATTAAAAAAATATATATGCAAGAAAAGTCAGGCGCACATGTGTAGGAAAATGAGAAACCGAGCGTGGTTGTGCAGCAGCTGCATGATGGAAGCTAATTTCCTGAAAAGTCCGCTGAAGAAGTCCGTTATGATATCCGCACAGTGACGTGCTGGGGGAGCACGATTTTGTGGTTGTTGTATTTTCGTCCCGGGAGCGGCGGAGAGAGAGAGAGAGAGAGGGGGGGGTGGGAGCGATAATGATGGCACGACAGAAGTTAAAAAATGGCGGCAGAGGTGACGGTGCGTACGTCAATGAATCATCCCCCCGGCCGGGCTGGGACGCGGGTGAATTATGACACTTGAATGACGTCACTTCGAAGGGTAGCAGGAGCAGAGCGTAGCGTATTGGCGCGCCGCAGGGGAGGGCTTCACACCGCGGCGTTAATTTATGCTCAGAGTATATGAAGAAGACATATGTATAGAAGAGGGAAGGAGGGAGACGGAGAGGAAAGGAGAGAATAACAGTGGGAAAAAATAAAACGTTCCCCTTATATTGGCTGGGGTCCTGGGCGGTGGCAGGAGGGTCAGGGGTCGGTGGGCCGCCTCCGTGCGGACCTCGAGAGAAACCTGGTGCGGCCACCACCCGCCGGCACCTCACCAGGCAGGCAGGCCCTGTACCCCACCCCGAGCCGGCACGGTGAAATGAATAAGGCATGAAAGGGGAAAAGCACTGGTTGACGGCGAGGTCCCGGTCCCGGTCCCGGTCCCCGCGCCTCCCAGCCAGTCGGGGAGCATCTAGAGGGAGCGAGGCCGGGCGGGCCCAGGACGACCGGGACGGCGGATCCCTCCCCTCCGCGGAGCTGCCACATCGCGTGGGATCAAGTGCAGCTGTTGATGTCTCGCAAGGAACTGATTTAAACCAGAGCGGTCGCGGACCCGATCGGCCTCAGCTTCATCCTACCACCCCAGCCCGCGGCCACGCCGCCCGCACCCACACCAGGCGCGACTGGAGGGGGGCCAGCGTACTCCAGACTTCGGGTTGCCTTCATATAGGGGTTGAGTCGCGCTATTTGCCTACTTACCAGGCTGCTATCTAGTGACGAAAGGGGAGGGGGGAAGGGGGATCGCTGCTGGCCCGTCATAACCCACGAGCCCGGCCTCGGTGGTCTCTCCCCCCGTGGGGATGTGTTTCCTTCCAACAAGCTCCGCCATCGCCGTGTTTTGTCATGAATGTTTCGGCGCCGTCGGCCAGGCCCGTGCCGTCCCCCCACCCCCAACTCTCTATTTGGCCTAGGCCACGCGCAAAAACAATATCACAAAGCTGAGCTCGTTTGCGCGTCCGGTTTAGAATCGCGACCCCAACTGGGGCAATTCAATGCTGAGGTCACGCGCTCATTCCCGTGTCCACGCGCAGGGGTGCGGACGGGGCCGGCCGCAGCACCCCGGAATAAGATACGAGGAATGCCCGACTCGCAAAAAATATTGTGCAATACACCAGGGATTACCGATCGATTGCCACAACATAAAATACTTGCAAAGAATTGGTTCGTATATTGCAAGCTATTTTCTTTAAAAACTGCAAATAATTTTGAAGCAGTAAATTACGAACCAATTCTTGGTAAACTCATAACCTATTTCTTTGCAACACAAACCAATAGCTTGCAAGGATTCCAGTGGCCTGCAAAGAATTTCTTTGCAATTCGAGCAAAGTGTTGGTGATAGGAATATCAAATATTCTTCGCAATGTAGCAAAGAATTTAGTTTACAAGCATTTAACAATGCAGGGAATACCAAAAAAGTTACCATGAGATTACCCGGAAAGAGATGAGGGATGGGCCAGTTCGGATTTGAATGAACTCGAACAAAATTGGTCTAAAAAATCTTCGAATATGCCTGGCCACTGGCAGTGCTTGCGCGAGAATGGAAGTTACGTGGACGCCCCGGCCACGGCCTTGCTAGGGCTAGGGGAGGGAGGGGGGTAGAATCGAGCAGAATGCCGAAGCCAGACGACCCTCTACGAAAGCCTCACGCTGGCTCGGCCCGGCTGCGGCTGGCACGACTCGGAGCAGCGGAAATGATATTTTGATGTAAACCATGTGATCGCTCGGGGGCCGGAGGGACGGGCGAGGCGAGGCCGATAATGCAGTGCTGCCACTTCACTTTATCGAGTCGTTCCGGCCGAAGACCTTCCTCTCTGATCGCAGTCGTGTTTATCGCCAAATAAGTATTTCCGAAGGAAAGAAAGATACATCTGAGTGCGGATATGGCAAACTTTCTTGTTTCACGCGCGCGGATCAAAGGCGTGCTATGCTATGCACACTGGTTCATTTTCCCCGAGATTTTCCCAATGTACTTTCCGAGAAATAACATTTAGCTGAGCGGCGAGGTTGCCGTTGCTAAAATAGCCGTGGAATTCTTTAAGTAATTATTTCCTCCCAAGACTATTTAGCAAATCCGTAATTTTTTTTCTGCTTAGCATCATGTATCATGTGAAGCTAGGCTAAATTTAAACATCTATTACTATAGTTTTTTTTTTTTAAATTTCCGGCGTGAAGGCTTGGATAAGCGTCCAATAGGTTGGGTATGGCGGTGTCGGCGACTGCCACGCGTGAGCCGTATATGCGGGGCGCGACCCGCTAGGCCTATAACGCGACAGCCCATTAGCAGGGGGGCCGCGGGTTGGGCGGGGCTGGGTGTGATGGGATGGGCTGGGCTTTCCCCGCGGCCCCCGGACCTCCACACTCCGGTCACGGAGCGGGGCGGGGCGGGGCGGAGTGGGGCGGGGCGGGGCGGGGCGGGGCGGGGTGGGGCGGGGTGGGGCGGGGCGGGGCGGGGCGGGGGCGGGGCGGGACGGGGCGGGGCGGGGTGGGGCGGGGCGGGGCGGGGCCGAGCTGGCCGACGCGCGGACCTATGCGCCGGGGATGATTGGCCATCCAGCGCGGCGGGCAGGGCGGCTGACAGGGTCGCCCATCCTAATGCAGCATTCAGACCGCAGCGGACTCCCAATTCCAATCTCGACGCAGAGGTATTTATAGGAGAATAAGCGCAAGGAAAATGAGGGGGGGGGGGGGAGCTCATCGAGCAGCACAGTGCGTTTTAATTATACTGAGAGAGAAGAGGCGCGCAGTCGGGATGCAGGGATGGTGGGGCACGGTATGCGGTATGATATAGCGGGGTACGATGGGGTGGGGTACGGCGAGTGTTGTGGGGTTGGATATGATGAGGCACGGTGTGGTACGGTGGGTTGGGGGTTGGGGCACCAGGAGAGCGCGCTTACGGTTAATCAGGTTCGCAAAAGCACTGCGCCCGCGTGCAGTCCAAACACACCCGCACACGGAGGGCGGCGCTGCCGGCACACGTGACCAGCGCCGTACGCCCGGACCGTGGCGAGACGAAACGCAAAGGGGAATTTTCAAACGGGTTGCCATTTTAACATCTACAAGTATCCGCACACCTGTACGTGTCCCTGGAAAAATAACAGATAATTTCATAAAGCTATCGTATAGAAAACCAGGGAGCCATTCAAAATACGGTGGCGGCAAATCGCCTGGTTGTGCTAACTACAGAGAAGGCTAGCCCAGACATTTTTGTTGTTGATGTAGCCAGTTCAACCATGTGAGTTTTGGCTCAACAATATTTCGCATGGTTTGGCCGTTGTATGTATAGTTGTTGCAGCAATCTATTTTTCTGAGGGTAAGTGAAAAGTGAAAAGTCGGCGTATTAAGTGCCTTTCGTACACTTGGATTTCCTACAGAATGCTGTGCGCCGCAGACCCGTAACACTGTTACGTGTTCTGCGGAACGCCCGGAACACCGGCGTGTCCCGCTTCGCGCTTCAAACGGCACATGAATGCGGTTTATAAATATACGAACCGAACGAGCGTCCCGTCCACTTGGTCCACTGCACGGTGCAACGCCGCCAATACAAAACTTCGCTCGTTTCTTCCATGCTACTGTAACGAGCGCCTCGGCGGACCCTGCCCCGCCCCGCCCCGCCCCGCCCCGCCCCGCCCCGCCCCGCCCCGCCCCGCCCCGCCCCGCCTTCCCCCCGGCCGGCGTTCAGAGCCACAGCGGCGAAATGACCCGCCTGTTGCTCACCAAAGTTCTGACAACCCCCAATAATGGGTCATATTGCCTTGGGGAGAAGCAGGGCGAGGGTGAGGTAGGTGAGATGGGCTGGGCTGCTACCCGACCGCGTAGCACCAAAACATATGTTGCGCAGCACATGGAGAAAGCTCACCAACAAACATTTACTATTCACTGGCCTGCTTTCATCGAGGAGAACAAATGTTTTAAAACGTCTCCAATCCGGATTGCACGAAGCGACTACCGGGATCTCCGACTGCGCTGCGCTCCAGCCGTTGTGCCCAGGGTCGTTTCAGCGATAACCAGCAAACTGCGCGCCATCGTCTTTCGTTTTGCCCCACTCACTCGCATTTCAGTGCAAGATAAAGCACAATGTCTCTCTGTAATGAGCTGAGTGGGGCGGGGGCCGCCTGGGCGCGCTGCCGGGGCGCGGCGGGGGCCCAGCCGGGGCGTTGGGTCTCTCATGGAGGAGCGTCCCCGCGCATAAAGCGCAACGAACCCAAGTAATCCTCCTCATAATGTGATACCGTCCTCCCCTCGTAATAACTTCTCGCAGCGCTCGAGGGGGCGGCGGGGGAGGGCCGCGGGGGCGACGGAGAGAACTAGCGCCCGCTCCGCGTCACCTTCAGCATAATACATATTATTTTGTTGGGGTCTTTGGCGGCCGCACTGCGATAGGGGTGGCGGGGTGGTAAATAGAGTCGTGAAGTTATGGGTCCCAACGCTGCACGAAGCTGCATAGATTGGTACTACGTACAGGAGAGGGGTGGGGGAGGGGGCGGGGAGGCGGAGGGAGGGGGAGCTGTTCGCGGCAGACCAGCTTGTAGCGTGTTGGAGACAGCGACACGCCACCCGCACTGAGACTGCAGAGGACGACGCGCGACTATCGCAAGAGGAAAAGGCAACGTAAGGCAGACTAAGATAAATGTCTACGAACTTTATCGTGCTTTGTTTTCTTATAAGCTTCCATAATTATTCACAATTTTGGTATAGAGCTGAGCTAAGATAAATTATTTGAGGGCTTTCGAGAAAGATTATTTCAAAGACTGCAAAAGTCGATGTGCAGCGAAATGTTCAATTACGAGTTGAGTGTGACGACAGCAACGATCCGCAGAGGAGAGCTCGGTAAACCTGAACGGCAGCACCCTATGCTGCTGCCATGCTGCGGGGCGGGGCGGGGCGGAGAGGTCGGACACTTCCACTTCACGGGCGCGGCGCGAACCGCAATCTGCAGCCATTAGCGGGAGGCGCCCCAGGACAGGGCAAAGCACTCAGGGCGGCGTCGCGTCACCCCCTGACAGTCCCAAAGATAAGCGACGCCGTCCCGTAGCGTCCCGTCCGGCCGGAGAAGTCGGCTAGGATACCGAAGAAAGTGACGGGGGAGGAGAAAGTTTTCCTGCACCGGAGTGGAGCGTCCGTAAGGGGGTCAGCGTGTCTCCTGGTCCAAAAAGAAGAAGAAGAAAACCCCTGACCGCCATGGGATCTTTTGGTGTTGGCGACCGTCTGATAAGCTGAGGAATACCTTGGTTTTCAGGCAACGGTGTTGCCTTCTAAAATCAACACTAAATTCAACACTTATGAGCGCGACAGTTGAATACGTTAGATTACACTGTTGTCAGTGAATAAGGAGGGCAAGGCCTGCTGCAGGTCCTCCTGCGATAATAGCTACGCCGCTGGGTCGGGTGAGGTCTTATCGCGAAACGGGGAATCTGGCGCTGATCCGGGACCGTCATTGTTATCGCATCGCGAGAGCCGAGTTGACCCACGAGTTGCTCCAGTCTGGCTCGAGAGAGGGAGAGGTGCAATATAATCTGCCCTGAGGGCCGGAGCAAGGCTGGGCTCTACCCTGTCAGAAAAAGTTGGCCGCTGGTGACGGTCTTTGTGATGAGTATGTTGTCTGCAGACAAAAGTAATTGTTTTCAGAAACAATCTGACCAAAGTCGTTCTCTTTCACCCGTAATGGGCCAGACCCAGGCACTACTACTTAATACCATGATGTGACCAGTTGTACAATTTAAACAAAATTGGTACAACGTGTTGTAGCAGTTGTAGGAACTTATAATGATGCAAAACACTGTGAAAAATAGTCGTAAGTTTACGGGAAAATTTTCCACGAAGTGCAGTTGTAAAATTACAATTGCAAATCGTAAAATTACAAGCACTATATATCGGCTTGAAATTCATTCACGAGCAAAAAAGGTCCATCGTAAATTTACAACATATTTCGTAAATCGCGATTTACAAAATTTGTCGTAAATCTACAAAGATATTTTTCACAGTGAAGGAGCAATTTGCATGGTAAAAGCAATGTCTGATTTTTGGAGGAAAAAGGGAAAACTTTGAGGAACTTCCGTAATTTGAGGGAAACCCCTCAGATTTTGCGGAAGGTTCCTCAAAAGATAAGGGAAATCGCCACAAATTTTGAGGAGACTTCCTCAAAATCTAAGGAGTTTTCCTCAAAGTATCCAAGGTCCTCAAAGTTTTCCCTTTTTCCTCAAAGAATCAGACATCGTATTCACAGTGTGTGAAAAGACATTTTTTTGTGAGCGTGCAGGAGCCACTCAAAATTCAGTAATTTGAGAGTAAAATTTGTGTCATAAAATTTGTAAGTGCTATTGGATAGGATAACAACATGTTTGGGGAACTTGGTTTGATAACACAACAACATATAATTTAATTTACAACTCTGTTTTTTTCAATAGTGCACTGCACTGTCAAGAGGACTCATGATTATCATTACCGCGATTCGAGCTGACACACAAAGCCAACAACACACCTTTATTTTTGTTCCAAAAAGTTTAAGAACTTTGCAAAATTCAGATCACAGTTTTTCGGTGAAATGCACCCTACATCAGACGTAGGAGCGAAAATATTTTCGCAAAATAAATTGCAATGCACTCACGAGAAAATCAAGCGCAAATTGCTAAACACGATTGCAAGATATTCTGGGCAGAAATGTCTCTGGTTGCAGACACCAGTAAACATCACCAGACAGACACACCCACTGCGCGCCTAGCCTCGCTGCCGGCAGGCCGCGGCTCGGCCCGGCTCGGCCACGTGCGGGAGCCAGGGTCCGGCCCGGCCAGGCCCACGCGAGGGCGCAGGTTGATAAAAGAGAACAGGACTCAGTGTTTCCGAGGCGATTGTACCTAGCGCCCGACGCCCGACGCACGCGCGAGGAACGGGTAATTCTAGATCACGGTTAGAATCAGAATTTGAGTTTGGACATTATTCGACGTGTATATGAAAAACTTAAGGAATGTCGATTGCAATCTGACCGGACATCTCAGTCTTTTTTCCCATACATTTCCTACATGTGCAAAGAATATCTACCCCAGCGTGAAGTACAGTCAAGTCCAACCCTTCCCTCCCGAGGTCTGCTGCCGGCTCGGCTCGGCCCGGCCCGGCCCGCCCCTCTGCGGAGCAGCGGGCGACAGAAAAGACCGGGGTCACGAGCGCAACAGGCTGAATGTCTCGGTAAGAAACACACCGCACCTCTCATTTTGTGTTCAGAAGTCTGTGGACACCGAAGGTTTACACTGTCAACTCGTGAGTCGATTTCCGACGTCACCTAACGTCGGGGGAAAACGTCGTTGAACAAATCTGATCACCCTGATCACTGGATTTCGCCCCTGTCGTCTCGTCGTCTCGGTATGAAAAATGAACAAAGTTGAATCAATTTTTGGCACGGCACCAGTTACGGCGCGTTCTATATTTTTTTACCTAGTGTATACAAGGTAGGAAGCAAAGTGCGGCACAACCCGTGCCTTGACCAGGGAAACCAGTCTTTTCCGGGAGAACGGTCTGCGTAAATTGCACATTTAGAGTGCGAATTTTAAACTTAAATCTGTTTGAGCAGGGTGAGTTTTTTAGCCCGCTCGAATAAGGGCTTTGAGGCTCTCTTTATATAAGCAAGAATCATCACTTTATTCTGGAGAGGTTACAAAACTGTTTCTCATACAGCGAGGGAAAACAGTAATCTTACAATCTAAAATGCCCTCACTCCCCCCCCCCCCCAAAAAAAAAACGTGCACTTTAAGCACTTTAAGATATTAAGTACCATTCTGCGCTCAATCCTATATACCCATGCAGCCTTGAACCAAGAACCAAGATGATGCGTTTAAGAGGTAGGATTCGAAAACAAAGTGGGTTTGATTTGAGCTCCAATATTCAAGTACCCAGGTACTTGATATTTTCAAGTCTCTGGGACTTGATTCAAGTATCGGGCATGATATAAGAAAAACATGCTCTTTTTTTTGGGGGGGGGGGGTGCATATGAGTCATTATTCTCACCCATGAGAACGAGGACTTCTCACACGTTTCCGCAAGTGCATCGCAGTTTCAGCCACGGCCGACTTTTTTACGGTGTGTCGGCCGATTTCATTTTCTTAGTGCATACAGCGCGCCTGCTCCTCCTCGAGAAAAGTCGGGATAACTTTCCACCGGCGCCACTTGGCAGGCTCCCCTCAAAAACAATGAAAACAACAACACAATAATCATAAATCTCCCTGGAGAGAGACAAGCCGGCAATTAGGGTTGCAGCTCGGCTCGGCGCGGCTTAGCCTTGTAGTGCCCCAGTCCTGCCTGGAGCTGCTGGAGCGCGTCCATGTTCAGACTTTCACTTTTCAGACTGACCCTGAAAAGCTATTCTTTCGCCCCGCCCTGCCCTGCCCTACCCTTCCTGGCCTGCCTGGCCTGCCCCAGAGGGAGCGTCTTGTTTTCCAAACACTTGTTCGGAGATAAATGGCGCTCGACGATTCAAAAGAGATTACGAGAGACTTGAAAAATCGTTTTCTTTGAGAGAGAAGAAACGTGATTTACAACAGCGACACATTTCCCTGCGCTCCACAGTTATGAACTGAAACTCAAACAAAACAGCAGGTGCGGGCGACACGGAACGTGTTACTTTGAGGGAATGGAGCGGCTCGTTGTCCTAAATCAAATGAATCTTCATATTCGGATTATTAATTATTTCTCCTTTTGGTGCGGTTATTCCATTTCAAACTCAGCGCGCGCGCGCGGCGGGAACTCGAGCGATGCAGTGCGCACTCTGCAACGCTTTATCCCATCCATATGCCATTCCGGTTTAATGCGGATGCGGCCGCGGAAGCACGCGCCCCGCCCCGCCACGCCGCGCATACATAACAAATTTCGCTCGCCCAGCCAAACGGACGGAGGAGATGTGCCCGCCACGCTCTCCCCCTTCCCCTAAACTTTAATACACATTAACGCCTCGTGGGAATGTGGCGCTCTAATGGCCGACCTGAAGTCCTTATAGCGCCCCCCATCCCGCGCCTCCTGTCCACCACCGAGCAGCTGGTAAACCCCAAACGCGCGCAAATCCCTCGGTGAAATATGAAATAAACCATAACACGTGCTCCTTGTTTTTGTTCCGGCGATAACGAGCGCCCAGGGCCCCGCCCCGAGTCCCGGCCCGGGTCCGGGTCCCCTCTGCTCCACTCCCCAGCCCCAGCCCCAGCGGGCCCGACCTGCCCCGCGCGGTGTGGACACTGGTGTACAGGGAGGCGGGGAGGGGCTGGACTCGCCACTAGGTGGTCAAAGTCCAATTGCTTTCGGCTCCAAGTATATCTAACTTATATAGCTTGCGCAAACTCTTATTGAACGTTCTCCCCGATTCCGGAAAAAAAAAAGGCTCTGGCGTTCCATTTTTTTTTCTTTTTCCTTTGTTAAATTGGTTAAATGGTGTTTGAAACGAGCTACCAAATGGAAGGTACTAGATCGCTTGTTTCCTTTCGGCACATAAGAAAGCATCGAGAGGAAGTAATACGAACGAAAGCAGATACAGAGAACAGTTCCTTCCGTGTTTATTTACTGAGCAGCACCTGCGAGGTTGAGATAAAAAGAAAGGGAAGGGAAAGGTGGAGCGGTGGTGGTGTTCGCAACGGGGAGTACGTCGGGTCACGGGCTTGGCAAGACGGAGAAAGACATTCACTGAAAATTTAAATAAGTCTCAATTCTCGCTTCTATTCATAAACGGACGATAATTATGACTCATTTGAAGGCAATTTTATGAATCTCCATATAGAGTGAATGAGGTTTATTTCTCACTTTTCGAGAAAAGGTAAAAATGGGGTAAAAGAGGGTAAAAGAAATTCTTACCCAATTAAAGCGCGACGAAAACATCATTTCTAAAAAAGAGGAAGGCTAAAAAGTATCGCTCTTGGTGGTGCACTCTAACCTTTAGCCTAATGGGGTTAACAATTCTCTTCCTTAAAATGTGTGCAAGGACAAGGTTTCCTCTCTGTTTCCAGACAATATGGATTCGTTGGTTTTCAAAGCTTATTTCGCTCACGTGGGAGTTGCCGCCACCGCGCACCGCGGGACCTAGCGGCGCGTGGCGAGGGAAACGCTATCCAAATCGAGTGCGAACGCGACAAGGAAATGCGATTCTCGCACTTGAGCGGGCGCGTCCGACGCCCGTGGGACACAGAGGGAGAAAGGAGGGGATGAAGAGGAGGGAGGGTCCTCCATCAATCGTCATCCACGCCACCGTTTTCCTATACACCATTAGAATACAGCGCCTGATACTACCGCGAGCGCCGTGTTTGTACTTCTGCGGACATTCGTTTGCGCACAGTACAGCAGAGTACACTCCGGAAGGCCGGCACGTCACACGCCTCGACTCAGGGAAGGTGTCCATAGCAGGTCTCTTCGATGCCACTGGAGGGAGATCCAGGACTAAAGTCTTGAGTTCGTCTTTGGCAAACAGAAAGTTACGTCAAAGGCTGAGCGAGCACGCTCCGAGGTAGGAGCTAGACAGGACGAAGCATCGGGGTGGACGCCGTTTCGCTTCCCGCGCTCCAGTCTGCGCTCCTCCAAGGTGTGCAGTGCAGCCATGTGCAGCCGAACGGTTTGCCAAAAAGAAACGGGGCGAGATAAATTGTCTCGGCCTTCTCCACGCCGCCTTCCTGATGCTGGGTGTGCCGGGACCCCGCACTATGACCCGCACCCGCCTTTTTGTGCACGGCGCACACCACTCCAGCTCGGTTGCAATGCTCTCATGCACTTTTCCTTTGGGCAGGCCGGCGGCGCAGACTCCCCTTGCTGAGGGCGGCGGAGGCGGCGGGGCGCGGGCCGGGGCCCGGCGGGGGGCGGTGGGGCAGCGCAAGCAGCGCCCATGGAGGCCGATGAGCCGCCCCCTACCACGGGGACGGCGCTCTGGGACACCAACGGGACCACCTCGCTGCACAACGCCACCAACGCCACCGTCGTAAGTGCAAGCAGCTCGCAGCTGTTGCGAGGGTTCCATCACTTGTAACGTTGAGTACCTTTGTCCGATAATTACTAGTGATCACATCGCACATCGCCAAAATTTCTCCTTTCATTGTTTTTCACGCTGTTTTGGATTTTCTCTCGTTAAAAGTTTGATATAAATTTCAAAGTTTCTTTGAAACTTTTACCGAAAACTGTTGGCGATTAATGGTAATCGGTAATCGTGAGTATGTTCCTAAACCGAGTGATGGACCCCTCCAGCTTCAAGCTGATGGCGGTCAAAAGTGCTTCTAAAAGAGAAATAGTGAGACACCATGTTGTGGCACGCAGTCCCCATGCGCCTCGTGGCCCGCCTCCAGCCTGCGCGATGTCACGGACAAGACGTACGCGCTGGTGGAGTTCTACTGCGCGGCCACGCTCATCGCCGTGTGCGCCGTGTCCGTGCTCAACAACGCGTGCGTCCTGCTCTCCACATGCTGGATCAAGCGCCGCCCGCTGTCCACCACCATGCGGATCTCACTGTCCCTCACCGGCGCCGACACCATCTCCTCCTTCTTCCTTGGCGTTTCCTACTTCCTCAACAACATCCTCAACAGCGTGGCGCCCCAGGACACATTCGACGTGGTGAGTTTGCTAGCGAACAGCTCTGAATTTCGTCGCAAAAAATAACATTATTCTTTCTAGACATTTTCAGAGTTTATGTAATTTTTTCTTTAAGATTTTTTTTTCTGCAATACTCTTAAACATTTCTTGGGTTTTACTTCATTGTTTTTTGTTTTTTTTTTGTAATTTCTTTATTTTAATTTTTCTTGCATTTGTCTTACTTTTTTTTGTTCGTTTTTTTTTTTAATTATTTTCTCCGTTTTCCTTGATTTTTTTTTCCCCTGAATGCAGGTGTTCCACGAGAGCGCGTGCTACCGCGTGTTCCCCGAGCGGCTGACGTGCGTGAAGCTGGCGCTGGAGGCGCTGCGCCTGGGCGCCGTGCTCGTCACCATGCTGCACCTGCTCGCGCTCGCCTCCAACCACTACCTGGGCGCGCTCCGCCCGCTGCACTCGCACGTGCGCCACGCCTACCTGTGCGTCGGGCTGGCCGCCATATGGATCCTGCCGGAGGCCACGCTCTTCGCCTACTTCGCCTCCTTCGAGGACGACGGGTTCCGCGCGCCGGGCAACTGTGGCTACCAGTGAGTACGGGCAGCGAGGGGGTCCTGTGCGAGGGGTCGACAACTCCCCTTAGCCGTGTGCGAGGGAGTAAACGTATATTGTAATCAATGATGCAGGTAAAATGTACCGGGTGTCCCAGAAAACACACGGCAGTGTTGCGGGTCTGCCTACCCACTCCGGCCGTAAGGCGCCATAGTCCCTGCAGCTCTGGCGAGTATGCAATCCCGCAACACTGCCGTGTGTTCTCTGGGACACCCGGTATGTAATATAAAATAACATAAAGTAATAAAGGGGCAATAAAGAGGCAAAATTGTGGTAATATACAAGTAAAAATATATGGTAATAAACAGGTAATATACAGGTAATAAAGCCACTGCGTACGAAGTAATATACGAGTTGTCGACCCCTCGGTCCTGTACCCGAACGTTACAGGCGGGCGTAAGAGTTTCGCGAGTAGCCTAACTGCGAGAAAACGTGTTTACGCTAGTTTTGACGAGTATTTCTTAATTTTTTCCCCCACAAGTTATGGCGAATTTTCACGATTATCTTACAATTTTCTCGTACACGACGAGGTTTTGAGTGATGGTCCCCCTCGGTATGCGGAATGTGCATTGACCGCCTCAAACACCGGATTTCGAGAAAAACGCTGATATTTTACAAAAACATTAAATTTAAAACATTGCTTTGCTTCGCAGATTTCTGACACACTACAACTTCCACATCACATTCTCCCTCTTCTTCTTCTTCGTCCTCATGATCATGATCTGCATCTACGTCCATATCTACGTCATCGTTCAACGGCACGAGCGGAACCGGCACCGCTTCCGGCGGCCGGGCTCGAGCCACCAGCGCGCCGAGCTGCGGCAGCTCAACGGCCGCGCGCACAAGCTCGGTGAGTGAGAGACCAGGGCTGAGCACAGGGTTGAGCACATGGCTGAGCACAGCTTTGGAGCACAGGACTCAGCACAGGGCTCGAACCACCAGCGCGCCGAGCTGCGCCAGCTCAACAGCCGCGCGCACAAGCTCGGTGAGTGACAGACCAGGGCTGAGCACAGGGTTGAGCACATGGTTGAGCACATGGCTGAGCACAGCTTTGGAGCACAGGACTCAGCACAGGGCTCGAACCACCAGCGCGCCGAGCTGCGGCAGCTCAACGGCTGCGCGCACAAGCTCGGTGTGTCACATAAGCTTGTCAGAGTGAAACAAAAATGAGTACCAGCGTTGCCAAGTACAATGATGACAGCATTACAGAAAAGCGCAGAAAAGCATAGTGGTAAATCACATCATCCCTGCGGGACTGGAGGGGAGCACATTTTCCCCAGCGACAGAACCTTTACTCCCCCGAATCCAGCCAGGGCATTTTTACTCCCCCGGGTATGAGAAAACAGTGCGCCTTGGATGGCTGTGATTGGTCCAAATCCCGATTTTTCTCATACCAGCAGAGAAGCAGAACGCAGACACCAAAGACACCCAAGACAGCCACGTATCTTGACGCAGCTAGGGCTCCAAACCCTCAGGAGCCTATCACTCCCGGTGTGGCGGGCCCTTGCCAATGCCTGCGCTGTTGATTGCAGTCCAGCGCGCGGCCACGGACCCCGGGGCCGGGGCCGGGGGCGGCGGGGACGGCTGGGGCGCGGCGGAGGCGCCAGGCCCGGACCCCAACGGCGGCGCTGGAGGCGCAGCGGGCGGGGACCACGGCGCGGCCTCGGCCGCCACCAGCCTCATGCGCAGCGCGCGCTCGCGGCGAGGAGGTGAGTAGTGTCCTCTCTCTCTCTCGCTCCTTACGGCCGTGTCCCATGAGTGCGACAAGGACAGAGAGGCGAAACCGCGGAGCGGGATGGAATCAATCTACTGACCCGACCCGACCCGACTGAGACTCGCAGGGCTCAGGGGGTGCCTGACCAAACACAGGGGGCACATCGCGGCGAGTTGACGACTGGCTCTGGCTCTGGCTCTGGCTCTCTCTCTCTCTCTCTCTCTCTCTCTCTCTCTCTCTCTCTCTCTCTCTGAGTCTCTCAAGGCCCCACCTCCGACCCGTGCCCGCTGCTCTGCCCACAGGGTCCCCCCAGTTCCGGCGGAACAAGAAGGCCATCGTGACGACCCTCTTCATCCTGGGCTCGTACCTGGTCGGGTGGATGCCGGGCGTCATCTCCTTCATGCTGGTGTGCGACAAGGACTGCCTCATCCCCAGGGACAGCCTGCCCAGCAACTCGATCCCCACGCTGCTCATCTTCTGGTCCGTCAACATGCTCATCGTCATCAAGACGCTGGCCAACTCCTTCATCTACACGTCCCGCATGAAGGAGATCAAGGTGGGCGGCGGCGAGGGTGGAGGAACGATACCACAAGGTTGCAACAGGGTTGAAGGAATCCTCACTCACTTTTCATAGCGACAATAAAAAATGAATGATAAGTCTGATATGGGCGCTAACATGAAGTATTCTCTACTTTTGCTATTCCTGCTCATGTAAAATATTGATAAAACAGACTGCCTACTTCACTGCAGACCCTCAAATCCAATTTCTCACCCAAAATGGATGAGGAGACTTTTCCATCCTTAAAAGGAGTGATCATTTTTTAGCCTCACTCCCTTCGAGCGAGATATTTTTTTACCTCTCTCTATTGGAGAGAAGATATTTTTAGCCTCACTTTATTTGAGCGAGATTACAAAATTCTTCCTCAAATAGAAAGAAAGTAATAAAAGTAACAAAATTGCCCAAAAAATTCTCACTCGTATGGAAGCCGAGGGGTCCACTCGATGGAAGCAAGAATTAGAACTCAAGGTGCCCCCACAATGAACTCATCGGGAGGTGACGGTTCGAAATTTTGGGTATTCGGAATTTAATTCCTGCTTCCCCCTGCGCTTGTGCTCTCCGGGTAGGCCGCCACCTTCACACGAGTGCTTGGCGGGCTGGCCTATCCAGTTTGTCGCAGGCGTTCCGCCTCGGTAACGGCCATTGTGGGGGCGCCATAACAGGTTTCCAGTGCTTTCCATGCTTAAAAGGAGTGATCATTTTTAGCCACACTCCCTTCGAGCGAGATATTTTTTTACCTCTCTCTATTGGAGTGAAGATTATTTTAGCCTCACTTTATTTGAGCGAGGTTACAAAATTCTTCCTAAAATAGAAAGAAAGTAATAAAAGTAATAAAATTGCCCTAAAAATTCTCACTCGTATGGAAGCCGAGGGGTCCACTCGATGGAAGCAAGAATTAGAACTCAAGGTGCCCCCACAATGAACTCATCGGGAGGTGACGGTTCGAAATTTTGGGTATTCGGAATTTAATTCCTGCTTCCCCCTGCGCTTGTGCTCTCCGGGTAGGCCGCCACCTTCACACGAGTGCTTGGCGGGCTGGCCTATCCAGTTTGTCGCAGGCGTTCCGCCTCGGTAACGGCCATTGTGGGGGCGCCATAACAGGTTTCCAGTGCTTTCCATGCTTAAAAGGAGTGATCATTTTTAGCCTCACTCCCTTCGAGCGAGATATTTTTTTACCTCTCTCTATTGGAGTGAAGATTATTTTAGCCTCACTTTATTTGAGCGAGGTTACAAAATGCTTCCTAAAATAGAGAGAAAGTAATAAAAGTAATAAAATTGCCCCAAAAATTCTCACTCGTATGGGAGCGAGAATTAGAACTCACAGAATTTCAGAGTTCAGTGTTCAGAGTTTGTGTGGCAGTCTGAAATAAAACTATATTTCAGTTCCTCCCTATCTCTCTGCTTGGTCCGCAGGACGCGCGGCGCAGCATGTGTAACGCCCTCGCGCGCCGCTGCTGCCGCTTCCTGCCGCAGTCGGCGGACCCGGCGCGCGGCGCGCTGTTCGGCGGCCCGCCCACGGAGAGCACGGGCCACGCCATGCCGCGCGCCGGGGGCGGGGGCGGCGCGGACCACACGCGCGCCTCCGTGTACTCGCGCTCGTCCACGCGCAGGGTCAACCTCAACGGCGTCGGCCACGGCCGGCGGCAGGCGGGCGGGGGCGGGGCCGCCCCTCACCTGCTGGGGCTCGCGCAGTCCGACGTGTGAGGGGAGCGACCTGGAGGCGCTACCGTGACAATGCACGGCCTCTACAGCTACCCCGCGCACCCCGCGCGCCCCTCACCTGCTGGGGCTCGCGCAGTCCGACGTGTGAGGGGAGCGACCTGGAGGCGCTACCGTGACAATGCACGGCCTCTACAGCTACCCCGCGCACCCCGCGCGCCCCTCACCTGCTGGGGCTCGCGCAGTCCGACGTGTGAGGGGAGCGACCTGGAGGCGCTACCGTGACAATGCACGGCCTCTACAGCTACCCCGCGCACCCCGCGCGCCCCTCACCTGCTGGGGCTCGCGCAGTCCGACGTGTGAGGGGAGCGACCTGGAGGCGCTACCGTGACAATGCACGGCCTCTACAGCTACCCCGCGCACCCCGCGCGCCCCTCACCTGCTGGGGCTCGCGCAGTCCGACGTGTGAGGGGAGCGACCTGGAGGCGCTACCGTGACAATGCACGGCCTCTACAGCTACCCCGCGCACCCCGCGCGCCCCTCACCTGCTGGGGCTCGCGCAGTCCGACGTGTGAGGGGAGCGACCTGGAGGCGCTACCGTGACAATGCACGGCCTCTACAGCTACCCCGCGCACCCCGCGCGCCCCTCACCTGCTGGGGCTCGCGCAGTCCGACGTGTGAGGGGAGCGACCTGGAGGCGCTACCGTGACAATGCACGGCCTCTACAGCTACCCCGCGCACCCCGCGCGCCCCTCACCTGCTGGGGCTCGCGCAGTCCGACGTGTGAGGGGAGCGACCTGGAGGCGCTACCGTGACAATGCACGGCCTCTACAGCTACCCCGCGCACCCCGCGCGCCCCTCACCTGCTGGGGCTCGCGCAGTCCGACGTGTGAGGGGAGCGACCTGGAGGCGCTACCGTGACAATGCACGGCCTCTACAGCTACCCCGCGCACCCCGCGCGCCCCTCACCTGCTGGGGCTCGCGCAGTCCGACGTGTGAGGGGAGCGACCTGGAGGCGCTACCGTGACAATGCACGGCCTCTACAGCTACCCCGCGCACCCCGCGCGCCCCTCACCTGCTGGGGCTCGCGCAGTCCGACGTGTGAGGGGAGCGACCTGGAGGCGCTACCGTGACAATGCACGGCCTCTACAGCTACCCCGCGCGCCCTAGCGCGCCCCGAGCAGCACCCCCCTCCCCCCTGCAGAGTGTTCATTCGGGCGGGTAGTGGGACCCGGGTGTCTCCGAAAATGTCGGGTGTGAGCAGGACAAAGCTATGGTCCGGCTCGGGCATCTCACTCCCACTTGTCGTTTTCGGACGCGTCCGGGTCTTTTTACCCGCCCGAATGAGAACGCTACCCCCCTGGACCCGGAGCTCTGATGGACTCTATACAGTGTCGTGAGCCCATCCCGCAGGGACTCGACACCACCGCGCAGGATGTGCGTACGGGCCTCGCGAGAACAGCGCCAAAGTGCGATGGATCTGATCCCGTCCTGTGCCAGGGCACGAAGCGACACGCCGTTCAGTGCCAACAGTTTCTTAAGTTGACGTGTTTCCCGTGAGGAAAGGAGGGCATTCAGATGAAAGTCTCTCGAACTCAAGCAGTCAATCGCTTGCTTGTCACCCTCAAAAAGTTAACCGATCAACTTTAACAAAAGAAAAATAAGAAAAGCAGAACTTGACCAGACAGGTGAAAATTTTAAGTGTTGTTAGTACCTAAATAAGCTATAGGAGACCCGGCATTGGATATTGGAACTCTAAGAGGAAACTGAAAGACACTCAACTTTTTCGACTGTCCAAATACGACATGTTAAGATCTAAACTGAAATAGGTGGCAAAATGTTCATGATTCCAGAATCAAAACAAATACAGCAGTTAGTAATTTGAAAAATTACAAAGTAATTTTTAAAATACTGGACCACTAAAGGTACTTGAGCAATTCCTGAAGTTTTGAAAGAAAAGGCCCGTGGATGCTACTCTTGGAATTTCCTTTATCCAAAAAATTGGAACATTATTTTTATACGTTAGAGAAATATAGGTACAGCACTTTTTGCATGGTCAAAAGAAATCAAACCAACACAATTACTTTACTTAGTTTGGAGTAAATGTTTTAAACCAAAGATCAGGTAAAATCCTCATGAGTTCTGTAATTAATGAGAGACAAGTACAAACTTTGAATGTGATGAAAGTTTGATTGAATATTTTGGTAAGATGTGCTGTGGATGACTGAAATAAATGATAATGATTCTGTGATTGCCTACCCGCGCCTTAGACCTTGGAGCCCAAACTAATGACACAAGCCAGCACAGTATGAACTAAATATACAACTAAACTTACCTCCCATCCACTGCTGGCGTGAACTTGGCAGCAATACCCAGTTCTTTCAAAGATCTCTCCATTCTTAGCCTGCGTTCCGGTCTCCTCTCCAGGTTAATGACGTAGATCTCATCCAGACCGAGTGTATCTGGTTCCGGATACTGGATGTATTTACCCATAACATCACTAAGTGGAAGAGGGTCAAATTCCGCTGAAAGTACAGGAAAATCCAATTAATTACAAAGATTCAAAAAATACAATAGCTTCCGGATTATTTTGGTTACCATGAAAATTTTACCTAGGACTTCCAATTTCAGGTTTACTAACTGGTCATAGTCAGTTTCAAGTGGGTCACTTTGCTCCATAGGAATCATGACAAAACCATACATTAAGTCATTACAGACAAATAAAGGGATATCTGAAATAGAAAAGAGCACAGACATTAAGGGACTGAAATTTCATTCATGGTTCTCTTCATATAAGCCATATATCTACCTGACTTATTAGCTCCAACAGCAAACGTTATTATATCATCATGAGGTCCAGTATAGTTTTCAATCTTTTGAGGAACAAATGTAAGTTTGTTGGATATTGTTTTTCTAAGATCTATGATGACAGATGAATGAACCATAGGCACATGAAAACATCCTGTTTGCTCACGGTAATAAATTGGCTGGTACTCATCAGTTCTTTTGTAATAATATTCATCAGTCATACCACACCAAAAATTGGAATACATTCCATCAGATGCCAACATTGGTGCAGCTACAACTTTATCATTGGCTATGAGCTGCTTCAAAGCATTGGGCTCAGTTATAAATACATCACTATCCAAAAACTGAAAGCAAAAAATATAGACATACAGGAAAAGAAACCAATTTACTGTTGTGAATGAGTTTAGACATTCTGAAACGGACCCACACAAAATCAGCCCACAACTGCCTGGCAGTTTCAAGAGCTTCTTCACGCAACTGGATAACATGAGTAAATCTCAACGGTGTCCAGTGAGCTGGGCCCATTTCTTCTCCCAGCCGGAAGGGAGGAGATGAGAGGATCTCCGAACTAATTGAGTGATAATCATGGTTTTTCTGGACAGAACTTATCCAATCTCTAAGAATATCTGCTGTGTTATCTTCATTGTGATCACTGCGAATCCTGTTCACAAAAAGAGAAAAGGGAAGGTTACAATTGTCATGCTCATGCTCTCAGAGTAATTCAATACAATTAAAAAATATGTCCCATGAAGCAAGGCAAAAGTTAACGAGTGTGTTCAGCAAAATGGTATTTTTTTCCTTTACGAAATAACTTGGTTACAAATAACTTGTATTTGACTCACTATTACATTTAAAGTGCAAAAATAACTTTCCTTGCGGGAGCTAAATCTTACCACAGTGAAATGCGCGATTTAGGGTAATCCAGCCTTTCAACAAGAGTCAGAAAATACGGCAAGGTGTGGGCCTTGTTTCTGGCAAGAATGGCTATCATCACAGTGGGAGGATTCCGGACCCCGGTATGATCTCCATCAGAGTTCTGTCCACAGACTTCATGACAACAAGATAATGTTATGGCACTTAAACATAAAAGACTCTCAAGAAGATACATTGCAGACGGCAAAGATATGAGATGGAATGAGCTCTGCGAATTTAAATAAAGTTCCACTCTACTATACCGACGAGGAACTGTTTATCAACACATCAACACACCGGTAGTATGAGAAACTTTTTTCCGCTATCACTTTGTTTCTCATACTCCTCTGTATCCTCAACAATTTTCAATATTGACATTATTTTTGCAATTGGGTCGATCTGTCATCACAATTTGGTTATTTTGTTATTTTTTGTTGCTGTAATGCTGGAGAGAGAATTATTTTTGCCTGTATAAAGCAGCTGATGCTTTCGTTCTTATTTTCTCTTTCTGTGTAAAGGACAATAAAAGAAAACAAATATGGCTGATGTAGCTGATTTGAAGATTGGAAGTTCAGATTTCAACCCTGACAAATGTAGGTATTTTGGTCAACACCCTTTGACAATTTATGTTTTATATTTATATTCGGACTTTGTTTTACAATACTTTAATCACGATGATCAAAGGTGTGATTTCAGCAAGTGTGAAGGTTAGTGGCAACCTTGGATAACATTGGATTTCAATTTGTTTGCAGATGTCAGGGAACTTTCACAGCGATGTGTTGGTGGTCAAGAATTACAGCAGCAATATCAAAAGATTCAGAGTCTAGGAGAAGAAACAAGTGCTCAGCTGAAAAGGAATGTCTACCAGAACTATACGCAGTTTATTGATACTGCTAAGGAAATATCACGTATCCTTTTTTAAAAGCAAAAGCATCGTTCATCTTTAATTCTGAAGTGCACATATGTTAATATATTTGTGTTTTTCTGTATTTGTAAATGTCTGTGAACCTTAACTCTTGCGCAAGATCTTGAAAGTGAAATGTATCAACTGTCTCACTTGTTGACTGAACAACGTTCCTTGCTTGCTGCTTTAGCAAGCACATCCTTACTAGGGGGCACTAACACTGGAGGTGCCACAGGTGGAGAGAGTTCCACAGACATGACTGCTGAACCAGAGAAGCAGTTCCAAATAGAAGATGAAGAACGCAGAAGAAAGCTAACAGCAGCATTAGAAAAAGTGGAAGGCTGCGTTGTAAGTATGCAAAAACAAACAAAAAACTATCAACTTATAAAATGTTTTTTTGTTTTGTTTTCCTCTACTTTTAAATGTCCCCGTTTCTTATGTGAGTTTTCTAATTTCCTCCATCCTCTCACTTTTCTCTTCTATATGTTTTTTTCTATCCTATTATTCCATTAGGATTTGATGGAATCTCCTGCTAGGAGTCTCATTCATGAGGGTGATCTTTTAGAACTTGATCCAACAGAGGGCACAGCTATGCAACGCATGCATGCCTTCCTATTCAATGATGGTCTTCTTCTAGCACCTTGGATCCCAAACAGGTGAGGTTTTGCCAGCTATCAATTTGTCAGCAAAAGGACAGGTTTGGTCTGTGACAAACTTCTTACCATAATAATTATCCTCCCTTCACTCCAGACGAGGACCTGCAAGATATAAATTCCAGACACTCATTGAACTGGGAAGTTTTGCTGCAGTCAATGTTCGTGACATGGGGAGTGTTAAGACAGCTTTCAAGCTATTGGCATTCCCTGACACTCGCTTGTTTCAGTGCACAAGTAATCAAAGTAAGGTGAGTCAATCACCTCATAATTTTTGTAGTTTTCTCCTTTTTTCAATCTTTTTAACTTATAAATTATTTACTTTTATTAAATTAGAAAGAATGGCTCGAGAAATTTGAAGCAGCAAAGAAAGCTGCTCTAGCCCAAGAACAACCAAAACGCCAAGAGTCTGTTGCAACCTCAGAAACATCGCCGATCCGCAGTTCTAGTGTTGACTCTTCATCAGGAATGAATCGTATGTACAATATTTCAATCTATTCATAAAACTGTATCAAAATAAATTTTACCTTCTTGGTGTATTTTTACTCACAGCATTTGAGGAGAATTGTACTGTAAGCTCACCTGACATTGTGGAGTTGCCTGAATGGCTACTAGAGCTTCCAGAGGACCTTGATGTCTGTATAGCACAGAGACATTTTGAAGATGCATATGCTCTGCTTCAGAAAGCTAACCAATTTTCTTTTCCAACTAGTAAAGATCCTCAGCTCTTAGAGATCAGGTGAGCAAGATCTTATCATAACATGTTCTGTGTTAGGAACTTTTATTTTAAAAACATCTTAACTTACAGACGTAAAGTTGATGGGAGAGGGAAGGCATTAATTGAAGTTTTGATGAAAGAGTTGGAAGTCTCACCTGACAAATCGCTCCAAGGAGGTCTGCGAGCTGCGCGGCGAGCAGTTAGATTGCTAAATCAGTTAGGCAGGTCTTCCCAGGTAACACAAAATAGTTTATTTTTTTTCCTATATGGTTTTGTGGTCTCATTTAAATGTTAAAATATTGTATTGTATGATTACAGGCTTGTGATCTCTTCCTAAAATTGTGCAGTAGTATTTTGAAGGCCCAGTTAAGACGAGTGAAACGAGAAGGTGCTACTGTTGTTTATGTGAAGCACCTTGGTGGAATTTTCTTCTCCAACATGATGGATATGGCTAGTGAATTCCTTAGAGCTTTCCCTAACTCTCCAAGTTGTGCGTCAGGTAAAATGAAATAGTGAAAAGAAGTTTGTTGTTTGTTTTTTTTTTTTAAAGAAAAGGATCATTTTAAATAAAATATTTTATCTTTTCCTCTCTTAATTAGCACTTGTTGTGTGGGCTGGTTCAGAGCTGACACACCTCACTGGCCACTTGGTGAAACAAGTTTTTATGCCCCAGTCACCAATTTCAACTCTTTCAGAGTGTGTTGTGACTATTCGAGCACAGTGTGATCAGGTATATGTTCTACTATTTACTGTTCCAAAGAGAAAAACACTATTAAACTTTATTCTCTTATTTTTTAACAACTAATGTGAGCTGTTTTGTATAGTTAACATCCCTGGGTATTGATTTACGTTATCAACTTGATGGATTGCTGCGATCTCCACTTCAAAGAGCACTTAGTGATGCCCGAGACAAGGCTGTAGAGGCAGTTAAATTACGAGCAGCTGAGGACAAATGGCGTCCAACTAACCTTGGTAATAAAGATGCGTTGACGAAATTTGTCATGGAAACTGGATTATCGCCAAGTCAAATGCAAAAATATGTGCAAGGTAAAGGCAAGTTCATTTATGTGGTGTTAGCTTTAATTTTGACGTCTTTAGGTCACTACCATTAATTTTTAATTCTTGCAGGTGAAAGTTGGATTGTACTATCCGCAAGCACAGTTGCATTCACTAGACAATATTTATCTCTTCTTGAGGATTGCTTAAGACTTTGCACAACTGAGCTATCTCATACAGTTGATCAGGTATTAACAGACATGTTCAGTGCTCAGTTATCACATGTTGAGGTAAATCTGCAAAATGAAAAGTTGGGAAACCCTGAGGTAGGTTTTTTATTACTCTTTACGAGAAATCCACTGTACTGAAAGTCTTGTGCTGACCACATTCAACGGTAACTCTATTTTTTTTCCCGCCCCCAGAAATCATTTATTCAAAAGAATGCAGCTTTTCTCTTGGGTGAACTATTGCCTTTGGTGACCAAAACATATCAGGAGAGACTGAATAACCCCTGTCAGTCACTGGAAGTTTTGCAGTCTAAATATTCTTGGATGAAGCCAACTGATGGTGATGGTGAACCCTCACCAGCACCAGTTCCCACCAAACGTCCCACTCCACTGCCACGGACCACAGCACCCCGTCCTGCAGCCACCAAATACTCCACTCTTACCGAGTACATATAATAAGTAAATCAGACATTTGACTCAAAAATGTAACATGTAATACCTATTAATATTGTAGATGTATATCTCTTGTAATGCAACTTATCTGTGATCACTTAGAAATGTTCAACAAAAGCAACGTTTTATGTTGTTAATATTCTACACTTGATGTCATGCTGACTCAAAATGTCTGTTATACACTTACAGCGTCAATTCAAAAATTAATTAAGTATCTTGTGTAGTATGAATGTAGATGTACGATTATTGTTGTTGATTCCATCTGGAGATAAATTAAAATATATTAAATTACGATAGATTGTGAATATCTATTTAATGTACTTTGCCTTTTATCAACAAATTGTCAACAAGAACAGCAAAGAACAGGCACTTCAAACCTGCAGCTAGCAACAAATTACATGAAACAGTGGGCTCCAATGCAGATTATCACAGCTTCACATCAACACCGCAGTAATTTTGCAGGAAGTCATACATGGAAGCTTTGAAAGCAAATACTGCAATCGATTAGAGATGACAAATTTTGATTCACTCATAAACTTAAATTATAATTAATATGTACAAATTATCATAATAATTTAACTCCATCATATTAGGAGGTGAGAGAAAAAAATGAAATTGAATAATTCTAAAGAATACTCTCAATTTCCACTGCCAGTAGTATCTGCAGGAGCTGAGGATGATGATGATGCCTCATCAGGATGGTTTAACTTTTGCCTTTTCTTTGACTGAATGTCAGCAAGAGTTTGTTCTATGGATCTTAAATCTTTCTTGTTAGCACTTGGCACTGTAATAAGAATACTGGTTTAAGACAGAACTATCAAAACCATTGAAACCATTCATTGTTCAACCAAACCAAAAAACTTACCAAAGCCATACTGTTTATTTGTTTGAGTGACTCGTGCAGCATCCAAAGCAGCTTCTTTCCCAATAAGGTGGTGATATTTTTCCTGATAATTAGTTGCAGGAACAACTTCTGACTTCCTCTTTCTGCTTGCCTCTTTCTCTTCCTGCAACTCCTTTTCTCTCTGAACAAAATTTGAAGAATATAAATATTATTTTAGCAAAATTTTCAGAGCTTTGGCTTTGTATCTCTACTACTGTATTATTTTATTAGAGCAAAGCAAACTGACTCGTTCTGCTTCAGCTTGAGCTTTGATGGGATCCCATTCTTCTCCTCGTCTTAATGCAGCTAATTCCTCATCACAAGGAGCACACTCTTTCTTAAACAAGGTAACTGCTCTGTCAACTTCTTCTTCACCAAAGGAAAAAGCTGCAAGACCAGCAATCTCAGCCACATCATGGCTAAAAAAAAAAAAAGACCTGGGCTAGTAGAATAACTTGCTTACAATCACAATTACAATCTTAAGCACTTACACAATGCTACGAGAAACCTTATCCATAGGATCAAACTTGAACTTATGCTGAGAATCGTCTTGAATAAATTTGTTTATTTTCTGCTCAATCTGAAAAGGACAAGAGTTGATCGAGTTCAAGAGAGAGGCAAACTCAAAGAGTAGAATGGGAAAGGCAGGGAAGTACTATACCTCATTACGAAATGCCTGTAGGCGAGCTCGTTCTTCTTTCTGTTTCCTTTGAATTTCCTCTCTTTGCTCTAAAAGTTAACGTTAAGGCAAATTATTACTTGACCGGTATTGGTAAGATGAACACGACAATATGGAGGTATTAGAAGCTATATTAAGATGAAAGATAGACTAAAGAACACTTCCAAGGTAAATTTATTGAAATTTTTAACTTGTTCTCTAATTTGTTTTGGGTTAGGTACTGTAATAAACCTACTCACTTTTTAACAGACTATTCCTCTGACTATTCACTGTCGGAGGTTTGTCCATGGAGTTCAGAATTGACCCAAGCAAGTCCATCGTGTCAAAGTACAATAAATTACTGAGAAATATACGAAAATTAGGCGACAATGGCTGTTCTTGACTTTTACTTTTACCACAGAACTCTTCACAACAACAACAACATAGATGCAAAAGCAGAAAGATTATGTTGTTGTTGAATGCTCAGTACAAGAGAGGGCCTGGGAAGAGGCTTCAGCTTCAGTACATTCGGAGTTATGAGAAATTTTCTGTCCGTTAATGGGATGCTAGCTGTGGGTGAGGAAATAATTGCTTGTCGCTTTAATGGACTAGAGAGGAATGTTAAAATTTCGAAGTTTCGAAAGTTTTCCCTATTTTAAAACTTTGCATCAAATAAAATACTACGTAACTTTTTAAGTGCATTATTTATTTTTATAGGTACTTATATTTTATTTCGAACGACAAGATTCACAAATTACTATTAGTCCAGGCAAATTCTGTCGTATTGCCTTAACTTGGTCCAGGCAGGAAGCTCGAGTGTGTGCATATAAACTCCGTATAAGTACTAGCCTTCTTAGTGTTCCATTACAACATGAAAGCAGTTCATGGAGATCGCTGCACCTGTATGGCCATCCATTCATACTGCAGTCGGCAGTGCCGACTTTTAAATGTAATTCAAGAAGAGTTGTTGCATTGTTGTGAAGCAATGACTCAAGAGTTGGCCTTGGTAGATTAGCATGCAGATACCGCAATCCTTTGCCATCACCCCAAGGTGGAGGAAACTCAGGCGAATGATGCTCAGTTTCTCCATCAACTCTATCCACCCATAATCTTAGCCTGCGCAATTTAGGCATATACACATTTCTGAATATCTCAAGCCCCTCTGGACTGGATAGGGTAAAATCAATCTCCTCCACAGATGCTGCTGCTTTAACAAGCACTTCCTTAAGAAATGTGACATCATGATAATAAGTACTTCCGATAGACAGTTTGCGTGCCTGAAAGAAAACAAAATTAAATGAAGTTAAAGCACAAGAATCTGATCTGGAATTCTCCACTTTCTGAACAGTTACGTAAGGTGTACATACCTTTGGCAGGTGTTTTGAGTCGAGAAAATTTTGTGCTCTACGCTTGTAACTTTTCCGGAAGTATTCAAATAGACCACCATTATAGTCCTCTCTGTCTAATTCGATTTCAAAGGGGCCAATTAAATAGTTGATCCCATCTTCAGTTAAATCTTCTTCATCATCAGCAGAATTTTCACCATTATTCTCCAAGAAAATGTAATTCTCCTGTTTTGAATCTGGCTCTTCTTCTTTCATTGTTTGCTTCCAGCCCAATAGAAAGTCAGTTGGGTCATGAGACACCTATTAAAAATGGTATGTTAACATTTAAAATCCACAGTAACATAAAAGAAAGACTTAATACAGAAAAATTACCTTCCTCAATTTACCATTATGCCAGAGCAAAGCTAGGAATGTGTACAACAAGCTAATTTGTTTGTCACCAGATCCTAATGGTATAGAGCTCTTCCAGTCAATGTCATCATTTTGTTTGACTTGAAAGGAATAGGTGCCCGAATTTCCTACCATAACATCTAGGGCATCAAGATCTCCTTCGTCTAAGGAGTCTTTAGCGGCTTTTAGCCTGGTCAGCAAGGCAGGACCCAAACTCTCAAGTTCTTGTTCTAATTTAAATTTTGTGGAATCAGCCATCTGTAAAAAACGTTGACATTATTTTAAAAAATCATAAGCTTATTGCTCCTAAGAATTCTGACAAGCTTACACTACACCTGTTGTGCAACAATGTTGTTGCTGTGATAATAAAAGTAAAGCACTATGATACAAACAAATTGATTTACCCTCTGTGAATATTTATTGAATCCGAAAGAAATTGATCTTGGATGCAATCAAGAATTAAGGCGAGCAAATATGTAAAAAGAGCTCCCACACTGTCGCAATCGGCGTTTCGCTGTCAGCTGCTGTCAGCAAGCAACTGTGACTGGAGTCGTCTGCTTCTGTTTACTTGCGCTCAGTCATTTGTTTTTAGAGGAGAAACAGAGGAGAAAAAGCAGTGACACGAGCGGGAAATTTTGAAAATTGGAAATAATTCATTTTGTGATATTTGAGTACATTACGTATTTGGTTTGGGTTCGGTGAAATTTCGTATGTGACATATGTATTCTAACCTTACGTTACCCAGTTATAAATTCTTTAAGAAAATGTAAAAGACTTTCAGGGAAGGATCAATCCACTGATTTGGTTAAAAATATTATTGTTCCTCTTTAAAAATAAGTTTTGAGAAGCGGTTATGATTTTACAGTCAAAATAAATGAGTTCAGATTA
This sequence comes from Frankliniella fusca, assembly GCA_029379305.1. NCBI lineage: Eukaryota > Metazoa > Arthropoda > Insecta > Thysanoptera > Thripidae > Frankliniella > Frankliniella fusca. The sequence continues at coordinate 243,605 of JAHWGI010000302.1, forward strand.
CGGTTGAAATGAGCAGTAATCTCTTGCTTTGCCGTTTTCAGTTTTAATTTTCTTATAAAGGCGTCCCCACAATGGGCCTTATTACCGAGGTGGATCTACTGTCAGCGCCTGCAAGACACTGGGTAGGCCGACCCGCCGAACACGCGTGTGAAGGTGGCGGCCTACCCAGATGGCGGGAGTGCAGGGGACGCGGAAATAAAAGTCTTGGTACGCACATTTTCGTGTCGTTGCCTCTCGAAGAGTTCATTGTGGGGCCACCCTAGCTTTTATCATGAAGAGATTGAGTTATATTAATAAAATTGTTTACATTGGTTCAAATAATTATTATTTAAACGGATGTAAAAAGTTTTATGCTCTTGAGAAGAAATTTTCTAGCCTTCAACCTAAAAGTACTATTTTCTGAAAATTTTAAACATACAGTTTAAAAAAATACCCATAGTGATTCAACTAAGTAACTTATGATCTTTTGAAATATATCTTTGGTTTTTATTATGTGTGTATATTGTATATTCGGAGATAAACCCGGTCACACCGTTACAGCGGTGAGCACAATACTCGTTATGAACACAGTATCTGCAAAGATTCACTGTGTAAAGAACGGTAAAGAACGAGTAAACAAAATCGAATGCTAGACTTCGGCAGGATTTTATGACATTTAAATTTTACTTAACGAGAAATCCTGAAATCCTGCAATATAGAACGTAACAGCGAATAATCATGATAAAAGTAAAAGTACTTTTAACGCCGCGATCAGCCTCGCCCCTCCCACACTGGGAGAGGAAAGAGCGGGAGGGAATACCCTCACACCCCACCCCACCTCCCGCGTGCCTTCTCTCCCTCTCTCTCTCTCTCTCTCTCTCTCTCTCTCTCTCTCTCTCTCTCTCTCTCTCTCTCTCTCTCTCTCTCTCTCTCTCTCTCTCTCTCTCTCTCTCTCTCTCTCTCTCTCTCTCTCTCCCCTCGTCCCTGCCTGCCCCGTCCCGTTCGATCACAGGCTCCACCCGCTCTCTCTATCTCTCTCTGACATGACGTCACACCCCGACGCGGTGGTGCTGCAGCGCTGGGTTGCGTCCCAGATGGGTGGCTTGCCCGCTCGACGAAAAACTTTAATAAATGGGTTGTAAAAAGAAAACGAGGTTCCAGACACGTGTATTTGTTTTCCTCAGATATGGCAATGATGCTCAGGGACGGCCTGTGAGCACCCCTCAAACTGGACAGACGCAGGCGCTACAAAACCCCTGGGCCCTGGGACCTGTAATACGCCTCCGATTAGCCATTCTTTTCCCACATGAATCGAAACTCATAATATGCATAACGGAGGTATGTCATCCCAGTGAAGTCGGACGGATGGGGTTTTCAGCTGGACTCGACCCGGCTCCGGCGGTGGCCGGGTAGGTTAGCAGTAATCCATCCATACACCCATCCAATCCATCCATCCGACCCATTTGATCCATCCATCCATCCATCCATCCATCCATCCATCCATCCATCCATCCATCCATCCATCCATCCATCCATCCATCCATCCATCCATCCATCCATCCATCCATCCGACCCATTTGATCCATCCATTAATCCATCCATCCATCCATCCATCCATCCATCCATCCATCCATCCATCCATCCATCCATCCATCCATCCATCCATCCATCCATCCATCCATCCCTCCCTCCCTCCATCACTCGTTCATTTAGATCACGTCGCCCGCCGGGGACCAGCCCTATTGCCCTGGTTTGCGCACCATCCGCTCGGGTCCCCGCGGGGCCGGGAGTGGAGGGAGGCCGTGGGTGCCGCGGGCGCCGCGCCGCGGGCCTGCGAGACGGGACGGGACGAGACGAGGCGCTGGAATTGACGAAGACCGATGATGTCAACGGGGTGGGGCGGGGCGGGGGGCGGAGGCGAGTGTGTTCGCGAGTCTGCTCGCTCCGCCCCGCCCCGCCCCGCCCCGCCACGCACCGCCTGTCACAGAGGGAGGTTGTCAGCGACCAGGGAGGCACGAGCCTGCGGCCTGCCTCTGCCGCACTGGCTGATGTACAGAGCGCCCTTCGCCTCGCTTCCCTTCCCCGTCCCGCGAGAGTGACACTCTTTCTTATTCAGCCGTCCGATTCGCTTCACGCCCGCCTCGCGACGCGACGCGACGCGACGGGGCTCTAGCGGCTCTCGCAGCCCAGCCGCGCGGTAACCGAGGTGTGGCGTAGCATTGCCCGCCCGCCCCGCCCCGCCCCGCCCCGCCCCCCGACACATGGCACCCTGCCCGAGCCGAGCCCGGCCCATCACCGCCACGTACTCCTCTTTTACGCCATGAGGCGTGGCGCAGCGCGGCGCGGCGCCGTGCCCCGGGTCCTACACGCTCTCATCTGCTTGGGCATGAGCGGGGCGCCACGACCGCACCGCGCACCGCCATGGCGCGCCAGGAGATTGAGACGGAATGAAATCGGCAGTGCGGCATCAGCGCTGTGGCGGCTGGCGCGGGCTGGCGGCCTGGCCCGCCCCTGGCCCGCCCCGCTGCACGCCCCCTTTTGCTACGGCCTCTCCGGGCCCTCCGCTCAGCCCCCCCAAGCGAACCGTTCCCCTCGTGTGCGACCCCCCACTGGCCCACCCCGCGCGCCCCGCGCCTCACCAGCAGCACGCTGTGCCCCCTCCCCCGCCCCGCCCGCCCCCGCCCGGTCGACCCCCTCCCAGAGGCACTCCCGCCCCACCCAGCCGCCAAACCGCGCGAGCCTAGGGCCCCGGGCAGGGCCTGGCCATGGCAGGGCCAGCGCGGCGCGGCGTGGCGTGGTGCGGCGCGGCGCGGCGAGGGTACAGCCAGCAGAGCCAGGCGGGCTGGCAGCCGCTGGCAGCCGCTGGCGCGGCGGGGTGGATCGGGACGGGGTGGGGCGGGGCGGGGTGGGGCGCGGTGGGGCGGGGCGGGGGCCAGGCACCGCTGGCAGCTCAGTCGCCCACGAAGCTCCCAGGCGAGTGGTGCTGAGGGCATAGCGGCGCAGGCGCAGCGAGCCGAGCCGAGCTGAGCGGAGGGGAGCGCGGCGGGTCGCGGGACGGGACGGGTCGGGACTGGGCAGCTCTGGGCCAGGACGGCGATATAGGGGCCCGGCCCGAGCCGTGACAGGACCGCGTGAGGGCAGCACGAGCACGACGTCCACCATGTCCTCGGCGTGACGCGGCGCGCAGCAGCAGCGCAGCGCGGGGCCCCAGCCCAGCGGGCCCAGCCCAGGCCCGGGCCGTGCCACCCGGGTACGCGGCGCCCACGCCCCCGCGGGGGGGCCGGTGCGGCGGGGCCGGGCGGGGCCGGGCGGGGCCGGGCGGGGCCGGGCGGGGCCGGGCCAGGCGCCACAGCCCGCCGCAGGACAACAGCAGAGCAGCACCCTGGCGAGGAGCCGCGCAGCTCGCCGCCGAGCGCCGCCACGCGCTGGTACGTACGGCCGCACCGACGACAAGTGACAACACTTGGAACAGCAGTGTGTTGCGATGTTCTGTTTCACCTAGAGCGCCACACGGCGCCTCACGGCTAGAGTCGAACGCGTGCTCTGTTACGCGCTCTCGCGCAGCGCGCTGCCCCCGCTGCCCCCCGCCGCCCCCCGGCGGTTCTGCCCACAAACCCGTGCAGCACACCATAACAGTAATCAATAGGGTGGGCGAGGGGACGAGACGCCGGGCCTGGCCGCTGACCGCGCCGGGGACATGGCGTCCACCACGCGAGCCGCGAGGCAGGCCACCGGCCGCCCTGGAGTCGTCGTTCCTCAAAAACGCAGCTATAGGAGCCGCACCGCCGTGCTTCCACTCTTTGGGGGGCCGGGGGCCGGAGCGTACGCCCCACGACCACCCCCACGGCCCGCCCCGCCCCGCCCCGCCCCGCCCCGCCCCGCCCCGCCCCGCCCCACCCCTCGAGGCGACCTCGCTGCCTGCCTGGCCCACGCTGCCCTTGGCAGCAGCTAGAGCCGGGGGCACGAGCACGGTGGGGCACCGGAGCCGGCCGGGCCGCGGGGGCCCTGGTGGCACGAGAAAAAAAAACACTTTGTTGTGGTCAGTAACTCTGTTCGATTTGTAAAATTCGATGATTTGTATGAAAAATCTAACATCCACAGACACGAGCTGGGTTGTGACGACTGGTCACTTGTATAATGGCAACAAAGCAAAGCTGGGTTCTCATCGTGTTAGTTTTCGCGGTCGCGACAACTATAGCTTGTGGTTTTTGGTATCGAATTTTCGACACCATCTATCGAGTTTTGCCCACCGAATAGAGTCAATAATCATCCCGACCATGTCATTTTTTTCTAGTGGGGCCGCCTTAATGGGAACGTCGCAGTGCCTGCTGGACTGGCGCACGACGCAATCCCGGCACGATACTCGGTACGGGACGAGCTTAGGACACAGGACCTGTGCGGTGTGGCACGCGGAGGAATGTCAATACAGTAAACCAATGAAAACTAACGGCGGCGCATCATTGCAGTGTCAAGTCATACAGTGAAATCTGCAGCACCGTAGATCACGATGGAGCCCATGGAAATAAATACCCAAACATGTGACTAGCCAAAGTGTCCAAAAAGTACATACAAAAAACTTCCAAAAAGGGTATGCTTAAAGTACCACCTAAGTGTAGCAGTCCCAATCTGCTATAGTTTCGGTATACTTTAGGTATATCTTAGGTACACTATCGGTATAATCTCAGAATTACTCCTCGTACACTTACTCCTCGTTACGCTTAAAATGAAGCGAAGGAGAGAAATTCTTCCATACATTTAAATGGGACGAATAAGAGCGACCTGCTGCGCTTGATTCCAAGCGAAATCTCAGTACGCTTGAAAAAGGGCGTAAGGTTACGACTTTGTTTTACTAGTGATAGAAGCGAAAAAAAATAATAATTAAAAGACACTGGCGTTATCAAAACAAAATGATAGCTTATCGATCCGCACCCGAATTGTTCGAAATTTTGGGGGATTTTGTGCAAATGACATAATGTAAAATACAATAAAGTAAACCTTACCAAAGTAAACTTTACCGAAGTAAAGCTTACAAAGAGAATCCGCAAACCATAAGGTTATGTGCCTTTACTAACAAACTTCCACAAACTATATTGTAAACTGAAAGAAAAACGTTAAGATAGCCAATGGCCTTACCTCCCGCCACTACCCCCTGTCTGTGTTTAGACTGCCTGTCATGTCCGACCCTGTCCAGGGCGGTCCGCCCGTCCCGGCCCGGCCCAGTCCCGGTTGTGTTCCGACTGCCAGTGAAGGCCCCGCCCAACTCCGCCCCACCCCGCCCCTGGGTTGTTGTCCGAGAGCCCGGGGCACCCTGCCACGGCACAGGGTGTGTTTGCAAGGATCACCGGGGTTTGGGCGCCGTGTCGGTAGCTAACGATGCAGTGAAGTGCGGGGTGGGGCGTGGCCGTGGCGGGGAGAGGTGGGCTGAGGTGGGCTGAGGCGGGCTGAGGCGGGCTGAGGCGGGCTGAGGCGGGCTGAGGCGGGCTGAGGCGGGCTGAGGCGGGCTGAGGCGGGCTGAGGCGGGCTGAGGCGGGCTGAGGCGGGCTGAGGCGGGCTGAGGCGGGCTGAGGCGGGCTGAGGCGGGCTGAGGCGGGCTGAGGCGGGCTGAGGCGGAGGCGGGCGGAGGCGGGCTGAGGCGGGCTGAGGCGGGCTGAGGCGGGCTGAGGCGGGCTGGGGTGGGCTGAGGTGGGCTGAGGCGGGCTGAGGCGGGCTGAGGCGGGCTGAGGCGGGCTGAGGCGGGCTGAGGCGGGCTGAGGCGGGCTGAGGCGGGCTGAGGCGGGCTGAGGCGGGCTGAGGCGGGCTGAGGCGGGCTGGGGCGGGCTGAGGCGGGCTGAGGCGGGCTGGGGCGGGCTGGGGCGGGCTGAGGCGGGCTGAGGCGGGCTGAGGCGGGCTGAGGCGGGCTGAGGCGGGCTGAGGCGGGCTGAGGCGGGCTGAGGCGGGCTGAGGCGGGCTGAGGCGGGCTGGGGCGGGCTGAGGCGGGCTGAGACGGGCTGAGGCGGGCTGGGGCGGGCTGAGGCGGGCTGAGGCGGGCTGAGGCGGGCTGAGGCGGGCTGAGGCGGGCTGAGGCGGGCTGAGGCGGGCTGAGGCGGGCCCTACCGCGGCCATCATGGACACCGCGCCCCGCCCCCCTCCGACCCACGACCGGACTATGAATTGTTTACACGGCGTGCTGTTTATGACATTCAGTCGATAGCGATCAATGAAAATAAATAGCGGTAAGAGGCGGAGCCGCCACGAAGACGCGGTCGTCTCTCGATTAGAGAGAGGGGTGGAGTCGTGATACAATTATCGGATCTAATTGGCTTGCTTAGGTTCCCCGGCCCGCTCATAAATATTTCAAATTTTTCATCAGTATTGACCAAGATACGCTCCGTGCAACCCAGACAGTATTACCATTCGACATTTCAGAAGAAAGTGGAACACAATAAAAAGACCCTTAACACTCTTCTTAGTCGTTTGGAAACGATGAATGGCAGATTAACAAACAAAGCACGTCGTTTCAAAACATAAAAAGATTTGTTCTAAATCTTATTTTAAAGTGAAATTTATTGCCTCAAGCTAAAATTGAAATGGTCCAGCTTTGAGCTACAAAACTGTTGTATTTCGTCTTTTATTGGATGTGACAGCTGATTCTAGACCATGCTCGATGCTCGCATCACAATATACGAATTTTCTTCGAAAAACCCGAAGCTGGAAACATCTCGTTTTCAAACAAGGTGCGTTGCTTATGAAGTATGAATTTAAAAAGTCGTTTTCAGAATAACTTTTCTATTTTTTTTATTTTTATTTTTAACATTGTAAAGCTCTCACCAAAATTATTTTTCATGCTGTGAGAGAATCCATTCACGACTCCCTTCTCCCCCGCCCCGCCCCGCGCGTGCGATTGTCCGACCGTCAGCGTCAGCATAAATCTGCTATGCGCGCTGCGGGGCTGCGGCCTGCGGCCCGGTGCGCCCCGACGCGGCGCCCATGTGACATTTATTACGGCCATTATTACAGATCCACCCGCCCCGCCCCGCCCCACCCCACCCCGCCCCATGCACCCCCACCCGGCATGGCATGACCCGCCTGGACTATGCGCCGCGCGTAGCGTCGGCGGGAGTCGCAAGCGCCGCGCCGGGCCCAAGAGGGGCGGGGTGAGGCGGGGCGAGGCGGGGCGGGGTGGGGCGGGGCGAGGCGGCGCGCGGCGTCCCAGCTGAGCCTTGCGACGGGGAGCGCCTGCCGGTAGACGGATAGGCCACCCGCCTCGCACGCGTGCGGCGAGCGCTGGATATTGCCTATGCTGCAGTTTGCAGGCGCTCTGCCGGGTTAGGCGGGGCGCGCTTCGGGCGGGGTGGCGGCGGGGTGGACCGGGGTGAACCCCTCAGCCCTGCTGCGCCACAAGCCTTTGCGCCTCGCTATGCCCGGGCGGGGCGGGGCGGGGCGGGGCCGCGTGGTGTTGATGACCTCCCCATAAGCCCCGTTCATAATCCTATTGTGGCTCAGTCTCCCCCCTCCCCCCCCCTCCCCTCTCGGTTACGCCCCTCGTCGCCCGGCGCGGCCCGCGTGCGAGAACCGCAGCCCACCCGCAGCCCACCCGCGGTCAGCTTCCTCTCAGCCAGCATGTGCTGACCCCGCCCCTCCCCGCCCCGCGCTAAGACAGATACGCGGGAGGCTGCTTTCTTGAACAAAGGGCGTTCTCGTCTAGCCGTCGCGCCGGGTCCGGGTCGGCCCGTCGGCTCTCCCGTCCCCTCGGAGCAGCAGCAGCGCGGTCCGGAGGCGCAGCAGCAGCCCCACCGGGAGCTAACTCCGTCGGCTTGTGGCGCTGGGCCGGGCCGGGCGCGTTGTCTGAGCGGTGCTCTTGAATTAATTAATCAACACTTACATTGTCGGGACCGCTGCTGCTGCCCCAGCCCGACCCAGGCAGGCCATGCCATGTGCCATTACCCGTCATAGGATGGCCTCGCTGTGCCTCTGGGGCTTGGAGAGACCCTCCCCCTCCCCCCTCCCCCCTCCCGCCGCGCTCACTGCTCACATGAATGAAGAGTGATCGATGCGCGGCCGAGCAGTGTTGCCAGATAACGAAAGAAATACCTCGAATGCAGCCGTCGTGTGATGCAGTCGGGTGTCGTCGTGCGCCTACAATGGACAAAAGCAGTTTTACGTGTGCAGAGAGTATGAGCACATAATAGGCGCAGGCATCTCTGTTTCTGCCTCAGACTGGTGTATTCGTTTTGTTTTTTTTTCTTCCCGTTTTTTTTTTTATTTTTAATTTTATTTATTTTACGTTGCATTACTCAGGGTTGACACAAATTTTAAGTTTTAATTTTCCCTGAGTTTTCCCTGATTTCTGGACCACTTTTTAATGAAATTTCCCTGACTTTAAAGTATTGCATCTCGATAGCTTCAATGAAACGCGAACGAAGCGAGCGGAGATCGGTTTAAACAAGTTAGCAAAAGCTGACTTAATTTGGATGAACTTCTGACTTTTGTCACGCAAATTGCAGTATTTTTTCTAACATTAGGCAAAAACATGGGTTAAGTCAAATCTGTAATTTTATCCCTGAATTCTTTCGCATTTTCCCTGAGTTTTCCCTGATTTTCCAGATCGTTTTCACGAGTTTTCCTGGTTTTCAAGGTTTTCCAGAGTTGTGGCAACCCTGATTCCTAGTGCTGAGGCCGGACCTGACCGGACGTGGGGTGTGGGGTCAGCACTGGTTGTGCAGGCAACGCCCACTGGGAGGCCCCGGCCTCAGCGAGTCGTGCACGTCAGGGTGGCGCATAGAGGAGAGGCGGGAGGCGGAGCTTTTGGCGCTGAGCCGTCCGGAGCCGCAAGGTGAGGCGGCTGTCCCCTTCGAGAAAAAAAATCGTTTCATGGTACATGCCCAAGATCATTGACCATCGACTAATTTTGCTGTTGCACACAAAGGTTAACTACACTCATATCATGAGGTACATTCTTTCGAATAATAGGGAAAAAAAATCTTGTGGAGCCACAGTATTTATGGGACAAGAGACGATTTCTCTATGTGCGGATGGAGAGAGAAACCGCGTAAGGGCAGCGACCGTACCGTGCGCGTCCTAGAGATGCACCTGTTCCTCCCCTCCCGTCGCCTCCCGCGGCTCCACCCAGCCCGCCCTGGTCAGAGTATCAGCAAGCTGATATCAGCATTTGATATCAGTTTTTGATATCATTCTGATAATTGGGACGAATCAGTAAATAAGTGATATCATAATGATATCACAAAAAATGGTCTATTCTATGTAGTGCTTAATGCTGAATATCAGCTTTTATAGTAAAGCCAAAGTCATCAATGTTTAGAATGTCAGTTTATTTTGTTTTCAACTATATACACTAAGGAACTGAAGTCAATGTAACGTTTTTAGGGTGCAATAAGGGTGTCAAAATCGAGGCGGAGCCAAATCCACTGTCCGTTTTCCCCTAGCTTTAGCCGTTTTCAAATTGGCATGAAAATAGTCTTCGATTTTAAAAATATTAAAATGGCCCTACTAAAGTTGGGCGTGGATGCCATAAACCAAATTTGAGCAAAAAATCTCTAAAACCGCGGATCTTGCAGCGTGCTGAATTTGAATGTGCTTATTGTGATATCACCTAACTCAAATCAGTAAAGTGACAAATATGTCAGGAGCGTGATCTTTTCTAATTCTTAAGTGACTTTGATGTCAGCCAAGTGAGGCTCTCTATCACTAAACTGATATATGTGTGCTTGATGTGACATCCTAATGTCAGCTTTGACAAAAAGTATCGGCAATCTGACATCAGATAAGCAGCTGATATCACTCAACTATTATCAAAATCATAATACCGATATCAAAATCACGTTAATGATGTAAGTAAATTTCCAGATATCAGAAAGCTGATTTTGATATCAGCTTTGTGACACTCTGACCAGGGCGCCCCGGCCCAGCCCAGCGGGGTGATTCCGAAACACCATTTCGTAGTGTCCTCTTTATCGCTCCTCATAGCTGAGCCCCATGAGTGCGACAAGGACAGGTATAGACGAAACAACAGTTTGGAATCAACCCTCGGCCCAGCCCAGCCCAGGCCGCGGCCTCCGCGAAGCCCAGCCCAGCTCAGCCTGGCCAGGCCGGTAACAGGTGGTGACGAGCAATGGGCCAGGTGATGGGCGGGTGGGGTGGGGCGGGGCGGGGCGGGGTGTGGGCTCTGTCACCTGTCGGGCCTCGAGGGGCCAGGTGCAGTGGTAACAGCATTACCTACCGTTACTTACGAGAAAATTCGCCGCTGTAATAAAAAAAAAAGTTTGAAGACAGTTGTCGAGTTACCGAGTGCTTTTTCTCTCGCAATGTGAAAATTTTTAATTTGTTCAACATAACAGAACTAGCGATAAAGACTCAGAGAAAATGAAAAGAAGATCAATTTGTAATTCATTGAAAACGGACAGAGATAACATGAAAACTTCACTTCCCAGTTCCCAACTGCATACGCAAAATATACCTCCCGTATTCACTCCACGCGTGCTGAGTTCATGGCCCCGACGCAACTACAAATTGGCCCGACCACCCACATAGCCCATTCCTGCAAAGTTATCGCCTACTACTTGGTGGTGGTGGTAGTGAGTCTGCCTTGACTCCCACCGATCCGCAAGGGGACCAGAGAAACGCACTTCTCAGCCCCGCGGCCGGAGGCCGGAGCAGCACCGCGCCTCCACCCAGGCCATAGGCTCTCCGCCCGCCGCTCGCTTTGGGGTTACTTTTATGATCCTTTGAAAGAAACATCAACCCGACTGGCCTGGACAAGGCCTGGCCCTGGCCCTGGCCTGCCCTCCCTGCCCTGCCCTGCCCTGCCCTGCCCTGCCCTGCCCTGCCCTGCCAGGCGTGGCCGCCCAGCCGAATGGCAGGCCTTCGCAGCGCAGGGCGGGGCGGGGCGGGGCATGGCGAGGCAGGGCGTGGTCGGGCGGGGCGGGGCGCTGGAATGTGGAACGGCCCGCCGTTTTCTGTCACCGCTGGTTAACGTCGGCGCCAAGGAGGGGCGCGTAGGGGGAGGGAGGGAGGTGGGAGGTGGGGCCACCGACAAGGGGCAGGGGAGGAGGGCGGGTTTAGTGCGGACGAATTGAAACGTCAGTCCAGTCGGACCAGCAAATGAGTCATCATGATGCCGCCGATGGCACCGGGTTAAAATAAAAAAAAAGTTAAGTATCAAACGAGAAGAAAAATACGAAGAAACGTGGAGGACTTCACATTGCAAACTTGAAACCTGATTTCTTCAGCCCATGAGAGTCAGGACAAGATGCACTGCTCTCACAATCCACCGAACTTAACATTCGGAAGAAATACTCCACACGGCAGTTTTGTCTGCATATAGCTCACAGCCTTTCTCACAAATGCCTTATTAAATGTTATTGACCTACATAACAATGAGTCACTTTATTGGGAAATTTGAGGTTGGACTTGAAAGGACACACCTAGAGATGTGTGGACTTTAAAATCGAAAGTATAGAGGAGAGTTTAAATTACCTAGCCAGTGATGCGATGGCAAACAGCACCGTCCTCTGTGGCCAGGGCAGCCGTGGCCACCCACACCATTGCCAAACTGTGCCAAAGGCCATTGCCAGACTCTCCCTTGGGTGCCCCTGACGAAATGGTAAATATCCTTCCGCCCACGGTCAAATTAGTTATTGCTCTTAGCCATGGGCCATGGCAAATCTTCGAGTATGACCATTGCTTCCATTGTAATTTTCGCCTTGGCAATTGAGTTCTCGAACCAAGCCTATTTTATCCATGAACCAAAGAAAATGCGTTTCATTCAAAAGCGGAGGAGAATGATTTTAGAAACAAACTAGGGTTTATTGTAGCAAAATACTCAAAATAAAAAATTATTTTGCTCTCGATTCAAGTATTCCGCATGCTAACAGGTTTTTCTCGGTGCAGCGCATATGTTGCCCTTCGTAAAAAAAAGACAAATAAATGCCCTTGAAAATTACGACGTTAGCTTGGGATCGGGGGGGAAACAACTCTGAAATTTTTGTACACCTCGTAATTCAGGAAAATTCAGAAAAAATTACAAAACTGCAGGAAAAATTCAGAAAAATAAAGGAGATTTAGGAGAATTCACAAACATTAGTTAGGATTCAAGTGTAAATTCACAAAAATTCTATAAAAATTCACAAAAATTCACTAAATGTGTACACCAAAATTCGGAGTTGTTTCCCCCTCGTTGGGATGGATTTCTTTTTTTTTTCCTAGGAGGAATTTCCGTGTCGCCCAGGCCTTCCGCAGCCACGTATACTGGGAGGGCTGGGCTGCAGGAGCAGCTCGCCCTCAGGAGGACCGAGCCGAGCTAGCCGGGGCACGAGGGGGGTGGGGGCGGGGGGTGGAGGGGGGCGCTCCTGCCTCCTCAGCGGGCTGCCCGGTAGGGCTCTGGGAGCCCCCTCCCCGCCCCTCCCCCTCTCACCTCTCTGTGCACTGTGTCCCTCCACCCCCTAGCCACCCCTTCCCACTGCATTGATCGTGGCTTCGCTAGCCCCCACCCACCACCCCTGCGTGTGTTTCTCTCTCTCTCTCTCTTCCTCCCTCTCTCGCTCTCTTACTCTCACTGTCTCTCCAGCTGGCCCTAGTCTCCCCGCGTCCTGATTATCTGCCGCGTCCATTTCTTTCTCGCCTCATTGTCTGTCACAGTGTGTCTCCGAATGTCCCTTGAACGTCTTTTTTGATGTTCGGCCAGTGCGGCCCGCACGCCGTGCGCGCGCGAAGTCTCGTGTGGTGTCGTCTGTGGTGTCCGCCGTGGTGTAGTGCGTGCCCCTTGACGTGTGTGTGTGTGTGTGTGTGTGTGTGTGTGTGTGTGTGTGTGTGTGTGCGTGCGTGTGCGCGAGCGCGCGCGCGGGTGCCCCTCTGCGTGGGTGAGAGAGGGACTCCTCGTCTGCTAGTGTCGTGGACAGCACTGTGTCCCACCAAATGGATTTCAAAGGTAATACAACCGGAAACTTACGTAATATTACCCGAGGGCAAAGTTACCGGTAGTTCATGTAATTTGTTTCGCTTAAAATGTGTTCTAAATACACTGAAAAGTGTCAAATTTGCTGACACGTTTTACAGAAAATTTTGAGGCATCGTATTTAGCATGGGTCTTATAAAGATTCCACAACGTTGCAGCCATAAGCCGGCTATATAAGAACAACATGAATAGTGACTGTAAATCAACGTATCTGGGCACCAGAAGATCCGTCTTTTGATTCCAGCAGTTACCTTAGCATTTTCTATCTGAATAGACTATTATCCGTCCACTTCTCCCTTTTCAAACTATGTCACTCACCCAAAATGATGAAATATAGCCTGCCTGCAAGTGTGTACCTGCCAGGCACACTATTTGTAACAGTCAACCACGGCAGGCGCACTGTTGCTAACAGTCGATCTCACAGGCACGCTTGCCTTTGTGCCCCTGCAGGGAGAGTACTTGGTAAACAGTTCGATTTGCAGTGTACACCTTGGTGTACGCCGTCACTGCAAATACGAGAATGACATGCCTTATCTTTAAAAACCGAGATTTTTCCTCTTTTCTCTGTTTAAGTGAGATTCGGGAACCTCGCTCTTTTTGAGAAAAAATCCGCAACAACACTCAAATAAATTGAGATAATAAAGGACAGAAATCCTCACTCTAAAAGGGCGATATGTTTCCCAACCCTCACTCAGCTAGGGCGAGATTTTTGCGACCATCGCTCTAATCGAGCGAGGAAACCAAAACCTCGCTCTCAATGAGCGAGAAAAAATTTCTCGCTCTCCTGAGGGCGAGAATCCTCGCTCCGGCTTTTACAGTGGAAAAACCACAATACAGCGAGCAGGGCCCAGGTCAGTTAGATCCCTCAAGCCGACCGGACCGGTCCCATCCCGAGCCGCTGCAGCCTCCGAACCAGAGCAGCCTTGGGACCGCCGCCCCGCCCCGCCCCGCCCCGCCCCGCCCCGCCCCGGCCGGGCCCGAAGGATGGCGGCCGATGGGCAGTAAAACCCCCCCTTGGAGGAGCTATCCGCACCGCCCTCGAGATCACACAATGATTCGCATTCCGACTCCCTCCGCGATCCGCCCTCCCGCTACCCCCACCCCCTCCCCCTCTTTCTCCGACCGCGAGGGCAAGTGACGCGGTTCACATGGCCAGAGTATCATTTATCATTCCGCGATGCCTTTTTTTTCCCTCTTCCACTCTCCTCTCTACCCTGACGTTCGATCTCCGCCATTGTTCCCCCTGAGGTATAACATGCCCGGCCCGGCCCCGCTCGTTCGCATGGTTAACGACACACGGTGTGTTTTTAGAGCACGACCGGTCGACTGCTGCCGAGGATCTGTCTGCCGTCCCTTTGTCCTTGTCGCACGCACACGGTAAAAATAATGTCTGCCCCACAAAAAAAAAGAAGGAAAACGATTCCTCAGTTTGATCTCTCATGGTTTGATAAAGACCTAGTCCGCGGACACGGTAAAATCCATGTCTCGTTTCTAGAGGGATAAAGGGAAAACTTTGAGGAACCCTCTGGTTTTGAGGAGAACTCCTCAGATTTTGAGGATGTTGCCTTCAAAAATGAGAGATGCACTCATATCTGGAGCGGGACTTCCTCAAAATCTGATGAGTTTTCCTCAAAATCAGGGAGTTCCTAAAAGTTTTCTCTTTTTTCTCTCAAACAAGAACACAATGTTTTTACCGTAGGTGGGCCAACGGAAAAGACTCAGTTTGAGCGATAGCTTATGGACGGACAACCACTCCGTTACACAGGGAAAGGCTATGTAACAAAGTGGTTGTTCAAGCGCTCGTTCCGACTGAGTCTTTCCCCTAGCCCTCGCTCCAACTGAGTCTTCGTCTCGGCACCTACGCGAACGAGTCTTTAACGACATGAGGGAATTTCCTTTTCGTATGAGGTCGTCTCCTCAAATTAAAAGGGGGGGGGGGAGAGAGAGAGAGAGTCAGTCTTGGAAAAATTTCCTTATTTTGGGGGATATTTTACTCATTTTTCCGACCTTCAAATCCCTTGTTTTGGGTGGCAATGTAGTTTTGTGGGCTGCCCTCGGATTCTTAGGGTAGTTCGAAACCAGGAGATGCCCTGGAAATGGTTTCCAGGGGGTGCCCTCGGAGATCCAGACCCAGGGTACCCTTTCTTTCTCAGGGGATCGCATGGAAATCAATGCCAGAGCATCTGCTGGTTTCCAAGTACCCTGGGAATCCGCAAGGGCTTGGTTTTACCGTACACCATCTAAGAGAATAACAAGCTTCATACAAGTGTTCTGTTTCTTTTCGGTTGCTGTAGTTAAGTGTATTATCTGCTAAAAAGGGGGCTGAGGGCTTTGACAAGTCACTGCTGTGATAAATTTCTATATCGAAACAGCATGACGACGCGTTCACGAGGGCGGCATAGCGAACGGTTCCGTTTATCTCTCGTATCAACGCCTCATTAAATGAATCGCCAGCCACACACATTCATCCCCGCGGCCAGTCGGTCCGGTCCGGTCCGCGGGGTGCAGTAGAGGTTCCCTTAATACCCCCCTCCCCCCGACCCTCTCCCCCCACCCCGCCGCTGTTCTGCACGGCTCCAGCGCCCTGCCGGGGCCCACCTGCTGGGGGCGCCCACCCCGCAGCGCACCGCACGCTCTCCTCTCCCTCTCTCCCGAGTTCGATCTGACTCCAGAAATAGTCCACGATGACGTCATGGTCGACGTCACATGCACGCTGTGGAGCCTGTGCATTACGGGGGAGGGGAGCGGGGCATCGTCTGACCTAGCTCCGTCTCCCATCCCCCCGCCTCACCTCACCTCCCGTCGCGTCGCCCCTCCGCACAGTCCGCTCGCTGGTTTTACTGACCGCCGAGGAGGACGGACGCATTTCAATATGGGTACAAGGGGCGGCGGGGCAGGGCGGGGCGGGGTGGGGACTGCAGATAAAACCAGAGCTGGCCAGGTGGGGCAATGGCTGTGAGAGGGGCGAACTGTCTCGGTCCTCTCTTACCACAGTCAAACCTATTTTACGGTTCGACGAGAAGTTGTGGATAGTTTCAACTGGATTTTCTCATTGGGATGGCTGATGACTACTTATCATGCACACCTTAATTCTTGACTCATTTGTAAATATTTGGATTAATGATTAATCTATTAATATTAATTGGGACTCGATTGGGATTAGCTTGTTAATTGACATGATTTAATACCCAATTTGCTATAATTAATGATATGGACTGGAATTCAATCATGATAAAATGGAAGAAACGCAAATTAATCCAAATTCGTGGGAATCCTTTACGAAATTTTGAATATTAGCTCTTTGATACGCTCTTCGGTCTCCCACCACCCCCTCCTGACACTTGCTCCGAACGATAGCGTCACTATGCTCGAGCTTACGCTCTGAGTCTGAACAATTTCCCGGTCCATGGTTGAGTAACTTATGGGAGCAGGTTTCTGGTATGGTTTCAGTCTAGCCTCACGCGAGTTTTTATCTTCTGTGGTGGAATACATCGATGCCTGAATGCTGGCCTAAGACGAGTTGAACTATTGGAATATCAACAATTAAGATCGACATGGGCGCAAATATCAACCCCAAGAATTGGTCTATTGTACACTCTAAATGTCAAGGGACAATTTTTGTCCATTCCTGGTGACGTCTGTGTGCACAACTTGCAAGTTGCGATTTAGTAACCACGCAATGACAAATTTATATCTTTTTCTGGACAAAATGAACAATAGTCCAGCAAACAAGTTACGAAATTGTCTCTTTATAAGTTGTGCACACAGACGTCACCAGGAATGGACAAAAATTGTCCCTTGACATTTAGAGTGTAAGTGATGAAAGGGGAGAAAGAGAATAAAATTATCCTGTCGTCACCGTGATCTGCTGCGTTCTGTCGCATACCCTGTCCCTGACCTCTGACCCTATCTTTAATAACACAGTTAAGCGTTGTTCTTGTCAACCAGGGTGCCACACACATCATACTACTTAGCAATGGACCCGTCAAATGATGAGATTATGATGATGATGATGATGATGATTAATATGCGCTAAGCGCTAAGCTTATGATTAAAGGCTCAATGGAATGATACCTTCCAATTTGGGGACAGGATGAGGGGGAATGTGACGGCAATGAAGGTGGCGGGATGAGTGGATGGGCCCGGATGGGCCGCGCATTGGGAGGGGTGGGTCTTTAAGCGCGGCAGTGATGGCGCGAGCGCTGCGATTATATTACTATTAGGCAGCGATGAGATTCACATTGTGACAGCGATGGATTAATTCCATCTGCCGTCGCCCCGGCCCCGCCTAGCGACCCCCACCCTCCCAAAGCACGGTGGATGACGGCTACGGCGGAGACTATGGCTTGTCATCTCTTCTTATCTCCCGACGGAGTGGATGGCGCGGGCAGACGCGGACGCGGCTGGGGCTGGGGTGGGGTAGGGGATCGGGCCGACCGAGAGCATGAATCACCAGCACTCTGCTCCGCAGGCTCATTTCAGCAGCAGATGATGCATTTATCCTTCATGCATTCCTCCCAAAGTAAGTGGTACTATATGAAATATTCGGAAATATTTCAGCTCGCTTGTACTCTCAGAAGGGTGGCAGACGATTCCGAAAAAAGTATACGCGTTTGTGACTGCATTAAGGGTGAACTGACCTTCGTCCCGTCGTTCTCGTGGCGCTTAGCATACCCTGCGCCCCGCCGCCCGTAGTCCTCTCAGCCGTTCGGCATAGTTCCTCATCGTAGTTTCACTATTTTCAGTGACCAGTCACGACGTCAATATTATCAATATTATTTGCAAAAAATAATTGCAGAAATAAAGATGAAGTAGATTTTTGCATGGGTGTATTTCCCTTATTGGCTTTAAAAGGAGGAAAACTTAACCTAATTTTATTCCATGCAGCCATAACACTTTGCATATAACGAAATTGAATATCGCTGACGACGAAAACGTTAAACAACACTGTGAAAAAGAATATTCGTAGTATTACGACTTAAAAAAAAAAAAAAAAAAAAAAAAAAAAAAAAAAAAAAAATTGGGATAACGACACAGATCTGTTAATTTAAGAGCGCGCAGTCGTAGTTGTACGACTGCCAATTCTTAATCGCCAAAGAAAAATAAGTCGATACATAATATCAAAAATGCATCGTAACAAAACAGCTGGAAGTTGTAACTTTACTCTCTTCAAGCGTAAATGCACGCTTGAGTCAGGCGCGGTTTTAAGTCGAGCTGACGGGAGGGGCGGATCGGCTGACGGGGGGGGGGGGGGGGGGCGAATTGCCTAAATACAGGGGTTTTGCACCTCAAATTGCCTACTTACAGGCGGATTTTGGGGCTGACGGGGGGGGGCGATCGCCCCTTCGCCCCTTAAAACCGCGCCTGGCTTGAGTCAAGTGTACTATTACGCATTAGTTTTACCACTGACCTAGTCGAGATAAACGTCAAAAGAGGGAAAGTATAATACGGCGTAAAAATATATAAGGGCATGACGCGACGTGGGGCAGCGCAGCGAGCAGGCGGGTTGTTGTTGGTTAAGTTCATCTACTTCGTACGCAACTTGCCAGAGCTCTAGACGCGGTCACCCGATAACGCGGCGCGGAGCAGTTATTTGAAGCAGTCATTTAATTATTATTCAGCGCATTCATTATGCTTTACTCTGAATTCAAAGGAGGTGATAACGGCACTTGGGCCGCCGACCCCGCCGGGGCACGAGCGCCTGCGGAGCGCAGCGGGCGCGGCCGCTCAGGAATCAGAAGCATTCGGTAGCGTATGGAGGTCAGCCGTAAAATTATCACCATGTTCATTTATTTACAAAGAAAACGGAAATTTTAAAAAAATCATACATTTTTTAAAAAAACATATTGTGAATGGAACGCAGTTCTTCGCGTGGCCGGGGCGTGAAGTGGCACCAGGGGTGCCAGGACGTGGCGTGGCGGGGAGGGGCGTGGCGGGGCGTGGCGTGCCGAGGGGGAGCGCCTGCCGGCCTCAGTGCTCATGTACGTAGCGCTGATTTACTCCCGTTGCGTGTCGCTGGGGTCTGAGGTCCCGGCGGGGCTGGGCCTCCAGGGGTCACCAGCCTGCATGGGCCCCGCAGCAGGGACCCCGTGGCCAACAGTGACCAGAGAAGAGAGGGTCATGGGCTGTAGTGCACTCGAGGGGTAAATAACTCCGAATTTTGATGTACACCCCTAATTCAAAAATCACACTAATTCAAACTAATTCACGCGAATTCAAAACGAATTCACGCGAATTCAAAACTAATTCACGCGAATTCAAAACGAATTCAAAACAAATTCAAAACGAATTCAAAACAGATTCAAGCGAATTTAAGGAATGACCTCAGAAAATACACGCACATCTGATCCAAATTATTCTCTCAATTACATGATGAAATAGGATTTTTAGTAAATTATTGTGAATGATTTCTATATATTCCAAATTATTGGAAATTAACTTGCAACTGCGCAAAATAACCACAATTATTTCAATTATTTTTTAAAACTTTTCAGAAACAAATTTTGCTCTGCAATTGAAAGGGTGGCGTGAAAACATGGAAAATTTTTGCGGCAGTAAACCTCCCGAAGGAGGTTGCGGTTCCCGCCAGGCACAGGGCTTTTACCCCCTGTGGCAGCCAACTGCTTCGGTGTTCCATGGGAACCGGCGCTTTGCTGACTGCGATCCTATCGCGCAATTCGACAGATTTGATCCCCGTACCACCATTGGCCTACCCCTAGAGGTACGAGCGGTGTCAAGAGCGTTAGACTTCCTGATCCCAGTTTCAGAGGCCTTACCTCAGAGGGGTACGCGGGATTCGAACCCACAACCCCGAGTGCCGACACGTAGCCAGAACAGGAAGCGACCCAACGCCCAGAGCCACCGAGCCAACGGCGGTGAGACGTGTTTAACTTCTATTTGACCTGCCATCCAGCTGCGGCCAAAGGGAATGTCAAGCGCGAAAAACACTTTCCCGAGTAGGAGTCGAACTTAGGACCTCTCGGTTCGGTGTTGCGCGCTCTACCAAATGAGCTACGACGCCACGATGGCTGTACAGTGCGACGGGTTCGAGTTGTATCTGCCCTGTCCTCCTGGCTGGAGGCTGCAGGATACGCGGCAAATACGGCTCGAACCCGTCGCACTAAACAGTCATCGTGGCGTCGTAGCTCAGTTGGTAGAGCGCGCAACACCGAACCGAGAGGTCCTAAGTTCGACTCCTACTCGGGAAAGTGTTTTTCGCGCTTGGGATTTCCTTTGGCAGCTGCTCCAGGGCAGGTCAAGTAGAAATTAAACATGTCTCACCGCCGTTGGCTCGGTGGTAGAGATGCCTAATGCACGGGCTTCGGACCGAGTCCCGGCCCGAAGTCTTACTACACACACAGAGCCCGGCCCGAAACCGCTCGGGCCTGGCGGGCTGAGCCGAGCCGGGGCTGCTTGCGGGCCAGACGAACCGAGCGGGCTGGCTGCAGATGCGTGCGTGGCGGAGAGTAGTTGGCGGCTCCTCTCTCGCCGAGGTGAGGCACCAGCGCAGACTCTCTGAGGCAGTGCGATCTGCCTGCCTAGAGTCTCCGCACACCGGGGTATTCGCCCACGATTTCGCAGCTTGCAAGTACGAACTAGCAAAATCACAATAGGGTATTTCAATAGAGCCTGACTCCCGACCTGCCCGAACTCCTGGGCAAGGTTGACTGGCCTTCGACTGGCCTCTCGCTTGTGTCACTGTTCACATGCGCTGCTAGTGTCATCATTGTGCAAAATCGCGAGCGCCACCTATCATTCCGTACCCCTATCACCCATGCGCATGGTGCCTAGTCCGGCCGTATCGGTGCAACACGAGTGGAGATACTCCGTGCTACAGCGACAGCGGACAACCTGGCCGAGCGCGACCCAGCCTTCCGGAGCCGGAGAAACCTATCGGGCTCGGCGCAGCCCGGGAGCTTCGGATCGGGCTCGGCTCAGCCCGATGGCTTCGGATTGAGTTCGGCGCTGCCCGACACCGAGCTCGCCTCCTCTCCCTCCCACCACTGCACAGAGCTCGGTCGCTCGCTACCTCGGCGTGGCCCGGCGTAGCTCCAGAGCCAGCCGGCCCGTAAGCCCGTGCATTAGGCATCTCTACTCGGTGGCTCTGGGCGTTGGGTCGCTTCCTGTTCTGGCTACGTGTCGGCACTCGGGGTTGTGGGTTCGAATCCCGCGTACCCCTCTGAGGTAAGGCCTCTGAAACTGGGATCAGGAAGTCTAACGCTCTTGACACCGCTCGTACCTCTAGGGGTAGGCCAATTGTGGTACGGGGATCAAATCTGTCGAATTGCGCGATAGGATCGCAGTCAGCAAAGCGCCGGTTCCCATGGAACACCGAAGCAGTTGGCTGCCACAGGGGGTAAAAGCCCTGTGCCTGGCGGGAACCGCAACCTCCTTCGGGAGGTTTACTGCCGCAAAAATTTTCCATGTTTTCACGCCACCCTTTCAATTGCAGAGCAAAATTTGTTTCTGAAAAGTTTTAAAAAATAATTGAAATAATTGTGATTATTTTGCGCAGTTGCAAGTTAATTTCCAATAATTTGGAATATATAGAAATCATTCACAATAATTTACTAAAAATCCTATTTCATCATGTAATTGAGAGAAAAATTTGGATCAGATGTGCGTATATTTTCTGGGGCATCCCCGAATTTAAAACGAATTCATGTTAATTCACAACAAGATCACAATAATTTTTTTTTTTAAAAAAAAAAAAAACTTCGCAATAAATTCAAAAAATTCAAAGCTAATTCAAAACGAGTTCAATTCAATTCAGACAAATTCAATTCAAATTCCCGAAATTTGTACACCGAATTCAGAGTTGTTTACCCCTCGAGTGCACTAATCGTGCTACCATTTCACCTACATAGTTACACCCTCTGGTTTCAAGAGCCGGGCTTTCGAGGTGTGCGAATGGATACTCGCTCACCTGCTAGTGTGCGAAGGGTCATTCACACAGCTGCAAGTGGGCGAATAGTCATTCACACCCCTACAAGAGTGCGAATGGTTGTTCACTCACCTGCAAGTGTGCGACATTCGTACAGTTGCATTTCCAGTGTACCCGAGCCCACCCTCCTCCTCTCTTCAAACTCCCCCCCCCCCTCCCACCCGCTGCGCTGATGGGCTATGCCTTCGGGCAACGGCGAGCAAGGGGTGGGACGAAAGGACATAGAGCAGGTGGCGCGTGAAGGTAAACGGGCTCAAAGTTGAGTTTCGAGGACAAAAGTTTAGCGCGAGATCATTTCAGGCTCTTCACTCCAGACTGGTGGCGACAGGGGAGGTGGCGCCGAGCGGGCGGTGCCGGAACCAAGGGGGGGTGAGGGTGGTGCCGCGGGAGTGGGGGCGGGGGTGGGGGCGGGGGTGGGGCCGGGGGCGGGGTGGAGGACGTCTGTAGGGCCGCAGTGGGGCAGGGCCGGAGTGGGCGGGGCCGGGGCCAGCAGCACAATGGCCCACCCGTTTCACAGTCCGCGCCTTATTAATTTCTGCGGTCCGGTCTGGTCCGGTCCGGCCCCCTGTCCTCCTCTGGTGGAGGGTCGCGGGCCGGGCCGGGCCGGGCCGGGCCGGGATGGACTCGTGGTATTGATCCCGCGCGCACGTGCTGGTCGCAGCGGTCGCACGCGGCCGAAAGAATCGACCGAGCCGGCCTCGTTGAATAATGGCTCTCCTCTCCTTCAAGTCGGTGTAAATTTTTGACGAAGCCGGGGCAGACAGGTCGGGGCGGGACAGGGCAGGGCAGGGGGCGGCCAGGGTCTTGGCGCCGACACGCGTGGGAGCGCGACCCCGCTCCGCACCTTAAAGGCAGGTGTCTCCGAGGGGTCCACCACACCGGTAATCTTGTGCACACGTTGTCGGATAATTACTGGTAATCACATCCAAAAAATTCCCCTGTACGTAGTTTTTCAGGCCGTTTAGGGCCTTCCGTACTTAAAATGTGCTAAAAATTACATAACTGTTGGTAATCACTGGTAATGGGTAATCGTGTGAACGCTCTTTCTCTGGAAACGCAAGTGTGTACTTGACTGCAGCATTTCCTGCATACCTATGTATGCAGGAAATAATGTGTACTTGGACAAGTATGCAGGAAATCCTGTGTACTTGACCAGGTACACACTAAATCTCCCCCATAAATGTATGGAGGTTTTAGTGTGTACCTGGTCAACTACACCGGATTTCCTGCATACTCGTCCAAGTACACAGTAATTCCTGCATACTTGACTAAGAACACAGTATTTCCTGAATACATGTAGGTATGCAGGAAATACTGCATTCAATTACACACTTGCGTTTCTAGAGTTGACCGAGTGATGAAGGACCCCTCGGGTGTCTCCGCCTGCCCGGCCCGGCCGCTCCAGCCGCGGAGTCGAGGGACAGCGGGGGACTCGAAGTGGGACCTCCCGTTCAGGCACGGCATGGCGCCGCATGGCGCTCAGCTCGCTCCAGAATCTGCCTCTCTCCCCTCCACACGCCCTGTACTCCTCGGAGGCAGGACGCCGGGCGGGGCGGGTCGACGCGAGGCGGGGCGCTCACAAAAAAGACAATCTAGTCACTTCCTGGTTCGTTCGTGCTGGGGATCGCTCACCAAAACGCTGGCGGCTGTTCCTTTTGTCGTGGACTCGGCGCAGGGAGCGCGCGCACCACCCGGACCGCCCTACCCGCCCCATACAACTTTCTCGCACCGCGAAAATCCGTTCCTTATCCTTCGACAAGGCGCGGCTCTGGCCGTTGCGCGAGGCTCGGGCTCGGGACTCGGGGCCACGCTGCGTGCAGGACACAGCAGTGGGGTGGGTGATCATCGACACCGACCCGCGACCGAGGGGGGCACGACTTATGCAATCATGTGTAAGCCAAACCTTCATGCAATCCATTTGCAATCATGTAAAACAATCGCAATCTTGTTGGTTGCTCCAGACTAGCGAGGTGGTATGGTATGGAGCCCCTTGATACGAGCGAAGCACGGCATGTCGCCTGCAGAAATCTAGAGGGTTAGATATCCGCTCGGCTCTGCTCAGGGCCGGAGCAGCAAGCCAACCCAAACCCAACTTCAATAAAAGCTTACGGCGATTTCCCCTACCATCTGAGCCCTGCTATACAGTTGATTACAGTGAAGTTTCACCGTATAGCTAGCTACGGTGATGCTGAGTGACCATAGCCCATATTGCGAAAATTCACTGTATTCACTGTACAAAATTCAATGGTACATGCTACAGGGTTCATTGCAACAACATACCATTGAATTATGTGTAAAATAAGATTTTAGAAGCGTACCGCTCCCGCACTATCATTCCTTTAAGGGTTTTCTTGCGGAGAATTTTGTGCAAGCTTAATTCGGATCAGAAATTATCGCGGATATGACGGAGATTTAACTGCATAAAATGGATAATTTTTAATCCACGCTTGCAAAAAATTCTCCGTAACGAACCAACAGCCAAATCGGTACGGATATGTGAAAGAGGGCCAACGGAGTGGCGCGAACAAACAATCTTAAAACGTTTACTCATTTTTTAATATTTTATTTACTGAAATGTGCTACTATAATGTGGGCTAATTCGTCAACACAGATTCATAAAATTGTATCTGTAACGTTTTAGACATTTTTTCCAAAAGGCCTGAATTATGTCTATAAATCTCGTTTGGTAGGCAGACGATAAAAGTTCATAGTTGTACAAGAACATATAAGTCAAGTCATTAGGAAGTGCTTTTGGACGAAAATGTCCTTAACTGTCTAAGAATTTGCAGTAAGGCGGATGGGGTAAAGGCGAAGGCCTCTCGCCCGCCGTTCTCCCGCAAACAACGGTCTGGCGTTAAGAGAATAGTTTTCTCGGCCTAGATCGTTGTGCCTGGCCTCCCCTCCGCCGCCATGAGGGGCTGTTATTACCACCGCGGGGTAGGCAGTCGCGCTCGAGTTCCGACACAATTGCAAGTCCGCTTCGTCATTCACTCCGTACGACGACAAGTTTACCAAGGTGCTCTCGCGACCAGGGTGTTGTTCGCATGCTAGTCCAAGTCCATGTATACTTGTGGGGAAGATTTACATGCTGCGGGCGAGGCGTAACTGGACCCTCGTCGCCGGCATCAGTTACGGCTCTGCGTCCCTTCCCCCTCCCCCTCCTCCTCCACCCCGCAAACACCATTGTCATTGTTGACGCCGGCACCACAAGCGACGCCCCGCCGCGCCGCCGCGCCGCCACGACGCCGACCTTGCGAATAGTTCTCGTTCCGCTCCTTTGGAGCCCCAACGTCGCCGCCCTGCCGCGCCGCTCCGAGGGGTTCCTTCTTTTCTTCTCGTGCTCAAGACTCTGCGTCCCTCCCCACCCCCATACACCCCCTGTGCGTGGATGTGCGCCGTCTCACCCCCACCCGGCCCGCCCCCGCGACCTACCCCTCCTCTGCCTGCCCCTCCTCCTCATCTTTCTCTCTCTCTCTTTCTCTCACGCCGGGCTCCGGTCACGGTCACACGGACCGGTTAGGAACCGGATCACGCGGGAGCGGGGAGTGGCTGATGGGGGCTGATGATGGGGGTGGTGGAGGAGGGAGAGAGGGATAGAGGGAGGGAGAGAAGGGAAGGGGGAAGGGAGGGAGGGAGGGAGGGAAGGGAAGGGAAGGGAAGGGGG
The DNA here is from genome assembly GCA_029379305.1 of Frankliniella fusca. Taxonomy (NCBI): domain Eukaryota; kingdom Metazoa; phylum Arthropoda; class Insecta; order Thysanoptera; family Thripidae; genus Frankliniella; species Frankliniella fusca. Next base: position 269,141 of record JAHWGI010000302.1, read on the forward strand.
AGGGAGGGGGGAGAGAGGGAAGGGGGAGGGAGGGAGGGAGGGAAGGGGGAGGGAGGGAGGAAGAGAAGGGAAGGGGAGGGAGGGATGCCACCGACCAGACGTCACGCGGAGTCGGACGGGGAAATTGGAGGGGTATAAATGCCGGGTGGGCTATCCCACGGGGCTGGGCGGGGCGGGGTGTGGTGGGGCGGGGCGAACACGGAGTGGACACGGTCCGCCGCGGGCCCGGGGCTCGACGCCCACCACGGCCGCCCCGCCGGCCCCGGCCCCGGCCCCGGCCGCAGTTGCAGACGTTGTCGTTGTTCTGTTAGTCCTGCCCCATACTACTCCGGTCCGGTCCCCTCCGAGCCGAGCAGCTTGTATACTCACATCGTCTACCTTTCTCCTGCTCGCAGGGAGGCTCTGTCGTGCTGGCGTCGGGGCCGAGGGGCGGAGGTACATGCCCGCCGGCCGAGCTGCATCTCTCACGGTGAGTTCACCAGCAACGGGAGCAGAAGCAGCAGCCTTCAGAGCACAGCGGGCCGGAGACCGGCAGTGCTCAACGCTAAGTCTGCCGGACGAGCAGTGTTGCCACACCCAGAAAACGGTATCCTGAAACCAAGGAAATTCCTTTAGAAAAAAAAATAAAATTACATTTTTGGCCTTGGTTTAAGGCGTTACAATTTTCCTCAAGGTAAATTAAGTTAGCCTAGGGAATTTTTTCGACGACATTTGCGTTAAGCTAAAGACAATTTTTCTTGGATTTTTTTCATGATGAAAATAGTGTTGAAGGAAGCCCATTTCGCCGTGTCTCAAGGATACCATTTTCTGGGTGTGGAAGAGAAGACTATAAGTAGCCAAAACTCAGTTGAGTAGATCAGGCTGCATGTACAATGTGCACAACGTGCGTCCGCAAAGATCCGCAGTAAACTGGACGACCACTTCGTGCATGACGAATGGGGCAGACTTACACGTGCAGGTTGTTTGGACAAAATCGCGCGTGGTAAACATCAGCTTTTTACATGTGTTCGTCATTATGAATTAATTTTCTATATGTTAATTTGTACATGTCTAGTGTATAAACTCTTTACAAATAAGGTCGATTGTGTCTATTAATCCGCACGTATAAGTATGCCCTTATGACATACACGTAAAGTACATTTCGATGGTGAGAGTGTTGAAATCCTCTGTATGCAGTGAGAGCTGACGGCCAGGATGGAGCAGGCAGGCGATAAAGGGTCGGAGAGGAGAGTGTGGGGCAGGGAGGGGAGGGGCCGCATCAGAGGGGGTGGGTGGCGTCTCGTGGAAAAAGCAGTGAGAGGCCGGGTCGGCCTTATCGCAGACTGCACGCTCCAGAAGGGCGTGGCGGGGCTGGGGGTCGAGTAGATCGCACAGGCAACCCCGCCCCGTTTCCAGCCCTCCTCCCGTGAGAAGCAAGTTGCCGGCCCCATGTTAATGCGCCTTGGCCGAGGTTAGGCTAGGTAGGGTAGGGTGAGTTGGGGCGAGGTGCGGGGTGGAGTAGGATATACACTATTCTCTTAAAGGCGACAAATTCATGACCCTTTGTGGCGGCACACTCTGTAAAGGTGACTTTCCCTTTTTTTGTCGCCTCAAATGAGGCGACATCAAAGAGTTGTGGTCGGGCTGGTCCGCCAGCTCTATACGGTTCAGGCAGTTCAGGACTATGTTAAACTCATAAAAGTGTGTGTCAGTTTAACACTTTTAACTGCCAATATTCATAGAGATTTTATGCATGTTTATGGTGTTTTGAAATTCTGTAAAATAATTCCAACAGGCACGAATTCCGCAGTCAGCAGCCAGGTGCCGGCAGCCAGTGGCCGGTCGGGTGCACACGAAAGGCCCAAAAGCAGAGCTGCACAACCATATGTGAACAACCCACAACTGCTCGATACAGACGTGTTTCATTGTGTTGAGATGGCCAAAAATTTCGCCTAAGACATGCTGTAATTAAAAAAAAATTGATTTGTTAAAGCGCCCCACCCCCCGCAAAAAAGTATAAAAAGTATACTATAACGCTGACCTTTGCCTTTTGTAGCAATTTGTATCACTGAACGCGCCCCTTTTTCGGGGCGCAGCGCCGCCACCCCAGCAGGCGACCTTCATGGCCCTGATGACAGAACCCCTCGGGTCATGAGGCTAGAGCGGGCTAGAGGGTGCGGCCGGGGCGGAGGTGGAGTGGGGACGGATGAGCGCCCTTTTTACATCTCCGATCAGATCCGCGCCCAGCCCGGCCCCGGCCCGTGTGCTGTCCCAGGGCCGACCACGCTGGGGGAAGGGAAAGGCGCTATGATTGATGACCTTGCAGCTCTCGCCCGCCCCGCCCCTCCGCGCCCCGCCCCGCTCCACCCCGTCACAGTCACCCCCCGTGTCCTGCAGACCCCCAAGAGAGGCTAAGCAAGCCGTCCGCAGTCTGTGCCCGCCGTAGGATCGGAGCGAGTGAGGCGACACTGCATACTAAACCCTGCATGGCTGTCATTGTGCCCAATTTTAAATTAACATACACTGTAAAACCTGGGTGTTCCCTGAGAGTACGACTTAGTCGCATGCCTCCAAAAATGGTACGCCTTGGGTCGCTCTGCCACAGCACACCTTAGTCGCTCCCATGTAAATACACCTTTGGGTCCTGAGAGTTCCTCACACTGCATGGTATTGATGGGATATATCCCCACACCTCTTTACATATGCAATGTCCAAAGTGTGAAGTGACAGCGCACCTTTCCCCTGTCCTCCCCTGGTCCAGCACCAAGGTGTGCAGGAGCAGCACACCTTACCACTGTTGTACGGCTGCAGTCCTAAGATGCGTTGCCAGAGCACACCTTGTGGTCCCCGCTCCAGGGGAGGACAGGGGAAAGGTGCGCTGTCACTTCACACTTTGGACATTGCATATGTAAAGAGGTGTGGGGATATATCCCATCAATACCATGCAGTGTGAGGAACTCTCAGGACCCAAAGGTGTATTTACATGGGAGCGACTAAGGTGTGCTGTGGCAGAGCGACCCAAGGCGTACCATTTTTGGAGGCAAGCGACTAAGTCGTACTCTCAGGGAACACCCAGGTTTTACAGTGTAGTTATGTGCAAAATGTTATTCAGAACATTAAGCAAACCGTACACACTGAAAAAAACGGCGTCCTGGTTTCCAAGCAGTTTTGGAAAAACCAAGCAGCTCTTATGGAGAAAATACACAGGGTTTTCGGGGCTGCTTGAAAACCAAGACGAAGTTTTTTCCGTGCAACTAGGCATAGTTAGGCACAAACCTTTGAGCATATCCAGCGTTTGCATGAAATCTTGCAAGGTTTATATGCAAAACAAAGTGCATAACTTCTGTGAAGTGTCTTGAAAACGTAAAGCGACATGCGCAGCATGCGCCACGTGAATTGGTAATTGGTATGACCAGCTATGGACACACGGAATAAGTGAAAAGTGTTCGAACGGAAATTCGCACTCATTCTTATTGAGTGCCACATTCGTGCACATGCGTGGGTTTACAGAAAGGAGCAGGCATGAGGGCATATAGAGTGCGGCCGTTACGTCCCGTGTCGCTTTGTTGCTGCGGTCTACCCGGGTCCACCCCCCCGCAGTGGTTATGATATACATCCCCCGCCCCGCTGCTCGCGCTCAGCACCTGCGAATGTGCGGCCGCCCCGCCCCGCCCCGCCCCGCCCCGCCCCGCCCCGCCACAACCTGCCGACACAGACGCTTTTATGCACGGTCGTTCCCTATCTCGGTGTGGTGGAGGTGGTGGGAGCGCCTCCCCTACCCCCGCAGCGCGCGGTGGATATCCGCCACGCCGCCGCCAGCTGTGTTCCCTTTATGCCAGATCAGAACCCGCCTACCTCACGCCGCGAGCCGCGCGCAAGAGTGCAGGCATCAGAGCCAGTGTTGTCAGAAAAGTGTGCAAGAAGGAGCCCCAACACAGCGGGGTAATGCTATACATCGGAGCCTGCGCACATAGGCAGCACCGAGGGGCCCACAACTCTGGAATTCAGGTGTACAAAGCCACCGAAATCTTTGGAAATCATATTGAAATCTCATTGAAATCAGTGAAATCTTTGAAATCAGTTGAATTATCTTGAATTCACACGAATTCCGTTGAAATCACTTGAAATCTGTTGAAATCACTTTGAATTCACATGAAATTACACTGAATTCACATGAATTCACATTGAATTCACATGAAATCACATTTAAAAAGCGTCTCGGGAAACTCACTCAAATCGGTATGGGGAGAGGAGGGGGGCGATGTGCACTAACAGCTGTTCGGCGAATTCGAGATATTTTAAGATTTTTAGATACTTTCATAACAGATTGAGATTCCTATTTATTCTTAAAGCTTAGTGCCATTTCAATAAAAGTACTCAATGTATAAACAATTTCTTTTTGTATAAATTTTTGCCATTGGAGGTGTACGCAAATCCACTTCCACAAATCTGGTTTATGAGGGAATATTAATTTATTAGCTGGCGCAATAAAACATAGTGAAAGTGCTAGACGACTAAGATTCTTTAAAATACCTCCTTGTTACGGCACAGTTAAAGTGAAATTCTCAAAATCGTGCTAAAAATACGGGGATTCCCCAGAAAATACACGCACAGCTGATCCAAATTATTCTCTCAATTCCATGATTAAATAGGATTTTTACTAAATTATTGTGAATTATTTCGATTTATTCCAAATTATTGGAAATTAACTTGCAACTGCGCAAAATGATCACAATTATTTCAATTAATTTTTTTAAAAAATTCAGAAGAAAATTTTGCTCTGCAATTGAAAGGGTGGCGTGAAAACATGGAAAATTTTTGCGGCAGTAAACCTCCCGAAGGAGGTTGCGGTTCCCGCCAGGCACAGGGCTTTTACCCCCTGTGGCAGCCAACTGCTTCGGTGTTCCATGGGAACCGGCGCTTTGCTGACTGCGATCCTATCGCGCAATTCGACAGATTTGATCCCCGTACCACCATTGGCCTACCCCTAGAGGTACGAGCGGTGTCAAGAGCGTTAGACTTCCTGATCCCAGTTTCAGAGGCCTTACCTCAGAGGGGTACGCGGGATTCGAACCCACAACCCCGAGTGCCGACACGTAGCCAGAACAGGAAGCGACCCAACGCCCAGAGCCACCGAGCCAACGGCGGTGAGACGTGTTTAACTTCTATTTGACCTGCCATCCAGCTGCGGCCAAAGGGAACGTCAAGCGCGAAAAACACTTTCCCGAGTGGGAGTCGAACTTCGGACCACTCGGTTCGGTGTTGCGCGCTCTACCAACTGAGCCACGACGCCACGATGACTGTACAGTGCGACGGGTTCGAGCCGTATTTGCCCTGTCCTCCTGGCTGGAGGCTGCAGGATACGCGGCAAATACGGCTCGAACCTCTAGGGGTAGGCCAATGGTGGTACGGGGATCAAATCTGTCGAATTGCGCGATAGGATCGCAGTCAGCAAAGCGCCGGTTCCCATGGAACACCGAAGCAGTTGGCTGCCACAGGGGGTAAAAGCCCTGTGCCTGGCGGGAACCGCAACCTCCTTCGGGAGGTTTACTGCCGCAAAAATTTTCCATGTTTTCACGCCACCCTTTCAATTGCAGAGCAAAATTTTCTTCTGATTTTTTTTAAAAAAACTAACTGAAATAATTATGATTATTTTGCGCAGTTGCAAGTTAATTTCCAATAATTTGCAATAAATCGAAATAATTCACAATAATTTAGTAAAAATCCTATTTAATCATGGAATTGAGAGAATAATTTGGATCAGCTGTGCGTGTATTTTCTGAGGTCGTCCCAAAAATACTTGATATCGTTGGAAATCTCACGAAATCAATGGAAATCATATGAATTCGGTAGACATTTAACTGAAATCAATGGAAATCATGTGAAATCAATGGAAATCACTTGAAATCATGTGAAATCTCGCAAAATCAGTGAATTCACTTGAAATCTTTGAAATCCGTTGAAAGCACCTGAAATCATGTGAAATCTTTGAAATCCGGAAATCAGGTGTACAAAATTTTTCGGAGTTGTGGGCCCCTCGGGCAGCACCTTAGCACGGATGCGTGAATTTTGCCTAGTAGGCAGGTGCAGATTGTGTTACACCGCAGTGCTTGGGCAGATTATTGCCTAGAATTCTGATAACACAGGCCCGATCACAAGAGAAAGCGGAGATAAGGGCAGAGAGGGAGAGAGAGAGAGAGAGAGAGAGAGAGAGAGAGAGAGAGAGAGAGAGAGAGAGAGAGAGAGAGAGAGAGAGGTGACGATGGCGACCGCACACTCCCGCACAATATTTGTCCGAAAAGTATTCAAAAAGTACCCGCACCAGGAGGGGTGCGACGCGTACTGCATCAGTGACTGTCAGATTGCCTACCCGCGAACGCCTAAGCGTAAGTGTGTGCATTTTGCCTTAGATGGAGGCAGATGCAGATACAGTCCGCTTTCCTCCACTGTTTCGGCCACTTATTGCCTTCTTTTCTGGCAACGCTGTCCCCGCACCAGCCTCACGCCACGACGCGACGGGCCGCTTGCAGGTGAAGTGGAGTAAATCTGCTTCCAGCTCCCTCGCTCCACTCCGCGCGGCGCTGACAGCGGAATCGCTCTTTTTCTTTCGCTCTTTCTTGTTCTAGCCTCCCCCTGCGAGGAGGGGGCGGGAGAGCGAGTGCTTAGCGCCCCCCTCTCTAATGGAACAGGGAGAGCGGGAGGGAGGCGGGGAGAGCGGGAAATCTCCAGCAGCGCCCTTGCTCGCCGGCCCCCCGCGCTAAGCTCACTAGCACGGGAGTGGAGTGGAGTGGGGTGGGGTGGGGTGGGGTGGGGTGGGGTGGGGTGGGGTGCGGGGTTGGATTTTTGTTCAGCTGGTATCGGATGTCGAGCGGGCCGGGGCCGAGCCGGGCTGCGGGAGAGAGGAAAGGGGGGAGGGGGAGTATGAGCCCCCCCGGTGTGCCGGTGTGACCAGGCCATTCCTAACTCGGTTACCAAGTCCGCTTTTGCACCGGGGCTCTCCCCTCTCCTCTCTACCTGCCCCACCGCTCACCACTGGCGATACTGCCATCATGACCAGCACCGCCACCAGCACCACTCCTCCCGCCGTCCATGCATGCTGCCTATCTCACGAGGCTTACTATCACGCGGAGTTGAGCGGAGGGCGGGAACAGAGAGTGAGTGAGTGAGTGAGTGAGTGAGTGAGTGAGTGAGAGAGAGAGAGAGAGAGAGAGAGAGAGAGAGAGAGAGAGAGAGAGAGAGAGAGAGAGAGACAAGACCATGCTGCTGGAGCTGCGCTCGAAATGGAAGCTGAATGAAGGAAACCCCTTAATCCCGCCGGCCCGGCAGCAGCAGCAGCAGGAGCACCGCTTCCTCTTCGCTGCGCAAAATGGTTTGGCAAACTCCAACACACCCCGCCCCGCCCCACCCCACCCCGCCCCGCCACACCCCGCCCCGCCACACCCCACCCCGCCCCGCCACTACACCCCGCCCCGCCGCGCTCCGCGTCGCTCTGCGCTGCGCAGCTCTCGCTGCTCTGCGGGGTGCAGTGGCCGGGCCGGGCCGGGCCGGGCTGCGCTGCAGCACTGTTTGCCCAGAGCAAAGCTATTCAGCACAGCGGGACGTCGCGTTTGGCCGCGTCACTCCGCTGCTGCAAGGCCGCTGCGCTCCACGGTGCACCCGCGGCCTAGGGCCGGGTCCGGACCTCAGAGAGAGAAGGGAAGAATTATTGCTACGAATTTGCAGCGGCTTTGGTTGAGTGGCGCCGAGGGCCGGGGGGCGCGGCCGGTCGGATGGTGCCCTTTCTCCTACGCGCCCGCGGCCGAGCCCCGCCGGAGCCCGGGAGGGTTTTATTTGTCCCTCTCCGGTCGTAAATGCCCTATTCATCTGCCGGACCCGGTATTTTCATGCTGTGCTCTCGGCGGTGGAGATCCTTTCCGTCGGCAAAGAGCGCTGTGTCGGGGCGCGCCCGGGGGATGGAGAGGAGACGGAACGCTCAAATATTTCCCATCGTTCAGTATTTCGTTTCCGCGAGGAGCGGCTGTGAGGGCAAGGCAAGGTGGAGGCCGTGGCCATGGTCGGGCTAGCAGAGTACTCATTGGCCGCCACCGGACCCTCCCAGCCAGCCTGGATTTGTATCGTATCGCTTTCTCATTCCCACCCTGGCGCCCCCAGCCCTGCGTCTGGCTGCGGTACTCGCCCCGCCCCGCTTTGCCGAGGCGACAGCGATACAGCAGCTCCGCACCACCACATGCAGTGGGCCGTAACTTTAAAATAATTTTCTATTTGGCACACTCATTAGTTAAGTTACTGACGCCTGCCACCCGTGGCAACAGGAATAAAGGAAGAGCCAGAAATTAGAAAAGGTTTATGAAGCGAAAGGATGAGAGAGCGAGCGGGGTGGTGGTGGTATTGCTTCATTCGAACGGCAGCGCACTGTATACCCTTACACTGGTCGAGATGTGGCGAGATGATGACGGTGGTGATGTTGATGTGATGGTTTCTGTTGCAGGTTTCCGTGATGGGCCCCCGCGGGGCGCTCGGGGCCGGCGTGTGACATGGGGCCGCGGCATTCGGGGCCGGGGCCGGGGTCCTGGGGCGGGGGCACCCTCAGGGGCAGGGGTGGTGGTGGGGGTGGGGCGAGGTGGGGGCGGGGTGGGTCCCTACTGACCCCCATGCGGTGATGCGCCCCGCGGGCCCCCCCGCGCCGCTCTTCACCCTGGAGGCTCTAACGCAGGCGGCCGTCATCTTCAGCATGGGCGTAGCCATCATCATCTCCAACGTGCTCATTATCGCCACCTTCCTCAACGCCCGTGGTGAGTAGAGGGGGTTGGGGACCATCATCACACGCGCCACGGCGGGGCGGGGCGGGGCGGGGCGGGGCGGGGCGGGGCGGGGCGGGGCGGGGCGGGGCGGGGCGGGGCGGGGCCCCAGGGCGCGTGTTGGGGCACACATCTCTGGCCCGGGCCGAGCCCGCACGGCGCGCACGTCCCACACCCACAGCCTCCTGCAGGGTCGTTACTGATCGCCCTGGGGACCATCATTGGGAGGCGGAAACTGCCGCTATGATCCCTCTCTGCAGGCCTCGGCCGCGCCGCGCGGGCAGGGCGGGGGCGGGGGCGGGCCGGTCGGGAGCAGGGTGGGGGCTACGGCGGCACAGATCGAAAAGCCGAGCCGAGCATAGGGCGTGGTGGTGTAGGAGAAAAAGGGTTGTCCTGTGGGGGAGGCCGAGCCGGGCCGGGCAGGCGGCCCCGGGGTTAGGTCAGGGCAGGTATCCGCAGGGCGGGGCGGGGTATAGGGCGGGGTGGGGCGGGCACAACGATGCCGTCGCCTGCCCATGACATTCTGGCCCGCCTCCCATTCTGGCGGCGGTGGGGAGGCTCGGGTCTCTAAGGGCTGCACGCTTACGATCTCGCCGCCAGAAGAAATGGATGTCGCTCATTTCCATACCAATATATGGCACGCGATTTGTTGTGCCGCGCTTTGCTGCTGGGCATGCTGGGCCAGGCGGGGCGGGGCGGAGCGGCACGGCGGCGCCGAGCCAAGTGGTGGGTGGTCTTGCTATGCGTTCGACAATAGAGCGCGGGTTGCACCGCGTCGCCACCCGGGAGGGATGCTCAATGAATACCGGTGCGGTGGTATCGTACTGTAACGTGTGACATGACGCAAATAGAAACGCTTTCACTGCCAATGCAAGAGTGAGATGTTTCATCTAAAAAGAGCAAGATTTTTCCTCTTGCCGTTTAAGCTCGGGAACCTCGCTCTTATTGAGAAAGAATCCATAATATCACTCAAATTAAGAGAGATAAAGAATATAACTCCTCACATAAAAAATGCATGGTTTCCCAACCCTCACTCAATTGGGGCAAGATTTTTTAGACTGTAGCTCTAATCAAGCGAGGAAACCAAACCTTGCTCTCAGAGAGTGAGAGAAAATTTCTCGCTCTCCTGAGGGCGAGAATCCTCGCTCTAGTATTTACAGTGTAATAACGAAAATTAAAAGCGTGATTGTAAGACAACTATGAGAGGTCTCTAGATTTTCAAAGGCATTTTCCAAGAGAAAACGCTGGATAGTTTTACGAACCAAAAAAACAGTCGCATTAAAATTTCAATTTTAATTTTCGTTCTAGCGCGTTCCTATTCGCGCTGCGTTACGTTACAGCACCCTGTTACCTCCTAAAAGAAAACAAAGAGCGTTCATGGATGTGTAGAATTTTTTTCTTCCGAAATCAGAAACAATCGAGTCACGCAGAAGCCGCGCCGACAAGCAGCGCGCGTCCGTCACGCAAACAGCTGATCAGCGAAACAGTCAAAAACGTTACCGCCTTATCTCCGCCGGCTATCGCAACTGCTAGGGGTGGGGGTGGGGGTAGGGGGGTGAAAGGAGGGGAGAGTGGTGACGCCATTTCCCATGCCCGCGGAATGCCGTCCAGACATCAAATACAGTAATTTCGCATTTAAATTTATTGGAAGGAGTTTAGTGCATTTCAAAACGCTTATCACATTCTATGCCGTTATCAGGACCTTCGCTATTGCCTTTTAACTGGGCAAGAAGCTGTCAGGCGGCCCTGACCTCTCAATTCTGTGCACTTTGCAGGGCGGGGCGGTGCCCTGTCGAGGCCCTTTCTTTCATTATCAGGCCAAACTTTGGACGAGGTAGTTACAAGTTTTCTAACTGGCGCAATACACGATGTTACGAGGTTTTCGCAATGTTTTTGTTTCGAAATATCTTACAACCGATGGACTTGCTCACGCGCTCGCCGCGAGGAGTGCCCATAAACTCGTTAAAATGTAGTACTCTAGATTACCAGACAATGGTGACTGTCTGGAATTACCAAAAGATTACAAGGGTGCTACCGACAGATACACCTAGAGACCAAAGATTATACTAGAATATATCATAGGATTACCGATGATAATTAACAGGGCAGGGATTGCCTTGTGGTTACCACGGAATCATAATACGTATTAGCAATGATTCACAAAGATGGCGAGGTATCACCAATAGATTTCTTGGAGATTGCCGGGGAAGATGAGAGAGAGTCCCAGTGCTTACGAGGTGGTTAACGTAGGTGAACATTTGTGACGTACTATTTATTACCAGGGATAAACAAGTACTATATTTTGGTTTACCAGAAACTGCTACTCTTAGCTTATCTGATCACCTCGACGAGCGGCCTCCTGGGCAGGGAGGGGAGGAGGGGGCACTTCTCGGGTTCCCTTGCTCGTCTGAAGAGGAACCTCGCTGATCTGATCTCCCGCTCTGTTCCGCAGGCTCCCGGGACGTGATCAACATCTACTTGCTGTCGCTGGCGGTCGCCGATCTACTCGTGGGAGTCCTCATCGTGCCCCTGTCCGTTTACCCGTCCGTGGTGCAGCAGTGGGTGTACGGCGATGTCGTCTGCCGGATGGTTGGCTACCTGGAGGTCACCCTCTGGAACATCTCCGTGTTCACGTTCATGTGGATGGCCGTGGACCGGTACCTGGCCATCCGCAAACCGTTGCGCTATGAGACCCTGCAGACGAGGACGCGATGCCAGTGCTGGATGGTGTTCACGTGGATCTCCATGTCCATGCTGTGCTGTCCGCCCCTCTTGGGATTCAACCCACCCATCTTTGACCCAGACGCTTACGTGTGCATGCTCAACTGGGGAGACATGTGGGCGTACTCGGCCACGCTCGCCATCCTGGTGCTGGGCCCGAGCCTCCTCACCATCATCTACGCCTACACCTACATCTTCTCCATGTACAAGAAGCTGCGCAGCGGCGTGCCCATCCACGACAAGGAGTACGCGACGGCGCTCGCCGAGGCGCTGGCCAACCCCACGCACATCATGTCCTTCGTCCTCATCCTCACGTTCTGGGTGTCGTGGACGCCGTACATCGGCGTGCGCCTCTGGGAGCACTTTACAGCTTCGCGGCTGCAAGTGCCGTTTCTCCACTTCGCGCTCGTGTGGCTCGGCGTGCTCAACTCGTTCTGGAAGGGCGTGATCCTGCTCACGCTCAGCCCGGACTTCAGGCTGCTCGTGCGCTTCTTCTGCCTGACGGTGTGCTGCCGGGGGAACAAGTCCCGCCTGCAGGCCGAGCTCATGGGCATGGACATGGACGACTAGGATCAGGCCTCTGGGGCCCCGGAGGCCCCTTGCCCGTGGGGCTGGGACCTGGGGCCGGCTGCCGGCACCGGCACCGGCCCTGACGACGCACCAGACTGTCCAGCCGGGGCCGGGGCCGCGGCCGAGCCCGCGGGGGCCCCAGAGGACCGGCCAAGCCTCAGACTGCCGCCCCCGGAGCGCCCCTGGCCGGCCTGGTGCGCCTGGAGGGGCCTCCAGGACCTCGGGTCGTGGGGGGCCCGGCCACGCCACTACGGGCGGCGGGCCTGCGAGGAGGACGACGACGTCAAGGCCCTCATCTTGCACGAGTTGTGAGTGTCACCGGGGCGGTGCTGCCGATCACGAGCATAGCGGAGGGAGGGGAGGGGAGAAGGCGAGCGCGCGCTGATGTATCTTCCCGGGGTGGATGCTGTTCTCTCTATCTGACCGTCCCGTCTTGTCTCCCCGCTGTCTCTCACTGCCCGTCTCAGTCCGTCTGTCTGTCCACCTGTCACTCGTGTCTCGCCTTGACTCGCCTCTCCTCTCCCCGAGGTGCACACCGTTGGAAGAGACGGTGGAGAGCGAAATGGTATTCAGGACCTCAACAGCTAATAGCCTCAACCGGCTATTGGTTGTTGGATGGCTCAACGCCAGTGTGATTCGACGAGTGGTGTTCGTCCCGGTAGAAAAATCGGCGTGTTGACGTACATTTGGCAGCTGTGCAAAATTTTTCCTAAAGATACATAAGTTCAGATTTAAACTTTGAGCGTAAAGTTTCTGTTCCGTCATATTGACGCATACTGATAAGCTGGCTAACGTGTTCCTCCTAAAATGATAATTGTTCAGTGTGATTTTTCATCATAACGTCATTTTGCGCCGGGGTGACTGCGTGAAAAGAAGTTATGTTCGTAATTAGCAGCACTAATTTTTATTCGATAATGTACTCGTCCTTTATGCACCCGATTTGTAAAGAGTTTTGTTGTTTATTAGTTAGTTTATAAGATCGATTGGTAGGCTCGAGCTTAAAGCACTGGCCTTGGCCTCGCATCGGGTTACCTTGCCCGACAGGCTTTGTTGTTTCAAATTGTTGATTCTAAATTAATGTTGTTCAATGTTTTAGCTATAAGTTTTCGTCCCACAAAGACTCCTAGAAGACAGTTGTCTCCTTGTTACCCTGCGCCGACATTGCGACTGCAGCGTCCTAAGTCATAAACATTACTTTACGTCCGGCTCTACACTCACACATACACACGTAACCCTAAACCATTATCTCATCTGATAGTACAGTTGTTCCAAAGAATTAAAATATAATAATTTAAAAAATACATTTTTGTTGATAAAACGTCAATTTCATCCATTAATAAAATCTAACAGTTTGCAATCGCCGGAGCGGTAGTAAGCGGTAGACAAGCAACGAAGCGCCCTTCGTATTTTCGAGTAATGTTTCTTATGGCCGATGTAGGCGACGTTCTTCGCCTTTCTTCATTAACTTTCCTTTTTTCACATTTAAGATGAGACTGTGACTCTTGTGTGTACGTGAATGCGTGTGTGTATGCATAGAGTGCGTGTGTGAGAGAGAGCTAGAGAAAAAGGGAGAAGGAAAGAAGGAGGCAAGGAGGAGTTATGTTTTTATGCATCCATCTTGTTTCGTTTGCGCCAGAGAGTAAGTTTAGTGTACCTCCCTACAGTCTCTTTCCTGTTCAACATTCCGATTTTTGCTCAGGTTAAATGGTGCACATGGAACTGACCTCGTGCGGTTTTGACAAAAAGGCCTCCTTAAATAGGAAAAGACTCGAAGGTTTGAAAATTAAGTGAAGCGTGTGCGTGCGTACGAGCATGCGCACGAGCTTGCGTGCGAGCTTGCGTGCGAGCTTGCGTGCCTGCTAGCGTGCTTGCTTGCGTGCTTACGCACCCAGTCAGAAATTGATGGTAGAATCGACGTTGATTCGACGTCGTTTGTGATGTTTACAAGTCATCGATTCACATCGTCGATTCACCGAAATCGACGAATTTATCGACGTCGAGTTTCCGTCGACGAAAATAGAAAATAGCGCAGACCAGGGCACTCGAACCCAAGCACATCCGTAACGAGTTTCAGGACCTACTGTCACATCTACTACGCTATCGCATACCAAGATAGGGGATCAGTAATCGAAGAATTTGCTGTATTCAATTCAGTATCGATATTAAAAAAAAGCGTATTGGGAGAGCGTAAGCGTAGAAGCGTAGCGACCTAACCTTATCTTGGCACATATTGCGTTTGTGCGAGCGCTAAAAAGCACTTTCTCGATTCAACCATCTAGTTCTGACTGCGGTATGGGGTGCGTAGGAGCGGACTGGCGTCTCATCACCAACTAATACCTATTCCTCAGTTAAAGTCACATCGAAAATAAAACACGAACACATTTTGGAGAGGGCAGCAGGTCTATCACGTTCCTGTTTCGCCAAGGCGCCCGGACCCCGTCTAGACGGTTTAGCCAGGGCTCCGCTCCCCTCCCCCCTTCGTCCCTCCCGTCCGGAAAGCACGGGAGGGACGAGGGGGGGAGGGGAGCGGAGCCCTGGCTAAACCGTCTAGACGGGGTCCGGGCGCCCTGACGAAAACGGAACGTGATAGACCTGCAGATCAATGATAACGATTCCGAAAAAAAAGAAGAAGAAAAATTATCTATATTCCATCAAGAAAACCAGACAATCGGCGACAGAGACCCGAGGATGATATTGTCGATGGAGGGTGCAATACGGCAATATCTTCGTAGAATCGAGGTATTTAATCTTTCTCTTTAACATATTGTGTCGTTGATTTCTTTTCTGTGTGATTTAAGCTCAGGAATGGGTAATTCAAGTGAGGCACACGCAAACACGCGTCCATTCGCTTAACTAATTTGACAGACCTCGAGGAGCAGCCGGAGGTCGCAGGTCTTTGGTTAAGGCCTCGGTGATGAATATGCTTATAAATAAGACTATGTTGCTGCCTCCCGGGCCCCAATGAGACGTATTATTTTAAACACTACGTTTCTTTACTACGGAATTATGATAAGTCATTTCATTGTGCATAGAGAATTTGTGTGATCATGGGTTCGCTGTATAAATGAGTAGAGAACTGTGAAGTACCTGCACAGAAGATGTCAATAAAATTAAGTCATCTCTCATTTCCTAACTTTTTATACATTTTCCAATCAATTAAACTTGCATGCGCACTCAGGTGCTTCACGGATTTTCCATGTTTTTATTAATAGTTTTGAGTAATTTTGACATATTTCATCTTATGTAATATTTGCTACACAGACAATCATGGTATATTCGTTCATATTCTCGTCGTTTCGCTGGCATCCCCTTCGCTGCTTTCTGTTGGGTGCAGATGTGAGTCAGAAAAAAAATTGACAAGGTCCGTAAAGTCTGACTGATTTTTTCTCCCTCTTGTTTAACACTTTCGAATGAAATACGCACCCTTTCACTTCCTTCATTGTGGTGTATGCTATCGACTACGGCTCGGTTCAAGACCTAACGGTAGTACGGGCGTGGGAGGGAATTCGTAGTCGTAGTTAGAGGAAAACATAAATGTGACAACTGGCAAAGATTATGTCAGGCTGCCTAAACACGTCACCTCTAAAATTTCTCAGTCGTTGGCAAAACGATGAGATCAGGTATGCTGCAGGCGATTTGTATAACCGTCCACGATCTTAAGGCGAAAGAGAATTTGATGTAGGAATTAGTGTTACGAGTCAGTCTGTTCAGTAGTGCAATGTGTAGTAATATCCTTTACAATTTCACTGTGTTACCTAGTTCCTCGCCCTTGCACACACGCTGCGACCCAATCCGCTTGTCAGTGTTTCCTCTGTTGAAAACCATACCATGTAGTGTCCTTCGTTTTGCGACAATCAATGATTTGGTTACTATTAATTTGCTGAACATTAAGACTTTAAACAGAAGTTGTTGCCACTCGTTACGTGCCTCTTGAGCACACCACTTCTGATCACCTATCCCAATTTGAATGTATTTTCGATTTTGCCCGACAATATTTTTCTCCTAACAGAGAGAAATGAGAGCTTCAGTAGCAAATTCCTAAATTGATTGTGTTCATGGCTCTCTTGTTAACGCGGAAAATGTCAATCGAAAATTCTATTTCGTTCCCAATTCTTAAGATCTATCAGTTAACTTCAGCTCTAACATTTATTATTTTATAGTTGCTGCCCATAATTTTTTGGGGTCTGCTGCAAAAATTAATTATTTGGTTTGTCTTAAGTATTTGAAAGTTTATTTTTATATGTTGGTTAAGAGACTTGGTAGTTATTTAGATGAACAACTGAAGGAGCGAAGTGCAATGTTCCTGAGCACAGATCGTGTAATTTATGATATTGAAGGAAACAGTGTATCGGTGTAAAATTTGCCTGTGCCACTTCGACTGTATCTTCTACACTGTTATAAATACGCACAGATACATTTGTTAACCGTCAAATTTTTGAGAAGGCGGAATTTGTGAAGTTTTTAACGGTGTGGAGCATACTGTCTCTTTCCTTGTTTGATTATTTTCTTTTTCTTGTTGCCCTTTCCTTCACAAAACTATAAGTTTCTTCCTGAAAATCTCATCTCGCTCTTGTTATTGTAGAAAAATAAATTCTTTTTAATCTATCCACATCTTGACCGTCAAAGCTCTTCTAATTATCCTTACGCTTCGCTTTTGTTCATGTTCTGCCGTAGTTTTGTTCGAGATGCGCAGGGGTGTAATTAGCGGGGAGGGGCGGTGTAAACAACCGCCCCCCCCCCTTTTTTTTTTTGATCCCCGAAGATATCAAAATTTTTGGTATTTTTGGGCCGCCGGGCGCTATGCGAACTTGACTGCGATTCATCGACATTAGATTCAAATTCGAAGTTTTCCTCCTGAATGTGGGCAACCCACAATGCATCGCCCTAATATCCCAGCCTTTCGTCAGCCCTAATTACGCCCCTGAGGGTGCGCTTCTTAAAGTGGTGAAGTCTTACGCATCTGAGGCCTTTTTCTGGAAGAAAACAAAACATTTCGGAAAGTCGCCCTGCTAAACCGTTATTCAAGAACAGTCAGCTACTGTAACAGTCTTTAATCATCAACTACGATCTGCGCTTTCCATTGTAAGCTCTATTTTTCCACTTTTTTTTACACACCGTACCGTACAGTATGCTATTTTCTGGTGCTATTTTGCCTCTCTGTACTTTTCCTCTCGTTACTAAGCCAAGTTGTATTGTATGTATTTTCTCACTCGGGTATACGAGGAGACATTTTCGGCTTTGCTTTCCTAGCTCCTCGTTCCTTATGCGTCTGTAGTCCTGGAAACTGTTTAAAACGTCGATGCCTTCAAGTTTATGTGTTCAAAAAGGGGCATGTTTTGTTCCTGAATATGCATGTTATCACATCGCAGCGTTCTTGCTCCCTCTGTTGTTACTTCGGGTGATAATGTACTGGAATGCAGAATTAATAAGGAAAATATTCCCAATACTTAAACGAATTGGTTGATCGCATAGTGGAAATCTGCGAACCGTACGCAAAACGGATTGTTTGTTTAGATAAATGAATGCTACACTAATCAGTGTATAAATGCTCATGTCACGCTAATAATTTTATACGTAAATTATGGATACCGTGTAGTTCGATAGTTTTGTAATAGATTTTTTTGTAATGCGTGTGAAAACTATTTCTGAGATAACAATACTATTAAAACGTTACTGGCGTGTCTTGCATTATGTTCACGGTGTATAGTAGGGTCATAGTCGTTCGGAAAGAAATAAATCGTTATGTAGGCCATTCACTGTGAATCTGTTTCATCACTTCTGCCTCCGGAAACAAAACAAAACAACAAAACAACAACAACATCAACAACAACAACAACAACAACGACGACGACAGCAACAGTCACTGGTCCACTCAAAACACCGCAAAAAGAAAAAGACGAAATGCGACGCCATTTAAGTTCGAATCACTTAGAAGTCAGTTTTTTTAGGGTCTTTGAAATTTAGTCTTGAGTCAGAATGTATCAACGACACCCCCTGAACCAAACAACCTTATCCCTGGTAGCCTCCAAAAACTTGCTTCCCTTCTTACAGTGTACTCAGGTCACAATGACAATTCAAATACATGTGCGTGGAAAAGGGCACGAAAATTGAGAAAATCGGACATAAAAAGCTTCAAACTCGTCTAGCTGGCTGGGCCAGGTGTCCCAGCTGAAGTGAGGGGGTTTTCACTCGCGTTGTTCTGTTCACGCGGTGTTCCGTAGAGTAAGAATACCGACCTACTACTCTGGAAATTCAAGTGCACGAAGGTCGCACAAATGTAGGTCTAGGTGTACGATGATTCATTCGTACACTTGGCCACTCAAACGAGTGAATATCCTAGGAAAATTCACACGTCTAAGTGACCAAGTGTACGAATGAATCCTCACACACCTACAAGTGTGCGACATTCACACACTTGGGTTTCCAGTGTACTGGCGTAACACCGCCGAAATCTCGCAGTAAAACCGCGTAACACTGTGCATCGCGTAGTGCAGTGGAATGCAGCGTAACACAGTGTAAAATCACGTAACATCGACTTTATTCGTCATACCACGTTATAGCGTAATACCATTATGTACACGAACGTACCGAGTGGAAACCCCCTCGAGCTGGTGCGCGTTGCAATAAGGCGCGAAGGGAAGGGCCACCACCCGCCCCGGCGCGGCGCCCCACCCGCCGTGTTCCGCCAACAGCCCAGGTCCGGAAGCTTTGACGGCACCGGGCCGGATATTCACGGCGGGCGGCTTCCCCCTGGTCGGCCTAACATGACGACGGCACCGCAACGCCACGGCACGCCACGCCACGCCACCACAGAACAGGGCGTTGCTCACACGCGAACGCTTCCCACCCAAAACAAACATACTCTACGATTTTCAATAATTCTGTGCCCTCACACTCTCTACTCCTCTCTCTCTCTCTCTCTCTCTCTCTCTCTCTCTCTCTCTCTCTCTCTCTCTCTCTCTCTCTCTCTCTCTCTCTCTCTCTCTCTCCCCTCTCTCTGCCTGTCTCGCGCCCAGCCGGGTAGGCAACACATCGCGCAGCGGCAGCGTGTGGACGGCGGCCACTGCCCGGCGGTAGTCGCGCAGAGCGACTTATTGTTTTGCGCCTTCGGGATGAACTTTAGACGTTTGATTCCCGCCGACGCTGACCGTGGCCAGTGTGGCCTTCACCTTCCTCACAACTGAAATGTCGGGTAAGAGGCGGGAGGCGGCGCGGCGCGGTGGCCGAGGCCGAGGGCGAGGCCGGCGGCACGGGCAGACGGGCAGCATTGTCTGCGGTCGCCATGGAGACGCCCCCCCTCCCCCCTCACTGTCTGAGAGGGGGGATGGCGGAGCCGTTTACATCAAGCGCCGTCAACACTAAATTTTAGTCATGAAAGTACGAAAGAAATCTTAAAAATAGATAAGAAAAGACGAAAAAAATCGCAGCCCCTCAATCCAAGATGACCCTACAGTACCTATCCGAGGTGAGGATCCACAGCGACCGAGCCTGGTGCCACATCCCCACGCCTCGCAGAGGTGCGCGTCATGCAAGCGTGTTTCAGATCTACTTGTCCTGGATCGAACCCGTCCCCGCCGAAACCTGCTTTGAGGCCAAATGCACCATGGTACTCGGTATCGCCCTAGTCAGTCTGACGTAAGTAAACCACCCACGACCCATGACCATAAAGCGAGGGGTCGACCACTCAGAATTTTGTTGTACATAGAATATCTGGAATATTTGAAGAATTTCTGGAATATTTTGGGAATATCTGGAATGTTTTTGGATTATCTGGAATATTTTTGGATTATGTGGAACATGTGGGGAATATCTGGACTATTTGTGGAATATTTGGCTAATTTTTTGTGGAATATCTGGAATATTTCTGGAATATCTGGAATATTTTGTAATATTTTGGGAATATTTTTCAGTTTTAACATGGAATATCTAAGTGGTTGACCCCTCGCCATAAAGTCAAGAAAAAAAGTCAGCGCGTTTTACCGTCCACAGTTCCCACAGCAGAGTTTTCATTCGGGTGGGTAGCGTTACCCGACCGCCTGGCGTGCGATGCCTAGTGTTGTCTCTCAGAGTTTTCATTCGGGTGGGTAGCGTTACCCGACCGCCTGGCGTGCGATGCCTAGTGTTGTCTCTCTCATTCTGCCGAAGACGCTCTCGGGACAAGCCGAACGGACGGGCGACAGACAGGTGACGCAGCCGGCTCGACTCCCAGGGAGACGAGCCGAGCGCAAGGGGGGAAATCTTGCTTTGACACAAAATTACTACGTATTTTGGTGATGATGATAGCAGACCCTTTGTCCACTGTTGAGGGACAGCACCAGTCAGCTCAATGCGAAAACAAATCCCAATTCTATACTGCATTTCTCATGTAATCGGCATCATATTGCTGAACGTAAGCCGAAGTTCACCGTATTCTTGGTTTTTTCAAGTTAATAACATATATTTTGGATTCAATTTTTAACGAAATGCGTACGACTGTGAAAGTTACGCGTTTTCTCATATACTGTCTTATCGTAACTTCCCGTATCTCGCAAATAATTGCAATCACATAACATTACCCCCCGTCGCCTCTCAGTGTCGCTTGCCGGCCTCCGCCTCGCCCGGCTCGGGTCCGGAGACCCGCGCCGGGTCTTGCGGACTTCGGCAGGCGGCCGCCGGGTCGGGTCGGGTCGGGTAAAAGGCAGCGGCGGCGTCGGGTCCGAGAGCGACCACAATACCCACCCGAATGAAAACTCTGGCCCACAGGGCAGTGCTTTGTCGGATGTGCACGGAGAAAACAACGTCTTGGTTTCCAAACAGTTTTGAAAACAAGAAGCTCTTCTGGAGAAAATACGCAGGGATTCCGGGGCTGCTTGAAACACCAGGGCGCTGTTTTCCCCCGTGTTGAGATGTCACGACGGCGCGTCACGGAGTGATCCTCGCCTGCGCAGGTGCATGTGGTGCTCGGGGAAGAAGGGCAGGGGCCCGGCCATCAGCGTGACGGTCGAGGCTCGCCGGCCCACCTACAAGTTCACCCGTAGCGGCCGGACCTACGGCAAGTACGACTAGAGCGTCCGGCCCGGCCCGGCCGCCGGCTCAACTGCCCCAACGACGGCCCAGCCCCGCCCAGCCCAGCCCCGCCCAGCCCCGCCCCGCCCAGCCCCGCCCAGCCCAGCCCCGCCCAGCCCCGCCCCGCCCAGCCCCGCCCAGCCCAGCCCCGCCCAGCCCCGCCCCGCCCAGCCCCGCCCAGCCCAGCCCCGCCCAGCCCCGCCCCGCCCAGCCCCGCCCAGCCCAGCCCCGCCCAGCCCCGCCCCGCCCCGCGCACGCACGGGCTCCAGCACCTCTCGTCCGCCCCACGGACCCGCGCGGGCCACGCCAATCACCTCCACGGCCCGAAAATAAACTGTCAAGGAAGGGGAACGGCAGACCCGCGCTCTATTTCCCGTTCTCCCTCCCCCATTGCTCCCCCTGCAACACATGATCACCCATCCCCTCTATTTTAAGTCACGTTATTTTTATCGATTATATAGCCCCTAGGGCTTCCCGGTCCGGTCCGGTACGCTGTGTACACCCGAGAGAGGGGGGGATGGGGGGGGGGAATCACTCATACAAAAATATGTACAATGATTTTTTTGACTTTAATTTTTTTTTCATTTTTTTCATTTTATTATTATTTTTTTCTTTTGATTTTTTAAAAAAAGTTTAGGCAAATTTTGATCTTTTACACTAATGTTTAAATTTTTTCTACTTCATTACAGTGTATTGTTATTTTTTTTCCGATTTGCCGGATTTTTAGGAATCCTTTTCTCTTGATTTTTTTTTCTTTTTTTTTCCCACACATAGCTGTCAGTCGGGCGGATTTTGCCTACTTTCCTGGAAAAACTGGATTACAGTACGATTGGATGTGACTGGGATATGACTAGACTGGATGGATGTAGCACGATTAGTGATTCGACGCCAGGTGACACAAAGATGGTGTTGTTCGTCGAAGCTGTCAACACACTGCTGAACGACGTACACGCAGGATTACGAGATTACATGGATTGTGCATAACAATGAGTAACAGATTTCAACGACTTAGTGACATTTTAAGATTATTATTATTATTTTTTTTGTAATTTTCAGGAAATTTTGATAATGATCACGGACTTTAGCTGGATTATTCGTGGATCGAAGTCTAACACATAGAGCTAAAAGGAGAGGTCACCCATTTCATTCCGCTATTTCCTTACCATTTTGGAGCATTTTAGTAAATTCTGTGGCTGGTTTGAGTCATATCTCCTTGACTGGATGAGACTGGGAAATGACTTGACGTGACCCCTCGGATGTGACCCGCCCGGCTCGTCCCCGGCCCGGCCAAGCGCTGTCGTCGGGCTATAGTCCCGTCCCATGCTATTCGACTTTTATAGTCGGCCGGGCCGGGCCGGGTGGTTACAGACCGCCCAGAGCCGGGAGCGCGATACATAATTACTGTATCATTGCGGGGACGGAGCGAGTGTCGGGCAGGGCAGGGCAGGACGGGGCAGGGCAGGGCGGGGCAGGGAAGGGAAGGGAAGGGAAGGGAAGGGAAGGGAAGGGAAGGGAAGGGAAGGGAAGGGAAGGGAAGGGAAGATAAGGGGGCAGGGCAGTGCAGTGCAGGACAACAGGGCAGAAGCGGGCTGAGCGTCCAGCCGCTGTGCTCTGGATGCAGCCCGGCAGCTCAGCCTATAGCGTCCCGTCCTGCAGCCTGCAGTCAGCTCGGCCCGCCCCGCCCCGCCCCGCCCCGCCCCGCCCCGCCACGCCCCGCCCCACCATGCCCATGTACAGATGTACAGCGGCGGCGCGGGAGGGGCAAGGTCCTTCCTCTTCACTCGCTAGCATAAATCTGTGCGCGCGTCTCGCCTCCCTCCCCGTTTCTCTCCCCCCCCTCCCCCCTCCTTTTCCTTCATCTCCCACACCCCGTACCACCACCACCACCACCACCACCACCACCACGCCTTGCGGTCGCGCATCGAGAAACGAGTTCCATTTCGTATGCTCTTCACAAGAAGAAAAAAAAAAAGAAAAAAAAACTGACAATATCAGCGGCGGGAAAAAAACCGTAATAAAAGAAAAAGAAAAATAACGAAGTATCAGAGACAAATTTTGCAAACAGAGAGTGCGTTTTCATGTCGCGGGAGGGAGGGGGCGGTGGCCTGGCATGCCATGGCGGACGCGTCGGTTATCGAAACTGTCTTCTCATCGCCATCGCCCCGCCCGCCATCCGGCGCCATGCGGCGGCAGCCAAGCGGCAGCGCAGAGCGCGGGACAATAACCGCTAATTACAGTAAAGGCTACAGCGGTTGCGCTGTCCTCGCCACCGCCCCGCCCCGCCCCGCCCCGCCCCGCCCCGCCCCGCCCCGCCCCGCCAGGCCTCGATCGGTTTCCCGCGCAAATCTCGGCCGATTCTCTCGAGGCCTGAGCCGGGCCTCTGATGCTTCGGGAGCCCGCCTTGTTCGTCGGCCCCAGCCGGCCTCACGCCGCCCCGCCAAGCCTCACCCCACCCCGTCCCGCCCCACCTCACCCCACCCCGACGGACTGAGACGACCCCGTCATCGTTTTTGTTGGTCCAGTAATTGGCGACCTGACCCCAAGCTCACTGCCGTGCAATCACGCTATCGTCCCGCTCTCTCTCTCTCTCTCTCTCTCTCTCTCTCTCTCTCTCTCTCTCTCTCTCTCTCTCTTTCTCTCTCGCTCACACATACACGCCGGTCGTCAGCCCGCCAACCGATTTGCTGCTGCCGCTCCTCAAAGTAGGGAGCCGATTGCTTGTATTGCTGGAGGAAGAAATAAAACAATCTCTGCGGTTTTTGCGAAAGACGAGAAAAGGAGTAACAGGTTGAGCGAGAGAGACATGGTGATGGTGAGCGTGTGAGGATAAAAGAAGCGAGAGACAAAGGCATTTACACCCACATACTCTGTGTCGGCCCCCTTATTCACTATGGTGTTGGGGTCATCTGCCTATACCAAAGGGGCCACGGAGCCTCAAAGGGCGTTGGGAGCGGGTAGGCATTGGGTAGGCAAACTCGAAAGCTTTTACGTGTTCTCTGAAACAAGGGTCTACCACCTTGAAAAATCGCGTACGACGATTATAATCAGTCTCGATTATGGTGATTATCAATGATTATTTGAGTTAATCTTTTACATGTTTACTGATTATTGGCCGATAATCACGCAACTTTTGGTCAAATTTGATAATATTTCTCCATATTTGTCAAAATTTGTCTACATTTGGAAATTTTACATGATTATGATTATGTGATTATCAATAATAATCTCGAGGAATGTGGGTAGACCCTTGCTCTGAAACACCCGGTACGTACTCCACTTGCTCTCTGTCTCCTCGTGCGGGGAGGGGCGGGGCGGGGTGATCAGAGGCGGGGCGGGGCGGGGCGGGGCGGGGCGGGGCGGGCTGCGCAGCCACCACGGTCCCGCCTCCCCTTGCGGACCCTGAGCCGCTGCTCCGCTCGGCGCTGTGGTCCAGTCCAGACGCCGGGACGGAACGCGACGGGAGGCTGGGCTGGGCAAGCACTCCGCGCTGCACTCTCCGCGCTGCACTCTCCGCGCTGCACTCTCCGCGCTGCACTCTCCGCGCTGCACTCTCCGCGCTGCACTCTCCGCGCTGCACTCTCCGCGCTGCACTCTCCGCGCTGCACTCTCCGCGCTGCACTCTCCGCGCTGCACTCTCCGCGCTGCACTCTCCGCGCTGCACTCTCCGCGCTGCACTCTCCGCGCTGCACTCTCCGCGCTGCACTCTCCGCGCTGCACTCTCCGCGCTGCACTCTCCACGCTGCACTCTCCGCGCTGCACTCTCCGCGCTGCACTCTCCGCGCTGCACTCTCCGCGCTGCACTCTCCGCGCTGCACTCTCCGCGCTGCACTCTCCGCGCTGCACTCTCCGCGCTGCACTCTCCGCGCTGCACTCTCCACTGCACTCTCCGCTGCACACGAGCGCGAGTCAGCTGGAGTGGAACACGCGGCGCTTCATACGACCCCGTGGCGCGTGGTTGCACCGGCACGAGCAGGTCCCTCGTGTGAAGCCCACCCTAGTGAAACGCGACCCGCGAAGCCGGACCGTCAGGGCGAAGCAGCAGCCCCGGAGAACCCCCGGAGCAGCGCGGCCGGCCGACCGGAAACGGAGCGACTCCGGCCGCTGTCTGTCGGATAGTTGGAGCTTGTAGAGAAACGGTAAGGGCGGAGGCATCTCGGAGACTGCAAGTCTCGTAACGTAAACGGTTTTGTTTCGACAAAAGAATCGTGTGGCAGTTTGCCAGGAATATCAGTATAAGCGGATCGCAACGCGCGCTTCCCAAACAGCAGGTGGGATGTTTCCTTCCGATGGAGGGAGACGCGGGGAGGTTCCAAACATTTTGTGGCCATATTACATGCGGGGATACAGCGGCATAAAATGAAACGTCGCGCGTCCCAGTAAGGAAGCTGGCAATGAGGCGTTTCGCGAGTGCGATATGTTGGTGCGCACAGTCGTCCGCGACGTCGCGGCGGCATCGTATACGATCGAACCCAAAGTGAGCACGCTCACACACACACGCACATATATTCACACATTTATGGCACGTGTAAGGTGCAACATAGGGATTCGCTTCTTATGTTCCACGCCCCATACTATTTACAGCCCCCCTGCCCCCTCTCCCCCCCCCCAACCCCCCCACTTTTCCCTGCCCGCGCGCTTCCCTGACGAGGTGACAACACACGAGTGCTGCGCCGCCAGGCATGGTCAAACGTCCACTGCACCGCATGAGTGTTTGTGTTTGTGCGTGTGCGCCTATCGCTGTGTGTGTGTGTGTGTACACTGGTAAAACTAAGGCGTAACTTCGTACGCGGTGGCAGTATTTCCTGTTAATTATACCTGTATATTAGCATATATTACTTGCATGTTACAACTATTTTGTCTATAAATTGCCCTTATATCACTGCATATTACTTTATTTTATTTTATTACATACATATTACCTACATTATTGGTAATACAGCTATAACTCCCTCGCACTAGGCTAAAGGGGAGTTATCGACCTCTCGGTTAACAGTGCAATTGTGTCTCACAAGCTGTGAACTTGAATGAAACGAACAGTTATTCGACAGTTATACTTTTGAAAAGGGTAAGCTTGAAATGAAGCGACGATAAAGAAATTTCCCCACGCATTTAAATAGGACTAATATAGCAGCGGATATTTCAGTTACGATTAACTTTATTTAAGTGTAATCTCAGTGCGCTTGAAAAAAAAAAGGCGTCAGCCTAAGGCTTAGTTTTACCAGTGTATGCATGTGCGTGTGTGTGTGAGCGCGCGCAGGCGAGTGCGAGTGAGATATCGCTAAGTGCGCGCGCGTGCGTGCGAAGTGTATTTTGCTCTTGTGGTCAGCAGTCACCGTGCTGCAGCTGCCGCGAAGGGTTAAGCCCCCTCCCCCCCCCCCCCTCTTCCTTCCCCCGGCGCGTCTAGAGTGCAGAGCCGGCAGCGCCACCGCAACGCGTGCCCCGCCCCGCTCCGCCCCGCTCCGCCCCGCTCCGCCCCGCCCCGCCCCGCCCCGCCCCGCCCCGCCCCGCGCACTTGGAGGCACCCGTTGTTCCAACAAGATGTTTATACGATTGATGGATGTGGCGGCGGGGCAGGGGGCAGGTGGCGACGCGCGGTGCGCTTGACGCCTGCAGCAGCTGCCTGCAGCTGTCTGCAGCTGCCGCCAGGTGTCACCGCAGCTGAGCTGCTGCCGTGATCCTATCGCGCCGCCACTTTAACCTCTCCGAACAGGAAGCGGCAGCGGCGGCTGCGGCTCCAGTTAGTTGTCACCCGCAAGCAGCCGAGCCCCGCCGCGCCCCGCCGCGCTGTACTGACGGTAGGCAGAAATAAAACACCGGTCGGTTGACACCTCAGCTCAGCTCCGCTGCGGCCGCGGCCGGCCTCCAGCCGATAGGATACGGCAGGACAAAAGAGAGGAAGGCGCGAGGCGCAGGAGGAAAAGAAGAAGGTTGAACGGCACGCACTACTGCAGATATAGAGACATTGATTTGAGTGCCGTGTGGTGTGGTGAAACTCTTTCATCTGAGCGCACACAGGAAAATACGGAGAATAAATTGAGAAACTGCAGCAAATACTGCTGTAAGTATGGTTAACTCCGGAGCAACCACAAAATCGTTGTTGAGATTGAAAAATTGTTGTTTTTCACTGGAAAAACAAATGTGACATAATTGACGCGACTAATGTTACATTAGTTTTTCCAGTGTTTATGACCGAAATTTTGATCCATATCCATAGCATACAATAGTTTCTGAAAATTTCCGTGTTTTTTTTTTTTTCTTTTTTTTTCCCCCATGTTTATCTCGAGGTGCGGGCCAGTGTTAGAAAATACAAAGAAAGACTCCTACGGCACGATTCGCTTCGAAAATTTGTTGCCTGGATCGGGCCCTAATTTTCGCATACTGTGTCGTGTTCTTTACTGAACACGCCGTAATTTCGCAAACATGTTAAGGAGGCTCCAAACAGCAATAATCCGAACCGTTGCGGTCTGGTCATATACGTACATGACAAACACCGTGCGGTGTGGACCGAGGGCAAACCGTTACCGCTTGTGGATATTTATTATTCTTACATTGTTCCTCTCGCTCCTTGCCCTGACGTTGTACTTGCCGCTCTCACAGTGTTGCATAGGAGATGTAAACATTTCAAAGAGATAAGACCACCCATCGCGCGATCGGTAATTGAAATGATAAAATAAACGATAAACGCGAAATACACACAGCGCGGACAAAAGTGGGGACGGCACGGAAAACTAAAACAATTTTCGTGTGTTTGTTTTCGCCAGAAAAGACTATCGGGCGATCTCATCTCGTCCTAATTTCTCCACAGAGCAGCGCGACGGCGGAGCGAGAGAGTTCGGCGAAGGGTGTTGGCCTTTGTACGGCGGCCGGCCGAGCCCAGCCAGGCTCATGGCGGCGGGGCAGCGGAGCAGCGTCGCGTCGTGCATTGTGCAGCGCAGCGAGCGCAGCGTCGTCGTTTTGCTCTGCCGGGGCGGGGCGGGGCGGGGCGGGAGCTCATGCCGTGTATGGCGGGCAGCGCGGTCACCTCGTCTTCACTGCTACTTCCCCGGGCGACTTGCGCTCCCCGCCCCGCGCCCCGCCCCGCCCCGCCCCGCCCCGCCCCGCCCCGCCCACCTCGCCCCACGCCGCTCACCGGGTGCTTCTCGTCGGCAGGGACGCCGCCGCCGCCCCCACTGACGCCGACCACCATGCGATGACGTCACCGGGAGAGCCGTGTGGCCCGCGGGGCAGAGGGCCGCTCGTGCTCCTGGCCTCCGTCATGTGCCTCCTGGCGCTGGTGTCCGGGGCCGCGGCGGAGCAGCACAGGCACCACCACGGCGGGGGCCTGCAGGGCCACCACCACCACCACCAGCACACCCACCAGGGCTACCAGCACCGCCAGGGCCGGCCGCAGGCGACCGACGCCGCCGAGCAGGACAACAGTGTGGACGGGCAGCCGGGGGCGGACCTAGCCCGGGGCCCGGCCCGCGCCCCGGCCCCGGCCCCGGCGCCAGCGGCCCAGCCCGCAACGACGCGGCTGTACGCGCCAGGGTGAGTCAGGGTTCGTGATCGGATTGTCAACAGAGGCGGCTGCCTGATAAGCGCCTTGTAGATGTACGGCACTGCACTGCGTGCACGGTTGCCCCCGCACTGCCTACACACCCACACATACACCCTCGGCGCCGCCGTAGGCTGCGCTGAGAGGGGTGGACCAGCCGAAGTGTCGCTGTACAAAGGAGTACGGAGTACGCAGAGTACAGTGGGAGAACACGCCCTAGGTGTACACGTCTACAAGTGCTCAACAGTTGCACACGCACACTTGGTTTCACGGTGTGGGTGGTGCGGCGGGAAGACCAACTGTACCGGGTGTTTCTTTGAATGAGTAAACAAGGTAGACGCACGTTAAAACCGTGTAAAGCTGAGCTAAATGTGCGTCTACCTTGGCCTGCGGCGCGCTAAAATTAAAATATTTTCGCGATTTTGGTTGGCATGCCTGTCCACCTCATATCCCACGCCTCACGCCTGCCGCTTCACTTCACGCCACCCTATTTCCAGGCGGTCTCCCCTTGCGCTTTCTGACAGGGCTGAGCATTTAAAGTTAAAGTTAAATTTCAATTTAAATTTAGCTCAGCCAATTAGTGTTGCGGCGTTACATACTCGCCACGGCTTCGGGTGCCATTATAGCGCCTTGCGGGCCAATGGGGTAGGCAAACCCGCAACACCTGGTACACGTTCAAACAAATACCCGACACACCCGAACGCCGTGCGCGCGGCGCGGTAGACGAACGCGAGAGATTCATTCAACAGTACTTAAGCGGGACGAGTCGACTGCTTATCCCCGAAATTAACCAGCTAAAATGTGACTCAAAAATGTTCCAGACAAATGTGCAAGACTTCAGAAATCGCAACACCTCGACTTTTGGTGTTGTTTTATTTCGTTTCGGTCAAAGTGACCTAAACGCTAGCGTGCATTAGGCCGCCGTGTCTCGTTATTGATATGTCGTGCACGGCACTGGCAGCGACACGCCCGCCCAGGCCAGCCCAGGCCAGGCCCGGAGCGGACGGGGAACACGCCCTCCAACTCTTCCTTCTTCTTTTTCTCCTGTTTTTGTTTCCCGGGGGACTCTTCTTGTCTCCATTTCAATGTGCGGGGCCGGGGGAGGCCAGGCCAGGCCAGGCGATCTCCGATGCGTTTTCCGATGGCAGGCGATGCGATCGGTTCGGAATGGTAATGATGTGTCTGACCTCCATCCTCTGGGGAGACCGAGGCCGGGCTGGACCCTGGACCGCGCCTGCGGCACGCCGTTAGTAATCTGGGCGCGGCAGGGCAGGGCAGATCAGGGCGGGCGGGGTGGTGTGGGGCGGGGCGGGGCGGGGCGGGGCGGGGTGGAGCGGGGCGGGGTCTGGCACGAGGGGTCGGCACAGGGGTCAGAGCGTATGCAGTACTGCACAAGGGAGTGCACATAGCCCAGAGAAAGCAGCAAGGCAGAGATGAGAGGGAGGGGGGGGAGGGGTTAGGGGGCGAGGGGGGAGGGGGGCGAGGCCCAAGGACGACGGGGACGGACCGTCAGCCGCCTCACTGTGTTGCGCGCGGGCGATCTCTTCTCATACGACCCAAGAGATGAAAAGTAAAGAAAGTCAAGGAAAACTGTCCAGAAAATGTGAGAGCTCGGCTGCAGGCGCGGATGAAGGGGTAGAGGGGGGGGGGTGATCGCCCCTCTTTCTGTCACTATATAGCCGCTTGGAAAGTAGGCGAATAGCGCAACAAAACCCCTGTATGTAGGCAACCTGGAGTATGGCCCCCACCCTTCAGTCGGACCTTAATTCGCGCCTGCTCCGCTGTCGCATTCAACACTGCAAACCCTGGAATCCAATTTCTCACCCAAAATGGGAGAGGATACTTTTCCATGATAAATTAGGGTGAGAATTTTTAACCTCACCCTTTTCGAGCGAGATGTTTTTTAGCCTCATACTCTTAAATGACTACGGACTTTTATTGTTACCAGCCCCTGAACTTTTTTGAGCATACCTAATCCGAATACAATATTGTGTATAGTTCGTTACATTTTTGATAATTTTGTAACTAGCTAGTAACAAAATTTTCAAAAATGTAACGAACTACACACAATATTGTATCCGGCTTAGGCATGCTCAAAAAAGTCCAGAGGCTGGTAACAATAAAAGTCCATGGTCATTTAGAGTGCACTCTATTTGAGTAAGGATTTTTTAACCTCGCTTAATTTGAGCACGAATTCTCACTTTATTAGGGCGAGGTTTCGAAATTATTGGAAAAAAATTCTCACCTCTCAGAGAGTAATAAAATTGCCCTCAAATTCTCACTCGTATGGGGGCGAGAATTATGACTCGTAGATTTTCAGTGAAGACGGTCTGGGGGGGACGAAAATCACACATTGCTCCTCACCAATAATTATTTACCTCCACCATTTTTGATGTTTTTTCCCCCATCGCTGCTATTTTTATTTTTATTTTTTTTCCTTTTCCCCTGACTCCGGCTTGGCGGGGCAGGGCTGGTCGGGGTGATGAGGGGCAGCGCAGGGCGGGGCGACGCGTTTGGCTCGCGTGTCGCACCCATACACATAAAGCCGGTCCACCGCGCCCCGCCCCGCTGCTCCGATGCATAAAGCCCACTTAGCGGCACGTGACTCGTGTGGTGAGCAGCGTGGTGAGGCGGGGCGGGGTGGGGTGGGGCGGGGTGGGGCGGGATGCGACCAAAACCCCAGACGGCGGCCGCAGCGCGGGCGGGGCGTTCGTTATGTTCGGTTCGATAATGACGACATTTAGACATTGGCGCGCGCCGCCGCACCGCACGGGCTGGGATGGGGTGGGGTGGGGTGGGGTGGGGTGGGGTGGGGTGGGGTGGGGTGGGGTGGGGTGGGGTGGGGTGGGGTGGGGTGGGGTGGGGTGGGGTGGGGTGGGTGCTGCCAGCTGCACCACCCCAGTGGTCAGTATATAGCCGCGTGGCCCGGCCCGGCACAGCCCGGCGTGATAGTCTACTTCCAGGGCATCTCTGCTGACACGCGCATCATCTTCACTGTTGCTTTCGTTATTCGCGTGCGGTATGCCACACGAGCCAAAAACTCGAGTATCAAACAGCCGCCGAGTGAGCCGGCTGCATGCGGGTGGCCAATCCGATCAGCATCACGGCCTCCTCTGCGGCGCGGCGCGCACGATCTCCCTGGTGCGCGGGCGTGGCGTGGCGTAGCGTGGCGAGGCCCGACACTCATCTCACGGTCATTAATTAAACACCACGCGGCAGCGTGCCGGCCCCGCCCCGCCCCGCCCCGCCCCGCCCCGCCCCGCCCCGCCCCGCCCCGCCCCGCCCCGCCCCGCCCCGCCGGGTCGAGTCCAGGGCGGCGGAGCGGAGCAAAGCGGAGTCACTCGCCCGTCTATTATAGCCGTTAAGCGGTTCGGCCAGGGCTCCAAAAACAAATAGCGGAGCCGCTGCCGCTGGGGTGCCGCCGCCACCAGAGCTGCCTCTGCCTCGTCCGAGGACCATCACGATGCACCATGTGATGCCATGTGCATGTGCAAGCTCCCAACGCGCACGGCACAGCACACTGATGACAAAAGTATTCTACTGGCGTGCACATTAAAGTGTCGAACACAACATTGCATGCTTTTAGGTGTTGGACTGGAAATTTGCATACTTAAAAGTGTTTAACGCAGTATAAATTTAAACATTTAAAAGTGTTAAATTTGAGGGTTAAACGTGCAGGTTTGGACACAATAATGTGTTCAAATTTACTGTTCAACACTTTTAGGTATGCAAATTTCCAGTCAAACACATGGAAGTGTGCACCGTAGCGTTATACACTTCAAATTGCACGCCAGTTGAACACTTTTATTATCAGTGCACGTGGCGGGATTCACTTTTTCCAATTTTATCGATTTTTCTCTAATTTGCCCTGAAAAGGGTTGTTATTCCGCGCTTTACACATTTGGCTTTCCTCGCCGAACGTTTCGAATGAATTAGCATTCGCTCTTATCTAGAGAGGGTGATAGAATTGAGCGAGTTGGAGTGCATTGGCGGCCCACCCAGTGGACATGCCGCGCGGGACCCTGCAGGGGCCTCGGGGGACCATTACTGCGGCCGCTTAGCGCGCGGGCGGCGACCAGCCAACCAGCCCAGCCTCTCTGCTGGAGCGTGGCGTAGCGTGGGGCGCTTCTGCACCCGGCACGGATCGGCAGAATCGGAACCGTGTTATTATTTCCCTTCGTACGTGACGTACCATACAAGGAATGGAAAAAAGGGGAAATGGGAAGTGAGGCCGGGGCCGGGGCCGGGCCCGGGGAGTGGGGCCGCGGGGACATGTCGCATTTTTGTGGCTCCGCTCGACCCCACCCCACCCCGCCCCGCCCCACCCCACCTCAGAGCTGCCGCTGCTCCCACTCCTCTGCTACGTGCCGGTGCCATGCCACATGCCACCTCGCCGCGGTGCGGTGCGGCCGGCTGAGGGTGTTTTGCATTTCCCGGGACTGTTTTTGGGTCAGTCGCCGTCTGGATGGCGGGGCGGGGCGAGGTGGGGCGGGTAGTGGGGGACGGGTAAGTTTGACTGGAGAGGCGCCCGAGCTGATGGGGGGGATGCCCCGGTGGCCCGGGCCCGGTGCAGCCACGCAGGACGCCACATCGCGAAGCTTTGTTTACCGCCGCCAATGCTCGCTCGCCTCCACTCCACTTTCCTTTCCGTCCGACATGCATTTCCATCTCGAAGCCTTTCGCCGAGGGGAAAACAACTCTGAATTTTAGTGTACAAATTTTGTGAATTTTTTGTAAATTTTCTTTGATTTTTTGTAAATTATTGTTGATTTTTTTTCAAATTTTCGCTTGAAAAATGACCTACATTTTGGGAGTTTTTCTTAGTTTTTCAGAATTTGCCTGATTTTTCTAAAATTTTTCTCAACTTTTCTGAATTTCTCTGAATTTTTCTAATTTTTCCTGAATTTTTCTGAATTTTCCAGATTTTTTTCTCCCAATTACGAGGTGTACAAGAGTTTCAGAGCAGTTGTTTTCCCCCTCGCCTTTCGTTCGCTATAGAGTACTCGGTGTACGGGGGCGGGGGCGGGCGCGGGGGCGGGGCTACGACGTGGTGCAGGCTGCCTCGCCAGCCCGGGGGCCCTGCGCTTGCTGCGCTGCAGTGCCCTGCACGACTTGGATTGCGTCCGGCGCCATATCTGGACGCGAAGCTCCGTCCTGCCCCGCCCGGCCCCGCCCGGCCCCGCCCCTGCTGCACAGCTGCACAGGGCCATTACCTCGGTACGAGCGCTGACTCCCAGACACCTCCAATGCCTTCGATGGGTCGTCTTGCCTGGAGATAGAATCCATGTCCGTCTTTAATGAGATGAAATAAGTTAACGAGGCATGTTAAGAAGTATATTCCTAACAAGAAAACTATATTTAGATAAAAGTTGATGAGTTACTTATTCGCAAGTACAAATGTACCTGCAGAGGTCTCGCCCCCTTCTTTCGACTTTACAAGGAGCTTGTTGAGGGTACCACCCCGTTATTGGCCCTATTTCCCGACCCAGCCCGCTCCGGCTCACCGATGGGTTGCCTGCGAGGGGTAAATAACTCCGAATTTTGATGTACACCACTAATTCAAATTTCACACAAATTCAAACTAATTCACGCGAATTCAAAAATAATTCACGCGAATTCAAAACGAATTCAAAACAAATTCAAGCGAATTCAAAACGAATTCAAGTAAATTCACAACAAATTCTCAATAATTTCAAAAAACTTCGCAATAAATTCAAAAAATTCAAAGCTAATTCAATACGAATTCAATTTAATTCAGACAAATTCAATTCAAATTCACGAAATTTGTACACCGAATTCAGAGTTGTTTACCCCTCGGTTGCCTGCCTTCCGCTGCAATCTTTCACATTGAAATTTTGAGTATGTAACTCTGCCAATTTTCAATTCTGACCCCAAGTTTCCTGTATCAAAACACTTCTCTCAGCAACCCCTACACGTCACACGGCCTGCTATCCTCTGTGATGCAGCTCGATTGTCCAACCTGATACTTTCCCTTAAATCTGAAAAAGTGCCTGGATTTTTTTCCAACCTTGTTTACACGGGTAAAATGGAGAAGGAAAATGTATCATGGTCGGAGCGCATGCACCGAAAAAATCGCACAACACCTCAAATTCAATTTTTAAAAAAGATATTTTTAAAAAAATTGAAAAATTGGTAGGCCCCTACCTAACTCGCAACCTGCGAGCCCCGCCTGCTTAACTTCGGAGTTCGGATGGGATCCGGTGTGTTCCAGGCGACCGCCACCCCGCGGGCACGAGAAGTCCTCTCCACTTCGGGGAGAGTCCCCGCTTAAGGCTGGCGGCCTGTCAGGCCCGCCGTACTACCCTATTTAAACAGCGCCTTGAAGCCGTAGGTAGCATTTCAGACCAACGACTGGGCACCACCGGACCGCATGACCGGTCAGTGGGAGGTAGAGGCAAGGCAGGACGATAGAGGGGGAGAAAAGCAGAAAGAGAAGTTTTTGCGGAAGAGTAAGCGTACGGTTGGTTAGACCTGTACTGACCCGCTCCCGCACAGGTCATGGAAAAGCTGTTTACTAAGGAGCCAGATTCATAGGCCTTATTTCCCCACGAGGGACCACCCCCCGTGGCATGGGACGGAACTTCCTGACAACTCGCTTTCGCTGCCAGTGAAGAACCTACCTGGGAATTGAACCCAGGCCCCAAGTGCCGAGTCTCATGACACCCCGCGGCTTTCGTGGTACTAAGACCACTAGACCGTCGGCGATTCCACGAGGGAGCTCCGTTGAAATGGGGGGTTTGAATTCCACTCCAGGCTGCTGTCCTCGGAAAAATTTATGTTCAGCAAGATTCGAACCTGGGTTCCGCGGCTCGCGGGCCAACACTGTGCCGGCACGGCTACGACGCCACGGTACACAACGCTTGCCCACTAGGGGTGACGCTGCGAAGAGCTGTAGTCACCGACGAACCTGTACCGGTGGCGTCATCAGTACACCTGCTCTCCATGCAGCAACAGCCCGGCCGCGTGGCGACATTGGTATGCACATCGGCACCGTTAATAGTACTAGATAGGCATGGGTTCGAATACCGATCACTAATTCATTCTTTTTTTTCCCCTTTTTCTTTAAGAAGCTTTGTCTCTTTGCAGTTGCCCGAAGGGACGCGAGTACAGTGGATAAAAAGAAAAAGTTGGTTTTATAAATAAAGTCAAAACAAATCCACATTCCATATTGAAAGAATGGTTCGAATACCGGTCACAATTTCTTTCAATATGGAATGTGGATTTGTTTTGACTTAATTTATAAAACCTACCTTTTCTTTTTACCCACTGTACTCGCGTCCCTTCGGGCAACTGCAAAGAGACAAAGCTTCTTAAAGAAAAAGGGGGGGAAAAAGAATGAATTAGTGATCGGTATTCGAACCCATGCCTATCCAGTGCTATAAACGGTGCCGATGTGCATACCAATGTCGCCACGCGGCCGTGCTGTTGCTGCATGGAGAGCAGGTGTACTGATGACGCCACCGGTACAGGTTCGTCGGCGACTACTCTTCGCAGCGTCACCCCTAGTGGGCAGGCGTCGTGTACCGTGGCGTCGTAGCCGTGCCGGCACAGTGTTGGCCCGCGAGCCGCGGAACCCAGGTTCGAATCTTGCTGAACATAAATTTTTCCGAGGACAGCAGCCTGGAGTGGAATTCAAACCCCCCATTTCAACGGAGCTCCCTCGTGGAATCGCCGACGGTCTAGTGGTCTTAGTACCACGAAAGCCGCGGGGTGTCATGAGACTCGGCACTTGGGGCCTGGGTTCAATTCCCAGGTAGGTTCTTCACTGGCAGCGAAAGCGAGTTGTCAGGAAGTTCCGTCCCATGCCACGGGGGGTGGTCCCTCGTGGGGAAATAAGGCCTATGAATCTGGCTCCTTAGTAAACAGCTTTTCCATGACCTGTGCGGGAGCGGGTCAGTACAGGTCTAACCAACCGTACGCTTACTCTTCCGCAAAAACTTCTCTTTCTGCTTTTCTCCCCCTCTATCGTCCTGCCTTGCCTCTACCTCCCACTGACCGGTCATGCGGTCCGGTGGTGCCCAGTCGTTGGTCTGAAATGCTACCTACGGCTTCAAGGCGCTGTTTAAATAGGGTAGTACGGCGGGCCTGACAGGCCGCCAGCCTTAAGCGGGGACTCTCCCCGAAGTGGAGAGGACTTCTCGTGCCCGCGGGGTGGCGGTCGCCTGGAACACACCGGATCCCATCCGAACTCCGAAGTTAAGCAGGCGGGGCTCGCAGGTTGCGAGTTAGGTAGGGGCCTACCAATTTTTCATTTTTTAAAAAAATATCTTTTTTAAAAATTGAATTTGAGGTGTTGTGCCATTTTTTCGGTGCATGCGCTCCGACCATGATACATTTTCCTTCTCCATTTTGCCCGAGTAAACAAGGTTGGGAAAAATCCAGGCACTTTTTCAGATTTAAGGGAAAGTATCAGGTTGGACAATCGAGCTGCATCACAGAGGATAGCAGGCCACTCTAACGGTTCGTTGTGGACGGAGAAAACGACGAGGGGGCCTCAACTCACCCAAAAATTTGTACACATGATTTCAAGATTTCACATGATTTCACATTATTACACCTCTTATAATTGAAAGAAAAAATTCACCAAGTAAATACAAGCG
The DNA here is from genome assembly GCA_029379305.1 of Frankliniella fusca. Lineage (NCBI taxonomy): Eukaryota > Metazoa > Arthropoda > Insecta > Thysanoptera > Thripidae > Frankliniella > Frankliniella fusca. The sequence continues at coordinate 306,409 of JAHWGI010000302.1, forward strand.
TATTTTGAGCTTTATGGGCCCAAAATACGCACGCAAATAATGTTTTTTTTTTTTCGGCAAGAGATCCACATTTTTTGACAATGATTTCGAAGATATCAGTGATTGTGTACACATGATTACAGGAGTCGAGGCCCCCTCGGAAAACGAGGTCGGACAAAAAAATAACTATGACACCCAGATTGCCAGGTCGGACAAAATGAGGTCGGACAAAAAGAAACGTGTGACGGTGACGGCCGCAAAAATCCCGAGGTCGGACAAAAAAGGGTCGGACAACCGATGTAGACCCAAATCTGAGGAGTTCTGAGGGACTTCCTCAAAGTTTTCCTTTTTCCCTCAAAAAAACAAACATTGTTTTTACCGTATAGTGTATTTGTTCCTATGCGAATTTAGGCAGCAGCTCTAACCGTAGGCTAACAGCACAACTGCGGCGGGTCATTAAACTTGGGAGGCGGCGGGGAAGGGGCGTGGCGGGGCAAGGCAAGGCAAGACGGGGCGGGGCGGGGCGGGGGCGGATAGTGACACGTCAGGGTGTCGGTGTCGGGTGGTCGGCGCGCTGGAGTCAGGTCGGGCGGAGCGGAGCACAGCGAGGCGAGGCGGCTGGCTAGTTACCGCACCCTGACCCGCCACGCCGTGCCTTTCACTGTTCCGTCGCTGCATTTGCACATCCGGCTGCGCCCGGCCCGGCTCACCTGGCAGACGGCCACGTTAAAGCGCGTTGCCCGCCCCGCCCCGCCCCGCCCCGCTCCACCGGCCTTCTCTCATTTCAACTAATTCGGACCGGAGCTGGCGAGCTGGAGCAGTGCGAGGCGCTGCTTGGGCCGCACACGACGCAATACTGTCTACTGACTGTCGACAGCGGTCTCCAAGAGCGAGAGAGTGAGTGAGAGCGCGATTGGGTGAGTGAGTGAGCGAGTGAGTGAGTGAGTGAGATCGCGATTTAACAGCCGTAGGCAATAATTCGCCGAAACACCTTACCTCGCCTTCTTCTAACGACATATTGCCAGCGCATATTGAGGGGTTAACCAAAACCACTTACAGCTGGAGTGTACAAATAAGTACATGAGCGCAGGAGTAACTCTGAGATTTCAAGGGCAAAAGTCAATTTTATTCGCCAATTTAGGTAAAAAAAACTGTTAATAAATAAAATTACTAAACAAAACAAAAAAGGCTAAATTTTTAATTAAAATTTTGTTTGAAAATTGTCACTGAGTACAGATGAGCCCAGCCTGATGTGAGTAAAGGAGAAGTGACCTAACGACCTACCCCTCGGCGCACACTGCGTTTTTTGAAATATATATAAATGGCCTGCTCTGTGACGGCGGCTCTGCCTGCCCCGGCCCCGGCCCCGACCAGACCGGCCGGCTCAACATTCAATCTGCCACGTCGCCCCAGCGGCCCTGGCCAGCCCGGCCCGCACCGCCCAGGCCTAGAGCCGCCCATATCGCCAGGGCCTCGTCGCGCTCATAAATTTCGCAGGCATGGCACACTGCACACTGCACCGGGCCGGGGCCTCGGGCCGGGGTGGGGCGGGGCGGGGCGGGGCGAGGCTGCAAACGTAGTGATCATGCTCTGCCTAAAAAAAAGAAGAATGAGACAAAATACGTATTTTTAATTGATGCGATATTATTAATTAGGGGTGCCCCATAGTACGCGAATAAAATGTATTGGGCTTCGATTAAAATCAGTCGCCGGTCACAATCGATCGCCGTCGCCAGCCCCCGGTCGCCCGCTGCGCGCCGCTGCGCCCCCGCGCCGTGCACTGACAGGACCATTAACTGAATGCGCTCTCTGTTCTCGCCGCGATACGTCTGTCGACTGTGCGTGTGACAGAGAGACACAGTGAGCGCAGGGGGAGGAGAGGGAGGGGAGGAGAGAGAGAGAGAGAGAGAGAGAGAGAGAGAGAGAGAGAGAGAGAGAGAGAGAGAGAGAGAGAGAGAGAGAGAGAGAAATGGAGAATGAGAGCGAGAGAGAGGGAGACGCACACTCCACGTGTTTCTGACGGTTGGCAAACCGCCTGCATTCGGAACATAGTGCCCTCTGTGACCCATCCCATCCAACTCCCCGGAGGCAAGACAAAACGACCACGGTCGGCACAGGCCTCCCCGCCCCGCCCCGCCCCGCCCCACCCTCAGGGCTGGTGCAGCATACCGGGTCCTATCGGCTCGCGCATGCGCGAATGCATTCCCCCCCCCCGCCCCCTCCCCATCGCTCATCAATGAAATGAAGTGTGAATTGGAGCGGAGCGGAGCCGCTGCAGGCCCCAGCCACCTCCTGCCTGTGCAAATATACTGTTGAAAACTACCACCGTAAATGTCTACGGTACGAGCCGTAAATTTGTTGCCTTCCTTGGACCGTAATTTTTGACTACGGTCTGAATCTTACGGTACGCTCCGTAGCCTGCAAAAATTTTGGGGCTTCAGTGGAGCATATTCCATCTACAATGAAGTACAGTCCGTACCGTAAGTATACGTTATGGTGTGACCGTAAACGAAAACTACAGTCGGACCGTAGGAATATACCCTAACTTTCCTACAGTATTTTTACCAGTGTAAATCGAGACCGACAGGGATGCACTCTAAACTTTCTACAAAGAAATTTTTCGTAAAATACAAAGAATTCCGTGCAACCCGTAACATACAAAAACTTTTCTTGTATTACAAGCCCTTTTTCTTTGTACTACAAGGTACAAGGAATTTTCTTTGTATACAAAAATGGTTATTTTTTTTTTCCTAAAAAGGTTCCTAAAAACACAGAGAAGTAAGTGGTACGCTGGCAGACCCACCCTTGCGTAAACGAATCGCAGAGAGGGTGCCAGGGTGCCGCCGCATGCCACATAGCGCTCGCCTCGTCCCGCGCCCGGCTTGCTACACTCAGCCGTCTGATTCCGGAAAGCGGTTAGTAGTGTCCTCTCTCTCTTGCTCCTTATGGCTTCGCCCCATGAGTGCGACGAGGACAGCTAGACAAAACGTGGACGAAACCGACTCTCGGAATCCGACGGCTGTCCCACGCGTGTGTCTGTTTGCGTGCAGCAGGCAGGGCGGGGTGGGGCGGGGCGGGGTGGGGCGGGGCGGGGCGGGGCGGGGTGGGGTGGGGCGGGGCGGGCACTGTTAAAAGTTTTCGTCATTTGACAACATATTTTGTGACAATTAATTCATGTTGTGTTTATGAAGAATGATCTGTTTATGCGACAACATACTTGTCGAAAATTTTGTTGTCTAGACTGTATGACAAGTAAATTGTCTTCCTATGACTAATGTTTTGTATGATATATGACAAAACATCTATCTTTTGACAAGGAAATTATCAAAATCGATCGATTTTCGACAAATCTACCGTCATTGGCAAATGACAAATAATTTTCAAGCTCATTATGACAAATTTATCATGTTCCACTTTTATCCGGACGATAATTGTCAAATGACAGTCAAAAATTTTACAGTGGGGCAGGGGTCAGGCTCCCACCGCGGCGAGCAGAGCGCTGCACAGAGCGCTGCACAGAACGCAGAGCACCACACTGCGTAATGACCCCCGTAAATCCCCCGGCTGTAAAGCAGCGGCAGGTTTGCGCGCCACGCCCCGGCAAGCGGCCCAGATTCGCGTACGCTGGAGATCCCGTGTGACAGTGGCCCGCTCCCGCCCGCGCGGGAGTGAATGAAGGCTATGCTGCTTCCAGACCAGACATTAATGGGTGTCTTATTGGGCGTCTCGCTGGTGCTATGAGAATGAAAACATGCTGTTCAGATTGATCTGCGATAAGTGATTTGCGTTCTCTCAGACTGCTGATTTCGGCATGATGGCATATATCAGTCCAAACTTCAAATTTACACTTGTAATCCATAAATTGAATTAAAATTGTCTAATTTTCCAATATACCGCACCGCACCGTTAGTTGCAGTTCATCCGCACACGTGTTTTCCTCATACTAGCGTACGTAAAAGAGACATGGCGAGTGAGACACCCACGTATCTGAACGCAGCTGCGGCGCGGCAGGCAGAGGCAGGCGGGGGGCGCCCGAGGCGTGGGCCATATACCCGCCCGCCGGCCACGGCTGCGGCAGGGTGGCCTACCTCCGCGGCGCTCGCCTAGCCGCCTAGCCGCGCGCAGCGCAAGCCTAGAGCAAGGCTGGCCCGGCTCAGAGTTTTCATTCGGGTGGGTAGCGTTACCCGACCGCCTGGCGTGCGATGCCTAGTGTTGTCTCTCAGAGTTTTCATTCGGGTGGGTAGCGTTACCCGACCGCCTGGCGTGCGATGCCTAGTGTTGTCTCTCTCATTCTGCCGAAGACGCTCTCGGGACGAGCCGAACGGACGGGCGACAGACAGGTGACGCAGCCGGCTCGACTCCCAGGGAGACGAGCCGAGCGCAAGGGGGGAAATCTTGCTTTGACACAAAATTACTACGTATTTTGGTGATGATGATAGCAGACCCTTTGTCCACTGTTGAGGGACAGCACCAGTCAGCTCAATGCGAAAACAAATCCCAATTCTATACTGCATTTCTCATGTAATCGGCATCATATTGCTGAACGTAAGCCGAAGTTCACCGTATTCTTGGTTTTTTCAAGTTAATAACATATATTTTGGATTCAATTTTTAACGAAATGCGTACGACTGTGAAAGTTACGCGTTTTCTCATATACTGTCTTATCGTAACTTCCCGTATCTCGCAAATAATTGCAATCACATAACATTACCCCCCGTCGCCTCTCAGTGTCGCTTGCCGGCCTCCGCCTCGCCCGGCTCGGGTCCGGAGACCCGCGCCGGGTCTTGCGGACTTCGGCAGGCGGCCGCCGGGTCGGGTCGGGTCGGGTAAAAGGCAGCGGCGGCGTCGGGTCCGAGAGCGACCACAATACCCACCCGAATGAAAACTCTGGCCCGGCTGGCCTGGGCTGGCGAAGCGCGGGGGGTAGGCCTAAATGGTCATCGCCTTCATAAAGACCACGGTAAAACCAAGCCCTCTAGGATTCTCGGGGAAGTTGAAGACCAGCTATCTGGAATTGATTTGTTGAAAAACCGATCAATTCCAGAGCATCTCCTAATTTCTAGCTACCCTGGGAGCTTGACTTTACTTACAACTTCACTTACAGCGAAATTAAAATTATAAGCACTTCATTCTGCGCCAAATATCCCCCACCCTCCAACACATAAATAATAAATGCCAATTTTACAGGCCGCCCTTATAGAAAAAATCCATACCGAAAAGAGCCCGAGAATCGGACTGTCCGGTAAGATGTCCGCGGGCAGCCCGAAATGTATTCCCGGACTGTTCCGAAATATTGCTGAAATGTAGCATATCAGAAAGTTTTCGGGCTGTCCGAAGAGGCGCGATCGGACGTAAGTCGGACTGTTCTTCTGGTGTCCGAAAAAAATGCACGACAGCACCGAGATCCGTTCCTTTGCCTTCGGTTCTTCTGCCCCCTTGTCCGACCCTCTTTCCAACTGAGCCACACTGACAACTGAGAGACTGTGCCTCAGGAAGGCCTCTTCATCAACGCGCAACGCCTTGCCAAACAAAGTGCTGTATGCGATGAACAAATCATCGCATCAAGATGCGGTTTTCGACAAATACATTAACATGCCCAGGCGCATTGCATCGTCTGAAATGGTTTTCAATTTCCAAATTCGACTTTGCAATTAGGGCCCTGTTGAATAAATTCATAAAACCCCTGCTCGCTTTTTCATGACTACATCATGGGGTGGTTTTTTTTTCCTTTTTTTTTCCGTTACTTTGCTATGCCACACAATATACGTAACAAAACCAAATTAACCCCCCCCCCCCCTAAACAAAAAGAAAATATCCAAAGTCGCTTTTAGTGGATTCCAAACTTCCATAGATGTTTGCGTCATGTGGGGGTCGAACAGTTCATGTACAGCACCGGACTTTCTTCGGGCTGCCCTTGTGTTGCCGGGCTACTTTGGAACTGTCCTTTGCTTTCGGACCAATATCGGGTTGCTCCGGCTCGGACATTCTCCGGGCTGCCCTTGACTTGTCGGGCTCGTTTGGAACTGTCCGACGCTTTCGGGCCTAAGTCGGGTGAGTCCGGTTCGGACTCGGGCTTCTCGCGGATTGTCCCTGGACAAGTTTCGGTCTGTCCGGGGCTAAATGGACGGTTTTGGAACTGTCCAGGACAAATTTCGGTATGGATTCGTTTCATACGGGCGGTATCCTTTCTCCTCTGGGGATGGACAGTATAAGAGGGGTCCTTCTCTCAAAAAATCAATGTACACCCTGTAACGAAGTAAGAAAAAAAGCAAGATCGAATCAGGGGGAAAAAACAGTAAAAATAAAAGAAAATCACGAAAAACCAGAAAAATCAGAAGAAATCGGTGTACGCTTGAGTTTTTAGTACAGGACCCCTCGACAGTATTTCAATAACCTGGTGCGTCTGCCCCGCCCCCGCAGGAGGCGCGTGTGCTCGAGGCGCGAGGCGGCGCCGCGGCAGGAGAAGGTGCGCGAGACGTACTGCCGGCCGCGCATGCTGCCCTACCAGCAGCGCTGCAACGGCGACCAGGTGTGCAGGGGCGTCAGGTGAGTACGGCCCGCTCCCATACCCACTGTTAAAAGTTTTCGTCATTTGACAACATATTTTGTGACAATTAATTCATGTTGTGTTTATGAAGAATGATCTGTTTATGCGACAACATACTTGTCGAAAATTTTGTTGTCTAGACTGTATGACAAGTAAATTGTCTTCCTATGACTAATGTTTTGTATGATATATGACAAAACATCTATCTTTTGACAAGGAAATTATCAAAATCGATCGATTTTCGACAAATCTACCGTCATTGGCAAATGACAAATAATTTTCAAGCTCATTATGACAAATTTATCATGTTCCACTTTTATCCGGACGATAATTGTCAAATGACAGTCAAAAATTTTACAGTGCCGGTAACCTTTCCCGCGCCTGGGCCTGCGCAAAATCTCAATTGAGTTGCACCTCAATTTAAAAAACAAGGGCCAAATAGAACACAAAATGAATTTTGTGATAAGTATGGAACTCGTTCTTTACATAATTATGTGCTACAGAGGTAGGAGTGTAAAACGTTATGTGAGTCGATTGAAGACATTTTCATCTCAGATTTCATCACCGTTCGTGTGTGCAGGGGAAGTTTTTCCCGGGACACTCGCCCTTGCTCGTCTCGGGTGCTCGGGCCTTCTTCGGCCCTCCCGCTCGGGTCCGATTGTTGGGGCGCATAAAGGAGCGCGAGCTGGCGCGCGCCGACTCGGTCTACGACTAGACTCGGGGACTTAGAATGAAAACTCGCACAAAATTTGTTAAGAGTTCTCAAAATAATACTATTAAACGTTAAAAAAGGTTCATTGCTGCAATGCAGAGGAAGGCTTCTAGCTGAGATCAGCGCAAGTTTCATGTCTGTGGGTATTGTACTTGCTGAGATTAAAAACTCCACTTATAAGTTGGGTTATGGACTTAGAATGAAAACATCCAAAATTTGTTAAGTGTTCTCAAAATAATACTATTGAACTTGAAAAATAGTTCATTGTTGGAATAAAGACCAGCATTTCCAGTTTCGAATGGTATAACTATTATGCCTGTAGGTATTGTGAGATCTGAGATGAAAGTGTGGACAGTTAAGGGTTACACTCGACTGAGAACAATACTCGTTCTTTTCACCACTCAGGAGAGAGGTGGTGGTAAAGAACGAGTAAAAAATGAGATCTTAATATTGGGATTATTGAGGAGGTTAATACCTCAATATCTCAATTTTCAATATTGAGTACATTGAGGGTCAATATTTCATATTGGGTATTGAGGCTCGATATTTCATATTGAGTGTTGAGACTCAATATTTCATGTTAAAGTATTGAGGTTCAATGCTTCCAATTCCTGCTGAGCAGTACTGAGCAGTGCTGAGCGGTGCAGAGCGGTGCAGAGCGGTGCTGAGCAGTGCTGAGCAGTGCTGAGCAGTGCTGAGCAGTGCTTAGCAGAGCTGAGCAGAGCTGAGCAGAGCAGAGCTGAGCAGAGCTGAGCAGAGCTGAGCAGAGCTGAGCAGAGCTGAGCAGTGCTGAGCGATGCGTTTCCATGAGGTCCCCCCTCTGAGTGGAACCGCCGCGCGGGGGGCGGTGAGCGGGGTGGGGGGGTTGGATGGGGGCCGAGAGGCGGAGGGCGGCAGCGCAGGCGGCAGGCGCGGCCCGGGATCGATAGCCGTTGATTCCGGGACGATTCGCGGGCCGAGTGTAACGGGGACCACCCCGACCCCGCCCCATTGATTCCAGGATGGTGTGCGAGACGGCCTACAGGGAGGTGGTGCGGACGCGGATGGCGGCGCGCGCGGCCTACTCGTGCTGCCCGGGCTGGGGGCAGGCGCCGGGCGCCGCCGCGCGCCGGGCCTCCGTCTACGGATGCGACCTGCGTGAGTATAGCCCCCCTCCCGCCCCCTCCCCAGGCTGCACTGCAAACTCAAGAGCGCGCCTGCGAGCACACGCACGCGTACCCGTACCGGGTGTTTCAGGGTGGACGCCGGGGTGCGCTCATACCCAGATAAAGGTTCCGTCGAATCAACGGATTTGACTTTGAATAGGAATACAGAAAAATTTTCCCACGATTTATGGAAAATATCCAACGACTTGACGGAAATGCTATCGAATCATATTGGGAAATTTCTATGAATCTTGGGTGAAATTGCCTATTGTAATTCAACGCCCAACCCGTTGATTCAACGGAACCGTTTTCGGTGCTCTTATTCAGTTACGGAAGTGCCCGTAATTTTTAACAGTTAACAATCTCTAACAAACTGTGTGTGTATATTTAGTTTCAAGCTAAGCATGCAACGACACAAGTGTGATGTGCCTTCCAAGTTGTTGATTTTTGCTACACGGAGAGAAAAGACTTGCTCAGCTCACCTCGTGGCAAATAGCGTCTGCAACATCTTTCTGCTGCATCAGCAAAATAATAGATGCGACAGCCAACTGTAATGCTGACACTGCAAACAGCTTTGCTGATCCAGCAAAGCAATTGCTCTCACAGAATTTTTTTTTTTTGCGGTGTATAGCAAGAAAAAGTTGCAGGAGCAAATGTTTGCTGATCCAGCAAGTCTTTTCTTTCCATGTAGTAATCGGCTCGACAGGCACGCATCTTTGAGTGCTGACTCGAGTTTGCAGCGCTGTCTGACCTGCGTGCCGGTGTTGTTGGTGTTGCAGCGGTGTGCCAGCTGAGCTGCGAGCACGGCGGCACGTGCCAGCGCCTGGGCGGCCCGGGCCAGCGGGACACGTGTCTGTGCGCGCCCGGGTACACGGGGCCTCGCTGCCAGGCGGGTGGGTACATCATGCACCAGGGTAGGGTAGGCCAGCAGCCAGCAGGGCGGTTCCGAACTTCGTTTAGAAGTGACTTCTCTCTTTGCTCCTAATGGCTGTGCGCCATGAGTGTGACAAAGACGGCCGGACGCGGCACACATAGCGCCCGTCACGCGCCCCTTAACTTTATGCAAAATCACGACTCCAAAAAGTGTTTAAAAAAATGCGGGTCCAGTCCAGCTTTTAACGAGACGCTGATGCTGGCTGCCTGCGCTGCCCCTGCTGGGCGGGGCGTCCCGGAAGTGGCGTTTATTTATCGCGCGCGTTTATTACGCGACCTGACTCGAATCCACGTGTTCATTAGCAAAGTAATAAATTACCGCGCGTATCGGGCCGGCCGCGCGCCTCCGCGCATGCCCCTCGCCACGGACGCACTCTTCCTTTCTCTTAATCATAATCTTTCTCTCTCTCTCTCGCTCTTTCTGGTCTCGATGCGCCGCTGCCCCGTCGCTTTGTCGCCATTAATCCCGCACGGCACGCCGCCACCACGCCCCGCCCCGCCTTGGAACGCCCTGGAACGCCCCGCAGACGTGGACGAGTGCGACGAGTCGGCGGAGCGGCGCTGCGACCACATCTGCACCAACACGCAGGGCAGCTTCCGCTGCGAGTGCCGGCCGGGCTTCGGGCTGCAGCCCGACGGCCGCAGCTGCCAGCCCCTGGGTACGTACCGCCTGCAGCATACCTGCAGTGAGCGCCGTTATGGTGAGCGCCCTGAGGGTGGTCACAAAATGTGGAAATTCAAATTCCCTGACATTTCACTGACTTTTCCCTGACAAAATTGTATTTTTCCCTGACATGAACGCAAGAATTTAAGCGGTAGAAAACTGGAAAAAAAAAGAGTGAAAAATCTGCGTTGCAAGAATAATTGGCAAATGCAGTCGATTGAAATAATTTCCATGATATTGAGCATTTTTTCCTGACATTTCCCTGACTCACTGTGAAAAAAATTCGTAAGGGTTACGGGAGAATTTTCCATGATAAATGTCGTAAAGTTACAACTTCTAGTTGTATTTTTATGATTATTTTTTTTACACCAGGTATCGACTTACTTTTCTTTGACTAGTAAGAATTTGCTGTCGTAATTTTACGACTGCGCTCTTCTTAATTTACAACTCTGAGTCGTAATTACAAATTACGAAAAAAGTCGTAAATTTACTAGTATTTTTTTCACAGTGCTTCCCTGACCAATTTCTTTTCCCCTGACATTTCCCTGACTTCCCCTCCTCGCTCTGTCTCTCTCGCACCTATACGGCGTACCACATGAGTACGAGAGAGACAGAGCGAGGAGGGCGTGCACCGGAATCGCTTGCAGCAGGCGCCTGCCTGCCTGTCTGTTCTGTACACCGGCCGTCAAACCCTTTCTAACGCTCAGGTAAACCGCCGGGAATCGCGCCGGATCCGACCGACGGCGACTTCGAGTTCCTAGCGAAAAAGCTGGCTAAATTAGAACAAGTAAGTGCGAATCAACAAACTGAATAGTTTTCAATGATTATATTCAAAACTTCTATACATTTTAATTTTGCCTTCGAAACAGATTTTACTCGTGCGCCAGAGGCACGAACTCGAGGAGGAGGCGGAGGACTCCGAGGTGGAGCTCACGTCCGGGGCCGCGGCCGCCAACGCCGTCGCCAAGCTCAGCGCCAGGATAGACTCCCTGCAGACGGAGGTGAGGGTCAGGGTGGTCGGAGGGGCCGGGGTGCCCTTGGCGACGCTCTGCATGAGTCGCCCGCGCTATCTCGGCGATGGAGTGATCACCCAGCAGGGAATTCTTAGCTGACATGGCAGGGCGAGGCAGGAGAGGGAGGAGAGGGAGGAGGAGGAGGAAGGGGCTGGGCGCTATCAGCGTCAGCAGCGGGCCAATATTATTAGCCACCCCACCCCCGCCCTCCTCTGCCGAAAAGTAGCCTACTGGGAACTCCAAGAAATTATGAATTAATCGAGCAGGATCCTGAACAATTTCGCCGCGGTCTACTGTACTCTCACTTCGTCGCGCTCGCGGAGGATTTGTGAAACAGGACGGCGGCGGAAATTATCCCCGTGGATGAAAGATACTGTCGACGTCGAGCCGCCTGCTCGCGCTCCAAGTGCTCGTTCTCACATTTATAAAGTCTACGCGACGGAATCAGAGAGACAGGATTAAAAGTCTGACTGGAGCTCCTCTCCTCTCTCCCAGGGTCCGCTCGGGTCGGTCACGCCCGCGCCCGCCCCGCCCCGCGGCCCACCGCTTCCTTCTATCGCGGGGTGGGGTGGGGTGGGGTGGGGTGGGGTGGGGTGGGGTGGGGCGGGGCAGGCGAGGCGGAGCAGGCACAGCGGCGGGGGAGGGAGGAGGGGGGGGGGACGCAGCCGAGAGAAGCTTCCGTGCGCGTGCGCGCGACCGTCCGCCCGGCCCGGCTCGCCACGTTCAGGCCCGGGTCGCGCACTTGACCGCGTCCATAAAGGCTGCTGCGCGCACTTCCCCCACCGACGACCGTGTGGCCTAATGGATAAGGCGTCGGACTTCGGATCCGAAGATTGCAGGTTCGAGTCCTGTCACGGTCGGTAAACACTTTTTGCCGCTGTTCAAAAGTCAGGCGCACTCAGTCTTTTAAGTCACACAATAGCAATAGGCAATAACTCTGAAGAACGCAAGACACGCGACACGAAAATAAATAATTTTCAGAGAAACTGAAATTATCTTCAATTGACATTTCAGATACATCATATGCGTCAAGCAGAGCATCAGAGGTGTGCTCACATGCAAGAACGACTGGGACGCTTGGAAGATGTATGCTCCAGAATAGCGCTTGTTGAAAGAAAAGTTCACCACATTGCAGGTAGAAGGCACACAATTTCTTTAACAAGCATGTGACAGACTGAGGAATTAGTTTGGTTCAATAATTTTTTTTTAAATTTTCAGGTGGCTGCAGCAACAAAAACTTAAACCAGGTGTGGCCTTAAGAAGACTCATTCTCAAAGAAAAAACAATAAATGTATAACATTATTTGAGTGTTCTAAAAATTTTGTTGGTGATGCAATAGCAGCTTGAAAAATGGACCATTAAAGTACAAATTGAGTACTAAATTAATTGGAAAATATTTATATTCAATAAAGACAAGATATATACAAATGCACAAGATCTATCAGTAATAAGAAATACTGTAGAGAAATTCTGTTTCTTTTTTATCACTGATGAACAAGCAGTTCCTAGTCAGACAACCAGTAAAGTTTACTGGGCACAAAGACACCCACCCCATATGTGATATTACAATAAATTTGTTATTTATAAAAGTTTACTTCCATATCACTCTCATCACTATCATCATTCTTGCTTGATGACTTCTTATTTCCTTGTCCATCACTATCCTTTTGAAGAACCCTTCCTGACCTCCTCCTCGCTGCTCGTTTATCCTTGGCCTTCTGAACTTTGGCAGCGTGAGACTTGGCCTTCACCTTCTTCTTGTTCATCCAGGGAGGGTAGTTGCCATACTGATCCTTCATTGTTTTGGGATCATACACTCTTGGTTCCTTGTCATCCATTTTGTCTTCATCCTCTGGGTCAGATGGTGGATCGGGAATTTGTCGTGCACCTTTAGTCACAGCTCGGGTGGCTGATTCCCAAAGCCTATTTAACTTTCCAACATTAAAGTCAGCTATTCTTTCAACAGACACATGACCCTCAGTGAGATGAGCTCTTGCTATTTTACTACCAGGCTCTAGCCCTGGCACAGCTGGCGGTGGACCATTCATAACTAAAATAAAATATATATTAAAACAGAATAATTAGAAACATTTACATATTATTCAAAGTCAGACAGAAAAACCAAAAAGTTAAATCAAACGTACCATCATGAAAGATAGATAGATGAGCCTTTTCAGTCTGGTCATTGTACTCAAAAGAGAGTGCTTCTTTAAGTTTAGCTTCAACTTTTGGATTATAAGTTTTAACTCTCTTGACATTACGGTTGCGCCTCATGCGTTTACTACGTATACTTTTACCCATTTTGAGGTGCTATGTGACAGCAGCAAGTGAGAGCTGAAAAACAAAACAGTGGTAGAATTCCTCAGAATATTCCTTGAAAAGACTCAAGGTAGTAGCACTAGCAATGAAAAGACATCAGCGTGAGAAAATGTTACCACTAAATAATCAAATTAACTCATGATAGAATATCACGAAATAAAAATATGTTTACCTAAAGACGGAATATTATTTTATTTTAACATTTGGGTAGGGTACTATTTTCAAAACATCTGGGTATGGTGCTAGGACGGCCGGAGGAGGTACTGAGCCCACAAACCATATAGGAACCATTTGAAAGGTTAGACACTCGTCACGGAGGTCTACCGCATACAAGTCATAACGAACTAGATTACTGACATGACTGATTGTGGGAGATAAAAACAATGAAGTATTGATAAAAATATTTGGGTTTGTCATTGACGATAGATAGGCAACACTATAACTTTACTTACAATTTAATGAATCCACGTGCGTAGAAAACAATCACAACGTGTTTTCTCCTTGATTGGTCCTTCTTCCACCTTATGATCATCCAACCAACAAAGAAAATATCCATCCACAGGGCATGCCAATAGAGAGAAGACTTACCATGCACAATGCTATTTAGATTTAAAATAATACATAAACGAGATAAAATAAAAGGGTTGAGCCCAGGTTGGCTTCAAATTTCGCAGTAACATCATTTATTTTCGTGCGGGAGTTGGTAGTTTGCTAGCACCTTCGATACTACGCCATCTCGCGGTCACTCGCTTCACTTCTTGCTCTCCGCTGACTTCGTCGGTACACCGCTAGATGGCACCACTAGTAGTGCCAGCCCAGACAAGAAGAGCATCCCCGCGCGATTTTCAAACCGGACGCAAGAGAGAGCCGCTGCCGTCTAAGTTCGGTGAACATAACATCGAAAATGTCGGAAAATGTACAGTATTTGCATCGGGTGACATTCTCAAAAATTGAAACGGAACACGACCGGGGAAACCTTATGTGAAAAGTGTGAAATAAATAGGACGCAGAGCCATCGCCGAGCACGGTGATGTATGATCGAGTGTCGCGTTCTAACCTTGACAGCGACCAAACATATCGATATCCACACGGGCAACGCGATCTGCCACCGATAGTCGGACGGTGACGCAACGCCCACTGGGGCCAAAGCCTGCTTGCGAGAATCAACAGAAGCAACATTAGACATTTTTATTACTCTCAAATCATCCGATAAAACTGAGGTAAAGCAGCTTTAGCTTTAGGCAAGATAAGATGGCCAGCTCGCAGTACACAGAGGGGCTGTCAGCTGTCTGTCACCCGCGGCGGGCCAGAGGGTGGGCCAGGGCAGGACGCGGCTCGGAGGTCAGGATATGGGGTGTCAATGTCAGCTATGCTGGTGGGATTTCCCGCCCTAGGTAGCCTCCCCCCCCCCTTTCCACTCCACCCCGCCCCCCGATCCGCGTGCCTCACCCGCGAGTCTCCCACCAACACCTATTTTTCTAATGCACTAAGTTCCGCGCGTAATGTGCAAAGTTTGGCCGCGCCGCCGCTGTTTGTTGACGTGCAGTGCTGCTGGGTCGAGGCCCGGGGCCGGGACCCGGGGCGGGGCGGGGCGGGGCGGAGACGGACCGCCACGACGGGCCGATAGGGCAGGGCAGGGTAGGGTAGGGAGAGCATTCGCACTGAGGGCGTCCGCGGGGTGCGTCGCGTCGCGTCGAGCTGCGTGGCTGCTCCTGTGCGGCAGGGCGGCGCGGCCGGGGAGAAGCAGGCCATGGAGTAGGAGACGCCGACCAGACGCGCACGCCCGCACAGGTGAGTGACACCGCACGGGGTGTCCGCGAGTGTCTGCGCCTTATACTGAGTCCTGGATGAGAGACATACAGGCACCCGAGGGGGCCACCCCTCCAGTAGTCCTGAGTACAGTTGTAAGTGGAATCCCTCTGTCTTCAGTGTAATCCCTAAAAAAAAAATATTTTTGGAAGAATTATCTCTAAAGTCCACCTAATTATTTTTATTTCATGGTTCTAGCCCCAGAAATTAAATGTGCAATCCCACAAAATTCATGTGTAATCCCTGTAATCACCTCTAATACTATGGAAGTGGAGGCCCCTTCGCAGGCACCCACACCCCAGCCCAGCCGCGCACAGCCGACCACCGAGAGTTTAGCCAAGCACACCAAATGGAAAGGAAGGACAGGCTAGCCCATGAGTGCGAGAGAGAGAGAGATAGGCTATTCTTCCGGTGGGACCACGATATATCATGTACACGTGTACACCCTCCTCGACACCCTCACGCCGCTCGTGGAGCAGCAGGTGCGGGGCGAGGCCATCGAGGGCCCCATGACGACACTGACACGACGACGTCCTCACGACGGCCGCATCACGACCGCCCTTACCTCTCGCGTCAGCAGGGCTCGCGCCCGCGCGGCCCCCGTGACCCTGGCAGCATCCCGATGCCTGCCGACTGATTCAGAAGATCGCTCGCATCTCTCCGTCCTTGTTGCACCTACAGCGGTGCCCTATAAGCTGGCCATAGCAGTGATCCTTGAGTTCGACGAAGACAGAGGTATGAAAGCGATCTTCGAATCGCTCGGCTGGGCCTGCTGGCCGGCCGTGCCCCGGCCCCGGCCCCGGCACGGGCGCGCCTTGATTACATTTGCAAGTCGAGATCCGGCGGAAGCGGCGCTGCACTTGAGCAGCGGCGGTAGAGAGACTCATAGGCTCTTACAGGCGCGCGTACAGGCCCTATATACGTGCGGGCCTGCGGAGGCGGATGCGACGGGCAAGTCTACTCGCCTGACCGGAGCAAAATGTTTTCAGTTTAGTGTGTTTAATTTCATATTATTTCTCAACAACCATGGGAAAGACTTTCCTTTTTTCGAAACAGAGGCTTAGGCCGCATCACTCGCTCTTTCAGGGGCGTAGGAACGACTTTCAGTCAGGGGGGTGGGAGGCACCCTCACAAGACTTTTCGCGCTCTTACTTAAAATAAATCACTTCAGAAACAAAATTGTACTTATTGTAATAATATAGGGAAACTGGATAGGATTAAACAAACACTGAGAAAAATATCCTCGTAAATTCACGACATTTTTTTGTCATTTTGATTTACAAAATATACCGTAAATTTACGACAGCCCATTCTTGCTCGTCGGTCAATTCCAAGTCGATAGAGAGTGCTTGTAAATTTACAATTTCAAACTGTAATTTTACGACCTTTACCATGGAAAATTTTCCCGTAACCCTTACGAGTATTTTTCACAGTGAACGCAATCGCAAAAAGATGGGCTTTCGTCGAGTTTTGCATTAGTTTGTGTCCAAAAATATTGCGAGTGAAGCGAGCAAATAAACTTTTTGGGACTTTAGGGCGCAAAAATACCTGTTCCGGCGCCAAAAAGTGCTTTCAATAACACCAAAATGTAGCCAGGGCGCACTTTACAGCCTCATTTGAACAGGTTTTGGCGCTCCTTCAGGGACCCTAGGGTAGGCTGTCCCATTTTGAGGTGTAAGGTCACGGATTTTATCGGAACCAGGTTGAAATGATAGTTTTCGTCGAGCTCTTTCCAACGAGCACCCGCGCAGCGCTGTGTGACGTCGGGAACCATACGCAAGTCGCAATTTAAGATTTTGTCTGTTTTGACGCGAAGTTCCCACTTTTATGTTTGTTGCTCTACTACACAGCGGCTACGCAGCCGGCGATGGAGCTGCGCCGTCCGCAGACACCCTAGGGTGAGTACTTGACGTTAGGCATGTCACCAGTGTCGCGAGTCGCACCG
Organism: Frankliniella fusca; assembly: GCA_029379305.1. NCBI lineage: Eukaryota > Metazoa > Arthropoda > Insecta > Thysanoptera > Thripidae > Frankliniella > Frankliniella fusca. The sequence continues at coordinate 323,475 of JAHWGI010000302.1, forward strand.
TTACAGACTGGCACCCTCAGATGTAACGCTTTAGTATCGGGGCTATAGCGCCGTTCAAAATTATCGTTTGGATACCGTGTTAGCGCGAGAAGGCAGCTAATAGTAAGTGTTATCGATGGACGAAAGCGCATCAATAACATTTGCAGGCATCATATGAAAACACCGAAAAAAACTGTTTTTTGCCTAAAACCGCCTGTTGACTATGCAATCTCAAACCATGCGTGGGCACGAATTGCCTAGTTGCAGGCGGAATTAGAGGAAAAACAGTTTTTTTCGGTGTTTTCATATGATGCCTGCAAATGTTATTGATGCGCTTTCGTCCATCGATAACACTTACTATTAGCTGCCTTCTCGCGCTAACACGGTATCCGAACGATAATTTTGAACGGCGCTATAGCCCCGATACTAAAGCGTTACATCTGAGGGTGCCAGTCTGTAACGGTGCGACTCGCGACACTGGTGACATGCCTAACGTCAAGTACTCACCCTAGGGTGTCTGCGGACGGCGCAGCTCCATCGCCGGCTGCGTAGCCGCTGTGTAGTAGAGCAACAAACATAAAAGTGGGAACTTCGCGTCAAAACAGTCAAAATCTTAAATTGCGACTTGCGTATGGTTCCCGACGTCGCACAGCGCTGCGCGGGTGCTCGTTGGAAAGAGCTCGACGAAAACTATCATTTCAACCTGGTTCCGGCATATCGACTTTTTTTTGGGACAGCCTACCCTAGGGGAGGATGCATTGCCCCCCCCCCCCCCCCCCCCCCCCCTCCTGCCCAGCGATCAAGTAAATACGATACTGCTGCAAAGTCGCAATCCTGTGGCGGCAGCGTCTTAACTCCGACGGGAGGGGGGGGGCATAGACTGAGTTAGTGTATACTGTGGCACAGTTCAAGCGAGACCAGATTCGCGCAGCGTGGACGTAGACGACCGCCTTGCCAGCCTGGCCGGGCTTCCGAGCGCGCGTAAGCATAGAATATCCAGACGGGAACGCAATCACTTCGAAAAGTCGCATCGAAATCAAAAATCGAAAATGGAAGAAAACCGTCGTCCTATTAAGGAGGGAAATGCAATTTCCGTCCTTGTGACGTCCGTGGCGTCGGCGGCGCGGCGTTCCGACAGCGGTGCGGGTGGCGTGCGAGCCGCAGGGTGGGGCGGGGCGGGGCGAGGCGGGGCGGGGCGCATTGTGCTTTCGGCACGGCAGTAACGCGTGTTCCTCCATTCGGAAGATTGGCGAGTCGCGGCAAAATGAGGAAAGATCTCCCACCCAGGAGAGATATGCGGATCTGCCCTGCTGTCAGCGGAATGGCACTGACGGATGGATGCGCGCCCGCCCTGCCGGCGCCCTGCTGCGGCCTGCCCCCTGCCCGCCTGCCCCAGCCGGGTCCACCACGCTAGCTCGCCCATATCGCCGCTGGCGTGCATGGGACAGGCCTGCATGGCGTGCATGACGTGCGCCACCGAGGCGGATGGGAAATTGACGAGCCGAGTCACAAAGCGAACAACACTGGGCGTGGCGCAGGGCTGGGCCGGGCCGGGCCGGGCCCAGGCGGGGCGGTCACGAGACAGTAGTTTGCATGACTTTTCGACCTTCACCTTGGCCGGGACGGGCTGAGGAAGGCGTTCCGGACACGCGCCACCTCTAGGGCGGGAGGGGCAGGAGCTGGCGGCGAGTGCAGGCGGGGCGGGGCGGGGCGGGGCGGGGGTGTAGTAGTGTAGTGCTCCGCCGTGAGGTGGACGCACACCCGCGGACACCTCGAGGAGGGCGCATCACCGCACCTCTCTTCACATGTATAGTCTCGGAGACTCAGAGACTCGGACCCACGAGTAGAGAGCAGGGAAACGAGCGAGCGCAGATGCTCGTCTGCGTCCGAAAATGACAGGTGAGAGTGAGTCGACGTGCGGACTACAACTTCGCTTCCCCTCACTCTCACCCCTGGTTTTCGGACGCATACGAGCCTCTGCGCTCGCTCGTTTTCCCTGCTCTACCCACGAGCTGAAGTCTCCCTCCCTTTGAGTGTCTCAAGGCCCGACCCGACAGGGCTGCCCCGGGTCTATGGCAACTCACCTTGCGCGCCGTGCCCCGTGCCGCACGTGCGAGCAAACTCAATCACAAGAGCATGCGGTGGCCGTGGCGCGATAGGCGACGGCAGAGTTGTCAGCGAGGTAGGCAAACACAATGGAGTAAAGTTGGCTGCATCCACGCCTGCCCACGTGCCTGCTGGGCGCAGATGCAGCCCGCCTGACTCCTCTGTCTTTGGGCTGCTTTATTGCCTACTTACTTAATGCCTACTTTTCGAGCAGCACGGACTGGAATATGGGGTGCGCCGGGAAGCAGGCGCGGACCCCAGACGCACACCAGCCGTTGTTTGGAATCTACAAAATGTGGACATGACTTTAATCATCCGCAAATCTGGCCTTATGGTTATCAGCACTGAAGTGTGAAGCGTGCTGGCTGAGGTGGACACTACTTCACGGTCGACCCCAGATAAAGACTCGCGGCCGGCGGTTGGAGATGCCCCCACCACACCCCGCCACGGCGGCCGGCACGCAGGCAGAGGCCAGCTGAGCGGGCCAGCTGGGCGGGGCGTCATGGTCGCGGAGCAGGATAAGGACTCGAAGACGACGTAATCACGGAATCGCAAATCCGAATAACGCCCTGCCAACCATTGTAGCGTGAGAGACTTAGTTATTATTTTTAAAAGCTGTGACGGAGAGGTGTATAGTAGAGGGCTCACGTTGGCCCGCCGGCCGGCCGGACTGCACTGGCGAGCCTATATCCACCCCTTTTTCGGCGGGGTGATTCCCATAGAAGTAGTACCTCTATGATGATTCCGTACACTGGTCTCGTCTCTCTGTCCTTGTCGCACTCGAGGGGCGAAACACCCCCAGTGGAGCGTGAGAGAAGGACACAACTAAACGCTGTTCGGAACCACCCTCCAGGCCCGGCCCGGCCCGCAGGGAGGGTGCGGAATCAGCCTGCAGGGCGCTACATTAGAAAGACGGGACTGTTTGTTCCGAGGGGGAAACAACTCTGAATTTTGGTGTACAAATTTTGTGAATTTTCGAGAATCTTAGTGAATTCTTATTAAATTTTTCTGTAATTTTGCTTGAATTTTACCTAATTTTTGTTACTTTTCCTGAATTTTTCTGAATTAAGTAAGAGGTGTACAAAAATTTCAGAGTTGTCTCCCCCTCGGTTTGTTCCCACGCGACCGCGACCCTGGTGGACGTGGGGATCTTGTTGCGGACCGAGTGGGCAGGTGAGCGGACGGTAAGAGCAGGAAGCCCTTGGCTGTTTCAATGCACAGGCGGGCCGAGCTGCGCTCGGGACAACAAACGGGATTCCCTCCCCAGTCTCCTCGTCTCCGCGCCGCCGCCCCCTGCAGCCGCCCCCACCCCCGCTGCGTCCAGATCAATGGTGTTGTTGGGCAGGGGCGCGTGCGCCGGGCCAGGAGCCCTTGCGCAGAGCGGCTTGCACTCTCCCCCCTCCCCTTCCTCCTCGCTACGAGCCCCTCCCGCGGAGCCCGGGCCGGGCCCGGCCCCCGGCCCCGGCACAGCGCCGCCACCGCCCCGCCACCCACGTGTGGTGGTGCGCCAGTCCGTCACAGCACTCGGCACTCGGCGCACCGGGCGGCCCGCGAGCCGAGCCGAGCACAGCGTACCGCCGAGCCCAGCCGGGGCCTGAGCACGCCGACGGCGGCGCCGAGCCGAGCCGGACCGGGCCGGCCCGTGCCGAAACCCTCCCGGAGTCGCGCGCCCCGCCTCGCCGCAGGCATCGCGAAACTAGAGATCCCACATCCGCCCATGGTAAAAGCAAGACAGTGACAGTGCGTCGTGTCCTGATCGGAAGTGCCGGGTGTGCGCCGATCGTGCGCGTGCGTGCAGTGGTGCAGCGATGCCGCGACCCCTCAGCCCCACACTCGACGCGAGCCACCATGTCCTCTTGGTCCAGTGACACTCCTAGTCCCGCCCCAGCCCGCCCTGCTGCTCACGCCCGTGAACCGCAAGAGCTGATGCGGTGCGCCCGAGGGTGCGCTTGAGGGTGCGGCCGGGGCTTCGGCTTTCCTAACGCCCCTGGAGCCCGAGAAGACAGGGGACTCCTGCTCAAGCTTTCTCAGCCTTGCACGATAACGCATGATAAAAACGCACTGCGGGCCTTTGGGCCGGGCCGGTCTGCGCGAGGCGGGCCCTCCTGGGCTCCCCCCATGGTCGAGTCAAGAGGTCCGGCGCGCGGGCGCGGCGGCGCCGCCGCCTGATTCAGAAGATCGCCCTCGTGCCTCTGTCCTTGTCGCACCAATGTCGGTGCGCTACGTTGGAGATGGCAGGGCCCCATGAGTGCGACAAGGACGGAGGGACGAGAGCGACGTTCGGCCTGGGCCGGACTCTAGCCTGCTCTAGCTATCGGCCCCGCAGCGCAGACCCCCTTTTGCCTCTCAAATCCCCCCCAGCCCCAGCGCCGCCCAGCGCTCTCGAGTGTCCTGGCGATGCCCGCCGTGCTCAGCCCGGGCCCGGCCCGGGCCTGGTTGCTGCAGAGGGCAGCCGGCTGGACGTAAAGATACAAATAAGATAAGCGGGCCGCAGCCGCTTGTACGAGTCGCAGGGGTGATTCTTGTCGCGGGTTCCGCGGCCGGGCCGGGCCGGGCCCTGGAGGGCATGGCATGGCGCGCCGCAGGAAGCACACACAATATGTTGACGCTTGCCCTCTCTGCCCTGCCGTGCCCCGTCGTGCCCTGCCGTGCCCTGCCCAGCAGGCTGATTCCGAAAATCGCTCTCGCGCCTCCGTCCTTGTCGCACTCATGGGGTCCTGACACCCCCGACATTGGGCACCGCCATAGGTGCGACAAGGACGGAGGGACGAGAGCGATCTTTGGAATCAGCCGGCTGTCAGCCGCGTCAGCGTCATCCTTGGCGCGGCGTCGCGTCGGCCGCCGCGTCCGGGCGAGCCGGGCCGCGGTAACAACACTGCGCCGCCGTGGCGTGAACACCCGCGGCGTTAGGCCTCCCCGCCCCGCCCCGCCCCGCCCCGCCCCGCTGCTGCCTTTACAATTTGACGGTGAGGCGGCCCGGCCCGGCCGCGGCCGCTGTTGCTGATGACTGAATGGAAAATGGCAGAGTGACTGACTGCGCACGTCGCCCGGGCTCGGCCCGGGCTGCGTCAGCGGCCGCCCGCCGCCGGTACCGCCCGGGTACCGCCCGGGTACCGACACTCTCGAAAAAAAAGAAATGAAATAGTATTTATTGTTTCCGATGCAGTGGGTCACTTCCGTAAGATCCTGTACATATGATTTGGGTGTTGGGAAAAATCGTAAAATGTATGCTTCAATATGCCAAAGTTCCATTGTAATACTCAAATACCAGCGGTATAATGTATAATACCGAATACAATGAGCAAAACTCTCCTATGCGCAAGCCCCCGTGTTTTTTCTGGTGTGTGTGGGGGGGGGCGGGGAGTCAACGTGGTCGTTCAATGGAGGGAAAGTACCGGCATGCGGCCCCAATAAACTCCTGCTCGCGGTGTGTTAACAATCGCTCTCATTTTCCTTGCATGAGATGGGTTTGTGCTCCCAAAAACGTTCGACGCGCGAGTGTCCTTCAGGTCCTTCAGGAAGGCACCGTGTAAGCTTCAGCCCGCCCCGCCCGGCTCGGGCCGACCACCTGAATGATACGAATGACATATGTCCGAGCCCAGTAAGACATGACCTTCGGCCGCGCGTGCTACGGCGGGGCGGGGCGGGGCGGGGCGGAGCCGTGGAGCTGCGACGTACGCGGGGCCGGGCCGGGCCGGGCAATCAAGCAGCTCGTATGAGTGTCTAATTGATTACATAACGAAAGGAGAGGTACAGTGAGCCGCGGCCAGAGAGGACCTACGGATGGAAGGGGACGGGGCGGGGCGGGACGGGCTGTCGACTTATTCCGAAGATCGCTTTCCTCGCCCTGTCTCTCTCGCACTCATGGTCTTCGCCGTAAAAGGTGCGAGAGAGAAAGAGCGAAGAGAGCGCTCTTCGGAACAAGTCGGCTGGAGTACAACGCGACGACAATGTTACGATCGTCTCGTCTCCTGACACGGCATCGCACTTAACTGTCGTGCGTCGCTTTGAGAATCGCAATCGCACGGGGAAAGAGTCGGTCAATGGGGCCGCGAAACGACCTGCGGTTGCGCTCTCCAAAGAGTGAACCAAACTATGCCCACACACGGGGCATTTTACTTTGGACGTTTTCCTTCCTGGCGGGGCGTTAACGGCGTTGTCATGGGGTAGATTCCACTCCCTTCTAAAACTGGATTCTGAACGACATGTTTGCAGGGCGGAGGGGGAGGAGTGCAGTCTCACAGTGCACTTTGACGCGAGCGATGCTTTTTGAAACAATGCCCCGTAAGTGTCATGTCCCCGAGAGGGAATTTTTTTTGCATGCCGTGTGTGAAATCTTATCGTGTTGCGCTTGATCCTGCTGAGGTGACCTCTATAACGTCAGACGCGAAAGTATTTAATAGGAAATGTCACACATGGGATCCGCACTGCCGCGCGCGACAGTGTACGCGGGGTCAGAGTGTATGTGTATATGTGTGCTCCAGCAACTTCATGATTTATTTTGTGTGTGTGTGGCTCTAGGTTAGTTGTGGGTAAATGTTTTTTTTTTTCAAAAGCTAAAAAAAGAAAACGGTTAATTCTTTTTTAATGACCCACGGATGAGAAAAATATAAATTTTTTGTTACATTGCTAGTAATGTTCCTCAGCCTCAATGAATGCCAAATCCCCTCGTAAGTCCTTTGAAAAATAAAGGGACAACTTTGGTACTTAAAAGGGACAATTTGGGGATTTCAGCTTCTGTTAGATATCTCTCCAAAAGTTTTTGAGTCAAACCTAATCATTCTTTTTAGTCTTGATAGAGTCCTGAGAACATCATTCGAAAAATGTAATAGAGTTATTATTTTCTAGACATATGGGTAAACTTTTGATACCTAACTTTTTTTTCCTTTTTCACAATATTTTTTTTTTAAACGCCATCTTTAGTTTGTCATAAGTTTGTGCATGCGAGTGAGTATAATGTCGATGAGAATTTGGCAAACAAAGCAAGCATAGAAATTTAGTTTAGGTGTGGTGTGGAATCCTTACTAGCCTAGAAATAGCAAAATTGATGTAGTTGGAGTTTTTTTGATGAGTGTTTTGTAAAGAAAAATATGTAAGATGTGACTTGAAGTAAAATTGTGTGTTTTGCTTTACAAAGGATGGGAGGCACTTTTTTAAAAAGTTTTAAAAGCAAGAGACAACTGGAAAATCAAGAAAGAGAGAGAGAGAAAACATTGAAAAGGGTAATAAAATTGGTCTAAATTGGGGGCGGGGGAGTATCTCATCTGCTGGTCGTATTCTTTCGCTCTCCCGCGGCGGGCTGTACACACCCAGACGCGGACGAGATCGAAATGAGACGCCAGTCCTCTTCTCTCACCGCTCCTCTCATCTCCTCTCCCCCCTCCTCCCCTCCTCTCTCTTCTCCCCCGCGCCGTGCTCTGCTGCTTGGATTAACGATACCGATCACAGATCACAGCCGACCGGCCGCGCAGCCGACTGATTCAGAAGATCGCTCTCTTCTCTCCGTCCTTGTTGCAACCAGAGCGGTGCCCTATGCTGGCCATGGTAGCGCTCCATGAGTGCGACGAGGACAGAGGTATATGAAAGCGAACTTCGGCATCGCTCGGCAGAGTGGCGCGGCGCGGTACAGCGGGTGATTTAAAGACACACACAGGGACGGATCGACGTGTCTAGTCACTGCAGTTAATTGAATAACAACAGATGATCTGGTGCGGATCAGCTGGGGCGGCCGGCCCTGGCCGTGCGCCTGCCCGCCCGGCGGGTCTCTTTCGTATCCCACGCCCCGCGGAGCCAGCTTATATCCCGCGGCAGGGATGATTACATTAGACGAAAAGTATGGTTTCATTTAAGGGGATAGAGGCTGGCGGGATAGACGCCCTGCCGCCGTCGGATTCCGAGAGTCGGTTTCGTCCGCACGTTTTGTCTATCTGTCCTTGTCGCACTCATGGGGCGAAACCATAAGGAGCGAGAGAGAGATGACATTAATAACCGTTTTCCGAAATCGGACAGCTGGCGCGCTGCGCCAGTCCGTGGATGATACATCGACTCGTGGGGTGGAATCGCACAAGACAAGGGATCACAGCATAGCTATCCATATTCTAGTCACTTACCTTCTTCTCTCGAAGCCAAATCGGTGACCCTCGCATTTCGCAGTCTCCCCAAGCATCTCGGCTTTGGCTCCTGTACGCTGTGTGGGTGGGCCAAACTTAGCCTGCTGGAGCGATTTTCCCGGTCCGGTAACCTCAAAACAACGCAAAAACACGAACTTTCCATTCCAGTGCTCCGTACGCCGCGACACTGGTTGATTGCGGTCGTTTAACGCGATTTAAATTCAACAAGGGAATCGAATGGAAGAAATGAAATGACATGGATTGACTCCCAGCCTTTCTTCATGCGAGCCGCGTAAAGACACTCCGACACTCCAACGAACTCCACCGGCCAGTTCCGTCCACTGAATTCAAAAGATGCGTATTGCCACTACCTGAACATTAAAGTCAGAACTGAAAGGGATGCATTTTCAAACTCAAGTTCTCTCAAAACTGGACCAATACCATTAAATATTAGTGACTTCTTGGGATTTAAGTTCTATCTAATTTGCCTTTTTGTAGAACCACTATTTGCTCCTTCATTATTCTGACGTCAAATGTGTTGATAAGGTGGCACCATTTAGCTGCTATTCTGTGCGGCGGCATTTTTTAAAAACATTTGTGAAATGTTCTTCATTGTTGCTTTCTTAACTGCTCGTTTGATTCTTCCTTCTTTTAGACAAAATAGCAAAAGGGACCTGTCGGATTTCCTTTACTTATTTTTTTTTTTTCAAATATTGAATATTCTGTTCCCTTTGTCCGAGTGGAGCCAGACTTTACGCAAGAGGCTCGTTGTATATAGTTTTGAGTTGGAGTGAGCGATCCCGCGCGCATTCAGCTGAACCCACCATCATCACCGCTCGGAGCCCAGAGTAACGAGTAACTCGCGCTCAAGTCTAATAATAATGGCCCCCGTCCGTCACAACCGGAGGAGGTGGAAGAAAAGTACTCCGTCCTCACTGAATGTTTCTGCGCTTGACCCAAAACGGCCCGAGCGTTGTCCCATGGTGGTTACCCATCGCCCTGCCGAGCTCCCTCTGTATCGCAGTCTTCCTCGGCATGATGCAGAGCACCTGTCGTGTCGTCCTGGTCCGCCCGACCGGGCCCGGCTTACCTGACAAGTTTTATGGCAGGTCGTGAGCCCTTCCCGTCCCTGTTAGCGCCGCGCGGCGCGCACCACCGGCACCTCGCTGTTATCAGGCAGGTGATAAAAAGAGACGCGCAACAAGAGTGGCACGGCGCGGCGCGGGAGCAGGAGAGGGTACCGCCCGGTACCTCCGGAGCCAACAGTCGCTCTGCACACATACACATGGTGCAGGGGAGGAGAGGGGGGGGGGGGTGCTCCCAATGCTCGGGTAGGGCACGAAGCTGCAGAACATGCAGACCCAATTCTTCTTATATCGGCACCTGACGAGACGTTCGATGTAGTCTTAGTTGCATGCTCCGAGTCGTCGCCGTCCTGCCCACCTTTCCCGTTTCCTCCCCCTCCTCCTCCTCGCCCTCCTCGTACTCCTCTTTCTCCTCCTCCCCCTCTCCCTACCCCTCCTCCTCCTCCCCCTCCCCCTCCTCCTCACCGCCGACCGCATGACGGCTGTCGAACTTTGACGGGCTGTTCCCTTCACCCCCCGCCGGTGCTACTAGGATATTCCTCTGGATGCTCTGGACAGGGATGAGGGGGGGGGGGAGGTCGCCTGGCGGTGAGGCGGCGGCAGTGTGAGGAAGAGCCGCTTTGATTTATGGAGAATGTCTCGGCTCGGCTGGGCGCGGTGTAATGACGGCGAGACGGGCCGGGCCGGTGAGGGGGAGAGAGGGAGACAGAGACAGCGTGTCCGTCAGAAGCGCACCCGCGAGGGCGCTGCCCTGCCCTGCCCTGCCCTGCCCTGTCCTCGTGGACGGGGAGGCGCAGGCGGGCGGGGAGGAGAAACCCGCGAAAAAAAAATGCCACTATCGATTTCCTGTTGGCGCAGAAAGATTAATAGGGTATTTCGGGTAAGCGGAGCGTCGGAAACGGAAGTGCCCAGTCCACCGCTGGTTGCATCTCTACCGCTGATGCGCGGGGGGGAGGGGAAGGCGGCGGGGCGACGCAGAGTCTACTGCGCATGCGCAGTTTGCAGGCTGAGATGAATCCAGCAGCCACTCGGCCGTTCCGTTTCCGCTGCTTCGCTTACCCGAAATACCCTATTGCGCGGACTGCGGGCGACTGGGCGCGGAGGGCGGAGGCGAGAGATTTTGTAAGCGTGGTAAGCGAATCTCCTGCAGCAGTAAGCGTGGAGAGGGAGAGTGGCGAGGGGCAGGACGAGGGTGGCAGAAGAGCGGGAGAGAAAGGTGAGGGGGGGGGGAGGTAGGGAGAGAGAGAGAAGGAAGGATAATGACAGGTACGGCGAGATGACAAGTTGAGAGGAGACGAGGCGTCGTTATGCGCGCCGGCAAAAATACGAAAGTTCTCCGGGTCGTGATATTTGGGTGTGGGTGCGTTGTGTATTCGATGAAAAAAACGGCGGGCGGGGAAAATGCGGCGAAAATGCGGCGTGCCTCGACACCGCGCGGTAAGCGAGAGATCTCGTGTTCACATGTCTGGGCGGGCTGGGCTGGCTGGGCTCAGCACCCGTGGCTCAGCAACGCTGCTGGCGCTGGCCGGCCTGCACTGCACAGGCCACCTCCAGTGCGAGGTGCAGCAGTGCAGGCTGCATAGCGACTTTGGTTGCACGCCCTCCTCGCTCTATCTCTCCCGCACCTATACGGCGCACCTCACGAATACGACAGAGACAGAGCGATGAGGCGCGCACTGGAATCGCTCTGCTGAGAGCAGTATAGCGGTTTTCGCACCGCAGCCTCTGAGTGCCGTGCGGTGCTGAGGCTCACGGGCTGGGCGAGCCCCTCCGCCTCCCCTTCAGAGCCACCCTCCCACCGCCCACTCCTTCTGGCCCACCCACGACGCCCACCCCACCCCGCTGCTCGGGGCTGTCCGGGCGTTGACCTTTCAACCCCCGTAGCCCCCGAGCCCTACCCCCACCCCTACTCCCCTGACTGCGCTATCGCCCCCCGCGGAGGGGCTAAGCTGCTCTGGCAGGACATTCCCACTGCGGCGAGCTGCAACCACTGAACAAGGGCTTAAGCGATTCCAGGATAAATGACCTCGAAACTCGCGATCGTAGAGTACGGGTGTGCAGTAGGCTGTCCCAAAAAAAAGTCGATATGCCGGAACCAGGTTGAAATGATAGTTTTCGTCGAGCTCTTTCCAACGAGCACCCGCGCAGCGCTGTGCGACGTCGGGAACCATACGCAAGTCGCAATTTAAGATTTTGACTGTTTTGACGCGAAGTTCCCACTTTTATGTTTGTTGCTCTACTACACAGCGGCTACGCAGCCGGCGATGGAGCTGCGCCGTCCGCAGACACCCTAGGGTGAGTACTTGACGTTAGGCATGTCACCAGTGTCGCGAGTCGCACCGTTACAGACTGGCACCCTCAGATGTAACGCTTTAGTATCGGGGCTATAGCGCCGTTCAAAATTATCGTTCGGATACCGTGTTAGCGCGAGAAGGCAGCTAATAGTAAGTGTTATCGATGGACGAAAGCGCATCAATAACATTTGCAGGCATCATATGAAAACACCGAAAAAAAACTGTTTTTCCTCTAATTCCGCCTGCAACTAGGCAATTCGTGCCCACGCATGGTTTGAGATTGCATAGTCAACAGGCGGTTTTAGGCAAAAAACAGTTTTTTTCGGTGTTTTCATATGATGCCTGCAAATGTTATTGATGCGCTTTCGTCCATCGATAACACTTACTATTAGCTGCCTTCTCGCGCTAACACGGTATCCAAACGATAATTTTGAACGGCGCTATAGCCCCGATACTAAAGCGTTACATCTGAGGGTGCCAGTCTGTAACGGTGCGACTCGCGACACTGGTGACATGCCTAACGTCAAGTACTCACCCTAGGGTGTCTGCGGACGGCGCAGCTCCATCGCCGGCTGCGTAGCCGCTGTGTAGTAGAGCAACAAACATAAAAGTGGGAACTTCGCGTCAAAACAGACAAAATCTTAAATTGCGACTTGCGTATGGTTCCCGACGTCACACAGCGCTGCGCGGGTGCTCGTTGGAAAGAGCTCGACGAAAACTATCATTTCAACCTGGTTCCGATAAAATCCGTGACCTTACACCTCAAAATGGGACAGCCTAGTGTGCAGGAAGAGTCAGACTTGTGGTCGGAATGTAGACCAAAGCAGTAGGCCTTGTAAGATAAATAAATCATGCTAACAACTCCAACGGTGACGCTTGCACAGCAAAAAGACGAGAGTAAAGCTATCCTTTTCCCCGCTGCACGCACCCTCTGCACACACACACGCGCGCACGGCGGCACCCGGTCCCGGTGAGCCGTCTACACACCTGGCGTCCTGCACTGCCTTCCCCCAGGCCCCCGTCCCGTCCCGCGGGTGGTGAGCAGCGCCAGCAGCGCGGACCGCCCTGGCCGCGCCGTCCTCCGCCCCGCCGCCGCCCTCCGCGCCCACCACCGCCGACCCCGGCACCGGCCCCGGCCCCGGCCCCTCGGGGCTTGAAGCGGAGGCCAAGGAGAACACCCCTCCAGCCAGTCAGGGGGACATACAGACCCCCGCGCCCCTGCACGAGTCTGCACCCGAGGACGAGGCCGGGAGGAGTTCCCCGTCTCGAGAAGGCAGGTCCAAGAAGAACGTCACCTTCTCCGTAGACTTCAGCAGCAGAACCGGCGAGGCCGAGGGCGAGGCCGACACTTGCCTTCAGCCTAGCGGGCTCGGCAGTCAGGAGCAGGCTCGAGGCCGCCCGAGGAGCCGTCCGGCCTCCGCCACCTCCAGCATGGCGACGGCCGTGCAGGCCGCGCCGCTGGCGCTGCCGCCGCGCACCGGGGGCATCCCCGTGCCGAGGCCGAGGCCGAGGCCAGCGGCAGCCAGACCCGCCCGGTCGCTCACCTCCTCGCCCAGCGCGGCGCCCTCCGTGCTGCGTCCCCTCAACACGAACACGGCGAGGACGCCTCCGCCCAGGACGCCCGCAGCCAGGACGCCCGCCGGCGCCGGGCCCGGGCCCGGGCGGGCCGCCGCCGTCGCCACCGCCTCCAAGCCCCCCGTGCCGCGGCTGGCGAGCCGCACCCCCAGCCCGGGCCAGGGGCGGGGCCAGAGCCAGGGCCCGAGCGCCGGCCGCACTGCGGACGCCGCGGCCACGCCCCCGCGCAGCGGAAGCGCCACCGCCTCGTCCGGGGCGTCCACACTACCCTCGAGGACGAGAAGGCCCGCGCCCAGGACCGCCTTGACCAGGTAACGGGACGATCCGAGAGAGTGCCAGGCCAGAGGCGCGAGGGCCCGCAGGCGGCCTGCCTCTCGCCTGCGAGCTGCGACACCTGCGCTGCGCTCATTGCTAGGTATGATGGCGGCTTGTTATGTATCGCCGCGGCCGCGCCGCCGGCGCCCGTGTCGCCCAGGGGCAAACATTCAGTAGCACACTGCTGCGGCGCGGCGGCCTCTGTCGTGTCGTGTCGTGCCGTGTCGCACCTCTGTGTGCACGGCCCGCCGCCAGGAACACACAACACACACTCTCCGAAATGTACAGCGCCATGTCATGGTGCAAAGTAGACGCTCGTCGAAGCCGTGTGAAGCTGAGGTGAAATTGCATCTACCAGCGGCTCGTGTTAAATCTAAAAAACGCCCAGCTTCATTCACCCAGTTCCGTTACGGTTTTGGCTATAGCCATATAGCCATATAGTTATAACTAGGCAGGCAGAGCCACATCCCATATCTCAAGTCTCACGCCAGCACGACGTGCCCGGCCCGTAGGGGTTCAGTACATCGTGCACGCCAGCTTCCCTCCCGACCGACCGCCTCCCCTGGCGCATTTTGAAAGGGCTGAGCATCAAAATTTAGAGTTAGGACAGCCAACAATACATTTTGCTCAGTCAACAACAGAAAACAATTTAGTTTCACATGTAAATTCGGCCTAGCCAACAAATTTGAAATTAGCTCATCCAACGAGAAAGTTAGCCCAGCCAATAAATCTGAATTTGGCTCAGCCAATAATAAACCCAGCTGAGCCAACAATAAAACTATATCCAGGTGACACACCGTAGGTCTTTGGAGAAAAGATCGTATGGGAGACACGGCTTTCTCCCTTTGATGACCCTCAGCGCCGTCTACAGCTTCCTCGAGCGGGCACGGCGCGGTGACAGCAGGTGACAGCTGATCGGCATCGGAGGGGAGGGGGAGGAGGTCACGCGGCACACTGTGTGACGTCACAGCGCGGCCGACGCGCTCAGCGCTCAGTCGAGTCGAGGCCTCAGGCAGCGCTCGCTCGACGTGACAGGTGGCGAGCGCCGGCCGCCGTGAGCGTAGGCCGCCAGATCGGCAGCCGTGTCCGGCGGGACGGCCTACGGAGCAGGGGCACTGATGCGCGCGCGTCAGATGCACCAACAACAACGCGAGTGTCTTGTTTTCATCAGGCCTTCGGAGATGTATTGGTATTTCACTTTACTGCATGAAGGCTGTAGGGTACCCGGCCACACCCGACCCTGCTGGCTGAGACCACCGTTACCCAGCATGGCCAGGGCCGGAGCGCTTCTCGCACGTTCGCCAGGTGTGGAGGATTGATCGACGGGGACGTGCCCGGCGGGTGGTGGGCCCGGGGAGCCCGGGGCGGGGCGGAGTGTCTATTGACACGACAGCTTGGCCTCCGCTCCGGGGCGCAATCCCAGGATCGGGCAGGCAGGGCAGGGCCATGCGCCTCATTGTGCTGGGTCCAGCAGGCTGATTCCGAAGATCGCTCTCGTGCCTCCGTCCTTGTCACACCTATGGTGGTGTCCTATGTGGAGGGTGGCAGGGCCCCATGAGTGCGACAAGGACGGAGGCGCGAGAGCGATCTTCGGAGTCGGACGGCAGCGCGCGGCGGGTTGCTGCGCGGCCCGGAGTAGCGGCAGGACGACGCGGAGCTATAGAGAGACTAGAGCCAGGTCAAGAGAAACTATAGCCGTTGCTAGAGAGGCTGTGGCCGGAGCTATGAAGACCATAGCTGGAGCTAGAGAGACTGGGGACTAGGGACGGAGATATGGAGATTGAGGTGGGAGCTAGAGAGACTGGAGCCGGAGCTGCAGAGACTGGAGCCGGAGCTAGAGAGACTGGGACTGGAGCTGGAGAGACTGGGGCCGGAGCTAGAGAGACTGGAGCTGGAGCTAGATAGACTGGGTCCGGAGCCGTACAGAGACTAGAGCTGGAGTCCGGAGCTGTCCCGGCGCGGCGCGGCAGGCGGGCTGTCTACCTCAGCCCCCTCCGCCTCGGCTCGGCGTCCGTCATGCTGATCACGCCGATCGGTTCCAGACGCTCGACCCATACGCCGTACGCGTGCTCTTTAGTGCAAGAACAGGCGCCATTCATAGCCTCTGAGCGCCCGCTGAGCAAACGGTACACGTGTGCGGGACGGAGCGCACGGGAAAACTGGCGTCTAGGTTTTCAAGGCAACTTTCTTGATTTCCAAAATGTTTGGGAAAAACCAAGACCTTTCCGATGACGTCCTGAAAACCAAGACGATTTTGAAGACATGCCCTTGGAATTTAAGACTTCGTTTTGAAATTATTGCAATTTTTCAGGATGACGTCTTCAGAACCAAGAGCAACGTCTTGGAAATCGTCCTAGTCTTGGTTTATAGTGGTTTTCAAAACCACTTGAAAACCAAGACGCCAATTTTACCGCAGGTGCCTACATGGCCGGCGACACTGGGCCTGGGACCAGGCCAGGCAGGTGCCCGCGGGTGCACACGCGTCTTCTCTCGAACATCTCTTTGAACCCTGACCGGGGGCCGAGCTGCGCGCAGCGAGGCTGTAGCAGAAGGGCTTTTATGAGGATTTACGACTGCTCTTCTCCGCCTCTATCTGGGCCGTCACACAGATGTGGGCCAGGGGCGGGGTGGGGCGCGATGGGACGGGGTCAGTCTCGATAAAGGGCGAGGGAGGCGAGGGCAAGGCGGGGCGGAGGGGGGGGGGCGTGGGCGGTACCGTGCTCGGCGAGGCGAGAGGCGAGGCGGGCCGACGGAAACCCTGCTGTTCTTTCGTCATGTCACGGATTGTCATGTTTTCTCCAGCCTTCGTTTCATTAACCGTCGCGCAGGTAAGGTGCGGGTCGGTATGGGTCGGGCACGGGTCGGGGGAGGACGAGCGCATCCTGCCGGCCCCGGGGCCCGGGCCCGCCGTCCTGGACGTGCCATGGCTTCCTCCGTACAAGGTGCGCGCCCGGCCCGGCCCGGCCACTGAGGGCGGGGCGGGGCGGGGCGGGGCGGGGCGGGGCGCGCCCACGATGTAGCGGCGCGCCCCATCAGGGCTCGACTTGATACGGAGCGTGAAAGGAAGGGCGACACCTGCGTGCGTGCGAGCGTGCGCACCGGACTCGGACGTCGCGTGCCCGCCGCGCCCCACGGCACGCCCCGCGCCGTCATGCCCCACAGCGCCCCGCCCCGCCTCGCCCCGCCCCGCCCCGCCCCACCTCGCCCCGCCCCACCTCGCCCCGGCCCTGCCCCGCCCCGCGCCCAGGCCCGGGCACGGCGCGGCGTCGCGTTCTCTGCGAGACAGTCGAGGCGTTTTGGTCACTCGGACGTGAACGGAGAGTAAGTGGTGGGCGGCGGCCGCGGTGGAGCCATCCCCGGCGGCGCGGCGAGGCGAGGCGGAGTAAAGCTGGGCTTATCACGGCCCTCCGTGGCCTCGAGCAGCACGGTACCACCGCCGGTACGACCGCGGCTAGGACACTCCGGGTGGACAGCGCCCGGCCCGGCCTCGGCCCCGGCCTCGGCCCCGGCCCCGGCAAGCCTAGCGGCAGTCCTGCGCCTATACCGAGCTAACGACATGTCGGGTAAATACGAGGGTCAGACACCTTTGAATTCTAGGTACATGTGGAACATATTTCAAAATATTGCAGATGAATCTTCCAAATATATCAAATACTACGATTTCTTTACATATATTCTTTTGAACAAAATGTAGAGATTGCACGGGAACAAGTGTTTTTTGTTTGTAGAGTAAAACGTAATAGACTTTTCAGACTTTTCAGAAAATTTCAATGTTTGAAAAAAGTCGTTGACTTCATGATGTATGCGATGCAACCCTCCCACAAAGTGGGTTCCAGGACTGCATGCATACGGGCTCCCTAACTCGAAGCGCGCCGGGCGGCCAACTCTTAAATTTCTGTGTACTATAGACATTGCGTGTTATTCTTACATATTTGCACATTTTTCTTGCATTTTGTGTATGTGTTCTAATACATTGCTGAGTATTTTGAGGTATTCGTTTGTAATTTTCGTGTAATTTCAAGTAGCATTTCTCGAGTTGGCCGTCCCTTGGTTCCGAGTATGTTCTCACTCGTTCTGACTACTTGTAGGCGTTAGACTAGGTGCGGAACGGTCGGCGCTTGGCCAGAAGAGGTACTTGGTGCCGACTGTTTGTGTGCCGACCGCTCGGACTGTTGGAGCATGGAGCAGTGGGCCAGCTGAGCGGGCGCAGAGGGTGCGGGCGGAGCAATCCGAAGGGCGTTCGCGGGGTGGAAAGCGCACTGTTTAGAATATTTGAAGTAATTTGGAAAAGTTAGAAAGAAATTTTCTTAGACGGAATATTTTTTGTTGATATGGGAAATTTTTTACGAATAGTTTTTATTATACAATGTGTTTATAGAATAGTCAAAGTGGTGCATGCATCCCCTAGGTGAACACCGCCAGAGGCCGGAATCCGTGCCCGAACGGGTACCGCTCTTCTTGGCGAGTGCTTTGCGCCGTCAGTGTGCGAGAGAGACGGTGCGAGAAACCGGAGGTGAGGTGCTGGATGAAGATGTCCTGAACTTTGCAGAATGCACTCGAGCGCGCTCGCGAACGAGACCCGGCCTCCAAGAGCCCCCGACCTAAAAGAAGCAAGGAAAACAGTCGGAAAATTAAATTAGGGATAGAGTCCAAAATGTGTAGGAGGGTTTCAAAATTAGCGACCCAGGCGTGGCGCGGGCCTGTCTGACTTCGGCCTCTGGTGAACACCGTGTGAGCACTGGTGTAATTCCCCATTGGCCCCCGCCCTACCGCCAACTCCAACTCCAAGCATTCTGGCGCGCTTGCAACGCCCCGCGGCATCAGCATAATCACAATAGCTCCTCGTTATGAGAAATTAGCTCTCCTCCTGGCGCCAACCTACCCCTCCTCACCCCGCCCCACCTGCCCCACCGCACCGCAACGCGCCCGGGCGCCCGGGCGCCGCCAGCCAGGATGGCGATGATGAGTAATCTAGGGAGGCATTTATGGCGCCCCCACAATGGCCGTTACCGAGGCGAAACGCCTGCGACAAACTGGATAGGCCAACCCGCCAAGCACTCGTGTGAAGGGGGCGGCCTACCCGGAGAGCACAAGCGCAGGGGGAAGCAGGAATTAAATTCCTGGTACCCAAAATTTCGTTCCGTCACCTCCCGATGAGTTGATTGTGGGGGCACCTTTACGCACCGCGGCCGCGCGGCCGGGGCGCCGCACCCTGCGCATTGCCCTCGGCCTGCAGCACGCCGCGGCCGCGCGGTCTGCGCGCGCCAGCCCGGCCCGGCCAGGGAGATTAGCGAATATCCTTATCGGCGAGCCCTGCCCTGCTGTTCGCGCCCAGCGTGGCCAACCGCCCCGCCCCGCCTCACCCCGCCCCGCCCGGCAGCCGCACGCTGAGCTCGGGGCGGGGTGGAGCGGGGATCAGTTGCCCACAGAGAGCTGCGCTGGCGGGGACCTCACAAACGACACCGTCGTAGAGGCAGTGCTGCTGTGTCTGCCCCGCCCCGGGTGCAGGTGAGTCAGGATAGACTCCTGTTGGGTGGAGGGGCGGATGGGGGGTGGGGGCAGGTTCCGCAGCCCATCTCAGCCGTGATAAGCTTGAGGACGGGGCCCGCCCCGGCCCGGCCCACCCCGGCCCCGGGAACAACAAGGCCAGAAGGCCGTGGCCGTGGCTGGGTCCGGGATGTGAATATTACAGGGAGCAACTTTGGTACCGCCGCCGCCAGCAGGGTGATTCCGCACCCTAGTTTCGTCGCTCTTTCCTTGTCGCACTCATGGGGCACGGCCATAAGGAGCAAGAGAGAGGGCACTACAAAAACGGTGTTCGGAATCGCCTTGCAGGCGCGTCCCGCAGGTCCCGTCGACGCCCCAACTCGATACTCACAACGCCACTTCCCCGTACCGCACCGTACGGCCCCCGCACCATCTCCGCCTCGCTTCTCGCTGCATATAAAGGAGGCCTCATCGACGTACCCCGCCCCGCCGGCCCCGCCGGCCACACCGCTGATGCCGAAACTTGCCCGTGATCCACATCCGCCCCTGCTGCCTGCTGCCTGCTGCATGCCGCCGCCTGACGTCTCAATATGATACGTCCGCCGTGTGATCCACTCAATAACTGGATGACATGCGGCCCCTCCCGCCCCGCTATACCTGTGCCGCGCCGGGTCGGGCCGGGCCGGCAGTGGGGCGCTCAGTGCGAGGCGAGCAGGCGGTGCACGCAAGGCCGGGCCGGGCCGGGCCGGGCCGGGAGACAGTGAGCTCCACTGTGCTCGGGGTCCTCTCTATGGAGGTTCCCAGGCGGCACGAGACTCTTTCACACATTCCCCGGCGAGCCGAGCCGAGCAGAGCCGAGCACAACACTGATGTTAACCGCGCGGGGGAAAAGGTAGAAGGGACATGACATGTCCCGCGCCGCCGCGCTCCAGGCTGCACCGCCGGCGATACCCCCGCAACGAAAAATAAGTAAAAAGGAATGTGGAGCAGCAAAACCGTGCAAGGTCGAGCGCGAGATGGGCACATCCGGGCCGATGGGGCGGGGCGGGACTGCCACAGCACGAGAGTGGAGCGGATAGGGACCAGGACGACCAGGACCACCGGGCCCTCACGGGAGGGCCAGGACCTCTCGGAGGGACCCTGAGCGCAGCTCTAGCGGCACCGCACCGCACCGCACCGCGCCTGCGCCGCTGTGCGTGACAGTGAGCGCTTCCCGGCCCCGGACTGGCAGTCACTCTCGCACCCACGCGACGCACCGCAGGAAAAGAAGGACGCGGAGAAGAGCAAAGGGAAGACCAGGAGTTTAGAGGAGGGGGAAAGCAGGAGGGGAAGAGGAGGGTTTGTTAATTGACACAATAGCACGGCGAAAAAAAAAAAGGAGGGAAGTGCTGTCGCTGGCACCGCGGTGGAAACATCTTTCTGAGGAAATGAAAGAAAGAATCGTCATCCACACGACGGTGCGGCAGGGCAAGGCGGGGCGGGGGGCCGTCGCCCTGAGCCGCACAACCGAGCCAGGTCGGCTGGCAATATCGTCGGCAGCGCGGCAGCGGAGAAGATTCGAACAAGCAGAATCATATAAAATACACGTCAAAGTTTCGTTTTGGAAAATGGGAGCGTGTTTCATGTTCCGCCTGATGAGTTTGCTGCGGCGCCATGCGAGAAAGAGGAGGAGGAGGAGGGCGTTCCCTCCGGTTCCCGCGCGGCGTGGTGCGGCGTGGCGTGGCGTGGCGGGCCCGTGACGAGCCCTAATGCCGAACAATTACCAGGGGAAGGGAGGAAGGGAGAAGCGGGGCGCGGACGCGCAAATGTACTAGTGAGGGAGTCTGAGTGGGCCTTGTAGGCTTGCAGCGGCTGGGCGGGGCGGGGCGGGAGGCAAGTGGCTTGGCAGGGCAGGACGGTGGCGCAAGGCACGGTTACCTGTTTATGAGCATTCATGACGCATGCCGTTACCCTTCTACAAGGCCAGAGGTGGGGAGGAGGGGGCATTTTCGCGTCACTTTGTCTCGGCCCGAAGTATTTCAGTGTTCCCTGGAAATGAATTGAGTTGCTGGTCTGGCAGCGGAGGGTGCAGGCAGGCAGGGCGTTGCAGGCATAAGGTGGCACCACCACGACCAAGCACTGGAACGCCCGTTGCGTGAGGCTCGTGCAGGGCAGGGCAGGGCGGGGCGGGGCGGGGCGGGGCGGGGCGGGGCGGGGCGGGGCGGGGCGGGGCGGGGCGGGGCGGGGCGGGGCGGGGCGGGGCGGGGCGGGGCGGGGCGGGGCGGGGCGGGGCGAGGCGGGGCGAGGCGGGGCGGGGCGGGGCCCGCCGGCCGCCGCTTGCCCAGCAGCAATTCATAGTCATGCAAGGCACTCAGAGCTGGGCTGGAGCAGTAGAGAGATGCGAGAGAAGAGAGGCGAGTGAGGCCGAAGATGCTTGTGAGATAGGACCGCCCTGCCCTGCCCCGCCCTGCCCTGGCCGGCCCCGAGCCCGCTCATCCGCGATACAGGCGCTTTCTCGTCGAGCAACATTGGTGTATGAATTGGAGAGCGCAGACCAGGCCGGCCGTACGGGACCGCAGGTGTGCTTGTTTGCGGTACATACGCGGTCCTGTGCGCGCAGTACGCAGTACGTACACGCAGCCTCTCCGCCGGTCCTCCTTCCGGAGCCTCCATGCTGCTCCAGCAGGCTGATTCCGAAGATCGCTCTCGCGCCTCCGTCCTTGTCGCACTCATGGCGGGCCTTGCCACCCCCAACATTGGGGCACTGCCATGAGTGCGACGGGGACGGCGGTACGAGCGATCTTCGCGGAATGAGACGGCAGGCGGCCCGGGCCCGCGGAGGCCCCCGCGCGGGCCTCGGAGGCAAAAAGTAGCCCGGAGCGAGCCGCCGCGAGTGCCTGCCGACTGATTCAGAAGATCGCTCTCGTGCGTCCGTCCTTGTCGCACCTATGGCGGTGCCCTATGTTGAGGAGGGTAGGAGCCCGTTGGTGCAACAAAGACGGGAGCAGGAGAGCGATCTTCTGAATCAGTCGGCTGGACCGGAGCCGGAGCCGACGCCACCGCAGCCCGGAGCCCGGAGCAGCAGGGTGGAGGTGGAGGCGTCGCGTCCGAGGCGCCGGCGCCCGGCCCCGGCCCGGCGCGCCGCGGCGCTCAGTCGACCGCCGGCTGCCGGCGGACTCCCCCGCCTGGCCTGTCCTGTCGGGTCCGGGCTTGCCGCTCTGCCGCGGCCGTCGTCACGACTGCGTCTCTCTATCATGTCAGTGTCAAGATATACCGGCGCGTCCTCTCCTGTCAAGTGCTGTTGTTTTCGTCCCCCCGGATGGATTAGTGTTATCTGTTACGTTACCCGCGCGTCGTGTTTGTCTCTATGGGTGGGGTGCGACGGCGGCGGTCCCCGCCCCACCCCTGCAGTGCGAATTGCGAATACCAGACGAACTGAGTGCCATTTTATCTCCCGAACAAGTTTCAGATACTTTGCTGTGGTGTACCTGTCGAGGACCACCTCGGCGGCAAGGTTCCCGCCGTGTGCCCCCCTGCGAGGCGAGGCGGGGGAGAGGGGGAGCGGAGAGGAGGGGCGATGTATCGAAAGTTGCCTACATGCAGGTGTTTTTAGCTCAAATTGCCTACCTTAAGGTGGATCTAGGGGCCGACAGAGGCACGGTCGCCCCCCCCCCCCCCCTTTATGACGCGCCTCGCGAAGCACTCTACTCGCCTGACTCCGCTGCGAGGGCGCTGAGGTCGTCACATCGACACGAGTCTTACTTCAATTAGTTAATTGAAGTCCGCGTTGACCGGCCGGCAGTGCGCCCGGCGGTGAGGCAGGCGCTGCCGTGGGTGCCCAGCCCAGACCAAGCCCAGCGGCCCGGCCCAGCAGGGAGCATCCTCGCCACGCTTTCTGGCGCCAGGAGGGTCCGGGCCGGGCGGGCGGCGCAGGGCAGGCCGCCGGCCGCAGGCCGCCACCTGGAGCCGTCTGCGCTGCGCAGGGCGCTCGCTCATCACCGCCGGGCAGGATGAGGATGAGCATGTGGAGCAGAGCGACTTTTGACTCGCGGGGCGCCGCGCCCAGGCGGCCTTACTGCCGTCCCCTCCCCCGGCTTTGACCCGAACTGCGTTCGAAAGGGACTCAGGGTGCAAGCGGGACGCTCGAACTTGATTTCGCAGCATCTCGCTCGCACATATGCCGTTGTCAGACGCAGTTCGCATCCCATCGGGCAGGGGCGGTTTTAAGTCCGGATGACGGGAGGGGCGTTGTGTTGTGGGTTGCCTACATGCAGGAGTTTTGCTACTCATTTTGCCTACCTTTTGACGTGTCGCGGGTGGGATCCTCGGATTCTGACCGATAGCCGGATTAATGGATCAAATTGGACTTAAGGATTCTCTTAGGAAACCACGCACGACCGTTTAACTGCAACACGACACCTTTCAGGCGGACCTCAGGACGCGACGAGGGGGCCATCGTCCCCACTACCCCCCCCCCCTCTAAAACCGCCACTGTCGTTGGGTACCCGAATGAAATCTGAGCGGCAGAGGTGTACCAGTGTCTCGGTCAGGTCCTCGCCTCGCCTCGGCGACCTGAAAGGGCAGGGCGCTGCTAATTACCCGTCACCCTTTGCGGTCTGCCGCGCGGAGGTATCCGAAAGAAAAAAGGCGAGGTAAAGGTGGCCCTGAGAGTGAGTGGGCGCGGGCGGGAGAGTTCGTTCCCGATTATATTGGGAAGCACGCCGCGGGGCGAGGTGGGGAGGGGCGGGGCGGGGCGGGGCGCTCTTTTACCGCGCAATCGGGCTTTAGTTTTTGCGCTCATTACAGCGTCGCAGCCGAGTGGCTCCAGGGCGGGGCGGGGCGGGGCGGGGCGGGGCGGCGGCCAGACAGCGACAGGCCGCCATAGTTGAGCTCCTCCAGGATCCCCAATACGATCCCCGTCGCGCTTCTTCCCACTTGGTCGCTGACGCCTGCTGACGCGCTCGTGCGCTCCTTTGTGTCTGTCTGCGCAGGGTATCTTCGGCGCCCCGGCTGCCGCTGGGCCCAGCGTCCATGGACCTCACCAGGTTCACGACGTCGGCCCACGGCCACCCGGAGGGGGCCCTGTCCAGAGTGATCATGGTGCGGAAGACCGAGCAGAGGGTCTTCACGTCGCTACAGGGCAGCGAGGTAAGTAGTCGGATCCGAACCCAGCTAACAAATGATCTAACGACACGATGTCGATTTGTTCTCGTCTACTCTGAAATTTCATCGGTGTAAAATTCAAAATCAATTTACTGCTTCGAATCGACAAGGGGAATTCCTTCGATACTGAGCCACAATTGATGACGATTTGCCTCAGTATCGATGAAAAATATCAATCTCATCTCATCGACGAATCGCCTATCTGACTGGGGAAATAGATTCCTCCCGAGTCGGGTTGGGCCTCCTCTCACTGCGCACGTGTCCGTCTCGGCTCGGCCTCCAGATCCCCAAGGTGGAGACGCTGACCAGGGAGACGGTGGAGACGTTCCGCGGGAACCGGACGCAGCGCAAGGTGACAACGTGCCAGAAGCGGGACGGCTCCCTCGCCGGCGACCTGGCCGAGATGCGGTCCGCCCTCAGCTCCGGCTACGCGACGCCCAGCACGCCCAGGACGCCGCGCACCCCGGGGCCGGGCACAGGCGGCACCGCCACGCCGCTCACCTCCGTCAGCGGTGAGTCCAGCTGCTGGGCCGAGGTGCCCGTACGGCGTCGTAACGTGACCAAAATGGTTTCAGCCTTTTTCACACTTTTTCCTCAATATCTCATGAACGGCGCGTGCCATCTTGACAAGCGACGGTTCATTAGAGAGCTAAGATTGCACTTCCATTTAGTTATAACGTTGTTATACGTTGTGACTCATGGCGCTCATGGTGATCAAAGTAGTCCTTGTACCCTCAAATAATTATCGTTTATCTGGCACAGAAAATAATGTTTTGTCCCGTAAAAAAAAAGTACAAGGACCATTATTATCACTTTGAGTCATAAGGTAATAAAATGAAAGTGCAATCTTAGCTCTCCAATAAACCATCGCTTTGTCCCAAATGTATGTGCCAAATCTCGCCCTGAATCCTGAATCCCGTAGCGCGCACGGCTAAAAAGGCTTTTGGGGCTCCTCCAACCAAATCACAGTGTACGGCCCGGCGAACCGAGGCGTGCATGCTATGCCCGCTGCAGCGGTCCTTCTAGTGGGCCAGGGCGGGGGTGGGTTCTACTTAGATAACGCTTCGGATCGAGCCTAACGACCGACAAGCAGCAAGGAAGGCGTTGTCGCTGGCGTCGTTAGCGTGGAACAATGCCGGCCCTGCAGTGCCCGCTCGGCCCCGGCCCCGCCCTCTGCGCTGTCAAAGCCGAAGCCGCGCGCCGCTGGGCAGGGCAGGCTCAGGCTGAGCGCCAGGACCAGCGCCGCACGCCGCTGTCAGAAACCTCACGATTTCGGAATGGATGTTCCCTGGGGAGGAAATTGTTTCCGTTGCTGCCGGACTGATCGCGCGGGCTCGGGCAAAGGATTAAATAAAGCGACCTGGGTGTGGCTGATGATTTGAAATCCTGCTCCCCGGATGTGCCCTCTTCTACGAGGAACCTCTCGGCGCGCAGCGCGCACCTCCCGCTCTCGTCCGGCGCAGGCTCCGTACGATAAAGTAAAGTAAAAATAGTACGGCAGTGACAAGATGACCGGTATCAGTCGAAAGGCCGACGTCACCGACCGCTCGGGGCTTAAGCAGGCAGGGCGGCGGGGCGGGGCGGGGCACTCACCACGCCCTTCCTATCAATGGTGACGTCACGGATGGCTCGGCTGGTCCGGGGAGCATCCGCCCGCCTCGGAGGGATAAGAACACCCAAGCCCTAGGCTGGGCCGCCACTCGCTGCGTAGCGCTACAGCATGAGGAAGTACCTGTCCTCCGTGTTCGGCGCCGCCCCCGCCCCCGCCCCCGCCCCCGCCCCCGCCTCCAGACCCGCTGACGCCGCCCCCGACTCGTCCGCAGGCATGTCCTCAGCGGATCCCGGGCGCCGCTCCCCCAGCAGCTCGCCGGACCGGCCGGGCAGCAGGGCCAGCCACGTGAGCCTCGCCAGCAAGGCCAGCAGCAGCAGCAGCACCGCCACGGTAGGTCTCTTCTTGGTCTGACCCAGGCCCGAGGAGGGGGATCACTCATACAAAATGTCTACAATGATTTTTTTGCCTTTTGATTATTTTGATTTTTTTTTTTGATTTTTTTAAAAAAAAATTTGTCTTTTTTGGTAACTTTTGATCTTTTACCCATATTTTTTTAATTTTGATATTTTTTTAAAAAAAAATTTAATGATTTTTTGGGGCCGTGCAATGATTTTTTTGAAGTGACTCCCCCCTCGCCCAGGCCCACCCTGGCCCCGGCCCGGCGTACACCCGGAATATTGTAAGTCGTAGCAAACCATCTTACGGGTACCTGAGGGAGGGACAACCATAGAATCGTCGTTGACGGAACAATGTTCGGGTTGTGCGGTTACTGATATCCAGTTCAACGCAACCATAAAATTGCTCTCTCAACCATAATCTTATGGTTGTCCCTTGAGGTAGTCACACGATGGCTGCTACAGCTTTTCATCGTTTGAGCGTACAGCACTGACCCGCTGACTGTGCTCTGCAGCAGAGACTGTGCAAGACCAAGTCGCGCAGCTTGTCGGACGGCGAGTCGTGCTTCGGGGAGGACTTCGCCCAGGCCTTCCTCGCCACGCACAACGAGTACCGCGCCAGGCACGGCGTGCACCCCCTCAAGCTCAGCAAAAAGGTGTGTGTGGTGTGGACGCCTTTATAAAGAATCAGAGAATTGGCTCGGGAACCGCGGTAATAGATTGAGGTTCGTCGCTAACACGGGACCGTGTGTTGGCGTTTGCAGCTGAGCAGGTACAGCGAGGAGTGGGCCAAGCGGCTCGCCTCCAGGGGCGTCATCGAGCACCGCAACGACTCGGAGCACGGCGAGAACATCTTCTGCTCGTGGTCCTCCAACCCGGAGCACACCGTGGCTGGGGATGAGCCCGTGCACCACTGGTACAACGAGATCAAGGACCACAAGTTCGGCAAGGAGCCCACCTCCCTCAAGACGGGCCACTTCACACAGGTAGGCAGGCAACACGGCGCTGCCTCTGCGTTCGGCGGGTCTGCCTAGCCCCCCGTTCACAGGCGCTCACCTCCGGCACGGTGATTCCGAACACCGTTTTATGGTGCCCTCTCGCTCTCTCTCGCTCCCGATGGCAATGCCCCATGAGAGCGACAAGGAAAGAGCGATGAAACCAGTGTGCAGCATCACCCTGCTGACCCTTCGCGCCCCGTTTGCTCCCTGACCAGGTGGTGTGGAAGGACTCGCGCGAGCTCGGCGTGGCCGTGGCGCGCAGCCGCACCGGCCAGGTGTTCGTCGTGGCCAACTACTCGCCCCCAGGCAACTTCGTGGGCTGCTTCGCGGAGAATGTGCCTCCCGTCGGGTAAGCGTTCATCGGATTCGGGGCGAGGGGTAACTCCATTCATGAGATACACTGATTGCATGGTTATGTTGTAATTGGAAGGAAAGTTAGATCGAACTGTCAAGATGGCATTAAAATTCTTCGCAGCAATGCAATATTTTGCGATTTTACGGTGCATGAAATGATATTTTGGCGTAAAATTGTATGACTGGATATTGACAGTGAGAAACAATTAGAACGCAGGGCGCTCACTGACTGGAGGAGGTGAGGCAAGGCGGGGGTCCTCGTTCACAGTAGGGAGCGACACGTTGTTGACGGGCTGCTGCGCGCGGCTGTTGCTGTTCCAGGGGCTTCCCCCCGACGCCGGGCTCGGCGCTGTCCCCGGTGCGCGAGGGCGTGGAGGCCGGCGGCTCCGAGGACCTGGCCCAGGAGGGCCTCCGCCTCCACAACGAGTACCGGCGCCTGCACGGCGTGCCGGCGCTGCGGCTCAGCACCCAGCTGTGCGAGTACGCGCGCGACTGGGCGCGTACCCTCGCCCGCGAGGACCGCTTCGCGCACCGGCCCGACGGCCGCTACGGCGAGAACATCTTCTGCGCCTGGTCGCCGGACGGCGGCACCGCCCCGTCCTCCAGGGTGGGCGCCAAGGAGGCGTGCGACACCTGGTACAAGGAGATCAAGGACCACCCCTTCGGCCAGGAGCCCCGGCTGCTCAAATCAGGCGAGTCGAGTCGATAGAGAGAACCACGTTTGCCCTGTCCACTGTCGTTGTTGCCACACCGGTGACCGAAACTATTGCGACCGCCATTTAATTTTGATTTTGTGTCAAATTTGCAGGACACTTTTCCCAGATGATCTGGAAGGAGAGCAAAGAGCTAGGCATGGGCATTGCGAAAAGTAAGAATGGGCGCACCATCATAGTAGCCAATTACCATCCTCGTGGTAATTACATCGGCCAATTCGCTGATAATGTGCCAAGACCGACATCGGGACCCCACTCGTAATAGGACGGAGTTGTGTTTTGTTTGTTTTTAAGACATTTTTTTTTCCAACTCCACATGTCAATGTTATTATAGGTAACATGTTTTGGCAGTACAGTAGAACGCAATCCAATGTACTACCATGATAACTTCCTAATATATGTCCATATATTTATGCAACATTCCAAATGTAAAATCTCCAAATACCAATATAAATAAGCTTTCAATATTTAATTGTAAAAAGACATTACTCTTATTGATGTTATCAGTCATTCCATGTGAAAACCAAAGACAACTATAATGCAGAGGCCATAATGTACCATGGGCCAAAGCCCGATTAATAAATTTGCAGTGGTCGTAGCAGTTTTTATACAACACTCTGTATTTATTCATAGTTCCCTCATTCTTTCACGACAGTCTCAATGGACTTTCACCCCATAGCATTTTCTGTGCAGTTGGTCATCTCTTACTTCTGCAAAAGCAAATTTACGGTGGGTAAACAGTACGATACATTAGTTGACTTAGCCCTTAGACCTCTTGTAAGTGTTTTGTTTCAATTTCTAATTCCAGTTGTGTTTAGAAACAAATTTGTACACGGTAAAAATAGTTTCTTGTATTTCAAGATCTGTCTTGGATGTTCATTGTAATTCTCCATAAGATCCAAGAAAGATCTTGAAATACAAGAAACTATTTTTACCGTGTAAGGCGTCAGTGTTCCAAAGAAAACACAAAATTTATCGATTGTATTAAAAACCCAGAGCAGTGTTTCTTGAGGGAGGCCCGAAGCTAGGTGCTGTTAAAACAAAGTATGTAAAATAAGATGATGTAATGTTTGATTTATGAAAATTCCAGGTTGAAGTAAGAATAAAAACAATTAATAATTAAATATTTCAGGTTTTGTTTTCAGCAGAAGTGAAATAAAAGAATAGATCAACAAAATCCAAATAATTTGAATTAGTGGGAAAAAAAAAGAAAGAAAAAAAAATTACCATAAGAAGGCCACACATTATTCACTAGGAAGTCAAATATAAGGCACTTATACGAAGGACTTACGAGCATGGCAAATACACTTCATGCAAACACAAATGCATTTTAAGTATGGAAGCTAAAGCAAAATACATTATACAGATGAAAAATTAAACAAACAAACAAACAGGAGAAATGTCAAATGGTTGATTGAGTTGGCAATGAAGGTTACATATACATGTACATAACAAAACACAACTGACTTGACATCTATGCAAGCAAGTTGATTTCAAATGACAAAAATTTGCATTGAATATTGCATCAAATAAAATAGTATACAACACTTAATTGAGATTTAAAAAACATTAACTATATTAGCTAACAAGTATAACAACTATGCAAAATACTTGATATAGATATAATCACATAAATTCCTGTATTGTGTGTCTTTTTGGACACCAAAGTGTTTCAGAAACCAAGATACTAACTTAGCAGCTTGGTTTCAATGACTCAGTTAAAGCTAGATATTATTTTAGCCAACCCACTCCCAGATGTCTTCCCACAGCAAGGAAATATTACAGTTTGTTCTCCACGTACCCACTCACCACACATGGGTCCAGATAATAATTAATTGATTGTGTATCGGCAAAGTCTTTTCTACAGAAATTATGTTTCTAATGTATTTTCTCTAGAGTTGAGCTGTGAATCCAAATGAGCCATCCAAATTGATTGCATACACTTTATCAAAAAAATGTCACCACTGACATTTCTTTTACCTCTTAAATGTTTAGGTTTTGGTACCATTGCAATATTGCACTGTGCACTAGGTTTATGGCCACTACTTCATACCATCTTGAAGAGCTTATGATGCAAACTTAGTGCATTTTGACCTCAGTAGGGCCCACCTTCCTTCTTACTGGAGACAGCACCTGAGAAAAGCAATTTTCATGTTGTATTGAAATTGAAGGTGAGTAGTTCCATTCATGGCAAGTCTACCAAGAGATAATGACAAAAATAAATTACGGTAGAGGGGATTAGTTTCGTTATCAATGAGTATTCAAAATACAATTCATGGCCAGATAATTGACTAAAGGCGCACTTTAGAGGAAAATTTTATAGTTTATTGAGAGTGAGTTCTAATGTGCACCTTTAAGGCACTACTCCAAGTGAAGGACTTTCCACAATCATTGCACGAGTACGGCTTTTCACCAGTATGAGTCCTCCAGTGCCTTTTTAAAACATCTGCACGAGAAAAACTAGATTGACATTCTGTACACTTAAAATGCTTCTCACCTGTATGAGTATTCATATGGCCCTTAAGGTAGCTTAATTGAGCAAATCTCTCGCCACATTGCACACAACAGTATGGCTTTTCAGGAGAATGACACTTCAAGTGTCTATTGAGATCACTGCCTTTAGCAAAAGCTCTACCACACTCCATGCATTTGAAGGGCTTCTCTCCGGAATGTGACATAATGTGATAGCGGAGAGAATCTGCCCTTGCATACACTGCTTTACACTCAAAGCACTCATATGGCTTTTCACCAGTGTGAGTTCTGTAATGTGCTTTTAAATTCCGAGGTGAAGCAAATCCACCTCCACATACTTCACATGTGAACGGCTTCTCCCCAGTATGGGAACGAATGTGCCGCTTTAAATCACTGGGGCGAGTAAAAACTTTTCCACATTCTTGGCAAATTCTTTCATTAGCGATGTCCACACTGGTGACAATGGGACGCTGAGTAGAAGGTTGAGTGTTGTTTGGAGAAGTTGTTTCCCTTGAAGCAACTCTTTCAGTTTTGCACAAGTTTTTGTCATGATGCACTCTGGAGTGAGAGTGAGAAGTCAGTTGATGGTGAGCCTGTTGCTGTAATAGATGAGCCTGGTGATGAATAGCAAGTTGTAATTTAGCTGCATCGTGATGCACTTGGTGAAGTAGGTTAGCAGCAGAGGTTGTGGGCTGGAGGGTATCTTCTGACTTCACAGCATCAATGGAATACTGTGTCCCAACAGAATGTCTTTCTGGTTGGGCGATGGATCCACACATAAAATCTGGGCAGGGCATAGTTCCCGAAAATGTCAAAATGATGTTAACAAAGGAAACAGCCAGTTGTTGGATGTTTTTCAGACCACAGCTGAAGTCTCAACGACATTGATGTAGCAGTCGTTTCCTGCAACGAATCAGATAAGATTTAACTATAAACTAGAGGCTACAATAACGATAAAATATACTGTTCTGATTGGTTCTGATGCAGAATCTAACCTCATCATTGTTCTTCCTGCATCATGTGTGGTTGCCTCAGGACAAGAAAGAGGTCGATAGGAATGTTATCAACCGAACAGAATAAGAGCAATTACTTGTAGAATGAAAGGCTTTTCAATAATGCCAACTCAACGGCAAACTATGTTTTCAATTTAGAATGAACAGCACACATCAACAATATGTGTGAAAGAAATAGACAGGCAAGCTGCTTTTGTGTTTTGTTTGGCAGGTAATTGATGTTTTCCCGCCACTATTCAAAGGTGCGGGACGACCCGTACGCATTCTGTCAAAGAATTGGCTTTAAAAAAAGTTCATTTGGTGTGTAATGTAGGTCAGCAAAGAATAATAAATGAGAAACAGTTCTTTTATTATTTATTAATTATAATAATCATAAATATAACGATTACAGTCTAGCAAATCAATGTCTTCTGCACGGACATGAATTTCCAAAATGCATTCTGATGAGAATGAAGAATACTAAGACATGATATGTATAGTATATCATGAGAGCCAGAAAGAAGAAACAGGTACAACAGCTAAACTCCCTGATCACCTCACATATAACTCAACATGACAATAGAAAACAAGTAACAATCTGAAACATACAGTTCACCCACATTGCTTTTAAAACATGTAACAATGAATACTCAAGGCAAGGTCTAGTTATTTTTAAAGAATTACGTCTAACACACAAAAATTTTCAATGAACCTTTCCAGGAAAGCAGTCTCTTAATATACAAAAAATAATTCATTTATTTGAAATGGAAGGCTTTTAAAGAAGATGGTTCCCTAAGACAGGAAACCTGGCAGTGATACCTGTGATGTTGGAACATCGATCCTCTTTAGGCCCAAAACCAAAGGACACCTGAAAGATGAACCAGAAGACTCATAATGGCTTACACAAGACATTTGCATTGAATGATTGCAATGTAACAATAGAAAATTAATCAGGTATGGACTATGGACAGAACTGCTGCAAGCTGCAAATATTCAAATTTGAGCAAAGGCAGTAATGACAAGCTATTTTTGTTAAAATCTTCATCATTAAAATCTGATGGAAGTGGAAACCGCAATCATCAATGAAGAGAAAAGCTTGTAACAAAAAAATATTCAATTTATTGCAAGAAGGCAGATTTTGCACAGCTGCTGTGATAATAAAATCTCCAAATAAAAAAGGTGAGCAGGAAATTTGGTGTCTCCTACACACAATAACTACATGACAAACAGGTATGAAATTTTCAGCTGGACTCAGATACAAACAATTCTATATGTACAGTTAAAAAATAACAACCTAACAAAAATAACATGTAAGAAAAAAGATTTTAAATGACTCACAAGCTGCTTACAGAGTTGATACAAAATTAGAACTATCAGGAAATAATACATAATTACATTGTCATACCAATAAAGCTACAAGATTAGTTTTAAAAAATCTCTCCAAAAGAAGTGACCGACAGAAAGCAGTCTCTTACTTGAGCAATGACAAAAACTCAAATGTCTTGGTAGGTCAGAAGTTCACTGTGAGAAATTAACTTCTAAAAACACAGATATTCAGAAGAAAATTGAAATGAAATGAGACTTAAAACAGAAAACTAACCACAAACTAGCTTACATAAAAAGAATTTTAAGATTTGTGGTGCATACAAATGAGAACCTACCCTAACTCACATTAGTACAGATCTTAATAGTTAGTAGCACAAAACCAATTTTTTAAATAAGAAAAAAAGGAAAATAGATAATAATAATAAAAAATACACAAACACAAAAAATGGACTATTGCAAAAGTGTAAAGCACCAACTAACATGTCCTCATGGTGAGAAAATTAGTCATAGGTCAAGCAAAAGTTTTTTTCTAGCATTAAAGGCTCTTATTTCACTTCGATATCACTGCAGTTTCACACAGCCTAAATTAAAATTAAGACAACCTGAAGACATGGGTCAAACAAACATCTCACATCAGAGTAAGATAAGATCACACATTCCATGAAGGATGTACTACCTTAACATCAACTCTAAAAATGCCAATTTCCATAATGTTAAACACAGCCCCAATGGGGAAAAACTCTGGAGAGAAAATCTCTCTTCCCAATCATTAGCATGGTACATCAATATGGGTCATTCTTGAAATTCATTGTCTTAAGAGGTATTTAAGTCAACATGAGAGTTATTTCGTCCCAGTAGTAAAAAAGAAACACACACGCAAAAAAAAAAAAAAATATCAGGGAGCGGGGAGGGATACAGAGATCATTATCCACACACACACACACATACCCAGACACACACAATACTACTGGGTGTGAGTATTACAAAAATTGATTATTAATAATTTAATGAATTCTTACTTCACATGGACTTCAGATTTTATTATAACATAGTAGTTGAAACAGTCTTTATTGTGTTTGATTGGCCAAATTGAACCTGATTTTGGTTTAATGCTGAGGAATGATTTTTAACAGGAAGCATACATTTGAGGTGCTACCCCATAAAGCAAATGAGCTACCAACCTCAGGACTGATAAAAAGGGGTGGAAAGTTAATCAACAAAATCAGTTTAATATCACAATCTCAATCTCTCAGTGGACAATGATAATCAAACCACCAAATGAAGCTAAAATGTGCATGAAGATGGGGGATGACAGTTTGGTTAGAAATGAAAATTCCTTACATTGATAAGTAATAAAAACTAGACCATCTGATAACACTAATAAATATGTACAAAATGTACTACATAAACCAAAATGATTGCACTTTTACCAAAACCCACCCCAAAAAGAATGAGATGGATAAAGGGTGGTAACCTGACTCAGCCCTCAACAAAACTAGCTTACAGAGAAAGGGATAGAGGGAAGAGGCTTGATTTTACAAAACTCACATCACACAATTTAACTAAGAATAGAAGAAAGAACAGTTCTGCATGTCTTCATTTATTCTTTCTTCTTATCAGTTTGCTGCTGTTTTAGTTTTTTGAAGTCCTGGAAGAGTGTACGCATGTCAGCCAGAGACTTTTCAACTGCCTTCGCAAACCTGCTTGAGTCCTGTAAGGCAGGGTACAGATACACATGATTAACAAAAACATAACAAGAATACATTAAACTAAAGTCATCTTAATATCTTATCCTATTCATGACTCACTGTCGTATCACAGCTGCGTTTGCTAGAAATATGGAAAAAGATCATGTCCTCTCCAGCAATAATGTACGAAACACCATATCCATCATCAGCTACTGGACCAAAGCCACCGCCAGCAGAAATGCACTTGGGGAACTTTTTAAGATCCATTTTATTTGTTTGACCATGAGGTGTTTGAGAGGTTGACAACCTCCAAGGTTCACTTAAGACTTCCTACAGAAAAAGACATTAATGAAAATTACAATTTTCACATGTATTCACTTAAACATTTGCAGATTTGCTTATACTTACTTTTAAGAATGGGGAATCTACTTCAAGGTATTTTGAAACAACATATAGACAGAAAAGATGACGATCAATACCTTTACCACACATGGCATCTTGAATGCCTAGGTGATGAACTTTGCATGCTTTTTGTAGAAGAGCAACCCTCTCCTCAATCTGCAATTATTTTAAAAGTTATGAAAATCTTCATAATTTTTCTTCAACAAGAAAAGCAAAGTGTGCAACTCACAGATGAATTTTTGTTTTCCATGGACTTCACCCATTCAGACGACTCAACAGTACATGGCCTGACAGTTTCAGTTCTGCCTTCCAGGTAAAGACGGGTCATGGACGCCTCGTAAGTCAAACTGAACTTGCCAGCATCCTAAAGAAGAGAAAATGTAATTATAATGCTTCTTTAAATACTTTCTTAGAGCAGTAGGCTACATTCTATTTTCATGACACAAACCCGGTAGTATGCCAGCTGCATAGCCATTTGAATGTAAGCATCTGGACTCAAACGGCATTCTTTCATAAAACCCTTGCCATATGCATCATGAACGTAGATTCTCAAGTCTACATCATTCAAAAGGTCCACAGCAATCTATTGGAAAGCAAATCAATCAACTTCATAAACTCTAACTCTTGCAAATGATAAGAAATGTCACTGTTTAGTCATAATCAGATGGAATACTTTACCTTGTACGATGAATCAATTGCAGCCAAAGCCTTTTCATTTAAGTCCCACTGCAAACGAATAGGGGCAGGTGGCTCAAATTCAGGTTCACCAATTGTATGCCCATCAGGTCCATATCTAGGAGTGTAAACATCAATTTAGGGAGTTTGTTGGAGTACAAGTCTTTATCTTAAAATGAAGGCATTGTGGGACATGTGTTCTTAACGAAATGAGCAATATAGTAATCTAACTTCATTTGAGGATAATTTTAAACAATTTATTTTTATTTAAGGGAAAATTTTCTTACATTGGCAAGAAAAAGTGAAAAAACAGGGAAGGGACAACTGCCAATGACTGAACTTAATGTAATGGCAAGGAAAACAAACCAGACAACTAGGTCATGCATAAGATACAACATGCACTTGATTAAAATCAATGAACACAGAATGTTTTTTCTTGTCAGAAATAGGTATTTTAGAAGAGGTGCAAAAGTTAGTCACTTCAATAAAGCAGCATGCATGGGCAATCTTACAAGTTACAAGCAAGTACGAACAGAAAGCCAAAGTTGTTGGATAACAGGAAAGACTACTTAAGGATGAGACTAAGGACACCTATGATGAGAGAATTTTGAGTTATCTTTAAGGTAAATTAGTCAAAAATACGAAAAAAGTAAACCTCACATCTAATTTGCCCTTCTTGATTACGTGAATTAAAAGAGGAGCTTGGTTACGTGGTATGACTGTGAAATATGAAAATTAGAAGCAAATATTGCTACAGTAAAACCCGTTTATATCGAGCCAGCATATACATGAAATTCCTGCACTTGAATTTTTTAGCTGGTCCCTTCGATATTCTTAAGCATTAACTCATTCCCGTTCATAGTGAATTCCCACTTATATCTAATTTCTTTGCAAGTTCCCTGAAATTTGATATATGTGGGTTTTACTGTATATGGCAAGGATATGATGTCACAAACACAAAAGGAACAGAAAAAAAAATTCTTCAAAATTGCCATTACCCGATTTCTGTGTCTCCAGCAACCACATGTTCCCATAAGTGTCCCATGACAGGGGCGTCTGCCCTGTTAAGCAGTAAAATAAAAAAAAAAATCTATATAATATGAAGAACATAAGATTCATAGAGAGGCAAGCTTGCACAGAGCACCATTGTAATGCCTGTCTCTCAACTAAATCAGTAAGGCATTAATAAAACATTAAGACAGTTGAGTAATAATGGCTACATGCCTAAATTTGTACACTCCAAAAAAAATATGTAATCTACACAAAAATTGATGGAAAGAGAATAAAGATTCCTTAGCTCATTTGTTTAAGAGCAACAATTACAACTGACAATAGCAACTAAACATAAAAGGATGAAAAAGAAGAGAAAAAAGTGAAAGGAAAGTTGCAAGTAATTCAATAGGTGAATTATTTGATGTCTCTTGAGTGCAGAATCATCAGAGGAGACCTGGTTTACGAAACAAACATAACACACAAAACTCCAAGCTGAAAGTCTACTGATCCCAAATGGCTCTTGATCAAACTGAAGAACAATGAAATTGAAAATACTCACATTAGTTCAAGAAAAAAAAAAAAAAAGAAAATTTAAAAAAAATTGACAGTTTGCTGGTATTGTATCAAATCTTAGAACTGGTTGTCCGCTTACAGAATGATGAATGCCTCTGTCTATGAGCAAGATAAGGTTCTAGTTACAGGAAATTCTCTTTCACTATTTTATGCTAAGTTCACTGGGAGTATGCAAGACTAGATGCATAAAGAGGTTAAAATGAATAGTAAGTTTAGTGCACAACGATGGCGAATACCATATCCAGCATTATCAGGTTGGCAAAAAAGTGCCAAATGATATTGCTTCCACCACCATAAAAGATGTTTTTCAGCAACAGATGAAGAGGTAAGAACAGTTAATAGCAAACAACTGATTGAGGAAGACATAAAATATCATCGGACCGGCATTCATTTAAGTAAGATGACTGAAAGGAAAGGATCTGAAGAAATATCTAATTTTAGACAGCACATTAGGAGCCAAGGAAAAAAGAAAAGGGCTGCTACAATGCACAATGCAAAGCCAAAGAGTAAAGCAATGAGCAATGAGATGTAATTTCTTTTACCCAGCGAGCATAAGTTCCTCTGTCATGACATACTCCCACAAGTGGGACATGATAGCTGCGTCAGCCCTGTTGATTTAAAATAAAAACTGAACAATGAGACAAACACAAACGACGATCTTCAAAGTTGTTGAATGGAAGTCCTGAAATACAGTCCTGAATAAAATAGAACAAATAGGTGAATAAAAAAAGCCGCTAAAATTCAAGATAAAAGTTTCAATTGGATCCACTTGACTTGCACCTGCACAAAATTGAACATAAAATTTGCTCCCAGCACAAAAAGAGAAACACTAATGTTACACAAGCAGATACATGTGATTTGAGAGGATATGTTTCATTTGATGAAAGTTCTTACCATGAATGCTCTGAGTTAAAGCCAATCTGAAACCAAAACAGTGAAAATTAAAAATAATGTGGGATTAAAAATTCTTTCACTCAAACTCAAATTAACTTGAAATTGCTTACCCTGCCATTAGATCCAATGCAAAGAGTAAAAGACTTATCAAACCAGCGGTCATATCCTTTGCCATGAAGAAGTACCCTGCCAAATTTGTCTAACAGCTCTGGACGACTCTGTTAACATCCATTGACAACTTAAATTGATTAATGGCTTCCAAACCCTCTCTTATGATTGTAGAATTTTACAAACTGTACCTGATCGAATTCATATGGCTCATCATCAAGGCTAACAAAAAAGGCTGCTTTTTCAATAGCATCCAGAGACACGCGATTGGTTCCTTTGAAGAAAAACTCTTGCCTGGTGTTTGCCCAGTGAGTACGAGGGCCAGCAGTTAGTGCTGCAAGGCGCTCTTCTCCCTGAAGAGGCTCACTTTTATTTTCTAATATAGCTTGCATTTGCCTACCAAAATCAGTCACATTAAAAGAAATTTCCAGAAAAAAAATTATTTTCATTTCTAACATTTGTTCTCAGAAAATCTGCTTACACTTCAAGTTCACAAGGCTGCAAAAGTCTATTTTTGTGATAAATGATGACCTTGAAGTACCTGCCTCTGTGGTACACAACGACATGGCAGGAATCAGCATAGTGTACAATTCGATCAGTTTCAGGACCAGGGACTCTAGTAGTGTTGAAAAGACGTTCATATTGCCAGGAGCACAAAGGTACAAGGCCCTGAATTAAAATCTGAAAAATAAAAGGGAAAGTAAAAATTGCAAGTTGTGCAGACCATCTGGATGACATCAAGAAAAGCATAATACAAGAAGTTTTCCACTTACAGGTTCCATTTCTTGACGTTCAATGAGGCGACGGTATTGAAGACAAGTATAAATCACAGTGGCAGCACGAGCAGCTTGAATCTTTGTTGGGTGCATCAAAATAGCATCAATACCGTAAAAATTTGAGTTTACCATCAAAGGAGACCTTCCCCTCAGATAAACATACTCTTCCCACCAATCTGACACATAGTTACTGGCCCACCTTAAAAACAACAGAATAGCTTCAAGGGAAATTTTGAACAAAATTATTATGCTGAAACGTAATAAGTTCTTTTTACTAACCAGGATTTTAACATGAGATATCTTTGAAGTTTCTTGCCAATGCCACTTCCAAATTCCTTAGCAAGTTTCTCCATACGAGAATACTCATCATCATTTAAGAGTGGACGGACACTTCTGAGGTACTGTAAGTTACATCAAAAGAAAATAAAAATTAAACAGGATTAATACACAGACTTTAGAATGGAGCACTATCTAAAGGTTTCAATGTCATCATACCCTCTTAACAGTGTCATCGAGAGCAGGAACTGGCAACTTTGGCAGAGAACCTTGGAACGAATACAGCATAGGGCGACTAAATCCTGAGAGAGCTTTTACTAATACCAGCCACAGTTTTGTCTTGATAGAAATTGACCTTCCACGCCCTCGTTCTTCATACATCCAGCCTACAGAGGAAACGTGATTTGATGGGATTATTTGCTCCAATATATCGACAGATAATTATTGACAAAGTATATACTTCAAACAAACCTTTGTACACCAGAAGTAGCCTTAAAGTATATCTGATAACCTGAATTACTGCAAACCACACACCCAGTGCAACGGTAAAGCATGCCACCACCTGCCAGTGAAACGCTGTGCTGCACACAAAAACCAACTCATTAGAAAGTATGAGTGAAAACTTTTGAATGATGGATAAGATAAAAGCAAAGAATACCTACCTCGGTAAATGCGGTAATAGCATTCCTACAAGCCCTATAGGAAGTCTAACACCCGCAAAGTGAAGGGCCACAAGAATACCAACGGTTGCCCACAAGCTTTGCAAAGGAGCTGGATAGACTCCATTCTTTACACTGTTCTGTAATCAGAACCGAAAAATTGGTAGAAAGGTACAAGTGCTGAGCAAGGTTTCAATTAATCAACAATCTAAGGCACTCACTGCAAAGCGCCAAAACCTCTTTTTCCACGAACGGATGCCAGAAGACCACACAAGATGCAAGACTTCTCTATCAAAGTTCACATCCCATCCCTCGTGGGATATGGAAAATGAGAAGGCTACGGCAGAATGAGCTTCAGCCATGGTGCCGGCTCGGTCCTATGGACCTGA
This sequence comes from Frankliniella fusca, assembly GCA_029379305.1. Classification (NCBI taxonomy): domain Eukaryota; kingdom Metazoa; phylum Arthropoda; class Insecta; order Thysanoptera; family Thripidae; genus Frankliniella; species Frankliniella fusca. The sequence continues at coordinate 363,803 of JAHWGI010000302.1, forward strand.
AACAGAAATTGAAATTGATCAGGAATTATTCCAAAAAATGCTGGGATGAGGAACTATTACGTATTATTCTAAACTACACTCCAGATGAGGGGCTTGGTCTGACAGAGGGAATTCCCACGACGAGCACCACTCGTACAGAGGGTAGCAAGGTCGCAAGAGTATACTCCCACTGTCCTGGTGTTGAGCAAAGGAAGACAAGTTGAAAAATAAACACATAGGTTCGAGGCCCCGCAGTGCTGAAGGGTAGCAAGCATGCACTTTGTCAGCTGGGCCGGGCGCATCTCAGGCAGCCCGAAGGACAGGACGCCCCCCGCCCCTGCAAGTCCCGTCCATTGCTATTTTCGCGACATCAGACCGCAACGTTGTGGTGGCAGCGCGTGTCAGCTGAGAGCGGAGAGAAGCGGGGAGGGGAGGGGGGGCGACACAATCAACTCCACTTGCAAATAGTTTCCTCCTTCGCGGCCCCAGGCCCGGTAGGCGCGCATGCGCCGGCTGCGGCGCGCGGCGCGGCCCCGTCCCCTCCGGCTCCGGCTCCGGAACTAACGAGGGGACCTACCAAAGTTTTACCCTCTGATTTTGATCCTCCTTTGAAGGTGGGATGTATACGTCACTACTGCCAAAAACGTTCATACCCCATCTGCTACACACTAAAAGTCTATAGACATATCCCATAGACTTTTTTTGTCCTCAGATTTAGTGACAATTAAATTGTTAAGTGTTGTCTACAATTTTATTGACGACTAAGAACAAATTTGTTCGTAGTTGGTCACAAAATTTCTTTATGGACATAATTGTGTACTGCAGCAATTTTACAGACAGTCTACAGACATTTGTAAACGCTGCCAACTACGGACAAATTAAAATGGGTGTCATCAGCACGAACGTGTTTTTCAAAGAAAATCACCTTTTTCGTCATGGGAAACCCAGGGGGTGGACTTACGGCAGTGACGCGTAGGATTTGTATTTATTTCTAGTTCAATAAAAATTCTTGGCCTTCGAGTTTTGGTGAGGTTTTTCTTCTGGCACGCTTACAATAAATATCAGCTACGGCGTTATTGTAATCGACAGGAGGTATGGCTGGAAGGTGCGGGTAGGAGTGGATAGGAGCGAGGCGGGGCCCGGGCCCTGGCCCGGGGCAGCGGGCGGCCTGGCTCGAGCCGCGATGACACACTTGCGTCGTATATGAATGAAATGACCGGTGGACTTTGGACCGTGCCCCTTATGACGAGAAGAGGGGGAAGAAGGGGGAGAGGGGGACGGGGGAGAGGGGACGGGGGAGAGGGGGACGGGGGAGAGGGGGCGGGGGAGAGGGGGACGGGGGAGGATGGGGGGCGAACAAGAGGAGTGACAGGAGGAGGAAGAGAGGGGGGCCGCCCGCCGCCCGCCGCCGTGGTCCTTCCCCCCACGCGCCTCCGCTCCGCTGCCCCAAGGGCCGCGCTGCCGCGCTCTACTCGCTCAGGGCTCAGACGCAAGGAGGTCTTGGAGGACCGGATCGGACCGGACCGGATCGGATGGGATCGGATCGGATCGTCACAATGCCCAAGTTGCCGCCATCCCACCGCGGATACTCGTCCGGTCCGGATCATGGCGTGCTGATGCTCCACAAAGGCCCGCGAGCCGAGCTGCGCGCCGGGCCGTGGATCCCGTCCGACAACCAGCAATAAGCAGCGCGTGGCCCGGGGAGGCGGGCGGGGCAGGGCGGGGCGGGGCGGGGCTCAAGAGCAGAGCAGCAGCCACGTGCTAACGGCGGGCGGGAGGTTGGGCCATTGCAAACAGCGGCAATACAAGCGGCAATGAGCCAGGTGCAAGACGCGGAGCACCTTCCAGGCTGGAGGGGAGGATGCGGTGCCTGCGGTGCACACTGCCCCCCCCCCCCCCATAGCCCCGTCCCGAACATAGCCGTTCTCGTCAGAAGGTCTTTTTGCAGAGAGCTCGTTATGGGTTCCGCCGGGAGCCGCGGCCCGCCCGCGGTGAGCAATTATTGATGGTGTGGCCAAATAACAACAGCTCGACGCGAGAAGTGGGGAAAAGTAATATTGAGACGGACATTGGAGGGGAGCTTGGGAGAGGGGGCCGGGGAAGGGGGGGGGGAGCATCGAGTCGGCCTCGACCAAAGGTGGCCGGGGGCGGGGGAGGGCAGGACGAGGGCGGTCGGGGTCGGACCTTTGGCCGCACAGATAGCTGCAGCACTTTGTCCGCGGGCAGCGCCGGCTCTCGCGGCCCACGCACAGCGCGCCGTGTACCTCCGCGCCGCAAACGAGACGGGTACGGCTGCGGACGGCTCGGCACTCGGCTCGGCACTCGGCTCACGATGCTGCTCCTCCGCGACCTTTGCTCCGCTCCGCTCCTCGTAGGCGCTGGGAGAGGGCGGTGGTGGTGGTGGTGGTGGTGGTGGTGGTGGGGGGGTTGCAGGTGCGCGGCGTGGGGCCGCGCGGGACAAAGGAGAAGGCGGTGGCAGCTGCACTCGCCCGCGGCGCCCGCGGCCTGGACTGGACGTGTTCCTGGACTGGACCTTGGTCGCCACGCTCCGGACCAAGAAAGCACGGCAGCGCGGCACTTGTTTTCATCGCGGCGCGCGAAGCAGGCCTCCTCAGTCTCAGTCGCCTCAGTCCGGCCCGGTTTTAAGTCCTATCGGTCATGACCTCCGCCCCACGTGGACCCCGCGGACAAACAGGCGCTACTGAGCCACGAGGCGCAGCCTGTTATCACGGCCCACTGGCTATGCTACTATGCGGCCCCTTTTAGGCGCCCCGGCCGGCGGCCGGGCCGGCCGCCTCCCGCCTCGTGCATCTCTCTCGCACGCTCACGCGCTCCTGAACTCCCCTCCACCTCCAGCCAGCAGGAGCCTCTCTTGAGCTTTGGACCCGCCACGCCGCGTCTGCACGCTTCAGTCGCAGTATAGTCAACTCACTCGCACACACGCGATGGAGGGTAATGAAGGACACAGTTCAAAAAAAAAAAAAAAAAAAAAAAAAAAAAAAAAATCGACCAAGGATAAGAGAGACAATAATCTCCCATCAATGATTTGACGTGTCTCGCGCTGTACGAGTTTTGCGGCGGCGGCACAAAGCGGCGACACAACACTGCGGCGTTGCTGACGCCGCTGACTGACCCGCTCGCACTACTGTACGGCACGCCGATGTGCTGTACCAGCTGTACCGCGGAAACAGGAAGAGGCTGCAGACTGCGCTCTCCTCGCTCTGTCTCTCTCCCACCAATACGGTGGAGCGCTCCACCGTATTGGTGGGAGAGAGACAGAGCGAGGAGAGCGCTCGTCTGAATCAATCTGAATCAGACTCCAGCTGGCCGCGCGTAGCAAGTCTCACCCAACATAGACTCTCCCGCCTTCAATTCTGATCTTTCTATTCGAAATGGAGTTCGGCTTCGGCGCGTGGAAGACTGCGCGGCGTGTGTGTGTAAGGTACCGTTCGCGCCGGAGGCAGCTGTGGGCGGGGCAGGGCGGGGCGGTCACGTGGACGACGCGGCGGGGCAGGGCAGGGCGGGGCAGGGCAGGGCAGGGCGGGGCAGGGCGGGGCAGGGCGGGGCAGGGCGGGGCAGGGCGGGCGAAGGGAGCCCGCTACGTGGATGGGTCGCGAGTCACCCTTCCCTCCCGCACCGGCCGGGGCGGGGCGGGGCGGGGCGGGGCGGGGCGGGGCGCACCTGAACTTTCACCATGACGAGACGAGACGATGCGACAATCGGACGACGCGGGGACGGGCAGCAGTCCGCCGTTCTAAAGACAACTCTACGAGGCTTAACGGGACGCCCAGCGCCGCCCAGCGCCGCCCAGCGCCGACGGGACCCTCTAGAGACTCGTATCGCCCCGAGGTGCATGGCGCCGCGCCGCAGGGTGGCGGGGCGGGGCGAGGCGGGGCGAGCAGCTTCATCCGACTCATGCCGGCGATAAGCTCGGGAGAGTTCAGTCATTGAGCGAGTCAGGCGCGTGCGCTCCATCTGAAGCAGTGTTGCAAGACGCATAGCACCCCCAACAAAAAATTATCCCGCGAACACTGTGAAAAATACTCGTAAGGGTTACGGGAAAATTTTCCATGATAAAAGTCGTAAAATTACAATTTGAAATTGTAAATTTACAAGCACTCCCTACCGACTTGGAATTGACCGACAAGCAAGAATGGGCTGTCGTAAATTTACGACATTTCGTAAATCAAAATTACAAAAAATGTCGTAAATTTACGAGGATATTTTTCACAGTGAATACAGCAAAGCTGTTTTATTCAAACGCGGGTATTGCCGACTGCTTACTCTCAAGGCAAACTCTCTACACTTGAGACCACTTTCAGCCCGAGGGGTAGAAAACTATCGCGCTTTCCTGAGTACGGGGCGTTTCATTAAGGACGCAGGTGCGGGCGGGTTTGCCGACCTGATCTCCCCGTAAGGCGCTATAGCCCCTTGGGCAGGCAGGCCTTCCCGCAGTTGCGTCTTTTATGAAGCGGCCGGTACAAGGTTTGACGTGCTCAGAAGATACTCGGCGTACTGGGTACTGTGTGTACTACGACTTCACTCCGGGCCGGGCGTGCGTTGTCCCGTTGAACTTTGGCTATGCTCCGATGTACTCAGGCTATAAGCACTCCGATTGTACTCCTGTGTTCACTAAAAAGCCGCGTTGTCGACGCAGCTCGCTAGAATAGTCAAGCAGGCAGAGATAGGCGCCTGCCTATACAGGCCAAACGGCTGCACCATTTTCAATGACTTTGTCAAGACTTTCCAAACCGAATTTATAGAATTTCCAATACTTTCTCAAAGACATACGGAAAAGACAAAAAGACAAAGCATAATCGACAAATAAAGTTCAGCATTCAAAACGGAGAGCGTCTGATATCTCCTATAGTATAGGACCTATGCAAAGGGTGACCGTCAATCGAATTTCTCCATCACATAGTCCCTGAAATTTCCATGATTTTCCCTGACTTTCCATGACCTATTTACTCCATTACTTTCCAGATTTTCCAGACTTGTGGGAGGCCCGGACGTGGTGTGGGGCCTACCGGGGCGTGAGGCAGGAGGCGGGGCCGGCCGCGAGGTGACGAAACAGAAACAGGTTGGGGTGATGGGAGTGGCGGCACCCCAATGATCGAGTAAAATCATCCGGAGACGACGTTGGCAATAAGGCGATGGGTAAATGTCCAAGACGGTCTTACGCCAAGTACAGGGGGTCGTGGGAGTTGGGGACGGGGACAGGCCGGGGGCCGGGCGTCAGCTTCGGGGTAGGCCGCGCCGCTGCACAGCTATGGAGCGGGTGGCCTACCCCCGCTCCCACAGGCGCTCGCCCCAGCAGGGCGCGGCGGCCAGGCGGCCAGGCCCGGAGGCGGCATGGCAACGCAGAGAAAAATATCTATGTATAGTTATACGAACAAAGTGTTTATTTTGAATTACGAAATACGTAGCAGATTTACTCGCTCGAAATTCAAATATCTATGTAGAGTTACGAAATAAGAGTTTTTTTTTTTTTGAATTACGAAATATGTAGCAGATTTACGACTTATTGCTCGAAATTCAATTTTAATATGATGGGGAGTACTTGTAATTTTACGATTAGAATTTTTTTTTAAAAAAAACCTCCACCTCGTAGAAAATTTTCCAGAAAACCTATTACAATTTTTCACAATGCAGCGAAACCGCAAAATAATTTCCGTCGTGAAGCAATCGGGCAGGTTTGGTGCTGCCGTGGTGGCCGCATTAGCCTGCAGAGCCGAGCCGAGCCGAGACCCGCACAGAGCAAATGCAACTTGATTCCATCCATTTTATATTTAAGACGACGCGACCAGGCGAGTCGAGCCGAGCCGAGCCGGCTGGTGTGCGAGAGTGCGCGGCCGGGCCGGGGCCGGGGCGAGCGCAGCGCAGCGCAGGGTCCAACGGTCGCTCTCCAGCCCGGGCTCCAGCTCCAGGCCGACTTACAACATCCAGTCCCGGTAGCCTCACCCCGCACCCCGCCCCACCCCGCCCCACCCCGCCCCACCCCGCGCCAGTCCAGCAGGCGAGAGAAGGGCGGGGCGGGGCGGGGTCGCACACCCACGGCATGCGACCTACCTACCTAGCCCGGGCCCGGGCCCGGGCACAAGGTCAGGTTCGGACCAGCGCCGCGGACAGGCCCGGCCCAGCCCAGCCTGCACCGCAACACAACACGCCCTGCACTGCGTCCAGCTTGCAGCCCAGCAGCAGGGTAGAGCTGCGTCCAGATACGTGGGTGTCTTGGGTTGGGTTGTATGAGGAAAATCGGGATTTGAACCAGTTACAGCCATCCATGGCGCACTGTTTTCTCATACTAGGACGCAGACACCCATGAATCTGGACGCAGCTTGCTTTTAGTAGGGTTAGCAGGATGAGGTGACACGCTCGTACAGCCGCAGGTTACTATGAATATAAACGTGTACACAAATTTTCCTTGCATTTTCCTGATTTTTTTGTTTGCTAACTTATTTTAAATAATCTTTTAATATTTTTACTAAATTTGAGTGTCCTCTGATTTGATTTTATCTCGGATTTTATTCATTCAGTGCAGGACCCCTCGGGTCGCGGTGCGTCAGGGCAATAAGGCCCGGGCCGCGCAGCCCTGGGTCTGGGACGACGCGATGCGACGGAGCCAAGACGTTCACATGGCCAGTGACTCAGAGCCAAGTCGAATCAAAACAAAAACACGGCGTCAACAAACAAAGTCCGCGGACGCACGTGGAGCGCGATACCGGGCCGCAGCGCACCGCGGGCCCGCGGGCCGAGCCGAGCCGAGCCGGCAGAGTTCTCAAACGGGCGGGCAGGGTCCGAGGACCCGGAACGCGTACGAATGCGCAGGTGTGACAGCGAGAGGGAGACACTACTCGGTGACAGCATCTCACTCGCACCGACAGTTTCGGACGCATTCCGGGCGAGGGGGAAACAACCCTGAAATTTTTGTACACCTATATCAATTCAGGAAAATTCAGAAAAATTCAGAAAAAAAAAAGAAAATATCTCGAAAATTCAGGAAAATTTAGTGAAAAGGTTAAGAAAAATTCAGGAAAATTCACAAACATATAGGTAAAACTCAACAGAAAATTCACAAAAATTCTCCAAAAATCACGAATAGTCACAAAAAAAATTTCAAATTGTGCACACTAAAATTCAGAGTTGTTTGCCCCTTTAACCCGGGTCCCCGGAGCCGCCCGTTTGAGAACTCTGCGGGGCCGCGGGGCGGGGCGCGGAGCAGCGAAAAAGTCCAGCCGCACACTGGTCGCGGGGCGGGGCGGGCCGAAGCGTACGGCGGCGTGGCGGGCGCGGCGGGGCGGGAGGCGTTTGCGCAAGGACCTGACGCTGCCGGTGGGCCGCGCCGCGCCACGCCGCGTGGCCCTGTGCCTGCCTGTGCCCCGCTACCGCCACCGCCGCTCCCTCGTAGACGCGCCGCGCTAGGCGCGCTAGCCGAAAGGAGTGAGAGAGATAATTGAAACAAACATGAGAAAGAAAGGGAGGGGAGCGGGGCAGCGTCACGAGGGGCGCCCAATGCGTCGCAGCTCCTCAATGTGAGAGGTGCCCAGCTGCGGGGAAAACAGGTCCTACACAGCGTAGGTAATCCACGCGGTAATCCGTGGTAGCCATATACTCTGGAATACCTGGTACGTAATCGCTGCGCTCGGTAGTCGGGGTGGGTAGTCTCTTGGTAATCGCAGGGTGATGCTTAATCATTGGTTACTTCTAGTAATCATTAGCAGTCTCTGGTAATCACTCAACAGTCCCAGGTAAATCCTCTAGTGAATGATTTTATTATCTCAAGGTATAATCCGTATGGTAAAACTGCTGGTAAAACTAAGGCGTAACAGCAGGCTTGAATGAAGCGTGCGCACTTGCGCTTGAAGAAAATACGCTAGAAATGGAGCGAAGGATAGAAGTTCTCTTATACATAGGGATAGGACAAATATAGAGGCGGATAAACTATAAACCTCTTGCACCCCATTTCAAGCGTAATCTCGCTTTAAAAAGCGCGTAAGGTTACGCCTGAGATTTACCGGTGTAATGCTTGGCAATCCTGGGTTTCAGGGTAAATTAGGTAATAACCATTGTTCGGTCAACTGGTCTACAAGATTTTAGCGAGTTGGGAACCCCTCGCGCTACTATAGCAGCAACTCGGGGAGAAAGTAGCGGCCCGACCTGTGGGGGCGTGGCGTGGCAGAGCGTAGTGTTTACCTGTCACCTCGCCGTCCAGTCTCCAGGGAATGCCCTCACCTATTGTGGCTGGGCGCTGGCGGGGTACGCGGCGCGGCGGGGCGCGGCGGGTTGCAGCCGGCCCCGTGCCCTAGATTCGGCGCAGAGTAAGGACCTTGATAGCAGCAGCCCACCACGGTGCGGCTAGGCCCGTCCCCGCCCCGCCCGCCGCGCTGCGAGAGCTCCGCTGCGTTGCGCTGGCACGCTGTGTGCAACAGGTGGCGGACTCGGAGCTGTGGGTACCCACCCAGACCCAGCCAGCCAGGCCCGGGCCTCGATAGGCGCCTCGCCGCGCCGCAGGGCGTGGCGTGGCGGGGCGTGGCGGGGCGTGGCGGGGTGGGGTGGGCGGGCCGAGACCAGAGACCACACCCCAACGTCATGGTGCCTCCAGCCATGCAGGGGGCTGCAGCTGCAGGGCGCTGCTGCTGCTGCAGGGTAACTGCTGCAGGGTAACAGCTGCAGGGTAACCCGGCCGGGGGCGGCGCGGGCTCAGGCCGGAGCTGTGCTATGCGGTCCTAAGGTCCGACCTGCTGGCCTTGACGGGCTTGAGCGGCAAACAGATAAACAGCCGGCCTTGTCCCCTCTCGCCCTCCAGCATCCAGCCCGGCAATGACCCCGCTGACGCGCGCGCAAGTGGGCAAACACTTGGATAACGAGCCCCCCATGGTGGCATACGCTGGCGGCACGCACACGCACCCCGCGCATGGGGAAACATGCACTGGATGACGGGGCGAGGGGCGAGGCGAGACGAGCCCGAATAAGCAAACCGGTTAGCGTTGGCGCGCCTCGCCGCGCGGGCCGGGACGAGGTATGGGCGTTGTCGCCGTCCGGGACCAGCGGGCCGGGCCGCGTGCGAGAGTGCGTGGCGATGCGCGGCGCCGCGCCCCAACAAGCACTACGTCACGGCCCTCGAGAGCAGAGCCTCGCGCGCCGCGCAGCCCGCTGGTCGCTGAGCTGACCTTTGGGCGGCGGCGCTATCGCCGCCCCCCGCGGCCCGGCCCGGCCCGGCCCGGGGCTCGGCTCGCCATCCGGTGGGTTGCGGCGGGCAAGGCGAGGACCAAGTCCACCGCAGGGTTGCGTTCAGTTAGAGGGGTGCTGGTCATAGCTACCCTATCCTATCCGCTCGCGAGCACCACTAACTTGACAGAGCAAACTAAAGAAGGTGTCGGCGAGCCTCCTCCTTTAGCCTCTATTAATAACAGCACTGTCATTGATATTGCATTAAGTTCGTCACGTCACCATTAGCGGAAACAGATTTGTTTTGAGCCGACATAGATAAGGAAACAAAAAAAATAAAGTGTCAGCGTGGGTGTTTGTGTCGCTTGTCGGTGATCGTCACAAGTGACGCAGAATCGCCAAAGGATACCACTATATCATCGCCATATTTGGTGACACATTTTATAGGGTTTTCAAACCTACGGTGACAAAAGAGTTGACAATTTAACGTCACTCATGTCACCCTCGAAATGACAGCGAGTTTATCAGAGCGCTTTAAAAAGCAGAGGTGGTCAGGGCCGGGCCGGCTGAGCCGAAGGGCCCTTGCTGCTGGCTCTGGGCCCTACTGGGCCCTGGCCACGCGCTGCCCCCCCCTCCCCACCTTTCGCCCGAGATGCGGAGCAGAGCATTTTCCGATTATCCTTTACAAAGATAACAGATAACCGGGATGCTTCAAGACCAACGAGTAATACGAGACCGAGCGAGTGACATTATAGGTGACTTATCTGGAAAAAAAATAAAGCGGGACCGAGGCAGGTGCGGGGGGCGTGGGAAATGCACCCCGGCTGCACCAGCGCGCGCTGTGCCGGGCAGGGGGAGGTGCTAACCAGGGCGCGGGGCGGGGCGGGGCGGGCGGATGCTTATCACGGCTATCACCGCAGCCGGTTCGCACCCCCGTGTGAATGGCGCCGCGAGGGCCGAGCCGGGGGCGGGGGGCGGCGCGGGACGGGGCCCACCCAACCCTATGGCTCTACTGCGCTGAGCGCGCGCGCCATCGCACACTCCCACCCCACCCCACCCCACGCCCTTTTCCCCTCTGCTGCGCTTGTCAAACACATTTCATAAATGATAAAAAGAGAAAGAAAAAAAAAGGAAAAGGGAGAGCAAGGTCTTCTAAGGCCAAAAAGTAAGACTAATGACGCAGGCAGTTGATGCAAATTTCAGCTTTTATCAAGCAAATACGCTTTTGTAATTATTGATGGGGTCGAAAAGTTAAGATAAGTTTAATGAGCGTATAGTTGTTGCCCGAGGAAGCATCAGCTCCCTTCTGACAGGGTATTTTATCAGCAGATAAGCCAGATCCCCCATTAAAGTGAGGGTCCCAATGGTCAATGTTGGGATACAAATATCACACCAACCCACACACAAATCTCTCTTCCGGGAGTGTACATTGAACTGAACTTTGCACGGAAGTGCATTTCAACATAGCAAGTCAAAAGAAAGGAGAGCAAAAGAGCACAATCTACCAGAGATTTGAAAGCAATACTAGCCTAGACTGCTGCTGTTTTGTATGATGCCCACATATAAACCAATGACAATTACTATTTAAGAAATTGATGACAGCTTCAAAAATTATGCTAATAACTCATCAAATTATTAAAGAGATAAGACTAAACCAGTTGCTGAATTGAGAACGGCAAGTAACAACTTGGGTCGTTGAAAGACATTAGTTAAAAATAATAAATCAAATTTTAAAGGAAAACACTTTTAAAAACTACTACAATCCATGTTAAGAATTAAAATTTGAGTTGAATTTTTAAAATGTGATGACAATATTGAAAGAGAACATTAAATCATCAGAGAGATTTGAAATAGAAGAGGAACCAAGTTGCCAGAATCTATGGATAAAGCACCCATTCATTTCATTGATAGATTCATATTTTCATCTGCTTGATAGTAATTAGGTTATGGAGTCTGTTTATTTCCGAGATGTCTGGAAACAGGATGGATCCAATAAATGAGATCAGGTAGCTTTGAAATCAGAGGTATTTGGCTTTTACTGATGGAACAATAATGTAAAAATATCGCAACAGGTAAAAATTGCAGAAACTTCTTGGTCGACGTCGACACCTACCTCGATTGGGTGAAGAAGCAAAATATCACAAGATGCCGGGAAACAGGCCAGACTCTGAATGCCGAAACCCAGATGACGAAAAGTTGGAACTGATTGACCGTCACGCAAACGCGGATTTCTTACTAAACACGGCACGTTTCCCAAAAACATTCAGAAATATACACGATTTTGTCACTCGTCAGAGCAGAACATCCACATCCACTACTGGCGGAGCAGCGAATGGGGGCCGAGAGCCGAGCGGAGCGGGCTAATGTCTTATCGGGCAGAGATGGTGGAGGTGCACCGATCCTCCCAAAACCCGAACACTGCCCGAACGCCCGACCCGAAGCCGTGGCGACGACACAGATTCGTCACATTGCGGTTCTCAAAATCCACAACATGCAGACAGCAAGCATGATAAAATACAAAATTAGTCTACACACGGTACATCTAGTGTCAAATGTGTCAGTCAAGCGAAAAAGGTTTTAGCGAAGAGGAATTTCTGTTTTCATCAGCTGGTAAGGTAGATTTCAAGACCAGTCAGGCTGTTTTCTTGTTTCGAATGGTGAATGTAGAGACACCGAGATTATGGCATGGCAAAGCGAGTGCTGTGAATGAAGTTAGAAAATGAACAACTGGTCGATTTATTTTTCTGATTATTTATTTAAAACAGAAAAGTACTACACATAATGCAACAAACAGCTTAAGTAATGTTCTGCTAAGTTAAAACAGAGGACTTACGCTGCACTTTCTAGGATCGGAACTAATTTTTTTGTTAACAAAAAGTAAACCACACTCTAATAAATGTTTTTTGCAAATGATTGTGTTGAAGAAAAATTCAGATTGCACTTATCACACTTACTAGAATAATTTTTGGACTTTTCTTCACTTTGAGATTTGTTTCCTGAATTGGATCCGTGTTCCTTACTGTTAACTTCTCCTGAGTGGTCCTCAGCATTATGTATGAGCAAAGCACCCCTGAAAAACAGATAAGGTTTGTATAATTTAAGAAGGGCATTTCATATTATACTATTAAAAATATTGCGAGATTTCCTAGCTGTATTAGCTTTATTTCTACAAGAGGAGTTTTTAAATTTTTGAACTCTGTGATCTGTTTGTAAAATCTATCACTGTAATGTGACTCCTCTTTATGAGACAAATAAATATGAACTATGAACTATGAGCTTTCTCTTGTACACATCAGCTCTCAGCGAATGATTAACTAAAAACATTAATGACAAAAAAGGGGGAAAGTTAATTTACCTACCTTCCAACAAATGGTTCATTGCCTCCACTTTCCAGGTTTTCAGGACCAGAAAAATTATCTTTAAAATGACGACGCAGAGTTCTCCTGTAAAAATACGTACACCTCATTAGGTTTTGATTAAAGAATGGCATCAAGCTGAAGCAGAATTGAAAATGGAATGTTACCTGTGTTGGTACATACTGTTGCACACTGGTGCACACTGGTGCCCCTCCCGGTTCCCGCCCTAGGGGGCCACCCATCGCAAAGTGCAAGTAAGTGCACCCGGGGGCTGTAAAGTTAGCGACGCGCTTCTCACGCGTGAGTGAGAATGAGAGTGAGCGTGAGCGCGCGGTGGTGGGGGATGCGCGATGTGGGTCCCTCGGCTGCGAAGATGGCCGACCCATATATTTTTGGAAAGGGGAAATTGTGAGGGATATTATTCTGTGGAAATTTAAGCTGTTTCAAGCCTTCGGCTGGTTTCGGGCATCGTCGGATTCGGGCGGTTCGGGCCACTTCGGGGCGTCACGAGTTCGCAACCGTAGGAACCGAAGGCTTGAAACAGCTTAAATTTCCACAGAATAATATCCCTCACAATTTCCCCTTTCCAAAAATAAATGGGTCGGCCATCTTCGCAGCCGAGGGACCCACATCGCGCATCCCCCACCACCGCGCGCTCACGCTCACTCTCATTCTCACTCACGCGTGAGAAGCGCGTCGCTAACTTTACAGCCCCCCGGCTACACTTACACCATAACGGGATGAAAGATGCAAATTATTTCGCCACAAGTATGAGGCTGGGTAATATTACAGAAATTTCCTGTCCCATTAAAATTTGTCTTACAAATTAAATAACTTTCCGTTGAGATGTTATCCCTTCTGTTATATCACGAAACTAACGAAAAAAATTCAGATTTAGAGTATGACATTTTTGACTTATGCTTTGCCATTCTTTTCGCAATATCATAAAGTTCATCATGCCGGCGGGCCTTCCCTCTGTTCTCACCTTTCAGGTGTTGCGTGTACCCCCCCCCCCCCCCAATCTTCCTCCAACTACCTTGCTCCTTGCTCCTCAATCGCAATATGGCGTTGCGTCGGTCTGCTCGGCCGCTCGGCTCGGGCGTTCGGGCTTGGTTCGGGTTTTGGGAGGATCGGTGCACCTCGGCCATCTCTGCCCGATAGGACATTAGGAGCGGGCCGCGGGCCGAGCCGAGGAGCCGACCGAGGATCGTCGGTCGAGGGACGGGAAGGCCGAGGGAGCCGAGCGGGCCGAGGGTCGAGCCGAGTCCTGGCCGAGTGGAGCCGAGGCGCCGAGCCGAGAGGGCCGAGAGCCAGCTGTCCTATTCAGAAGATCGCTGTCGCGCCTCCGTCCTTGTTGCACCTACGGCGGTGCGTTACGTTGGGGATACCATGGCGCTATGAGTGCGATAAGGACGGCGCTGCGAGAGCGATCTTCGGAACCTACAGCGGGGAACGGGTGGCGGCGTGGGGGTGGGGAGGCTGCGCGCGCCCGTTCGTATCGGACCGGAAAAGTATGGTGCGGCGGGGGCATCTGCTCTAAGCAAACCAGGAGTCATTAGAGAGCTCCAACCTTTTCTGACTTCCAGTCCTGATATCGGATACTGTCTTCAAATTATTTACCTTTTGCAAAGAAAACACTGATATTATGCAAACAATCAGAACCGGAAGTCAAAAAGCTGGGAGGTCTCCAATGACTGAACTGTAGGGGAGAGGGAAGGCCCAGGCGGCCCAGGCCATGACTAGGCTTCTCGAGCAGAAGATTCTGCATTTTCTTTGTTCCAGTAAAAGTAAACTCATTTAAAAATCAAATAATATTTTTGTTTACTCAGTCTTTTCCCCCAACACATCTTCTCATGGAGGTGGAGAACGAGTACTGTGGGACTGTGTTCGGTATATGGTGTGATTTGGCCCCTAACTAAATTCAGCTAAGAAATGGCTGAAACATATTGGTGTTTCGAAATTGTAGGATTTGAAGGTAAAATTAACATTAAAAATATAATACAATGACCAAAAAAAGTATAAAACATTATATTGAATTGCGATGACAAACATTATAAGTATTAAAGCAAGAGAGGACCAGTTACCAGGAGCGGGCTCGGGGCCGCCCGTATGTCGATGTGTCGGTCATACCGAGGGTTCCAGCGTTCGCCGCGAGCGCTAGCGTCGGCGCGCGCGGGAAGTATGAAATGTACGAAGCAGTCAGGCTCAGCCGTTCAAGAGTTCCAACTTAAGGTGACACCGTACATAAAAAAAAGTTGTCCGATCGGGTTAAAATTTGGCACATCCCTTCATTAACCCCTTTGTACTTCACATTTCAAGTTTCAACATGCTGGATAAAATAGAAGCTGAGATATTTAACGTTAAAATCGTTAAAATTGGCCTTTTTCGTAAGACTTTTACTCGGGACCAAACAGTGACAGCGGGAATGTAAAAACTAAATATTGTTCAGAAAGGGCATGGCTAGTGCATATGACACCTTTCTTTTGAATAAATCAGGTTCTGTGAAATATACATCTCATCAAAAGAAAGGATAAAATACTTGCTGTGCGGGTCAGAAGGGTCCATTTCCTTTAGTACACTTCTACAAAATGTGGGACTACACCCTCCTCAGTTTTAACAGAATGAGAATAGTAAAACAAGGTGCGCTCATCTGGTAATTCTATATACCTCTTAAGTATGTTATATCCTTTGCTTGAAATGCACTTAATATTAAGTGCAAACCGAATCATGGCTGGATGCCACCTCATGGATCTTTTGTCCTTTAATGATGCATATTTTTCTTGTGATTCAATAAGTATTCTTTGGAAGTCAGTCAGCTTTGTATCCTTTAAGGCCCCAGTTAAACACTCGGAAAGACCACGATCAAGATCAATGCCATCTCTATCAATAGCTGCCATTGCAATGGACAGTCTCATATTTCTAAGCTTCAAATTTCTGTTACTTTTTCGCAGTCTCTCTGTTCTGGACTTGGCTTCTGGTGTGCTTAATGAACAGTAAGGCTTTTTTTTTTGGGTGTACCAGTTCTAAGCTTTGCCTTACGATTCTTAATATTTGTGATGGCACGAAGGAGTTTTGCGCACATTTTGCAACGCTTGGCATTAGGATTAACAAGGAGGAGGCAAGCAGTTGACCTCAAGGTCTTTTTAAATCTAAAATCATCGAAGCCTTCTTCAGCAAAGCAGTTGCGATACTTATCTGAGAAGGGTTCATCTGGTATACCAATGCAAGTGAACCAATTTCTGAGTTCTTTAAAAATCATAATTATTACAGCGCTAATAACTCTTGGTGATGATGATACAATAGGAGGTAATTTCTCCCAGAATTGTGTATGATCTGCAGGTACAAATTTACCATGGACAAGCACCGTCACTGCTCTGTCATGCTTGACTGCTATTGACCGCTGTACAACTTTATTGAGCCCTCTGCTCATTCCCATTAGATAGAAACAATTATTTTCCACCTTTGTTAGCCACTGTGATGGGAGTTCTTTGGAACTCACGACATATGTCTCCACTTGTTGCCACAGTTGAGAAAAATTCAAGTCCTGTCCAAGAGAAAAAAATAATATTTAGCCTTCCTCAGGTAGTTCCACAAACTATGAGGAAAAACAATGTTCTTTTAATTTGTTCTTACCGATGCTGGCACAGCCACATTACTGTGGGCTGTAGGAGGGGGCTGCTTATTTTCTATGTCTTGATCAGTGCCTGCATTGTCAGATGGGGACTCCGCACAAATAACATCAGAAGATGCTTCCACCAGGGAAATATCAGAATGAAGCACTACTTGTGGACAGTCTTGGTTTTCCACAAATATGAACTCTTCTTTAGGGATGGTGTCAAGTGCAAGCTGCTGTAAAAAGAATTGGCAATTAGTACGGCATTTTCCCTTTTACTGAAAATTAGAGGGACAAGAACTCCACTTACAACTAACTCAGTAGCTTGACTTTGATGAGAAATACTTGAATCAGCATTGGTTAGGAAAACTTCAATGTCTTCTACAGATTTGTCCTTTACAGATACGGATTCAACTGGAAGCAAGGATGCAGCTGGGACTTCAACCACAGTATTTTTGTATCTGAGTGAGAGGACAGAAGAGGTTGAATTTGGTGACTCTGTTGACTTGCCCGGCTCAACATTCTCCTTCATCACTCTCAAAATATCTTTGCTACTGGGTGATGATTCTAAAAGCATGTGAGGAAAAAATTATCAGTACAATTATTTTCTAATTTAGTTGTCAAAAGTAATCTTTATTCCTAAATTACTAACGCAGAAAAGATTGTGTCTCTTGCCCGACTATCAAAGATGTTCCTCCAGGATTAGCACTTTGAGAGAAACAAGCAACTGGATTTGATTTGTTGGGGGATACTTTTCCATCAATCTGTAGAATAAAACGGGAAATCAGTAAGATGTTAGATAAAGAACCTAAAACTAGCAGAAAAAAACACCTGTGGTCACTCACACATTCTTCTGGAGGAGTGCATTTATCTTTCTCCCGACGAGCTTTCGTGCGCCTAGGGGGATAAAATCTCTTGGCTCGGGATTTGGTACCTGGTTTTCTACTCATGGCACTGTATAAAAAGGCATTAAATTCATCAATAGAGACGTAAACACGAAAACAGTTTATTAAGTCAGTCAGACAGATAGGTTACCTCTTCCTAATGTGTACAGCACACCGCCCAAATCACAGGTCACGCGAAACTTTGTGACCACTCTTTTTGAAGCGAAAGGTGTAATGCAGCTGATCGAATCAATTTAACGCCGTGGAAAAGAGTTTTAAGGCCGCAAACGTAAATATTCAGTGCGCAGTAGGTAGGTCACAACAGCTCCGATGGGATACACACTCCACAAACCAAGCTCGGTGTGCCTAAGGAATACTTAAAATGACCAAAACTTCATTGAAATAAAAAACTAAACGACTTTCAGATTTCCGTTGCAATTAATTTAAAATCTATTCCAACTCTCTTCAAGGTGAAAAAGTTTAATATAAGTCAATAGGCTGCCGGCTCAGGCCTTAGGTAAGCGAAGGTAAACACGCAGAGCAGAAGCAGTCGAAACAGTACAACCAGCGCTGCGAGCGGCGGACAGTCGAACCTTCGGGATCGCCGACACATCGACATACGACCGAAGGAGATTTTGGAGTAGCATTGTATTTTTAACCCGACCGATTTATGTCAATGCATTGTTTCAAGCTTGTATATTGAACCCTAGTCTACAAGTTTAACTTAGTTGCTTCTGTAATCAGAACAACTGGCAGGCGCGTACAACGCCCTCTACTGAGCAAATTGTGAACCGTCGACAACCAAGTTCGTAGTGTTCCGAACCGACCACAGAGCGCGACACTGAGTAAGTGAGCCTTACCCCGCGTGGCGCGCATTCCAAAAAGGGCCAAGTAGGCGAAGGCTAATAAAATTTTGAACTTTATGAATAGCGCAAAGTAACACTCTACCTTCAATGTAAAGAGCGAGTGTTCCCACATTGAATCAGATACCTTTGATGTTGTAATATTTTATTTTTTGGCAAGTATCGATGATCACGGTGGGTGACCAATGGTGACAAACCATCTGATGTTCTGGGAGAAAATAATAGGGGGTGGAAAATGTCAAATGAAAATAATTTGAAGGTAAATTACGAAGTGTGTAGGAAAAAGTTAATAGCACGTTGTCTATGTCACTTGGTTGCAACTTTTGCCCTGGCTACAAATCTTTCAAGTTTTATTAGGCTGTTATTGGTTGCAGACAGGTCTCCCTTGTATAAAATACATATAGTATTCCTTCGGTATTAGATATTGGCACTGTATGTTTTTGTCTCATTAATTAAGGTATTGTAATAAATTTTGTATCACACTCACTGTTATCTGACATGTGCAAACCACGGGACATGACAGCATGTAATAATTTATTAAATTTTTCAGTTAAAAGAGAACTGCATTTTGACTGCATTATATCCTAAAAATGAGGTTTTTGTGATTTTACTATATGAGCTTAGTGGGCTCGGTGATAAGATTTTATTTCAAGATAATTAACTGTGACTTCATTCAACTCGCTTTTTCTAGTATTCTAATTTTGTCCATAAAAGCATTCACCCGTTGCTTTGATACAGGCATAGTCCACCTGTTTTGTAAAATAGGGTTGAATGATAGCATTAATTAAATTGTATTAACTTTGAAACATTGTTATGTGATATGCATTTTACACTTACTTTCCATCCTCTTTGAAAAACGTGCCTATAATAGCTCCATTAGAATGGGGAAAATATTTCTGAACATTTTTATCATCTACGCCAGATCCAATTAACACTGGCAGTGAAGTATTAGCTCGAACTCCTACAGAAATTGGAATGCCATAATGAACAGATTTAATGCTGAGAATTCACTAGAGTACAAGATTTTCTGTTAGAAAAGGAGAATTACCTTTTACTTGGTCTTCCTCTGCAGCATGACCTGTCGCAACACCAGTTACTATAAGTCCATCACTTAAGAAAAACTCTGCGGCATGTGCTGTTTCTTCAATACTAACATCAGATGTTATTGCATGTGAGCTGAAATCATTAAAGAACTTTACATGATTGTTGAAAACATTATTTTGAAAGAAAAGAGGACTGGAAATTTACCTGTGCTTTTTTTTTATATCTGTGAAAATTTGCAGGTTCTCAGCACCAATAAATCTTCTATATCTCAGCAATTGGCCAGCGCATCCATCAATGAAACCCTCATCAGCAACATGACTAAATACAAAGCCTTCACAGCGAACAAATTGGCAGTTCGAAGCTTGAGCTGTTGCAATTGCAGCTTGATTGGCTCCAGCTAGAATCTGAAAGGGTAATTTCTCTACATGTGATCTGAAAATATATTTTTGGTCTTCATTCAAAGGGCAATGTTTTTTTCTCCAAAAGAATGGTTTTTACCTGCACACCACATGGGATGTGATTTGGAACAATTTTACGGACTTCTGAACAAACTCTTGTCATTGTGGCCACGGTTTCAGGAGAAAGATGTTGTTGGCGTAAGTATGGGATGTCATGCATATTTTCTAACAAGACACCGCTCTTAAAAAAGGAGCACAGATATTTTAAAAAATTGCGTTATTCTTAAGGAAGAAAGTTTCATTTGTGATCACACTGGTGATAACATACCACGGAACTGTTGGCATAAATTTCAGCATCCTGACATGCCTTTTCTATTATCTCTCCAATAGACCCTGCATATCTGGGAGTCCCTATATTCCAACAGAATCCAAAACAATATAAAAATTTTCCTTCCTCTGAGACATGAAAAACGGAGGAGAGGAGCATTTTCACAAATTATGAACAAGTTTGAGTGCTCCTCAGCTGGTTTAGTCATAACCAGGGTGGCTCACTTACACTTACCCACCCAGCTCTGCGCAAAAGTAGGCAACCCATTCTACTTCAGCTGAGCGAGGGCAAGAGGAGAGGTGGGGGGGAGTGCCTCACCTCACGCTCCCCTCCTCACCTCTTGCCCTCGCTTAGCTGAAGTAGAAAGGGTTGCATACTTTTGCACAGAGCGGGGTAAGTGAGCCACCCTGTATGATGGGTCCTAATGGTCTCCTCTAAGGCAAAGTTATCTCTGGGTGGCCTTACAACGGACCAGCCAACATCCAGCATTGACAGGTCTTGTCCATGGTACCAGTTTTCAACATTATTCAGGTCCAGTGTATTTGGCATTTCATTATTAGAATAACGTTACGGCCGACACAATGCGGGCCGCTGGGCCCTCTGGCCCTACGTGACGGGTGGCACGCGTGACGCGTGACCGGCCCGTGTGTAGGACACCATGTGACACCCCCTTCCCCTTCCCTCCCCAACTTCCCCATCCCCCTCTCCCCGCCCCGCCCCGATCCGCCCACCGCCGCGGGACCGCGGGACACCGGGACTTGGCGGTTCCTGCAGTCCTGACCGTAGCCGTGCCTCGCGCCTCGCGCCTCCTCTTGCGCCCTCGCGCCGTTCAAAGGGCTGCCGGTCCGCGACAACCACACGCTGTTTTTCGCATCGCCGCGAGTGTAACACAACTGTCCCTCACTGATGAGCGGCATCGCGAATGGCGCGATGTGCTCCGTAGCGGGGCAGGGCGACCCGCCCCTAAACGCGTGGGACCATATGGAGAGAAGGTTAGGTGCGCGCTGCGCGCTGGCGGTCATGCTTGCTGCCTAGCTGAGCCCAGCAGCCCTCGTGGACCTGGACCCAGCCTCAGCGAGCTTTTCTCAGGTGACGTCAGACTCTCAGCTGATAAAGAAAAAGGATAATGAATCCAGGGAAGGCGGCAAATGTACGTACCTGGCAGTGCCGATACGTGAATCATGCCTATGACGGCGAATCGGACACCCCCGAACAGCTGGTGGAAACGGTTCATCGCCGTGGCACAGGCGGGGGTCGTTTTAGGCTGCGGTGTCAGAATGATTGAAGAAAGATTGTTTTTTCGGGAGCTCACATCCCCTAATTTCTTATCTTCTCGCCTTAGTTTTGGTCTTGCGCTTCGCTGGAAGAATGCAAATTCGCAAGGTTTGCAATGCCACTGTACCGGGGCGTGCCGGGCGACAAAAAAATCGAGAGAAAAGGGGTGAGTGTAGCCTTGATGAGAAATTAGGCTTTCAATTCATCAGCATTATATACTTCAGCAGGGAAGTCCCACTGATTATTTTATTTTGCTGTTGTTTGCTGAGAAGCAACAAATGTGATTTTAGGGGGTTAAAATTATTTAAAGCGCTTTTTTGTAATATTCAACATTTTTATTTCATTATGATATTTTAATGTTTTTTATGATCTTTTCCTCATTTAGAGCATGAAGAACATCATGAGAATGTCAGTGCTACATTACTTTGCATGGTTGGCATATTTTCCAATTATTATCTCTTATAACAATAAAGACTGCATGTATCTGAAGAAATACAGGAGCACAGGTACCATTGTATTGGACTGGATTCTCTCAAGTTATCACTGCAGTTACTTACAGAAAGAACAAACTGAAGAGCAAAAGTTTAAACCACCTAACAATCAAATAATCTCTTATTACATAGTTAAAGTTTTGATTCCCTCCTAGATTTTTGTTTCCTTTTTAACATAGTACATTACATTATACTTCCGCTATGGTTATATTCTCCTCTCAAGGCTATCATTACCTCAGGGAGAATTTGAGGGCTGGTGACAAAGTGCAGGCATATCTATGTTACATATTTATCTTATGTGTGGGTTTTCGGTCTTCTATATACACAAGCACACACGCATACACTCACTTAAAAAGAAAACAAAAATCTTTGATTAGTGGTAATTTTCTGATGAGAGGGGTAAAATCTCTGCTGATGTGAAGCACACCAAATTGATTCCTTCAGTGGAAGGTCAATTCGTTTTATAGGATTTATCTGGATCTCAGATTCTACATCTTGACACATCACGTCAATTCTAACTTAACATTCACATTTCTTTTTAAAAGGCATATGGTTTTCTGTTTGAAAAGCACAAATACAATAATAAAACCGTGATTTGAATATTTGCAATATATATTGTTGCAAGTATTATTGTAATAGAACTATACAGTTTGACTTACAACATAAATAAATAAATAAAAACTCAGTCCATCACACATTGTGCATGAAACATTATTGCAAAAATAGTAACTTTACCTGTTTTTTTCCCTTTCTTTGCGTGAAGTATTAATGCTAATGCACAAATAGAAAGAGCACTAAACAGAAACAACAAAAACAAGACCATGGAGATTAACTTTGCCGTGTTAGTTATGTCCTTTAAAGTTTTAAAAGGAAACAAATTCTATCTCCCTGCATACAGTTAAAAGAAAAATGGGTGGGACTTAGAAGATAGATTCAATTCATTCACCTCCATTCATTTGAGGATTTCTTAGACTTGCTTGCTAAAGGTGCTCTCCCTTTGGGAGAACAATCTTTACTTTTTATTTCCTGCCCATGGTAGGAAAGGTCTCATGTGTCACATAATATTTTGAAAAAAAGAGCTCACATGCTCTTAAAAACTTAGTATGAAACAAACACATTTAAGAAGTATGCTTAAGAAGTTTAGAATCATAGCCACATATAGTGATAGATTTAAAACTTAACACTTACATGCACCATAATATCAACACAGCACATTCACTCACCTACAGAGGCTAAAACCTAATCGAGTCCTACACACAAACTATAAGATATTTGTTTCATATTAGATTTTTTTTCCATATTTTGTTCTAAGTACCCAGTTATGGAAAAAAGAAAATGACACAATCAGTAATCTGCATGGTTTCAATGCTTTCATCTTTTGCCTCTGTTTTCATTTCTTTCACACAATGCATTCTTGCATCCTTTCACTCCCTGTACAGAAGATCAAGGCTCATAGAGCTTATAATTCATTTTGTGCCAGAAAAAATACAAACCAAAACCACAGCTGCACATGCGGACTTTAATTTGTCCAACCAATGCGTGGCTCCATGATATTTTTCAGACTATTTTTTTTAAGTACTATGACTTAATATTTTTACAATGTAATAACATAAGCCTATGCACTGGGGTCTTAGTCCTAATATGCTACCTGTGATTTTGAATGTATATTTCCAGCATGATAGTTTTCTATACAGCACGTTTTGGTATCTTAACTTTTTAAATAGTTACTCTTCAAAGTATCAATTTATAAAAGTTCTCACAATTAATGGTGTGCTTAAATCTATATAAAACATAATGAGATGACACAATCCTTCATAGATCTGAAGGACTTCGTGAAAGCTAATTACAATGACAGTTAATGATATCACAAACCAGGCTAGGCTAGATCTAGTATTTTGGCTTTTGGCTTTTGCTGGGCAAGAAGATGAGAACCTAAGTAAACTACATTATTTATCAGCAAGGCCTCTTAAAAAGCTCTTTGATTCATTTTTCAATACTGCAGGTATAAATGTTTGAAACCAAAATCTTTAAACTTCCTTTGATAGAAATGACTCTATTCTATTCTATTCTCCTTAAGGTGGGCATATTAGCAGCCTAGTACTGTTACAGGGAGCCATGTTTCATTGAATTACTATGATGGGTACCCAGCATTTTATATGAATTTGAAAACAAAACAAGTATATCAAAGCAAACTTAAATTCTATAAAATAAATTCTACATAACTCATATTAAAAAAAATAGCTCTGCGTTTCCTGCAGTTTCTCTTATACACACCAAACAAAACGAACAAACAAACAAAAAAAAATAAAGGAAAAAGAAACATAAATACTCCTTATATGAGACAGGTTACACAAGCACTATCAAGTGTACTTGAGAAGCAAAAGGGTGGAGAAAGAGTAGTTAAAAGCTCTCATTGTAGAATACTGCAATATTGCATAAAATAAAAAAGGAAAGTGGAAGAATTGAGGCCTAAAGATGTCTTTACATTTATTGACAAATGTTGTCAGCAGGCAATTGCATGACAATTTTGTCTTTTTAAGTCAATGGTTGTATTTGATTCTTTATTTTTTTTTCTTCTTTTCTTTTGCATAAAAAAAACAAACCTTGACTTAATGTGAGAAAGATAGTGAAACGCTCAAGCTGCCCACCCATGCTATTCAAATAAAAAAAGTTGATGTGACAATTAGCATGTGAGTTAGAGGCTACTGGCTAGCAATCTGTTAGCTTTGTGTCTTAAAAACTAAGTGCTAGACCTAATTTATGTTCAATGAGCGTCCCGGGGAATTCAAAACTTTTGTTACTACTTCATTCTCTAAAATTCTCTCAGCATGTTAGAGATGACTATAGATTTAAATATAAGCAACGATATCTCAATAGTTTTGAAATGTTTCAAAAAATTATGATTGAATCTCCATGTATACAGGTCAAAGGAGTCAATATGGTGTTACTCATGAAACAAAGAACACCTGGTAAAATGGACAATTTTTAAGTTGAAAATGTTTTAACTTCATGCAATGTCATCATTGCAAGATTAAATGTCACTTTCTCACAAAATTGTTAAAGATTTTTAACAAGACAATTTTGAGCCTGCTTTCTCCTCCAACAGATCACCTGAAAATAGAATGTTGAACTTTCCACCCATGTTTCAGCGTGATCAATCACTTTCCCTGTCATCAACAAGTGGGCATGAATTTTACTCATTTCGCTTTGTGATGACATGAACAGTATCATTATTAGTTTCTTTTTTTGTGTTTTATGACTTAATAATTTTTTTTCTTTTTAGCTTTCATCTGCCCTTTTAAGTTTGTAACAAGTAGCAAAGCACTGATCTCTCTAACAAAACCACTTTAGTTCCTCTTCAAATTTACTTTGTCAAAAAAAGAGAAGTGGATGTGCATCATGTAAATTTCATCATGGTTATTAGTTTGTACTCGAGACTAGAACATATACTTACTTTAAATAATCACATTATGTTAGCCTGGACCTTTAGTTAAAGGAGATAGTAACCATGGTCGTTTGATTGGCGATCAGTGTCTTTGCTACTTGAGGCAATATTCTTACGTACACTCGGTGGTTGTGGTCATGAGATCAATGGCTTGCAAGGCGCTAGCACTTGCGGTTATTGTTGGCCCCAGAGTGGCGCCCGTGCTGCATATGGTCACTGCGGCGCTGTCGCTTGTTGCGGGACGAGCGAATTTCACGAGCCTTGTTGTTGCGCTCCAGGGAGTCGCGCTTGAGCTGCTGGCAGGCAGCCCGTTGTACCAGCTGCAATAGGACAAGACGAAGACAGGTCAGGCTTATGGTCATAGAGGTCAAGTCACAGCACACTCTTTGTATTTTAAAACAATAGCCCACCTTTTGTGCTGTTCGGTACTGGATGGATTGCTGTTGCTGCTGGTAGGGGGAGAAGGCGGTGGGCCTCCTGGGCGAGGCCTGGACCGCCGTGGTCTGGGCGGGGTTGGGGCTGCTCGACCGGGTGGGGGAGGACGTGGCCGCCGACGCCCGTCTCTCGACGGAGGCGTCAGGGGAGGTGCTCGGGGAGGAGGAGGAGGAGGCGGTTCTTGGCGGGGCGGAGGTGTCGGCCGCAGCAGCAGCGGCCTGCTTGCCGGTGACCTGGGCAGCGGCGGCGGGTCGGTTCAGCTTCCTCACGTTGGGCCGGACCGCGGCGTGGCCCTGGGGCGACCGCGGCGGCGGGGAGGGGGAGGCGCCCACGGAGCTGGACAGGGGCGTGGCGGGCGCCTGGGGCGCGGCGGACCGGTGGTACACCGACATGCTGGGGTGCTCGATGAGCAGGTTCTCGAGCGGGGAGGTCTCCAGGGGCACGGAGCCCGAGGTGAAGCACGGGGGAGGAGTGACGAACCAGGACTCCTCGAGCGGGCACGCCCCCGGGGCTCCGAGCGCCGCTCCCGCCCCCAGGCTCGCGGCCTCGTCGCTGTCGGGCCAGTGGTACGACGTGGTGCTCACGGCCAGGGTGAGCCTGGCCGCCGCGGCCGCCGCCGGGACGGTGACCGCCGGGGAGGTCGAGGGCGACGCACCCTCGCTGCTGGCCTCGTCATCTGGAAACAGGAACAGCGCTGAGGTGAGTGATGTGCTCCAGGCGGCTTCAGACCACCGCCGCGCTCATTTCGCGTTCGCGCCTCAAATCCAGTCCTGCAGATTCGGCAGGCGGAAGATTATTTTATCTTCAAAGCGAGCGTTGATATCGCCTCTTAACTCACATGGGCCTTGGCGAGTTTTTGCCTACTAATCACTCTGGGTGCAACTCAGCCGGCGCGCGACGGCCGATGTTTGCCTACACTTTGCTGCTGCGCGGCGTGGCGCGGGGTCCAAAGGCTTACCAGTCTTGTCGACGAGGAGCCAGTCGTCGTCCGCCTCCACGGCGCTCAGCCGCACGTCCACGGGCAGGGCCGCGGCCGCGGGGGGGACGTGGGCGGTGACGGTCGCACCGCCCTCAGCCGCGGAGCCGGGCGCCGAGCTGGGCGCCGCCGCGGTCGAGCCCGGGTACCCGAGCAGGTAGCTGGCCAGGCTGTTGAGCATCTTGAGCTGCAAGCAGAGACAGTAGTCGGGAGGTCAGACACCATGCCACCATAATCATTTTGATTTGTTTACTGTCAGCGCCCCGTCCCGCCCCCTGTCCCGTTGCGCTGAGCGGTCAGCGTGCTACTCGCGCGAATTGGCCGGTCGCCCGAAACCCTTCTTTTCACTCTAATTTAAGCAGAGGCGCGATCCGCAAATACAGCTGACTCGGTGCCGCAGCCTCGCCCTTCCCCGGCCACCTGCCACCACCCCAGGCACGCGGAGTCACCCCTCCCCACCTCGAGATGCCATGCGAGGCAAGCAGGAGGGTTGCCGTGTTGCGTAAGACGCGGTCGGTCCGTCCTTTGTAGCGGCCCTGCCCGCCCCAGCCCGGCCCGGTCCACTAGGCCTGCCCCGCGCGCTCCACACAAGCGACAGGAATAACTCGGATCAGCTGCGCGGGTTCAAATCCCACATCCGTCAGGAGGGTACTCGCTCGAAATACCGTGCGGAGCCTCGGGGGCCTCGCGGGGCGCGCGCCCGCACCCGGGCCGAGCTGGGCGGGCCAGGCGCCCTCCACCCGACCGCTCGCTCGACGGCTCCCCCTCTCTTTATCTCGCTCTCCCTCTCTCTCTCCCAGTCGCCCTCCTCAACCCTCTCTCCTCTCCCTCGCTCTTCGCACGCGGGCGTGGTCTGTCTTGTTGGTCAACAAAATGACCCGCGCACGCCACATCCACACCACACGGCCGTCCCGCCCGGCCCCGCCTGGCCCGGTGCCGCCTCCGCTGCACGCTTGTTGCCACCCAGGCCCGGGCCGCCTGGGCCGGACGCCGGCCGGGCCCGGGCCCCCTCCGAAATGCCACTTACGTATTTCGTGAGCGGTAGCTCACTACTTGTTCGTGACGGCGCGGAGGAGCGCCATGAGGAGTGCCAGGGCCAGGAGGCGAGGGACTTCCTCTCAGTGTGTTGATAGGGCTTCCCTTCCCTGCCCAGGTGGCAGGACAGCAGACTCCTCCTCCAGTGCGATGACACTAGACGCCCCCCCCCCCCCCCCCCCCCCCTCCTCCGGGCGGATCGCAGTGTATATCGGTCAAGGTGTCCGTCCCGCCGCCCGCCGTGCGGGGCACGCGTTCTCCTCGTGCGCTTTGCGCTTCTCGCGGCCGAAGCCCTGCTGCGCGCTGCGCGTCGCTCGGACGGACGAGGGGGCGCGGCGGGGCGCGGCGGGGCGCGGCGGGGCGCGGCGGGGCGCTCCGAATGCCAAGGCCACGCGCGGCACAACGCCCCACAGCCTCTCTCAGCATGCTGGCCAAGTGCGCCTTGTGGCTCTGCCCGCCCCGCCCCGGCGCTAGCGCGCCCTCTTCCAGGAAAGATGAGGCGCTGTTCTGTCCACGGCCCGTGCACTTGATCGACCACCAGAAGGGTGATTCCGCACAGCGGTTGTCTCTCTCTCTGTCCTTGTCTCACTCATGGTGCACGGCCATCAGGAGCGAGAGAGAAAGGACGCTGCTCAACGCTGTTCGGAAGCACCCTGCTGGCCCAGCTGAGAGCGCGCAGCGCGCAGCTGACCCGCGAAGCGCAGCTGCGTGCCTGCAGCTTGCAGCCTCAGCCCCGCCAATAATATCCTCGTCCAGGCCAGCGGGCAGACCATAGAGAAACTGCTAGGGAAGTTTCTCTGTGGGCTAGACAGCTGCGAGACGGAAACGAGAAGCAAGTAGTCGTATCGTGAGCAATCGCGGCGCCGGGGTGCCCCGGGGGCTGGGCCCCAAACATCAGGCTATCCCGAGGCGATTTTCTTCTTCTTTTTCCACCGCGTCTTGACGCGGCAGCTCGTCCACGGCCCCAGTGACGGTCGGCGCGGCCTGCCGGGCCGGGCTTCATCATCTGGAGCGGCTGGTATGTGTATGTATGGGAGTATGGGGCGTGGGTGGGGGGGGGGGGGGTGAGCCGCGAGCCGGCCCGGGCGGCGGAGGTGGCCGCGCCCCGAGAGTCTCGCTACACTATACAAACCCGCCGTCCGTCCATACCGGGATGGAGCGAGCGAGGGGAGATGGCGCTCGATTACCGCGCTCTAAGCAACTGTACCTCCTCCATTCCCCTTCCCTTCACCATCGCGGTCCTACAGCACCCGCTCCCCCCCCCCCCCTACCTCCTTTTTCCTTAACCTCTCCCGCTTCAAGGACGGGCCGGCGCGAGGCCGCGAGACTCGTTGTTTCCGGACCAAACAGTACCGTGTGCTCGCGTGTGAAGAAGCGCGCACGCGCGTTCTCGTGTGAGTGTGAGTGTGTGTGCTCTAAACGCCGTATAGTTTTATTGCCCAGTAGCCCTGCCACTTGGAACCGTTGAATTCATTTCCAGATGATTGCATTTCAGTATTTTAGAGGATTCGTAATAACTGATTGCGGAGAATCCTCTTCGAGGGGTCAACCACTTAGATATTCCATGTACACACTGAAAAATATTCCAAAATATTCCAGATATTCCACAAAAAAATTAGATAAATATTCCACAAATATTCCAGATAATCCCAAAATATTCCAGATATTCCCAAAATAATCCAGATATTCCCAAAATATTCCAGAAATCTTTCAAATATTCCAGATATTCCATGTACACCAAAATTCTGATCAGACAGTGTGTACATGGAATATCTAAGTGGTTGACCCCTCGATCCCCTTTTATCTTTTCTGCTATTATTCTGCTCCACGGCCTTCTTCATCCAGGAACCGGGGGTTGTCACTCTCCATTGTAAGAATCTTGGTGGGAGAGAGACAGAGAGCACCTCGGAGAGCACAGCCCAAATCTCGAAGTGAGAGGACGCAGGACGCGCCGCATTGAAACGAGCGTGAGGGTTGCCTACCCGCACGGCGCGCGCGTTCCTGACGCCACCGCCCTCCCGACTGATTCCGCAGCGCGTTCAAGGAGGGTTATTGGGGTGGAGTCGAGAGGCCTCCTACTCATGAGTGCGACAGTCGTAGTCTCTGTCGCGCACTCATGTTGGGGACGTGACGTCATGCCCCCCTTGCACACTGTGCTGAATCAGTCTACAGGTGATTGGCGGGACGAAACCTGGGCCCGGGCCTTTACTTGAACACGGCGTCGCGTCGGCCGGCGTCGCCATGACGCTTATTAGTTATAGTCACGTCGGTCGGTCGGCCGTGGATCGGCCCGGCCCGGCCCCTCCGGGAGGGAGAACAAGGTCGTCCAGCGGCGGACTGGACTGGCATCTCTCTCGCGCACAAGCAGCAGGGCAGCGCTCTCTCTCTCTCTCTCTCTGTCGCGCGCGAGCGCTCTGCCGGCCGGGCCCGCCGGGCGCGCGGCGCACTGTACAACCGTAAGTACTGTACACGGCTATGCACAGCGGGTACGCTATGCGGAAAGTGACGCCCCGCGCGCTGCGTCACCCACATAAATAAACAAAGCGAGCGCGCCGATGCCCGACCCGCAGCCCCGCACCGCGACAGTGACGCGGCTGAGGTCGCCGATTTCACCTTGGAGCCGCCGTGATGCAATAATATTGCGCGCGCCCGCCCACCCCCGCCCCTGTCCTCAAATATGCAAAAGTCGGTTTGATTTAAGTAGGACTTGCCCCGTCTGAACCGAAGTGTTTATTTATCCTACTGTCTCTCTCTCGCTTTCAGCACAGCTGAAATGGGGAGCTTGCGAGTGCGACCCTCGACCTCTGCCCCCCTGCCTGCCTGCAGACCCGCCCGCCCACGCGCCCCAGCCCGCCGCGCTGCGCACAACCGTGAGGTCCGGGAGGAAAAGAAATGAGAAGAGGGAGGTCCGTTCGGTATCGGTCGGAAGCCAGGATTCGCGCGACTAAAGTCATCATCATGATAATAAATAATGAACTTTGAAGTTTGCGGACCGTTGCCAGCGTTGTCCATCGTAGCGTTCTGCTGGTGGCCGGAAAGAGATGGGAGATAAAAGGAGGAAGGAAGAAGTGGTGGTCGTGGTGGGCAGTGGGAAGTGAGATCCGCAAGAAGTGTTTGCCCTCGGCCCCGCCCCGCCCCGCCACCGCTGGCGCCGCGGCCGCACTGCCCACACATACACACACACACTGTGTCTCACACACACACAATCGCACGCACTCGCGCGCGCACGCATCGCCTCCTGCCGACAACCTCGGGTTGTCAGACCGCGGCATTTATACGCGCGCGCGCGCGCGCGCGTGTGTGTGTGAGAGACACAGTGTCGCGCGCGCGCGCGCGTGTGTGTGTGTGTGTGAGACACTGTGTGTGTGTGTGCGCGCGTGTGTGTGTGTGTGTAAGGGGGGGATAAGACGAGCTTATCTTTGCCCGGCTGCGACCTCGCGGAGAGAGAGAGGATGGTGGGGGAGAGGAGAGGGCTGGGCCAGGCCTTCCCTCTCCGGGTCGCGGCTTGGCTCCGCTCCGAGGCGTCCCATCCCGTCCCCGCCGCGCCCATGCTAGGCGCGTATCCAAAGCGACCCGCCCGCCAGCAGCGCGGGATGGGCCAGGCCCTAGCCAGGCCGGGCCGGACTACACCGAGTGACGTGTGACGCGGGCAAGGTGCGCGGGGCTCCGCGTCAAAGGCGGCCAGAGGACCCGCTGCACCTGCGCTACCTTGTCCTGCCCTGAGCTCGGCGCGCTCCCCCTCCCCCTCTCCCAGCACACAGGTTTCTCCTGGGGCTTCCCCCTCCCCTCCCCTCCCCTCCTTCTGCTCCTGATCCTCCTCTTTTCAGAGTGCAAGTGGGCGGCAAACTTGGCGGCCTCCGCGGCCAGCAAGCAGGTTTGTCTGTTCCGAGCGGCGCGGCGCCGCGTCCCGCCCGAGAGGCCCGAGACTCGTGACTCGTGCGACCAGAGGTCGTGCAGGGTGGCGTAGCGAGCGCCGCCGGGCCGGGCCGGGCCGGGCCGGGACGCGCTAGGAGAGCAGAGGGCCGGCAGGGTTGGTTCCGAACAGCGTTTATAAGTATAGAGTCCTCTCTATTGCTCTCTTCGGCCGAGCGCCATGAGTGCGACTGCGACAAGGAGAGCGAGAGAGAGAGAGACGAAACCACTGAGCGGAATCACCTTACTGGGCGACCGGGCGGACCAGGACCGACCTCTTTTATCCCATGAGGAGTTCCGGTCCGGCATTCTGAGGATGGCCGCCCCGCCCCGCCCCGCCCCGCCCCGCCCCACGCTATTACCCGGTCGTAATTACACATTGGGACCCACGCACGCCAGGCAGCGGCCAGGCCACGCCAGACGTCGGTCAGACGCCCTCCCCACTCTTGGACGCTCTTGGCCCGTCCCCGATTGAACGCCACCCAGTCAAGAAGCGGGCGCACTTGGCCACACCGTGACCGTGGGCGCCCTTGGGTCACGGTCGGGTCTAAGGGCGACCACGTGGCGCTTGCCCTTCACCGCACCGCACGCCGCGCCGTCAGGGCTGAAGGAGGGCGACTCTGCTGTGCCTTGAGAGCCCGGCAAGGGTAGACGGCCCGAGGGGGGGTCACTCACACAAAATGTGTACAATGATTTTTTTTTTTTAATTTTATTTTTTTACTTTTGATTTTATTTTACCTTTTTTTTTTTAATTTTTCAAAGAAAACATGTCTGTTTATTTTATTTTTTGAAAATTTTTAACTTTTACCCCAA
Organism: Frankliniella fusca; assembly: GCA_029379305.1. Taxonomy (NCBI): domain Eukaryota; kingdom Metazoa; phylum Arthropoda; class Insecta; order Thysanoptera; family Thripidae; genus Frankliniella; species Frankliniella fusca. The sequence continues at coordinate 395,818 of JAHWGI010000302.1, forward strand.
TTTTTTAAGTTTTTCTACTTCATTTTGGTTTATTGTTAATTTTTCTCGATTTGACGGAGTTTCCTGTATCCTTTTCTTTCGATTTTATTTTGACTTTTTCAAATTTTTTTAGGTGATTTTTTTGGGGGCCGTACAATGATTTTTCGAAGTGGCTTCCCCCGCGAGACGGCGCACTGTTGGAGGAAAACCACCCTAAATGCGTACGGACTGAGCGGTAAAATTGTTGTGCGATCCAGACCGTTGTTCGCCGTTGTTATATTCGCAAAGGTACGCGCCATATGGCCTCGCCGGGACTTCACAAAAATGTTACGGACGTTTGATTCACCTCTGAACACCTACAGCCCATCATCCCTGGAAATCAAAGTTTGAGACTTTCTCACACCTTTTGGTGTTAGGCCAAAATGTCTCACACCATCCAGCTCGATTTTTGCGGTGACTAAAAAAAAGTTTGTGTTTTTCCATAGTCTTATTCGTCGTCGATAAGAGCTCTGAAACGAGCTACCATGAGATGGGTCTGAAAGCATTTTCTCTCTGGCCTCTGTACTACTTGAAATATACAAAGGGGTAGGTACTTCCGGCCCGGCTGCAATCAGCCTCAGACCCATCACATGGCAGCTCGTTTGAAAGGTCTCTCGACGAAGAATAAGAATATGGGAAGAAATACAAACATCTTTAAGTCACCACAAAAATAAAGCTAAATGGTGTGAGAGATTTTGGCCTCACACCAAGAGGTGTAAAACTGTCTCATACTTTCAATCCCAGAGATATGTGCCCGTACCGTTAAATGAAAAATACGGAGCGGATCGGGGAAGGCAAACTAACTGCTCACGATATTTCTTACAGAAAGGGGAATGTAGGCCAGGGATGTACAGCACCTGGCACGACCCGGCCCGGCGCGAGGTCCTTCGGGAAGAACCGGAACTGCAAGGTCAGAGAGGGTGTGGGAGCCCCAGGCGCGATTTAAGGTAAGGTCCGACTGAAAGGGGGGAGGGGGGGGGCGTACCTCAGGTTGCCTACACACAGGAACTTTTGTCGCGCTTTTTGCCTACTTACCAGGCGCCTATTTAGTGACTATATCGCGCCTGGTGAGCCCCGCTGGTTGGGGGCTGTTCAGTAGCTATGCTGTGCGGTGCTGTGCCGTGCTGTGCCGTGCTGTGCGGTGCTACCTGTAACCCCCTCCCTTCCAAGCGCGGGCACTCTGCAGGCAGGCGAGATATCATTCGACATTTATTTGCTATTGTACGTAACTTTTCCGTCTTTTTCTGAGCTGAGCGGCCAATAAAGAACAATCCCCGCCCCATCCACCTGTAGACTGATTCCGCAAAGCGGTTAGAGTGGCCTCTCAGGTGTCCTCTCTCTTGCTCCACGTCGCCCCATGAGTGTGACAAGGACAGAGCGACGAAACCGCCTTGCGGAGTCAGCCTGCTGTGCTGAGAGCCCGCGCTTGGAAGAGAGGGGGTTATTGGTAGCACGGCACAGCACGGCACAGCACGGCACAGCACCGCACAGCATAGCTACTGAACAGCCCCTTGGGGCCATCACCCCCCTCCTCCTCCAGGCCCAGGCCCAACAGAAGCTAACTCTACCAGCAGGGTGATTCCGCACCGCACCCCGGTTTCGTCGCTCTCTCCTTGTCGCACTCATGGGGGCACGGCCATGAGGTGCAAGAGAGAGAGAGAGAGAGGGCACTACAAAACGGTGTTCGGAATCGCCTTGCAAATTCTAGCCCCTCCTCCCTCGAGTGGCATAGGACTTGGCGCGGCGGGCGGCGTACGCACATAGCGACTGCCCGCGGGGGTGACTGCGCGGTCTATGACAGAGCCCAGGGGCCGGGGCCGGGCCGGGCTCCCTGCTGGGGCCACTCCGGTCCGGTCCGGTCGGGTCCGCGACCCATTGGGGCTGCGCCTGGGCTGCGCCGGGGCTGCGCGAGCGAGGCGGGGCGGGGCAAGGCGGAGCTGAGGCGGGCGGCCGCGGGAGGGAACGGCCTGGCCTGGCCTGGCCTGGTCGATATCTCATAGCTCGGCGCCCGCCCGCCCGCCCGCCCGGGCAGGGCAGGACCCTGGCCGGGGTCCCAGCCCCAGCCGCCACCCCCGCCCAGGCGCGCCTGCCTGTCCCTGTCTGCCTGCGTGCTGTACTGCGTGCTGAACTGCGTGCTTGCCCGCGGCCCGTCACCTCACCGTGGGCCCCGCCCCGCCCCGCCCCGCCCCGCCGGCCGGGCCAGACCGGGGCGCGCGCTGCTACAGGAAGTCGCCGTACCGTCCACCACCGTCCACTGCGCCTGTTGATCTGGCGCTCATTTTCGATTCCGACGTGCACGCCACGGCTGCATGCATTAGAGGCTATACAGCGGTCAGGTCAGGCCGCTATGATTCACCCGCTCGCGGCTCGGCTCGGCTCGCACGGCACGGGGCTGCCCTGCTCGGGCCTGGGCCTGGGCGCGACCTTTGTTGAACTGGCTAGACAGGACTCGGGCGGGGCGGGGCGGGGCAGCATGGTGATTCCTAACCCAACACCTTTCTGTAGTGTCCTCTCCCTTGTTCCTAATTGCCGTTTCCCCTCATGGGTGCGACAAGGAAAGACAGACGAAACCAGTGTGCGGGTGCAGAATCACCCTACAGACCTGAGGTCACGGTCACGGAGTATCGCGCCGTCCCGAGGGGGGATCACTCATACAAAATGTGCACAACGATTTTTTTGACTTTTGATTATTTATTTTTTTGATTATTTATTTTTGTTGATTTTTTTTCCTTTCGAAATTTTCAAAGAAAATATGTTTTTTTTTGTTTTTTTGTAAATTTTGATCTTCTACCTCAATTTCTCAATTTTTTCTACTTCATTTCGGTTTATTGTAAATTTTTTCTTGATTTGCCGGATTTTTCTTTATCATTTTCTCTTGATTTTATTTTGATTTGTTTTCTTCAAGTGATTTTTCCGAGGCCGTTCAACGATTTTTCGAAGTGACTCCCCCCCCTCGCGCCGTCCCGTCACCTGTAGCTAGAGAGCCTACCTAACACAGCGAGAGGTTATCGCCAACAAGCACCAAAATTTTCTACCCGCCTCGCGCGAATCCTGAGTGTGTTTGGGAAGCGGATGGCAACCTGGCAGAGGTCGCTCAATGAGCCCGATGCGGCGCTGGCCGGGCGGCAGTGCATCGGATTTGGGAAGCGGAAGCGGATTCGGGAGAGCCGATCAGCCACCAGGGGGTGGGGTGGGGCCGAGCGCGCGCGCGGGGCGGGTTTCCTTCCTCTTCCTGCCCCCACTCGGCGCGGCGCGCGCTACCCGCCCTCCCCCCGCTCCTCGATCGATCGCCCTCCACCCCTTTCTCATCCACCCCCGAGAGCCTCCCCGTGGGGCAGGGGGGGGGAGGGGCTCGGTGCGCCCCTGGCAACCCGTGCGGGCGGGGCGCGGGGCGGGCCGCACAACACCACATGTCGCGGAGCCTTGACTCGGCCCGGCTGGCTGTGCGGAGTGCAGGACCCCCGGCCCGGACCCCTCGGGCAGTTAGCAGTATGGCCCGCATTAAAAGGAAGCCAAATGTGCGAATGTCGTACACTTGATTGCGAGTGGAACTTTCTTCACTCTCTATCCTCTTGGTGTGCGTCATTTACACACTGCTTGTGCGGGCATGCTCATTCATGCGCTCCATCCATAGCCGCGAATGGGCGCGAATGCTCGTTCGCTCGCTTACATGTGTGTAACTTATGTGTGAAAAAACTAGCTCACCTCCAAGTGAGCGACATTCGTGCACAGTGCAAGGAGAGCCCAGAGACCCGAACGGGTTGGAGCTGGTTCACTGACAACATTAGTGTTCGACTGGCGTGCATATTTAAGTACTTAACACTGCTACGTTGCACACTTTTAGGTGTTTGACTGGAAATTTGCAAACTAAAAAGTGTTTAACAGTAAATTTAAAGACTTAAAAATGTTTAACTTCAGGGTTAAACGTGCAGGTTTGGACACCATGAAGTGTTCAAATTTACTGTTCAACACTCTTAATCGCGTGAAAATTTCCAGTCAACACATGAAAGTGAGCAACGTTGTGTTAAACACTTCAATGTGCACGCCAGTTGACGTCCGCGGCCGCCCGAGACGGTGTATACATTAGGACGCTGCTCTGAAGCGCGTTTTTGGCATCTCTATCGCCATCCTTGTCGCACTTGATGGGCACTCGGCACTGTACGAGCGAGAGAGAGGTCACCTCTGAACGCTCTGCAGAATGAGCAGTCCAGTCCACTGGACCCGGAGACAAGGAGCTCGTCGGGCGCGAGGCGAATAAGCGAGGCGGCGGCGTTAACGTTAATTTGCCGAAGCAATTAAATTGGGTTCGAGTCGGCTGCCCTCGCGGCCTCGGCGCGCGCGCGCGAAGTCCGAGGCCGTTTGGCCGCGTGCCCACCGCGGCTGAGGCCGAGGCCGAGGGTCACCCCGCCCCGCCCCACCCCGCCCCCGCCGCGCCCCCGGGCATAAAGTTAATAACAATGGTAATAGTAATAATTGAACGCGATGCGGATGCGCTCTGGCTCTGGCTCCCCGCCCGTGATGTCACCCGCCACTGCGCTGTGGTCTGGTCTGGTGGGGACGCGGTCACTTTGACGTTAGACCACACTACGCCGCGCCACTCCGCGCTGCTCGCGGCCCGCTCCGCCCGCGCATCGCGTGGTCTGCTCTGCACTGTCGGAATAAAAACCCGCACTGGAAAATGCGGCATCCTGTCGCAATTTGCCATCCACCAGTGTCGTGTCGCCCGTATCTATGAATATAACGATCCGATCCACTCTGGATGTACGACAACTTTAGAATTTTGTGGTGAAGTTCAAGCTTGTAACACCGATCCGGACAAAACCGCCAAACCGTTACGGATTTGAATGAATGGGGAAGATTACGGTGCAGACAGTTTATAAGTGAATATTGGTAAAACAAATGTATAGTTTTTATTATACATCATAATGTTAAGTTAGCACTTCTTATGCACGATTTAGTGTATAGTAGAAAATATACATTACAACATACCGAACATCCGCGTGCACTTCGTAAAGATATGTTAAACATTTAGTGATGTGTCGAAGTATGCATTTGTATGAGGCTTATTCGCATGTCTTTGCATAGGGGATACCGTGCTAACCCAAATATATAATTAGCTATACACTTAAAAAATGTATAAAAAATAGTATTTTTGCAGCTATACATCAGCTAACGTTTAGTTAGATCTATGCATGACATAGTATGTAAAAGTATTATACATTAGGAGCTATTCATCGGGTGATGCATAGAACTATACATTTGCTGCACCCAGTAGTGAAACCGTAAAGAGAAAGATTTTTTTTTTCGTCTACCACAGCGTGGTCAAATCAAAAGCTCGCAGGCCTATAGAGCAAGCAGAGCGGTGGCTCTTTGATCAAGGGGTGGAATGCCGCGGGTGGGGCGGGGCGGGCGGGGCGCGGCCGCGTGTGGCGCTTGGGGCACTTGTCACCACGGTCGTTGCCGGGCCGGGGCCGGGGCCGAGGCCGGGGCTGGGGCCGGGCAGCGCTCAGTGCGGCTGCTCACTCCGGCCTGTGCGGGTCACCAGTACACCATAGCAGCAGGCTGACCGCCCCGCCCCGGCCCGCGCCCCGGCCCGCGCCCCGCCAGCATCGGCCTTGAAAGTCAGCTGATGAGCGTCTGCGCGGCCGCGGCGAGGCGCAAGGCGCCGCGCGCTGAGACCCGCGGGCGGAGCGTCCAGGTTCCACCCGGCGCCGCCTCATCAATGCTAAATATTGTAATGAGGAGTCCTGACGCACCGCGTCTGGGCAAAAATGTGCCCCCTCCTCCCCACCCCCACCCCCCCTCCGCTAAAATATCGCCGTTCGCTGCTGTCCATCTCGGAAACGCCCCCTTCCCCCTCCCGCGGAGTCTTCGCTTCCTCACCACGACGACATCCCCGTATTTCTTCAAATTATTTATATTTTCCGCTTCAGTTACTTTGCTCCAGACAGCTACTTTGCTACATGATGCAATGCAATCTATCGCCGCCCACCACCTCCCTCCCTCTCACCGCGGCCGGAGCGCTCAACGCGCAGCAAACCGGACATCTTTATCCGGTCATCTTTTTTAGGCAGCCTCGCCTCTCCCCCGTTTTTTAATGTAAAAAAAAGTATTAAAGAAATCCATTCCTTTGCTTGTGCATTGTTTGCGACCGCTACACCCGCCGCCATACCTGTCAATCCTTTTGTCCAGTTTCTCCCTCCCTCTCCGGCGGCCCGCGTCCACTACATGATACCCATGCTCCCTGCCCCTACTGCATCCTCGCGCACTGCCGATAAGATGCCAAGCAGAGGGTAATTAAGGCTCCCCTAAGTCACCTCGAGCGTATAGCTCTCCCCGCGGCCGGCCTGGCCTGGCCCCGCCCAGGGCCTTGCAGGAGGGCCGTGGTGCACGGGGCCGCGCGGCCGCGGAGCCGACTGGGACGAGTGCCAAGCGCGAAATGGGAACTTGACATGCAGGGCGCGAATCGAAGAGAGGGGCGAATTAAAACACATGGCAGCGGCAGTGCCGTGATAGAGGTCGACGTGTGTGTGTGTGTGTGTGTGTGTGTGTGTGTGTGTGTGTGTGTGTGTGTGTGTGTGTGTGTACCCGTCGACTGAGTCGACGGCCCGTCGCGCCGCCCCGCGCACAGCTGAGCACGGAACGCCTTTTCTTTGTTGTTCCTAGCTGTTGTTATCAGTGTAGAGGGGCGGGGCGGGGCGGGGCGGGGCGGCGCGCGGGCAGGCGGAGGGGAGGGGGAGGGCTTGTCCTGACAGGTCGTGGGTCCTGCCGCGCAGAAGGAGGGAGGAGGCGTCCGGGGCTCGGCGGGGACACCTCCCACCCGTACTCTCGCACACACACACTTGCACAACGACGTTTCACTGTCGATCGTGGCGAATAATTTACATGAAGGTTTCATCCGGTTTCAGCGAACCCGATCGTGTTACGTTTTACAGGGCCCTTCCTGCCTGCCCTCCGAAAGCCCTGATCCAAAGTAAACGATCAATAGGTATCAAGAGAGGTATGGGCTGATCACCCTGAGCGTCGCTAACAGTGGCCTGCTGTGAAAGCTGCACTAGGGCCTAAAGCGTACTGCCTCGAGCGTAGCCTCTGCAGTGTAGCACGGGCCAGGGGCAGACTGCTTCGAGCGTAGCTGCAGTGTGCTGACAGAACTCGGGCGTCCTGCCTCGAGCGTAGCTGCACTGTAGCTCTAGCTCCTGACAGCGCACTGCCTCGAGCGTAGCTGCACTCTAGCTCTAGCTCCTGACAGCGCACTGCCTCGAGCGTAGCTGCACTGTAGCCAGTATTGCCAAAAAAGTATGCAAATTTCCCTCGAATACACCTGTGTGTGGCAGATGGGTATCTCCGCCTGCCTACTTGGCGAACTCTCCACACATGAGTCTATCAGTTGCCTAGTAGGCAGGCGGAGATACCCGTCTGCCCCACAGGTGTATTCGAGGGAAATTTGCCTACTTTTTTGGCAACACTGACTGTAGCTCTAGCTCCTGACAGCTCACGGCGCACTGCCTCGAGCGTAGCTGCACTGTAGCTCTAGCTCCTGACAGCTCACAGCGCACTGCCCCAAGCGTAGCTGCACTGTAGCTCTAGCTCCTGACAGCTCACAGCGCACTGCCCCGAGCGTAGCTGCACTGTAGCTCTAGCTCCTGACAGCTCACAGCGCACTGCCCCGGCCCCTGCTCTGCTGGGTCAGCGAACCGAAAGCCCTTCTCTGCCGGCCGCCCCCTCTCCTCCCCCTCCCTGGTGCCAGCAGGCCTGCGCTGCGCCCGCCTGCAGGGCCTGCAGCGGACCTGCAGTAGATCCTGCGGCAGTCAGCGCAGGCCAGGCAGGCCCTGGCCAGGGACAGTGCCATAGCTAGCTCCTCTCTGGGACAGGACAGAACGGGCCGGGCGAGCTGCAGGCAGGTCCCTTTGTGAGAGCGATGCTTTGGCAGCCCAGAGCCCAGCCCTCAGCTGGGGTTGAGCTGCCGTCAGACGATATGTCACTTTGGGCGACGCACGGACCGTTGCACAATTTAGTTTAGTTTCTGGCTAAGTCTTGCTCACACGGAAAATAAAACTAATGGCACATTCACTCGTATTCACTGTATCCACACGCACTTCTCCAGACGGGGAACGACCGTCGGTTTATCGGGGAAAACTGGAGTACACTGATTGGCCGACGAGCGGAACTAGGGGAGCACAGGAGCACAAGTAACAACACAAACTGGGACAATAACTCGCCTGGTTTTGTGTCTGGCCGATGCTTAGGAGAAGCCGAGAGTCTTGTCTTGAGTTTCGTCGAGTTGTGCTTGTTCTGTTGCTGGTTTCTTGGTTACTTTCTTTGTTACTTTGTTTCCCCGGGACGCACTAGCAGTCGAGTTGAGCTTGGCTTGGTCGGTTGCTGGACTCAACTGACTGTCAGGGCGACGCCAGCAGCTGATTCCCCTGCCTCGGGCCGCGACGGTGGCGCCCCCTCGCGGTCACGGGCGGAGGCTGCAGCGAGCCGAGCGCGGCCGAGCGACGCCGAGCGCCTCGCCAGCCAATCGGAGCGCGGCACAGCGACGCGCGGGGCCGAGCGGGCCGAGCCGAGCTGCCGAGCTGCACCCGGCCGCGCCGTGGCGAGCAGCGCGAGGCGGGGGAGGGGGGGGGAGGGGGAGGGGGCGTGTTGTTGGGATCCCTTTGTCTCATGCGTCCTGCCTGCCTGCCTGCCTGCCCGTCCGTCCGCCTCTCAGCTGTGTGTGTGTGTGTGTGTGTGTGTGTGTGTGTGTGTGTGTGTGTGCTCGCGTGTGCAGGACAGGACACGCGCTACGCACCCAGCTGATGGCCTGTCCTGTAGGCCCGTCCGCGCCCGTCATGTCGTGTCCGCTGGGCCCTGCGCTCTGCAGCGCCCTGCTGCTGCACTCTGATCGCTCCCGTACCTCACTCCTTGTCGCACCTATGGCAATGCTCTCGGCTGGGGATGGCAGGGACCCACGAGTGCGACAAGGACGGAGGCGTAAAGAGCGATCTTCGGAGTCAGACGGCTGCGCCCTGCGCCCTGCTCGCTGGCGACCGTACCGAGAGGTCGACCACTTAGATATTCCATGTACACACTGAAAAATATTCCAAAAATATTCCAAAATATTCCAGATATTCCAAAATATTCCAGATATTCCACAAAAAAAATTAGACAAATATTCCACAAATATTCCAGATATTCCCAAAATATTCCAGAAATCCTTCAAATATTCCAGATATTCGTCCATGTACACCAAAATTCTGAGTGGTCGACCCCTCGGACCGTACCTTTCACCCTCCAGCTCTTGTTGTTCAGGGCTAATGCTCCTCTGTCTGCTACCCGCCGCGCCGCGCGCCGCGCCCCCCTCCGGCCGTGCGATATTGACCCAACTGCCGACGTATTCCGAAGAGCGCTCTCCTCGCTCTGTCTCTCTCGGACCTGTACGGTGAAGCTCGCGAGTGCGAGAGATGAGACACGGCGAGGAAAGCCCTCTCCGGAAGAAGTCGGCTGTGTGGCGGCGGCTCAGGCAGCGGCCCCGTGCACCATGCACTCACTCGCGGGGAGGAGTCAGGTGCCACTACCCCTGCAGGGTTGGGCCTCTGTCCGCTCCGCAGGCTGGGGGCTGCTGGGGGCCAAAGGCCAGTGTTGCGCTGGTCTCGCGTCCCGTGAGGACCGGGCCACTCTCGGGTACGAGCGGATATGCACTAGGGTGGGTCGTTCTCGGACTTTTTCCGATTCCAGATTTCTAATAGTGCGGAAAAGTTGCCTTAGCACTTCCTGATTCCAATGCTTTTTTCCGTTTTGAAATCGGACTTCATCTTTAACCCGAACTCGAGCCTTGAAATTTCGAAAATTTGCCTAAAATCGTGATATTGCCTACCTAGCGCCTGAAATACAACTCCAACGGCAAAATGTATAGAACAAAAGTTGTTTGTTACGTCGTCAACTATCAAAATGATTCTTATGGTCATGACCGTAGGACGCTCCGTTTTCGAGATACGATCGAAAAGGCGGCGCAGCGCAGCGCAAGGTGAAAATCTGCGTGCGGCCGCCCTCTCCCCTGAATGCTCCAACTATGGCTCCGGCGCGGGGTAGATGTTCTGTGCACTACGCGTCGGTTATTCGGACCGCTCCTCCCGTCTCGTCTCCACTACCCCGCACTAGTGTTGAAAATGCTTGGAAAAAATCCGGGAAAAAAACGGATTTTTTCCGTTTTTTTTTTTTCAGGAAACTTTCCGGGCATTTTCAACACTAGTGCAGGCGCATGGGCACGGCATTAGGATTCATTGTGACTCGGACGTGATGAAACAAGATGACACAATTCAACATACATAGTAGGAACTCTTTGGTTTGCACTTGAACACTGAACTTAATTAAAATACTTAAAAGGAACTTTTAACAAATAACACATTATTACCTACAGGGAGCTACCCTGGCCTAGGACTTGGAACTACAATTGATCATACTAATATAGATAACGCCTCCAAGTCCACAGGTCTCATTTCAATCACTTCAATTACTCCTAGAATAATTGAAGTAATTCACTCACATCTTTATTGGGCTGCTTCAGTTCCTCTGAAATTTTGCCCATTCGGCTAAGTTCTAGGTGCATTAGTTGGGCCATCAGTTCTCGCTCTAACTTAGACTTATACTTCCTGCTAGTGGCCAGGGCCTCAACTTTTTGTAGGATCCTGTGTAATTTCACTCTGATTTAAAATTTCGCCAATACTAACTTTCGAATTCATTATTAGGTCATTTCTGTAAAAAAAAATAAACTTTCAATCAGACAATTGGTCATTCCCTATCCTAACCTCCACATTCAGAAAACACAAAGTACTTACAACGATGATAGTTTGGGAAAAATTTTCGATATGTGTTCGACAGGATACCCTTTCCCACCAAATATTCCATGCCTCGCAAATGCTGAAAGTGTCTCCTCACGTACACGCTAAATGTTTATGAACTTCTGTGTGCATGCTATTGTTGCGTATTATTTCAATACGTAACTGTGCACAATTTTGTCTGCAGTTGTGAACAATTTTACTGTTTTTGTTTGTAATTATGAACAAAAATTATACGCAAGAGCAGCATGCACATAGAAGTTCATAACTAAGTAAGACTGAATTAAAAAATTGTACATAAGAATTTAGTGTGTAGGCAAACTAGGCGAGCTTTGTCTTCACCCTCGGCATCCGAGATTCTGGTATCCAATATGGCGAACGTGAGGCCGATCATCCGCTTATCAAGCAGCTGCAGTATGGCAGCCACTGTGACAAAGCTCGCCTAGTTTGCCTACGTGAGGAGACACTTTCAGCATTTGCGAGGCATGGAATATTTGGTGGGAAAGGGTATCCTGTCGAACACATATCGAAAATTTTTCCCAAACTATCATCGTTGTAAGTACTTTGTGTTTTCTGAATGTGGAGGTTAGGATAGGGAATGACCAATTGTCTGATTGAAAGTTATTTTACAGAAATGACCTAATAATGAATTCGAAAGTTAGTATTGGCGAAATTTTAAATCAGAGTGAAATTACACAGGATCCTACAAAAAGTTGAGGCCCTGGCCACTAGCAGGAAGTATAAGTCTAAGTTAGAGCGAGAACTGATGGCCCAACTAATGCACCTAGAACTTAGCCGAATGGGCAAAATTTCAGAGGAACTGAAGCAGCCCAATAAAGATGTGAGTGAATTACTTCAATTATTCTAGGAGTAATTGAAGTGATTGAAATGAGACCTGTGGACTTGGAGGCGTTATCTATATTAGTATGATCAATTGTAGTTCCAAGTCCTAGGCCAGGGTAGCTCCCTGTAGGTAATAATGTGTTATTTGTTAAAAGTTCCTTTTAAGTATTTTAATTAAGTTCAGTGTTCAAGTGCAAACCAAAGAGTTCCTACTATGTATGTTGAATTGTGTCATCTTGTTTCATCACGTCCGAGTCACAATGAATCCTAATGCCGTGCCCATGCGCCTGCACTAGTGTTGAAAATGCCCGGAAAGTTTCCTGAAAAAAAAAAAACGGCAAAAATCCGTTTTTTTCCGGATTTTTTCCAAGCATTTTCAACACTAGTGCGGGGTAGTGGAGACGAGACGGGAGGAGCGGTCCGAATAACCGACGCGTAGTGCACAGAACATCTACCCCGCGCCGGAGCCATAGTTGGAGCATTCAGGGGAGAGGGCGGCCGCACGCAGATTTTCACCTTGCGCTGCGCTGCGCCGCCTTTTCGATCGTATCTCGAAAACGGAGCGTCCTACGGTCATGACCATAAGAATCATTTTGATAGTTGACGACGTAACAAACAACTTTTGTTCTATACATTTTGCCGTTGGAGTTGTATTTCAGGCGCTAGGTAGGCAATATCACGATTTTAGGCAAATTTTCGAAATTTCAAGGCTCGAGTTCGGGTTAAAGATGAAGTCCGATTTCAAAACGGAAAAAAGCATTGGAATCAGGAAGTGCTAAGGCAACTTTTCCGCACTATTAGAAATCTGGAATCGGAAAAAGTCCGAGAACGACCCACCCTAATATGCACCCTGTACCCCGGCCGCAGCGGAGAGCTTGGCTTGGCTTAGCCTAGCGTAGCGGCGGGGAAGGAAGGAAGTGCTGGTGTGAGAGAGAGAGAGAGAGGGGGGGGGGACTTTGGAATAAATAATGAGCGCAGAGCAAGGAGGGCAGCAACACTACTTCTTGCAGGAGCCGCTCTCGCTGGGCCAGGTGAAAACAACACAGACTCACTCACTCACTCACTCACTCACTCACTCACTCACTCACTCACTCACTCACTCACTCACTCACTCACTCACTCACTCACTTCCCTGCAGGGCGTAAGCCAGTATCATCAGCCATTATCAGCGATGCGTACACGGGACAGCTGTATATTACAATAGGAGGCTTTGACCAGCGGCGGCGATACCGTCCCGCAAAGCATTCGTGTAGGAGGGTTGCCTACGCTCACGGCGCGCACGCCCGGCCCTGCTCTGGCTCCCTCCAGCCCCGCCTCTCCCAAGCCCTATAACCGCCCTCTTCCTCCTCCCAGACCTAGTTGCTCTACACCCTCCTCCTCCTCGTCCTCCTTCTCCTCCTTCTCCCATACCTAGCTGCTCTCCATCCTCCTCCTCCTCCTCCTCCTCCTCCTCCTCCTCACAGACCTAGCTGCTCTCCCTCCTCCTCCTCCTCCTCCTCCTCCTCCTCACAGACCTAGCCGTCCTCCAGCTCCGCGACCTCCCAGAGCTCCCCTCCGCTTCCTCTGCCTCCAAGGCCTGCTGGTTCTCGGCCTCCATCTCCTCGCCCAGCTCGGCCGGCGCGCCGCCGCCCTACTCCGCGAGACCTGCTTCCTTCCTTTACCTTTCCCTACTTTCCATCCTCAATATTCGGCGGTGCTCGGCTCGGCGCGGCGGCCAAGCGGCGGCGCCTGGCGGTGTGGGCGACATCTTCAGAAGAAAGCGGCGCGGCGGTGTCGACCGGAGGTAGGCGGGGAGGGGGGTCAAATGGTGGGGGGAGGGGCGTTACGCCTTTCGGGTCGCAGCCATGTCGCAGCCCGGTCCCCCGTGCCGGCGCAAAGCGCAGTGCCAGCTAGCCAGCAACATGGCCCGGCCCGGCCCGGCTCGCTTCAGTCCGACCCGGTCCACCCGGGGCCCCAGCCAGCCCTACTCCTGCTTTGTGCCTCGCCTCGCAGTGTTCGACGTCCGCGCTGTTCCTACTAACCTGCCGCACCCCGCCTCGCCCCGCCCCCCTTCGCCGCTCGCCGTGCCCGCTGCACTGGAGCGCCGCGGCCGCACCAATCTAAGCAGGGCGAGCGCAGGCAGGGGCAGAGTGCAGCGGAGGACCATCCCAGCCCAGCAGCAGTGCTCCCCACTGTCAGTGGGCAAGCGGAGTTTTGCTATCCTGAGCTGCTATTGCGTTTAGAGTGAAACGCTCTGAAACAGCAGCAGCAGCAGCCGTGCAGGCCGTTAGCGCGGCCTGTGATAGCCGCGGGGCGGGGCGGGGCGGGGCGGGGCGGGGTGGGGCGGGGCGCCTGCATACGGACCCCTCCCTGTGGCCCCCCGCCGCGGAGCTGAGCGGTGTCTTAATGAGAGACCAAGTGCGTAGAAAGCTACTCACCTGCGGTGCGGTATTGCGCCAACACCATCACCACCAGCACAACGCCACGCCACGCCGCTCTGCCACCGACGTTCACGGCATGGCGTCCCGTGGTGGTCGGTGCAGGCCGCTCTCGTGCATGTGTGTTGTGTCGTACCAATGGCTCGGGTCGGGACGCCCTCTAACACGCCCCTTCCCCTCCTCCCACCTCCCCGCGGCCCCCTGTCCGCCCCCCCCCCTCCTCTCACGCGCGCTCGCGAACATTTCGCGCGCAAAATAAACTGTGCTGGTTTAGCGAGAGCTGCTGCACTCCTTTCCTCTCTCACTCCGCTATCTGTCGTCCCTTTCCTTTGCAGCTTTCGGAGCGCGCTTTCCCCCTCGCCCCCTTCCCCCCCCCATACACTGTGAAAATTATCTTCTTAGATTAACGATTTATTTTGTGAATTTACGAATTACGAAAAGTATTGTAAATTTACTGCAGACTATTTTTACTTGAATTTCAAGTCGATAGGTAGTGCTTGTGTGCTTGTATTAACTTGTAAATTAAAAGAAGTAACGGTGCTGCTAGTCGCAAGTGAACTCAGATTTATGTGCGCTGCGGTTGACTTGGCCCTGGCTCAGAGAGAATTTTCTCCTGCGGGTTCATTCCTACACAAAATTGTCCCCAGTACTTTAGTGTGTGGTTTCATTTCAAGTGCAAAGGGAAACAAGTCAAGAACGAGTCGCGGTGTTTGCTACAGGCCTACATACTCAAGAACGATGGTACGTGAGCCAGTCGAGTACACTTGCAGGCGGCAGCCCCCCGCCCGTGGGCCGCAGGCTCGTCTGCCCCATCGACATCATCAGCATCTTCATGGCCGTTTGCATGGCGCCCCCGGGCCGACCTTTCTCCTCTCGTAATGTGACAAGTGCTGCCCAGTGCTGCCCGCCGTCGCGTTCGACGGAGTTTCCTCCCCCCTCCAGCGTTATCAATTATTGGCCGATGTGTTACTGATGGTCCTCCGGGGGAGCGGGGTGATGGGTGAGGCGGAGCTGGTCTCTACGGATCCCTGACCCTGGCGGGGCGGGGCCGGCCGGCCTTGCTGGTCGGGTTGGGACCAGGCTGTATGGGCGCCGACGACCTGAACGTGTTGGCGCCGACCAGGCCCGGCCCCGGCCCTGCCAGCGCGCTCTCAAAGCCACTCTGTCAATTCAAATGTATACCCTGTATACTTTAAATAAAGTATATATATATATATATATCTATGGCATGTATACTTCAAATAATGTACGCATACCATGTATGCATTTATAAATGTGTACATGCCGATGTGTGCATTTATAAATGTATACATACCCATATGTATACTTTGTCAAGAATACACATTTTGCCCTCAGTTTACATACCATGTACACTTTGGAAAAATGTATACATGGGCATGTATACATTTATTAAAGTATACAGAGACATGTATACATTTATCAAAGCATACATGGTAATGTATACTTTTACTAAAGTGTACATGACAGGTATACATTAATTAAAGTGTACAGTACAATGTACACATTTGTGTTGACAGAGCACTCGCTGCTGGCGGGTCAGGCTGTAGGCTGCTCAGGAGGTTCAGGCCAGGGCTCCTAGACCTACACTTATAATCAAAAGAGGTCAGCCGACACGCACTTACATCACAACAATTGGAGCAGAGGGAACAAGATGCTGAATTGTAAAGCCCACGTATTCCGTGCACCCAGGACATTATGCTCGCAAGTTTTTAGTGTTCTGAAATTTCAGAAACTTATGTTTTAGAAACATTTTGCTCAGATGCATTTTTCTATGAAACTAATTTAAATGTTTTGACACTCGAGCGTGTGTCAGCGTTAAACACTTTTGATTACATCGCGTGCGGTTGCGGGTGGGTGCTGCTGCTGCTGCTGCCCCGAACTGGTCTGGGTGGCGGCAGCTTGGCTACCTCTCGCCTCATCTGAAAGGTTTTAACGCCTCGGAAAGAGATTCAGTGGCCCGTGTGAGACTCACCATTCTGTTGGTGTTGTGATCCGCGGGATGCCAGCTTCGGTTCGACATTCTCTCCTCCTGCACAGCAAAGAAAAATATTAATTAGAATGGCCAATAATAAAGTTGCTGCGGATAAAATTAGACTGCAAAAATGTCCATAAGGATTCGGGGAGATGAATGTCAAATCAGTGGTTCCCTCCAAATCCGTGTGAAGATAAAGTTTATCAACCGAAATAGTTTGTAAGTTGAATTGGAGGCTAGGCCGCAATTGAGAAGTGTTCTTTCGCTACTTACAAACTGTTTACTTTGTGCAGAGGGAATAGTTCTTGGGTTAGCGAATCGTTGTGAACTTCTGTTTAATACGAACAAAAGCTTCGCAATTTCAAAGCTTTCCAAATTCCTTTGGAACGTTCGGTCGAGACGTTTCAACCGTGCACATCATAGCAGGAGTCACGGGGGAAAAATTGAGAAGCGTTCTGTTTTAGGCGGTTTTGACGTTCGCTGCTAAGTCGTCAGCGCCCATATTGGCCCTCTGCCACTCCTGGCGGCTGGCGCTGCTGGCACTCAGAGGCAGTGAGGAGGGCCCCCCACCCCCACCCCCGCGCCCTTCTCCCCGGCGGTCCCTAGGTCAGAGCGGACAGGACCCTTGAAAACACAGGGTCAGCGCGGACATATGCGCTGCGGTTGATGCGAGCACCCATTCCTCAAATCCTTGAATCCCACCTAAAACAGACGCGTGTTTCTCGATTTCAACAAAAATTGCTCTCAAGAGCATTTATACGTTTTTTCTTGAATCAACGAGCTACTTTTTAGAGTGCCCCGATTGGTAATTTTACGATACGTGATTGTAGTTTTACAACTCCACTTCGTGGAAAATTTTCCCGTAAACCTACGACAATTTTTCACTGTGCAAGCAAATGCAGAAAAAACTACTAAGGGGTAATCTCACGCGCTTTTACAAGCGCAGGCCTATTCACATTCCTATTCGTCCATTCTAAATGTATGGGGGAGAATTTCTTACCTACTCATCAGCGTAACCTCTGAAAGCGTGGCTTGTGCGTTTCATTCAATCGTTTCATTGACGCCTCAGTACGAGGGGTCGACCACTTTAAATTTTTGCGTACATGGAATATATTCCACTTGGAATATCTGGAATATTTTTGGAATATCTGGAATATTTTTGGAATATCTGGAATATTTTTGGAATATCTGGAATATTTTTTGGAATGTGTGGAATATTTTAATTGGGAATATCGCGAATATGTTGGATCTATTGAATATATTGAATCTATTATTTAACTTTTCTGTGCAATCAAATGGAAAGGGTGGCGTGAAAACATGGAAAATTTTTGCGGCAGTAAACCTCCCGAAGGAGGTTGCGGTTCCCGCCAGGCACAGGGCTTTTACCCCCTGTGGCAGCCAACTGCTTCGGTGTTCCATGGGAACCGGCGCTTTGCTGACTGCGATCCTATCGCGCAATTCGACAGATTTGATCCCCGTACCACCATTGGCCTACCCCTAGAGGTACGAGCGGTGTCAAGGGCGTTAGACTTCCTGATCCCAGTTTCAGAGGCCTTACCTCAGAGGGGTACGCGGGATTCGAACCCACAACCCCGAGTGCCGACACGTAGCCAGAACAGGAAGCGACCCAACGCCCAGAGCCACCGAGCCAACGGCGGTGAGACGTGTTTAACTTCTATTTGACCTGCCATCCAGCTGCGGCCAAAGGGAATGTCAAGCGCGAAAAACACTTTCCCGAGTGGGAGTCGAACTTGGGACCACTCAGTTCGATGTTGCGCGCTCTACCAACTGAGCCACGACGCCACGATGACTGTACAGTGCGACGGGTTCGAGTTGTATTTGCCCTGTCCTCCTGGCTGGAGGCTGCAGGATACGCGGCAAATACGGCTAGAACCCGTCGCACTATACAGTCATCGTGGCGTCGTGGCTCAGTTGGTAGAGCGCGCAACACCGAACCGAGTGGTCCAAAGTTCGACTCCCACTCGGGAAAGTGTTTTTCGCGCTTGGCATTTCATTTGGCAGCTGCTCCAGGGCAGGTCAAGTAGAAATTAAACACGTCTCACCGCCGTTGGCTCGGTGGCTCTGGGCGTTGGGTCGCTTCCTGTTCTGGCTACGTGTCGGCACTCGGGGTTGTGGGTTCGAATCCCGCGTACCCCTCTGAGGTAAGGCCTCTGAAACTGGGATCAGGAAGTCTAACGCTCTTGACACCGCTCGTACCTCTAGGGGTAGGCCAATGGTGGTACGGGGATCAAATCTGTCGAATTGCGCGATAGGATCGCAGTCAGCAAAGCGCCGGTTCCCATGGAACACCGAAGCAGTTGGCTGCCACAGGGGGTAAAAGCCCTGTGCCTGGCGGGAACCGCAACCTCCTTCGGGAGGTTTACTGCCGCAAAAATTTTCCATGTTTTCACGCCACCCTTTCCATTGCACAGAAAAATGAAAAAAAAACAACGATTAAATCTGTTTAGTATTGTTTGTGACCCTTTTTATTGGATTAAATAGAATCCGGAAAATCGGAGTATGTGGAGCAGGAATATGTGGAATATTACTGGAATATGTCTGGAATATTCGGAATATTTGGAAAACTTGGAATATTTTTTGAATATTTGGAATATTTTAGAATATCTGGAATATGTTGGAATATCTGGAATATTTTTGGAATGTTTGGAATATTATTGGAATATTTTTCAATGTGTACATGGAATATCCAAGTGGTCGACCCCTCGCCTCAGTATTACCAGAGTGCATCATGTCGAGGGGTTCCTTTTTCGCCAACTCTTGGTACACTTGCCCCGAGCCCAACTCGCGTTCAACTCGCGTTCAACTCACGAAAACTCGCTTCAACTCGTGAAAACTCGCTTCAACTCGCGTCTAACTCGCAAAAAGTCGCGTCAACTCGCGAAAAATTGAGCTCAACCCGCGAAAACTCGCGCCCAACTCGCGAAAATATATTAGCTAGCTCACCAACCCGTTGTACACCTACGTATTTTGGGAGTGGGAGACTCCTCGCATCACGTGGACGCCGTGAATAAACCAAAACAGTTGACGCCGCGAGATTTTCTTGTGCGGACGGTGCGGATCGTTTTCCCTCCCCGCGGACGCGCACTGCACCAGTGTCGCTCCCCCGCCCGCTCCCCCGCCCGCTCCCCCGCCCGCCACCCACCCGCCGCCCGCCCGCGGCTCCAGCCGCCACTGGATTTCCCTCCTCGCGTCCAGGGGTTCTTGACCGGCGTGGCGCCGCGCCGCGGCCGCGCTGCCTCGGTGATGCGCCGCCCCGCAGCCGCCGCGGTGTTGCCGCGACTTTGTGTAGTTCCTGACCTCTTTCTGACCGCGCCACGCCGCGCCACGCCTCGCCACGCCCTGCCTCTCCGCGCCGCCGTACGGCTCCCGGCCGTAATAAAACTCTGCGCTGCAGCGAGCCCTGCCCTGCGTAAAAAAAATAAAAATAAGCACACTTACGCACGATCATTGCCGTGCCGTCACGTTATATTGCGCGTTGCCGTTCGACGCCATCATCAAAATTCATGTCCTCCGTGTTCAAAGTTATGGTGTTTTCACGTGTCGGAGGGCTGACTGCGCGATCGCGGGCTTGTCTTTAGTAAGCATGTACAGTCACGCCTTTGCTTCTATTTCGCGCAAAAGCGAAAGGGCGGGGAGTGGGAGAATACTCTCTAGAGGCTAGAGGCGGCTAGAACGTGACCAAGGGGCCACCCGCACGTGAGCATAACAGTCTAGTCACGCCGAAGTCGTCAAAGCCACGAAAACAGCAGCAGCAATTGACATGGAAACTAAAAATTGTGTACATGCTTTCCTGGTATTGTTTACTGTACGCGGCGTGTCGTTGCCGTTATTGTGCAAAATGGGCGCCATAGACAGGTGATTCTCCTAGGAATACTGAATACTGAGCGCTCTTCTGACTCGATCAGACCTTTCTATAGACATGCGGGGTGTAACGTTAGCTTGTGAAAATTTTCTCTAAGGCGTTCAGGGCGCACCATACACTAACGCAGAATTGCAGACTCTCCGAGTCGTAAAGATCGCACTACTGCACTGAAATTTTAAGTTTCAAGTGTTAAACACTCTTTAGTTGGGCACATTGTGGTAGAAAGAATTCTGGTTTATAAACTTGATGCCCCCTTTTGAAATGCTGGGGCGTTTGTTAAGCATGTAATAAAGTGGTCAGCGCTGTCACTTGGAAGTGTGTTTTTTAATTAAATAAAAACCAAGAACTACTTTTTTTTCTGAACTTTGTAGCAAAAAGGAAACAAAACTGACCCCCCCCCCCCCTCAAACCCACAAAAAAAGCACGTATTTTACCGTATTTCACCTTTTTTTACCATCTTTTTACTTTGAGTTTAAAAAAACGGTATAGTTTTAGAACATTATAAGCCCAAATTTAATTTCAGAGATGCAAATTTCTTTTCGTATATTTCGTCTCTATTAGTATTCGTCGAGGCAGTGGCTTTGGCCGCGCCCTCGGCGGGCTGGCCTGGGCTGTGGGCTGGCCTGGGCCCCCGACCTTTCCCACTCAACCAAAGTCAGACCCGAACCCGCAGTGTACACATTATTTGTCGGCCGCGATGAGGAACTCGATCTTTATTTTGTTTTTATAGAAGCCGCCAATAATACCACTCTTCGTGACGACTGAGGCGGGCGGGCGGGGCGGAAACAACTGCGAGAGGACCACGCGCAGCGCACAGCCCGAGCCGACACGCAAGCCGTGGAGATAGGCAAACCCGCTGTGGCTACGTGAGCGGCGGGCTGGACTACCCCGCACCCTGCCCCGCACCCTCCAGGCCGCCGAGTTTCTCCTCTCTCTCCTCTACAGTCGAAGGTATTTGAAAAAAAAAAATCGCAGTTACGAATGCTCGGTTAAGTCGGTGACTCAACCCTGTCAACAAAGCATACCCGTTATCCCTCCCCCCCCCCCCCCTCTTTCCTTTTTAGTGCTGCACGGTTGTTATTAATGGCTGAGCTAAATTTGAAATTAAACTTAAAATTTAAATTTAAATGTTCAGCCGTGTCAGAAAGCACCAGGGGAGACCGACGGGAGCGGAGGCGTATGCCTGGGACGTGGGATGAGAAGCGGACAGGCTAGCGAACCACAAACGCACAAAAATGTTTTTTGATATTTAACTTGTACACTGTAAAAAAAATACTCGTAAGATTACGACTTAAAAAAAAAAATCGATTACGACTCGGAGTCGTAAATATATGACCGCAATCGTAAAATTAACGAGAGAAAATTCTTGATTTTTTAAATAAATCCAAGTCGACATATAACGTCCAAAAATACTCGTAACTGTACAACTTGAAGTCGTAACTTGACGACATTTGCCATTTGCCATGGAAATTTTTTCCATCGGCCTTACGACCTCTTTTCACAATGTAGTTTTGGGGGTCTCTTGGTAAGCCAAACCTGCTGCATACACGTTACCATGGTGACTATATTATTCACGGTCCTTAAAACACTGGAAAAACAAAGGTGCGACATAATTCCTTTCAAAGGCACCACTGCAACAGCGCCTTCGGAAAGGCACTGTTTCACTCACGCCTCTAAAAAGGCATGAGGAGATAGCACCTTTGTCCTTCTAAAGAAGTTGTACTAAATTCTTCATGTTTCAATAAATCTAGGCAGCGGGCTTCCTCCGGTCTCGCTGGCTCGCCTCGCTTCCACCGTGCCCTCTGTGTCACCATGTTGATTATTGTTTCTGCCTCGGGGACGTTGCCGTGCCGTACCCGCCAGGCTATGCAGGGAGCCCAGCGCTTTGCAGCGCCGCGCGCTGCTTTGAGCCAATAATCCCCAATAACCAGGTGAGTAAGTGGAAGGGGGAAGGGGGGGGGGAGGGGGGGGGGAGGGGGGGAGGGGTTCACAATAGACCATTTGCCCCCTCGCCTCGCCGGCGCTGCCCTATGAGCCGCTCAGCCACGCGCTGCCCGCCTGTGCAGGTGTGTGTACAGTACTGTAGTGCGGGGCGGGGCGGGGCGGGGCGGGGCGGGGCGAGGCGGGGCGGGGCGGGGCGCTGAGCCTGGCTCTGCCGCGGTAGACAGCGCGGCGGCCGCGGGGAGCTGCCGTGCACAGCCGTGTCGCTAGGCACACGGGAGAGCGCGTGAAGGCGCGAGGCACACTGGTGTCGCCAGGAGAGGCAAGGCGGGCAAGTGCTGAGAGCAGCCTGTGTACTAGTGTACTACTCGCGCTCAATAAGACGTTCCGCGCGTCTGTCTGCTGTGTCGAGAAAAATGTGCTGACGCTTCGATCAAGCTCTGTACTTTCTTCAAATTTTCTATTTTAAGCACCTCAACAGATCAAACACTGTGAAATATACGTCTTTGTAGATTTGTGAAATATTTTGTAAATGACGACTTGCGAAAAATGTTGTAAATTTACGACAGACCATTCGTGTTTGTAATTGAATTTCAAGTCGATAGGTAGTGCTTGTAATTTTATGATTTCTAATTGTAATTTTACGACACTATTGCATTTTATGGAAGATTTTCGCGTAGACCTATAACTTTTTTTCACAATGAACGCAGGAAAATAAGAATCTTCAAAATAATACCATTTAAAACCGTTCTTGATTTTCTGATGGCAAAACGCCGGGCGTGTGTGACTCGTCCCAACTGACATCGAAAAGTTCTGATACAAGGCGCCAATAGACGCATAGAGACCGTGTAGAAGGTAAATTGGCGTAGGGGGTAGAAAGACGAGAAAAAAAAATAGCAAACGCAAGAAAGTCGAGTGCAAAAGCGGTAAGCGGCAGTGCCACTCCACTGTGAAAAATAGTCGTAAGTTTACGGGAAAATTTTCCACGAAGTGCAGTTGTAAAATTACAATTGCAAATCGTAAAATTACAAGCACTACAAATCGGCTTGAAATTCATTCACGAGTAAAAAAGGCCCGTCGTAAATTTACAACATATTTCGTAAATCATGATCTACAAAATTTATCGTAAATCTACAAAGATATTTTTCTCAGTGTCTGCTCCGTGGACATTCGTCGCTTTTTGTTCTGGTTGCATTGCATGAAGCAGCACAGCAAAGGGGCAGGGCAGGGCTCTGCAGCCGGGCAGAGCAGAGCCGAGCCGTCAGCTGCTGCAGCTGCGAGCGCACCAAACGTATGTGTGTTGCTGGGAGCAGCCGGGGTGGAACGGCAAGCTCGGAGCGTCTCGGAGCTGTGGCACACGAGCGCGGTCCTCGGCCTCCGCCCCGCCCCGCCCCGCCCCGCCCCTCTCTACCCCACCCCACCCCACCCCTCCCCGTGGATGACTCGATGACCCGAACCGAATTGCATATGTGCACAGCAACTGACACAGACAAAACACTCGCAAAAAAGCCGCGTGACAAAGCACACGTGAACACCACAATCGCGTAGTGAAGCAAAATTCAAACAAATAATAAAGAAATACGCGGGGCGGTTGATACTTCTGCAGGGATCGAAAACAAGCAGAGGGCAAGGAGCGGGCGGGGCGCGTGGGGAGGGGGGGGGAGAGAAAAGGGGGGGGGGCTCCCTACTGCCCTCTCCCACAAACACACCGTCCTGGCATGTCCCTCTCCTGACGTCAGGCCGTCTCTTCGTCCTCACATTTTCTTTTTATTTTTTGTTTTTGGCAGCGAGATAGTAAACTCCCTCACTCCCTCCCACCTCCTACACATACACACACAAAGACGTCAAAATCGTCAAGTATAAGCCTCGAAAAATTTGCGACCTTATACCCGTTCTTATAATGGACAGGTTGCTTGAGAGGAGGAAGAAAAGAAGGTAGCGCGTAGGAGGTGGCGTGGCGTAGTGCCGTCCCTAAACAAAGCAGACAACTCGTGTTTTGGCTGCCCGACGCAGCATCAAGCGTATTCACCGCTATTTAGCTTCATTTGAAGCAATTCTGTGTTGGTAGGGGCTTTCATTTGGTTATTGGCGGCGCCTATCGCACTCAGCGTGCATTTAGCTTTAATTTTTCGGTGCAATCACTACAAAATCTATTTAACCGGCATTAAAACCGGGCCAGGAGCCGCTCAGGTTAGGTTATTACACTTATCCGAATTTTCAACATGCGAAAAATCAAGATATGTCTGTACACGAAATGTGGACACAATCGTGCGTCAAACAAGTGCAAGTTCAGAATGTTTCCCAAGGATCCAGCTCCTGCCCGAAATTGGTTTATTTGATTGAGATTTTTAAAAAAAAGTTATGTCAACTTATCCCCTTTTTGACAAAAAAATAGCAAGCATATTTCTTTTTATTCTGTAGCGGCACTACAGAACTGAGTTCCAGATTAGAAGCTGACGCAAAGAGTTCTAATATTTCTTTATTTTCTGTGAAGCTCTCGGTGTATCCTTTGTATTTAATTTTGAGTATATACCTGGTTATTGTCTGTTGTATTGTATACCTTAGTTGAACCAGAAAATTATTTATGAGGATTCACTACTATTGCCTTCATATTTTTTCTTCGATTCACTTCATGATTCAAAAAGAATAAAAAAATGGCATATTAGCGTAGAACGACTTAGCTCCTTTTTTCAGAATGGCATAAGGAGGCAAGACGACTTGACTCTTTATGCATCCTCTCATCAACAAAGTTAAATAGACTGAACTCTTTTTGCCAAGTTTTCAATGACTTAACTCTAAAGTCTCAACAAGTAAAAAGAGTCAAGTTGACTTGCTTTGTTATGTCATTGATGGTAAAAGGAGTCAAGTCCTGTATCTCAGCATACAAGCATGACACAGAAAAAATCATAAAGGGAGTAATATCCTACATGAGATTGTATTTTAATATTAATATAACATTTATGGAAAGTTACGTGCAAATAGTTTTTTCAATTTCCTGAGAAGTATGGGTTTTGGACTTAACCCCTTGTTCCGCTTCACAGCAGAATTGGTTATGCCACTTAATGTCAACCAATTTTGGGCAAGAGCTGGATCCTTGGGAAACATTCTGAACTTGCACTTGTTTGACGCACGATTGTGTCCACATTTCGTGTACAGACATATCTTGATTTTTCGCATGTTGAAAATTCGGATAAGTGTAATAACCTAACCTGAGCGGCTCCTGGCCCGGTTTTAATGCCGGTTAAATAGATTTTGTAGTGATTGCACCGAAAAATTAAAGCTAAATGCACGCTGAGTGCGATAGGCGCCGCCAATAACCAAATGAAAGCCCCTACCAACACAGAATTGCTTCAAATGAAGCTAAATAGCGGTGAATACGCTTGATGCTGCGTCGGGCAGCCAAAACACGAGTTGTCTGCTTTGTTTAGGGACGGCACTACGCCACGCCACCTCCTACGCGCTACCTTCTTTTCTTCCTCCTCTCAAGCAACCTGTCCATTGTCAAAATCTGGTTAAAAGAGTTGGCAATTTTGTGAATTAATTTGCCTCATCTTTCGTCCGAAAATTATCCTCATCACCCATCATACGCATTAGCTTTTATTTGACGTGCGGATCTTCATTTCCCTTCGCGCGTTCATTTTAGAGTTATCTGCACAGGCAGTCCAGTCCCTCTTCCCCTATTTTCGGGTGGAACCCCATAGCAGTTTTCTTTCCACCACCAACCAGCACTGGCGCACAGCACGGCCCGGTCAGGCTGCCGGCCGGGCTGGGCCAGACCCGGCCGCGGGGCCTAAAGGGTTATTTGCAGATATGCAGAGTACAGTCCTAGTCGGCTGCTAGTGCCCGCCGGGCCCCGGGCCGGGCCGAGCCGGGAGGCTATAGAGAGGCCTGTTGCCACGCGCAGCGCTGCTGAGCACAGCATGCTCTGCAGCGCTCCGATCCGCTCTTTGCGCGCGCAGCTCGCGCAGCTCGCGCCATACCGCTGCTCCCTCCGGAATCTCTGTCTTTTTCCTTTGAAGGAGAGGACCTCTGCCAAAGTGTAATACGTTACTGTTTAAGTTGAAGAAAACAGGGAAAAAAAAAATCAAACAGGCTTGCTTTTAGAAGGTTAGCGTTTTGGCAGGGCATTTTCCGCATTGTACGCGTACACGCTTCGCTGGTAGCTTTTAATGCCCAATGTTTATATTTTTAGATTGAAACATTTTGGCATTTTTCCGAGAGGGCTGAAGTTTGCCCTCCCTGAATGCCAGGTTTTGGCCCACGTGGTATTCTATGTAGCATTGCCAATATTTATGCCGGTTTGCTTGCCACGGCTCGGTGCGGAGTGTTTTGATGGAAGCCTGATATCGAATAGCGGCGTTCAGCAGTCAAACTGAGAAGTAATCCATGTTGTCAAACAGTTTGGGATAGAAACAAAGACTTTGCAACTTATTTTCTTCATAAGAAAACCCTGTCTGCTGGACACTGTGGACAAAGTTTTCTCCGCACTGTTATTTAAGGAATTTGACGTCACATTTTTAATAAATCGTATCACATTCTGTTCGCTGATTTGCGTCATAATTCTGCACTCTCATTTCTTTGAAAAGGTTTCCTGAATTCGGCTACTGATTATAGTTCCAAAATTCCCGGGAATTTTCTGTCGGGGAATATTCCCGGGAATTTCCAGTGGAAGATTGGGAAAATATGGGAAAATAAGGGAAAATACGGGAAAATAAGAAAAAGCAGGGAAAATAAGCCTGAATAAACAAAAACTTATAAAATCCTACCTTCGCTCTCAGGTTGTACAGGAGATTCCCCTGCCGAAACCTACAGTTATTACGGTAACTACCAACAAGCATAGCTGCAGCCGCGCCACGTTCCCTGGGCCGCGGGCAGCTGCCGCGGGAAATCCATTCCCGGGTGTGGGGCCATCATTCTCGCGATCCCATCCGAGCGCATGCTGGGTTGCCTATGCAACAGGCGCTCTCCTTCTCTTCATCTACAACAATTCTACTGCACTCGATATGATTTTTTTCTCGATGTGGTAATCGTCTCGGACAGTAGTCAAGCCCTCCAACATGTACTTACGCATTCTTAGCACATTTATCAGTCCAAATTTTGTGGCTTTATCGTCGAGTCGAAAGTGGCCCCCAAACGGTTAAAGGGTGATTATCAAAAAAACCGTGCAGTTTCGTTCCAAAGCATCTCATGTCCGTCTCCACTGTGCTGGAGCCATCTATTAGGTGTTGTATGACGTCTTTTTTGGAGCTCTACTAGGCCCCACCAAGAATGTCGAACAATTTTATCAATGGTAGGAGCACGATCGATCCAAAGGGGTCGGCGTGAAACGCGATCAGCTGGTGGTGAGACGGGGAGAAACTTCTTTTTCTGGTGCGTATATTTTTGCGAATAAACTCCGTTACTGCTCTCGTTTCCATTCTGTAATGCAGAATCGAAAACCCTCAGA
The DNA here is from genome assembly GCA_029379305.1 of Frankliniella fusca. Lineage (NCBI taxonomy): Eukaryota > Metazoa > Arthropoda > Insecta > Thysanoptera > Thripidae > Frankliniella > Frankliniella fusca. The sequence continues at coordinate 423,176 of JAHWGI010000302.1, forward strand.
AAGATCTTTTGATAATAGTGTACTTCAAGTCCTATACAGTCCTATTAGGTTTGGGGTGACCTGTTCGGGCAGGAGGGTCGGTTTTGGCTTTCCTATCAGAACTAAACTCCGATGCCATTATCTCCAATAGCCTAATTCTGGGCGAGCCGATTTCGGCCTTTTCAGTGATCCGCAGCCACACACGCCACATGCGCACCTCGGCCGTGACTCGCTTCCGGCGTCTCGGAGTCGTGGTATTGCCAGAGGGGGCCAAACCAGCCAAACGCCCGAAACTTAGACAGCACGTCAAACACCCTCATGGGTTGCCTACCCGCGGCAACGGACCAGCTCCGCAAGATGCATTCCAGTATTGCTGGAAGAGGAATGTAACCTTTGGGTACAAAGAGACAACATCCAACCCGAAAAACCTAGAAAAAAAAAATAATTAAAAAAATATATTTTTGAAACGAAACTGCACGTTTTATTTATTTATAATAATCACCCGAAAATGCCATTTGAAATGCTTATTAAGGACCTTTCCTTAATAGGGGAATATTCCCCGGGGGTCATGGAATATTCCCTGGAATATTCTAAAATTCCGGGAATATTCCAGGGAATATTCCAGGCCTTCGGAACTATACTACTGATATACTTGAGAGGACAAGTGGGCAAATGAGAACTCTCACACCTGCAAAAGTGAAAGATTCACAGCACACACTTGGAATTCCAGTGTGACCAATAAGTCAACGCAAAGGGAGCAAGGAAGGGGAAACGGGAGGGGGGGGATACACCGCCGCGCCATCATGGCTTATTTTCGCGATCAGGACGGATCCGGGCGGAGCTGGGCGGAGCTGGGCGGAGAGCACGAGAGCGATTCCACAGGGTGCGCGAGGGGTTCCGTCCCTGGCTCGAGGCCTCTCTCTCTCTCTCTCTCTCTCTCTCTCTCTCTCTCTCTCTCTCTCTCTCTCTCTCTCTCTCGCTCGCTCGCTCTCTGTCCAAGAGCGTGACGGAGAGAGGAGAGAGGGGTTACCTCCAGTCGCACGAGGGACACAACCCCGCGCGTCGCGCGCGCTCAGCCTGCAGCAGCGAGTGTTTTCGAGTCCTGGCCGCCTGGCGCCGCCTGGCGCCGCCTGGCGCCGCCTGGCCTGCAGCGCCGCGGACCAGTGCATTTCCTCGCACTGGATTGATCTGCGGTCGTGACTAGACCGATGCAGCGAGATGTGGCGCAGCGCGGCGGAGGGAGTGGCGTGGGGCGTGGTGGTGGCGTGGGGCGTTGTGGCGTGGCGGTGGTGTGGCGTGGTGGTCGCCTGGACTGACATTCACCTTGGCGCCACGATACGCCACGCCTCGCCACGCCGCTCCTCGCTTGGATCGGGACTGGGCTGACTGACGAGCGCAGAGTAAGAGCACTGGACCGGACGCGCCCTATGCACTGGCATGAGAGAAGGGCGCCCTGGAGAAGAAGCTCTCCAGCAGCTGCCTGGACCCCGCGCTTTCGTACCTGCGAAACCAAAAGGCTCGTTTCCCTTTCCCTCATTTCTCTCCACAACCTATCGATTTGCACACTTGCAAGTGTTTAAATGACAATTGCTCTGCAAATATAAGTGTGATACTACATGTCAGTTTAAACTGCAAAACTTTAGTTTCGCAGTTACAACTGCAAAACTCATGAGTTCGTCAGTTTAAACTGCAGAACTCCCGAGTTCGTCAGTTTAAACTGCAAAACTCCCGAGTTCGTCAGTTTAAACCGAGGAACTGTTCTGCAGTTTAAACTGACGAACTCGGGAGTTTTGCAGTTTAAACTGACGAACTCGGGAGTTCTGCAGTTTAAACTGACGAACTCATGAGTTTTGCAGTTGTAACTGCGAAACTAAAGTTTCGCAGTTTAAACTGACATGTAGTATCACACTTAGATTTGCAGAGTGCACACTTTAAAGTGTGAAAGGATTAAACACTTAATTCAACAGTGAGCGCATCGAATCACAACCTGGAGGCCGAGGGCGAACTCAGACCTAGCCCGCATCAAAAAAATTTTCTCGGAATCAATCGAGGGGGCGCGACAAGTGCAATCGGTGCAATCTTTGCAACCAAGCTTAAAAAATAAGACCATTTGAGGAAAAGCGTCTGATGACGGTGCATATATTTGACGCCCTCTCAGCCTATAAAGCTCGAAAACGAATAATAGATTAACAATTCATGATATTAAGTTGTGCAATTCAACATAATCATGCAATCTGTGGACAGATTAGTTTCCTCCCTCCCCCCCTCCCGTGATGCATATTTATTTTTGTATTTGACCAAATACAATTTTTATTTGTATCGTGGATGCTGAAGAGAATGTATATTCAAATTACAGTTGTATGTATTTTTTTTTCTTAAAATCTGCCCGGCTGTACGCTTGAGTCCACTGGTCGCCTCTAGCCAGTATTATCTTGTCTGGTTAATTTCTAGTGGAGATAGCAGAAACGTAACGGGGTCAGACTTCGCCCCGTGTCTGTGTGTATATCTACGCGCGCGTGTGTGGGGTGGGGAGTGTCTGTGTGTGAGGGGAGAGAAAGAGAGAGAGAGAGAGCGCAGAGAGAGAGAGAGAGAGAGAGAGAGAGAGAGAGAGGGCGCAGAGAGAGAGAGAGACTATAAACGCTGTGGCCGTTTTGATTGTCAAAATTTTATCAACCTTATAGATTGCCGAAATTTGGCCATTGTAATGTGTCTTTGAATGTGTTCCATGTCTGTCCGTTGGTCACGCTCTGTCAGCTTCGAGATTGACGTCTTAGTGTGGTGCAGTCCTAAGTTTTCTTTAAAAGTTTAAAAGATATATTTTCGAAATTGGGACACGCACTCACAAAGCCCCATTTTTTTTAATTTTTTTTTTTAAAAAAGGGTCGTGCAGCAGCCCCTCATCAAACGATAAATGAGTTCAGTAAACTGTCTACGCTTGCCACTTATCAATATCTTATCCTCTCTCTCTCTCTGCTCGCCTTTGCCGTGGTCGCTCTCAGTCTTCGTGACGGCCACATGCTCGGGGCGCGGCGCAGAAGTCCTCTGGACTGGACCCCTCCCCCCTCACTCCCCGCTCCCCTTGCTAGCCGCTCTCTGGTTGGACCTAAAATTGGGTCACATTAATTGCAGCCAAATGGCTCTCGCTAGGGGCGCTGCCGGGCTCTGCGCCGCGGCGCGGTGCGGCGGGAGCAGAGCCCTGCACCTGCACCGTGCACCGTGCACCAGGCGGTCGTCGATAGTGCCTTCTTGGCGTCCGAAAGCAGGAAGTGGAAGTGAGACTCTCGTTTCGGGCCATAGCTCGCGCTCACTCCCAACCGCTGCTTATTTCGGACGAGTGTGGGCATCTGATGCCCGTAAACAATGCGGGGCCTTTTTTGAGAACCTCGTCCCTGTCTCCTTATCCCAGCAGTCTGCAGCATCTGCTAACTCGAGCAAGGGCGTGTGGGTTTTATGGGGTGGAGGTGGTGTGTTTGTATCTGAAGGTTCGTGACCTCACCCCAAGCTCGGCCAATCAACTTGTGTTGCTCCCTCGGAACGGCTTGTCACGCTGATGTCTAGCCGGCCTGAAGGGGTCAGGGTGACAGTGGCAGATTAGGCAGTAACGACACACCCCCCGGGCCCGGGCCACGGGCCAGGCCGAGTCCCGCGCGATACAGCCCTGCCCTGCCCTGCCCTGCCCTGCCCTGCCCTGCCCTGCCCTGCCCTGCCCTGCCCTGCCCTGCCCGGCTGGGGCCTAAAGAGCCGCATTCTGCATGCACCGCAGTGTTGCCAGAGAAGCAGGCAGTAATCAGCCCGGACGCAGTCGAGTGCCGCGGGTTTTTCTTCAAATGCGCGTCACTGTTAAAAATTTTGTTGTAAATTTACGAAAAAAAAATCTCAAATTTTTATAGCGACTTTACATTTTTTCACATTTTTACACGCTCAGATCTCTAACTGACTTTTTTCACTGTAATGTGTAGGGACAATGAAATTTGTCTACAGATGATAGATATTCGTTTTTAGACATTTTTAGCTAAAGACAAAAACGTCAAGATCTAGAAATTAAAATGACGTAATGTATGGACTAAAATTTTTATTCTAGGGTAGTACAGTTTTCTTGTTTAAAGAAAATTGTACTACCCTACAATAAACATTTTTGTCCATTTAGATGACATTTTTCTGTAAAGCTCCGACTTTTTTCTCACTAGAAAATGAGCTCTGTCAACAAAAAAGTTTCCTTGAAGACAAATTTCATCACAAACCTATGGATATTCCACTCTATAGTGTAAATAGTCCATTTCAAGTCTGAGAGTGTACATTAAAAAAAAAATGTTATTCTTAATCCCAGCGCAATGAACCAGCATGGAACATCCTAACCAAAAAGTTCGAACCTCTCTATATAACAGCCTTCTGTATGTGCCGCTGTCCACGGCGCGGCCTATAGTGCTGCCTGATAGTGGGGCAATGCAAAAAGGATAGAGGGGTGGGGCCCTGGGGCCCGTTGGGGCCTCCCTCCCCACCTTCGCGTTGGTGTAGGTCAACGAACCCGCGGTGGGCCTTCCTGCCCCGCCCCGCCCCGCCCCGCCCCGCCCAGGGGGCATTGCCTAACGCACAGCGCGGGACAGAGAGGAGTGGAGTGTCCTGTCCGAGGAAAAGCTTCCTCGTTGCATCATGTCATCCGGGCAGCAGCGCCATGGTGCCCCGCCCCGCCCCGCCCCGCCCCGCCCCGCCCCGCCGCATTTACCACCCTGCCCCGTTTCTCCGGGCGGGACTATGCGTTTCGTCCAGTGGGCATAGCCTCTCTCTCTCTCTCTCTCTCTCTCTCTCTCTCTCTCTCTCTCTCTCTCTCTCTCTCTCTCTCTCTCTCTCTCTCTCTCTCTCTCTGCACACCGGCGGAGAGCGCGGCGCGGCAAGACCTGTTGGTCGGGTGAATCACCATGATATCATGAGGAGAGGAGGCCGTGGCGCGTTTGCCCGGCGTGGCGTGGCCCGGCGTGGCGTGGCGGCGCAGAGCAGAGTGATGTCACGCGAGCAGTGCAAGCAGCCGCAGCAACAGCAGGTGCATGGCGAAACAAAAGAGAAAATTTCGCAACTTTGCGCGGGAAACTTTTGGAAAGGCAGAGCTGCACTGCACTCGAGCAGCGCGGTGTGGCTGCCCACTATCAGCTCGGCGTCAACTACCCGCGGAAACGGGGCTCAGGAACGACTGGAAAGCCTCTGCCCGACCGTTAAGCCCGAGCGACTATAACGACCGTGCACCATGCCGCACTTTGCGTCCTGGTTCTTCAGCAGTTTTGCAAAAACCAAGAGGCTCCAATGAATTTTCTCGAAAAGGAAACCGTGGCTGCTTGGAAACATGAGTGTTTGAAACGATGGGGGCCCGCAACTAAGGTAATCCGGTGTACACGGAGCTGGTAACCAATGGTAATCCCTGGTAATATTTGGTAATACCCGGTTAATCTCTTGGTAATCACACGTAATACTCAGTAATCTCTTGGTAATCCTTGGATATCTCTAGTAATTTTTGGTAATCAGTAGTAGGTAATCCCTGGTAAATTTTCAAATATCGGGGATCAAAATTTCTCGGTAGTTTCTTTTTTATCCTTGTTACTGACTAGTAATCGATGGTAATTTTCGGTAATCTTTGGCAATCTCCGGTAATCTTTGGTAATCAATGGTAATATTTGCAACCTTGGTAATAGTGGTAATCCTAGTAATCTGTGGTAATCCTTGGTAATCTTTGTTCTTTGGTAATCTGGTGTACACAATTTCATCGAGTTGGGCCCTTCTCGGTTTGAAAGTCAGCTCGCAATTTTATTACGTGTGCTAACTCAAGTGTGGTACAGGTACAGTGCTACTGTAAAAAGTCTGAGACCCATTGTGTCCTGAGGGGAAAAAAAGTGCGACCCACCGTGCCCTTCCTTCACTTGTATGTGTTTGTAGAACAACCTTCCTTTAGACGCTAGTACCCCAGACCTTTTACTGTAGGACTCGATGCGTCTCGCTTTATTTCAAATAGGACAGTCTTAATTTCAACTTTAAAAAAAGTTGGTCTCACACTTTTCACCGCCATGCCATATACTGTTTGAGTTTGCAGAACGTATGCAATTCTCAAGCACACTCAACAAACTTTCCTAACGAAGGAGAGACTCCCGGTAATGTTAACATCACCAAAAAAGAAATTATTGTTTATTGACTACAGACGTATTCATCCAAGTCAAGTGAATTACTGGGCAGACGATACGTTTGATAGAATTGTCTTTTTATTATCTGCGCTAAATTTGCCAAGACGTAAACACACAAATTTCCTGTCTTTGCATGCTACGCGCAGAAATCGTTTTATTCTTTGCAAAGCTTGCTATGCCGCTCGTTTAATATGTGCGCTCTCTCTCAGCCGACCGACGCACCGTCAGTAATGCACCCGCAATTATCCACGATGGCACCCGACGCTCTCGCTCCCCCCCCCCCCCGGCCTCGCCCCGCCCTGGCTCGAACCCAAACCCTCGAAACGCTTTTGTCTGGCGATAAGAAAAATCCCGGCCGTATGACTGCATTGCATCATAGTGGCACAGTACGGTCAAAGTCCTCTTTTTATTTCCTATGGTTTTCTGTTCCGCTAAGATGCGTTTAAATCTGTCAATGCGGTCAAATTTTTACAAGCCTATACATGCCTATATATGCCTATATATGTCTATAAGGGCAGCGGATGTGAGCACCGTGCGTACAGATATGTGCTTATGGGGGTAAGGGGCACTCTATAAACCTTAAGGTAAATTTCACCGTCAGTAAGGTGAAACCTGCGTCTCCGTAAGTTACAGTATTCACCGTGAACTACGGTGACTGCCATTGTACACTAGGCCTACGGTGAGTTTCACTGTACATTACGGTGAATAGTCACTGTTGTAAATTACGGTGATGCAGAAGGTGAAATTCACCTAGGTTTACAGAGTGGGGAGCACCACTTCAGGAATCATTTGTCCAATGCACCGGCCAGTGAGTCATCACGTTAAAAATGAATGAAAGTCAGTAGAAATTACCAAAGTCAGGCCAGAAATACCACTACGTTGCACACTCTTTCACTGAGCACAAGATGCACACTTTACAGACAGTGCAGAACTCTCAATCCTCGAGAGAAAGACCTCCCGATTCTGATTTTGATGGTTTTAGTGAACCTTAAGTAAACAACCTTTCTGCGCCAAACTGACTCGTTAAGTTCCATGTGTCATTTTTTTTTGACGAGAGTCTTCAACACCGGCGCAGTGGCGGTGCACGTGCTAGGCTAGAGATGTGCGCCTGGCCAGGCCCGGTCCGGCCCCGCCTCACTCCGCCCCACCCCGCCCTCTTTGTTTCCAGTAGTAAGTGCAGTGGAGCAGCGCGGACAAAGGAGCAGACTGCCCTAGCGATTCTCCAACTCGTCCGGTCGGGTCCACGGGTCCACGTCTGCTCTGTGGTCTGCTGTCGCCTTGCTCAGCACGCCGCCGCCGTGCTGCTGGGCGGAGGGGCAGGTGAAAGCGGCGCGGGGTCAGCACAACTCGCTGGCTGGATAGGCGCTTGTCGGTCACCTTATTATTGTCCAACTCTACGGTTGCTGCGTAGTTTTCGGGCGTAAGACGCGTCGCTACATTGCCATTGCGTCATATTGACGGTTCTTGGGACGGAGCTCTCTCTCTCTCTCTCTCACTCACTCTCTCATGCAAACACGTCCTCTCACGCTATGTTTGTTGTACTTCGAGTACCCGGTCCGGCCACTCGGTCACCGTCCCCTCGTGTGCGGTGCGTATCTTATTGACCTTCACCGATCACTACAGTACTTTGCCTATGACGAACCAGCCGCGCGCCGACTCAGCGGGGGCGGGGTGGGGAGAGGGAGAAGGGACTTTCAGGCATCAGCAGTGGCGCTCATCGTGTTTGAGCACGGCAGGGCAAAGGGTCTCAACCGCCCAACGCCACCGAGCCAACGGCGGTGAGACGTGTTTAACTTCTATTTCACCTGCCCTCAGCAGCGCGCAAAGGAAATATCAAGTGTGAAAAACACTTCCCCGAGTGGGAGTCGAACTTCCGACCAATCATTCGGGGTTGCGCGCACTACCAACTGAGCCACGACGACTCGTTGACTTAACGGTGCGGCGAGTCGAGTTGTATTTGCCCTAATTTAAAAACGATTATTTGGCAGAGTTTTCTAATGTCGATCACGTTTGATTGAATCGGAGCGCATCGCGATTATTTTTGTAATCGTTGATTACGATTAATTTTAATAATCGCACATTATCCCTAGCCAGGGAATTTTTACTCCCCCTCGCCGGTGGAGTATATTATCCCCAGTCTCAGATTTTTTACTCCCCCACGACGGGAAGTATTTGATTCCCAACCTCAGAGTTTTTACTCTCCCTGGCCGGGGGGAGTACATTGTCCCTAGCCAGGGAATTTTTACTCCCCCTCGCCGGGGGGAGTATATTATCCCCAGCCTCAGAGTTTTGTTTCACTTTCCCTGGCCGGGGGGAGTTCATTATATCCAGACAGGGAATTTTTACTCCCCCCCGCCGGGGAGTATTTTATCCTCAGCCTCAAGCTCTAAAAAGTGCCTGCTAGGTAGGCAACACCTAGCCTGCTGTGCGCGAGTGTAGTGCGGGCTGGCCTAACCCGAGTCTCACAGGCGCTAGCTCTTGTAATATACTGTATGGATCCGAGAAAAAATGGACGTACTTTGAGTTGATGATCTCAAAGCATAGACAAAACTGGAACCAGAATGTACATGCTTTTAAAATTTTGTCCAAAGCACGGTGTTACACATCAGAACACCTAAACGCCTGCTGAGAAACGGGGCACAGCAGCATTAGAACGGGACGGGTTGGCCCGCTCGGTTGGCCGTGGGACGAGATAGGGTTTGGGCCAATACGACTACACTGGAAAAACAAAAGGTGCTATCTAATGCCTTAGAGGCGTTAGTGAAACAGTGCCTTTACAAAGGCGCTACTGGCCTCTAAAGGTGCTATTTTCGGCTGTTTTAGTGCATTTCCAAAGGCGCTATTGCAGTAGTGCCTTTGAAAGGCATTATGTCGCACCTTTGTTTTTCCAGTGTAGTGACGTGTTGGTCAGGAGGAAATGTCCTGCTCCCCTGCCGGGAACATCCCTGCAAAAGGTCGTGCTCGTGTGTGGAGAGTGCCGATCATGCTCGTCCCCACCTCACCTCACTTCACCCATGTCACCGAAAATATACACTGACAACCTGCCATACTCACAGCATGCTTAAAGACACTCGAAGTAGAGCAGGTTGGCACATTTCTGCTGCAGGCCCGGACCTATAGCCATATAGCCATGCCATGGCCACACACTGGTAAGACTAAGGCGTATAGCCTTACGCTCGTTTTCAAGCTTACTGAGATTACGCTTGAAATCAAGCGTAGGTCTATCCGCTGCTATTCGTCCTGTCTAAATGTATACGGGAGAATTTCTATCCGACGCTTCATCTCAAGCGTAACGTCTTCAAGCGCAAACTGTTATTTGCTTCATTCAAGCGTACAGTGACGCCTTAGTTTTACCAGTGAAGCCCCTCCTGCCTGCAATGTCTTGCTCGGCCCGGCCCCGCCATGGGCGCGCCCACGCCGCCGCCGGGCGGAGAAATATACTATATAGAAACTTATCGCTATGCGGGTTGTTTGCGGGGAGATAAGCGCGGCTCGCAATGAAATACATAGTACGCGTCCCGCCACGCGACGCCACGACCCCGCCAAGCTCCGTCACGCCCCCGCCACGCCGAGGTGTGACCGCGCGGCGCGAGACGGGCGGGACGGAACGGGGCGACGTCACCGCGGCCCCCCCTGCTGCTCGGAGCAGCTGTGTCGCCGGCCGTGGCGGGGCGCGGCGGGGCGGGGGCCAGCACCTAGCACGGGGCCACCACGGACCCCGCGAGTGAACAGCGCCACGGGTACGGCAGGCTGGGCCCCGCCGCCCGGCCGCCAGGCTCCAACGTGCCCGCCCCGCCCCGCCCCACCCCGCCCCGCCCCACCCCGCCACAGCCCGCTCCACTCCGGGCGCGGGGGAGGAGGCACAGGGCGGGGCGGGGCGGGGCGCGGTCTGAAGGGAAGGGGGCCCTGGCCGGGTCAACGACTCCCGCCGCGCCTCAGCCGAACGCTGCCGGCACTTGTTTTTTGAGCAGATGATACGTTAGTATCAGCAGCCTGCTGTACTGTCGTAAAGTTAAAGGTTAACGCTGAAACGTCGTCATTTAAAGTTATTGTCCGAGTTAAACTTGCCCCACCGTCAAGCGTTGGAAATTTAAAGTTAAATAAGGTAGGCAACACGAGTTACAATCCGCCTGAATGTAGGCAAAAAGCACGGCTTTGCCCCACCCATAGTAGTCGGCTAGATCCGCCCAGATCCGCCCCTGGCCCTCGCTCGTGCGCCTCACCACGGCGCGCCACGCCAATAGCGAAACGTTGAAAGCTGAAAGTTAAGCTGCTCGCTTTGCCATTTGAAAAGATAAAAAGTAAACGCTTGAACAGTAAAATCTTAAAGCAGGAAATGCAACGTTTGTGGTAAAACGTATAAAGTTAAGGTCATCTGCGTCCACTTAAGCGATGCCTTTTTTCTTTTTCTTCCTTCATACGATCGCCACTTGCGATTGCGATTCTGCATGGAAGACGGGTCTTTTCTATCGCATTTTTGTGACAGTTCTAGTCCGTTTTGGGCGTTGTTGTGGTAGCTTTCTCCCTCCCCCCCCCCCCCTTGCCCTCCGCTCCCCAGAAAAAATGAAGGAAAGAGTCCAATGATAATGTGCTCAACATTGGTGCAAGTACCCTTCTTATTTATCTTTTATGCGTCTAAAGTGTGAGATCTCACACAGCTCGGTCGGCAATAACACTTGACGTTGCTCCGCAGACGCTAGGTATGGCGCGTGGATGTCTGTGTGCGTCGGTATCGCAAGGGACATTACACTTGTGATGAGTTGAGCCAAACAGACTGCCCTCCTGCCGTACCCCCTCCCTCCTCCTCCCCATCACGGGTCGGACCAGCTTTCAGCTTTGCTTAGCATGGCAACGTCGGGCAGGTGCGACCTGTGCACGTGCGGCACCCAGAGCAAACAGCAAGAATATTGATCAATAATTACTGGAAATGAGTTTCGTCATTTCATGTTGAAAATCACCTCGAATAGTGTTCGAAAAAGGTTTTCGGGGTTTTTCGCAAAGATAGAAAACGAATCATTCGCCTCAGTAAAGTCAACGTGCGGAAAAAATATGTCGGACGATAACGGGAGGCACCGAATCTTTTTACCAATCAAGATAATGTCTGACGGTGAATCGAAACTGATTTTATTCTTTTTAGTAATTTTGCGGATGAGCTTTCTTACTGCGTAAGACAAGTGATTTCAAGCCAGAAAGGCGATGCTCCCTCGTACGGTGATCCACAGCAGCAAGGGGTATGCATTTTTACTGAAAGCCCTCTTCCCCCAGTCCCCCGGCCGAAACGCGAGGATGCGGTCCGTCAGATACTTGATCCTTTCCGCGTCTAGGAGAGATAAGGGCTATGTGGCAACAGACTGAGTTTAGTGAGTCAAAGTCACAGCAATCTGAAGGGTCATGGATGTGTTTGTCGACCACTTCCTATCTTGTAAAGGACCAAGGTGGACAGGTATCGTGCATTGTTTTTGTCAAAGCTTACACTGTAATCTAAAGTCCTCAACTGACACACTGTTCTTATACTAGCGTCGAGTGTTGAACGTCCGATGCTTACGTCTAAAGTCAAGGGGTCGTCAACTCTGATCAGGGTTGTTACAGGTCATGGAAAACCTGGAAGTCATGGAAAAGTCATGGAAAAAAATTCGAGTCATGGAAGTCATGAAAAAGTCAGGGAAATCAAGCGCCGAGTCATGGAAGTTTGTTAATTTGCAGTATCTCCCGTGTTCTCTGCCTGCCGCGCCGTAACAAAGGTTTTGCTCGAGGGGGCGCTGTCTTCTAAAATCATTGAACAAGGCCAAAAAAAAAATCACGAAAAAAATAAAACAAAATCATAATCACAATCAAAAAAGATAAAAAATAAAAAAAAATCACAGGTTTTCTCATAAATCCTCCTGGCTGGAGGCTGGGGGATAGGGCAAATACGGCGCGAACCCGTCGCACTAGGCAGTCATCGAAACGTCGTGGCTCAGTTGGTAGAGCGCGCAACACTGAACCGAGAGGTCCCAAGTTCGACTCCCACTCGGGAAAGTGTTTTTCGCGCTTGGCATTTCATTTGGCAGCTGCTCCAGGGCAGGTCAAGTAGAAATTAAACACGTCTCACCTCCGTTGGCTCGGTGGCTCTGGGCGTTGGGTCGCTTCCTGTTCTGGCTACGTGTCGGCACTCGGGGTTGTGGGTTCGAATCCCGCGTACCCCTCTGAGGTAAGGCCTCTGAAACTGGGATCAGGAAGTCTAACGCCCTTGACACCGCTCGTACCTCTAGGGGTAGGCCAATGGTGGTACGGGGATCAAATCTGTCGAATTGCGCGATAGGATCGCAGTCAGCAAAGCGCCGGTTCCCATGGAACACCGAAGCAGTTGGCTGCCACAGGGGGTAAAAGCCCTGTGCCTGGCGGGAACCGCAACCTCCTTCGGGAGGTTTACTGCCGCAAAAATTTTCTATGTTTTCACGTCACCCTTTCAATTGCAGAGCAAAATTTGTTTCGGAAAAGTTTTAAAAATTATTTGAAATAATTGTGATTATTTTGCATTATTGCAAGCTTATTTCCAATAATTTGGAATAAATCGAAATAATTCACCGTAATTTACTAAAAATCCTATTTAATCATGTAATTGAGAGAATAATTTGGATCAGATGTGCGTGTATTTTCTGAGGTCATCCCGAACAATCAAGAAAAATATCGAAAGATCGAAAGATCAGAAAAAAGATCAAAAATCAACAGAAAAATTAAAAAGTCATTTTGAAATCAAAAAAATCGATCCAAAATAAAAAAAACCGTTTGATTTTTTTGTGATGTAAATCATTGAACAACTGCTACTTGAGACAGCACCCCTTCGGTTTTGCTCTTTTATTTTATGTCGAATGAGTGCCTCAGAGGGCTTTAAAATGGATAAATAAATTGTGCAAGTGCAAGTATTGCTTTACATCGTTTTCTTTTTAAAAACCTAGTCCTATATATGTCTTGGGGAAGGTCATGGAAAACCTCGAATTCAGTCATGGAAAAGTCAGGGAAAAGTCAGGGAAATAAAAATTCCCGACTCTGTAACAACCCTGCTGATATTCCTTCGGACACCGGGACTGATATAACACCAGTATTTCTTCCGAGGTAATACCTTCATAGGGTAGGTAGACTGAGTAAAGGAGACTCCAAAGATCGCGTATTCATGAGAATATCAGCGCTGCTGATCAAGTGGATTTGACTCTGTTATTACAGAATTACATCAATGTTACTCATTTTTTGCAATATTACATCAATATTACCCATATTACGAATAATATTGTCTCAACTACTCTGACATTACCAATAATACCGAATATCATGACCAATACTCCTCCGTACATGGCTGAAGGCAGTTGACAACCCCTTGTCAAAAGTTCATGTATTCAGTTGGGGAATTATTTGTTATATACGTCTGCCAGTAGAATGTGCGCAATACGAGTGTTTGACACTTTCGTCTCCTTTGAAACATACAGGGTGGCTCACTTACCCCGCTTTTTTGCGTTATTATGCAACCCATTCTACTTCAGCTGAGCGAGGCAAGAGGTGAGGAGGGGAGCGGTCCCTCACGCTGGAGCGGTTCCTCACGCTGGAGCGGTCCCTCACGCTTCCCCTCTCACCTCTTGCCTCGATCAGCTGAAGTAGAATGGGTTGCATACTTACGCACAGAGCGCGGTAAGTGAGCCACCCTGTATGGCTGATGTAGCCTAGCATCTACTGTAAAAGTGAGCCGTGAAGCCCCGTTTTGAACTATGAGACCTCTTTGACACTCCAGAAGTACCTAAAGTCACCTTGGATTGTGTTGTCTGGGTGAACTTGTTAACTTATCAAGGCGACTTCACGTGCTTCTGATCAAGCTTCTGTTGCGGCTCAAGTGTTCAACGCTGTGTTTAGCACTCGGGAGTGTGTGTTAGTTAAACTCTTTCGATAGTGTACACAAAGTCGCTTTGAGGAAGCCGCTATCTCTCATAATACAATCACAATACACGGAAATTTGTGGAAAGCGGATAGTAAATAATATCAAGAATATTGCTGTAATACTGTGAGTAATAATGAAAAGAGAGTAATAATTTCGTGCAGTTTCATTCTATTACGATAAGTATGTGGTGTTTAATTTCGGATACCTGTTGTGACGGGTCGCAACAAGTATTGTTTCTCCGACCCTTTTTTTTAAAAATGTCATTCTGCAAAACACCCATATCCACGCACACACTTGTTACACCCTTCCCACTATTCCCCAATGTTTTGCTGCCGAGACCAGAACGAACGGCGCAGTCTCCGCAGCGCTGGCCTTCTGTTTTCAGCACTTTTCTCGACCGCGTGCGTCGCACAGTGGCGCAAAACTCTGCGACAGCGCGACACGTTCGCACGCAGCCCGCCTGCGTCACTGCATTTCGTACGAGTGTAGAGTGCGGCCGGCGTGGGCTGCCTCCGAACCGCCCCCTGAGCGATACCCACCCAGCCGCCACTGGGCCGCGCGGCGCAAAACTAGCGAGAATAACAATAAATACCTTCCCTCCGCCACTCCCCCCTCCCCTCCCCGCCGGCAGAAGCATGGACGCGAGGCGCGGGTGACGTGGAGCGAAGAGCTTTGTCGCAGGTCCGGTGCGCTAGGAGGAGTGGGGGTGTGTGTTTACGCACGCGTCCCGTCAGCTGATCGGCCGCTGCGCACCGTCGCACGCGCGTGGAGTGGAAGCGTCTTGAAGAAATTCTACGACTGTTATTTGCCTATTGCCGACTAGGCAAACGCACTAATCAGTTGGGACTGTGCCAAAACATTTGCTGATAGGCAACCCAACGGACCTCAGTGTACGCTGTGATGCTGGGCAAGAAGACAAGAAAAAGAAGCCTAGGCACTACGCAAAGAGCGGGCACATGCTTATTATTATTATTATTATTATTATTATTATTATTATTATTATTATTATTATTATTATTATTATTATTATTATTGAGGTGGCAGGGACACAATTATTTATTTGCCCTTTCCCTTTAGTGAAGACCTGTGCAAAATGCAAAATGGGGTGATATTTTCTGCCTTTCAGAAGACAAAGAAGCAAAACTTTGGCCTCTCACTTTCAATTCGGGTCTAGACCTGCCCCATTGTAAACGAGCCGCATCTGCAACTGCTTACTGGACAACATGCTCACGCATGCGCTAAAATGTCGCCTAATAGGCGTAAATGCAGCTCAACTTAGCTCAAGCTGCCTCTCGCGCAATAGTATTGTGACTCATCCTCAGCTCGAACGTAATCCGACCTTTGAACCAATAAGAACGTTTCCCCCATGCTCATTCCTTTTTATTTTATCTCTTTTTTCTTTCTTCTTCTTTTGAGAAAAGGAAACGTCGCCCATCGCCGTATTGGTTTGCTCGCTCACCTTTGGCCGGCGGATGGCCCCGCCCGCCCTGCTGCTGCTGCTGATGCTGATGCGCTCTTGGGTGGCAATAAAAATGAATCGCTCGCTTCACTACTTGTATGGGCGACTGTCGGTGCTGGTGACGTAAAGTAAGTGCGATTTCTTTCAGTCCACTCCAACGTTCACTTGCTAAGTCTGCATTCGCTTTTGACACCGCGGGTGGTCGGACGCGCCCTCGGCGCCTCGGGGTGGAGCGGGAGCGGGCTCCTTTGCCCTGTACTCGGTTTCCTACTCGGATGGGGCTCGCGCGTATGGTCCTCCGTGTTCGCGGTTAGTTTGGTCACTGGCCGCCGCTGCCCGCTCGCCTCTCCTCCCGCTTTCTTTCTCTGTCACTCTTCTCCGCCGCGGGCCGCGGCGCTCACTCGTGGACGCCCCTCCCCCCCTCCCACGTCAAACCCTACCCACTCCCTATTTTCTTGTTTACCAACACGCGGGCACGCGGGGCCTTGCCTGCTGGGGGCGCCCGTACGCGGACGACACTATAGTAGATATGCGATGTGTTCATTCTCAAACACGAACATGTCATAGTTACACAATGTCCCTGTACACTGCAAACTGCAAACCTATCACTTTCCATGTCGGAAAATCCCACATTTGTGATTATTGTGATTGACATAAAGGTCAAGAGACATCTTCTACCTCACCCCTCAATGTTATCGCCGCCTTTTGTTTTTCGGTCCACTTTAGGGGTTGTGAGGAGGTATGGCTTACATATTTACGATCAAAGTTTGGGAAGCAGCCTGCACCTGCACCCATCACAACGCCTGATCCCTAGACGACGCTTCGAGTTCGAACGTGAAGGCCTCGCCTCCCCTGGACGCCTGCTTTCTGGTTATTCTGCCGACGGCCGTGTCGACTTGTGTTGACGGAAGCCGTTAACTGACTCTCTGTTCGCAAGGCCCGCCGCGCCGCCCCCTTAGCCGAAACTGCATAAGGCAAAGGCAAGGCACCCCGTTGGGACGCCTGGCCTGAGGGGGCGGGAGTAGTAAGGCCGGCCAGCCTTACTACTGGCGGGGCGTAGAGCAAGGGAAACGAGCGAGCGCAGAAGCTCGTATGCGTCCGAAAACGGTAGGTGAGAGTGAGACGTTCGAACTACAACTTTGCTTCCTCTGACTCTCGACTCTCGTTTTCGGACGCAAACGAGCCTCTGCGCTCGCTCGTTTCCCTGCTCTAGCGCGTTGCGCGGCAAGCAGTGCGCTCCGCAGGGCTGGTTTCGCGTTCTGCGCCAGAGAAAAAAGGTAATAGCCAGCCAGTTCGGCCCACATTTACATTGGTGACTGTGTAGCTGCTCACCAGATGAGAGTCCCTGTGCGAGCCGTACGAGGGGTAAACAACTCTGAATTTTGATGTACACCACTAATTCAAAATTCAACAAATTCAAACTAATTCACACTAATTTAAAGCAATTCACGCTAATTCAAACCAATTAACGCTAATTCAAACTAATGCTCACTAATAACTAATTCACAAAAATTTTCAAATATATTAAAGTAAGTTCAAACCAATTCATACTAATTCAGACCAATTAACGCTAATTCAAACTAATTCAAAACAAATTCAAGCAAATTCAAACAACCAAAGAAAAATTCAATACAAATTCAAGCTAATTCAAAACTAATTCAAACAAAAGTCAAAGCTAATTCACTCTATTTCAAACCAACTCAAAGCTAGTTCAGGTTAATTCAAATTCAATTCACGAGATCTGTACACCAAATTCAGAGTTGTTACGGTCGCTCTCACGGCGGTTGCAGGACCGCGTCGCGCAGGGTGCCAGGCCAGGGCCCGCCCTCCGAGCCCCTCCGAGTGCAGATATGCACATGGGAGGGGGTGGCAGGGGGGTTATTGCCTCCTCACCCCTCACCCTCAAGAGGGCCTCTCGGGGCGGGGGGCGGTGTCACCCTGCTGCTAATGAGTCCTGATTGCGGTCGTGATGGGTCGGAGGACTCACTCGCCCGCTCACAGACGCCACAACTAAAAGTCCTGGATCCACATCCAGGACTTAAACCACAGTCAGTAACCGGAGGAGCCAAAAGTGCGATCTCTGATTCAAAACTAGTCGTATGACGGTTGGGTTGCCTGTGGTCCCGACACTGTCCGCGAGCGCACCGTTCACATATTTACAGTTGGGAAGCCGCACTCCCCTAGAAGCGTGGGGAAATTATTCTTATTATTTAATGAACACTTTTTACAACTCTCTTCTCTGTCGTATCTTCTCTGGCATAATACGATCATGTAGTGTAATGGTAGCACGCAGGACTCTGTCTTGAAGTTCGGGTTCGAGTCCCGACGTGGTCAATGCCATCTCTTTTCTGCTTTCTCTCAATCTATGACAAATTTCCATGAACAGATAGTTTCAATGACGTATGAACTTTTATATTTCAATTTTTCCTTCTGTCATCGGTCAATTTCTTCTCTTGTCTTCGAACAGATATTTATGCTATGGCTACATAGCACCAAAATTTCAGCATTCTTATTGAATGCCACTTCATCTTTGCAGTCCAAATTTTGGCTCTCTCCCGGGCTCTTCCGGAAGAATGCCAAGTTTCGGGATACAAAGATGCCAAAAATTGGCATCGTCCCCAGAAAAAGGACGTATTTCAGCATTCTAGGAGAATACTAAGATTTTAGCGTACAGAAATACCAAAGCGTTAATAGGGCAGCGAGGCAGTTTGATCGAAGAAATGTAAATTACACGGTGATCTGTGACGTGGTATCAACGTATTTATGCCCGCATTATGTTATCAAAATTGCTGAATTTTTCTCCAGTTATGCATGGTTTTCACCTATTTTCTGCGATTTTATGCTAATAACACACAATATAAAACAATTACTTTAAGTTTATAATTCATTTTAAAATGTAGTCAAAGCATTACTGTCTACCCATTACTACCGGACGAACGTACGCCTGCTCTTCGCTTCCTCCTATCACTACCACAACAGCTGGGCGAAGCGTTTCCCGTCGCGTTTAGGACAGGGCGTTGAGCACCGACTGCCACAACATTCAAAATCTTGCTGTACTTTGTCAGTTTTAGGCCAGAAATATATCTATTCGGCGGAAAAAGAACAACGCGCTGTGACCAAATTAGAACTCAATGATGCTCCAAATATTCTATTAATCTTTATTCTGCTTTTTGGGAGGGTAGAACAAGAGTACTAATTATCTGGTCGCCATCATAATCGGGCAACTTTTCGGAAATTATTTCATCATGCTAAAAGCATAATCTTTCCTACCTCTAGCTCCACTTCGTGAAAAATTTTCCTGTAAACCTAAAAATACTTTTTACAGAGTCGCTCGTGCTTGCGTGCGTACAGTGCAGCGCTTTGCGCACTTCATAAGGCTTGAACAGCTCTCTGCCGACGGACGTGCATCGCCGAGACGGTAGGCAACCCATTCAGCCTCTGAGTTGTTTGGGATGCCCGCATTGCGCGCCAAGCCACACCTCAGCAGCACAATATGCGCAGACTGGAAAAGGAAAAGGACGGAGGATCGGACGGGCGGACGGGCGGCGATAACGAGGGGGTATTCTCCTCGTACCTTGCACAACGTTTTCATGTATTGCTAGGTAATTTCTGTAACGTAATATCAAAATGGAACGAAACCCTCTAAAGCGGACGAAATTTGTGTGAAATACCTTTTAATAATGTGTGATGTCGAGTATAGTATGTATACGATTTTTTGACGTGAATACCACCTCGGCGGTAACATTACACAACTGCTTGTGGACACATCCTTAGTAGGAAAGGACAATTTTGTCCCTAGAAATGTTGAGATTTTGTACACATCACCAGCCTCGGACAAATTTGTAGTACTTTTTGAAAAAACTTGCCCAGTTTAGATACGTATTGTACCCTCAAATGTTTACACCCTTTTCTAAGCAGGTGATGTGCACAAAATCTCAACATTTTTTGGGACACAATTGTCCTTTCCCATTTGCTGTGCAACGTCGTATTTATGGGACAACCTTACTTCTGCGCCCTACATGGAACCTAACTTACCCCAAACTCATTGTTTTGCTATGTACTATGCTAATCTTGGTGTGAAGTAGTTCGCCAGTTTATGGTGATAAACAAAACCTCGGCAATTCAAACTGCGAAAAATTTTAATTCTGCAGTTGAAATTGCAGAACCTCTTGGTTCTGCAGTTATAACCGTAAAAGTCTTCAGTTTCGCAGTTTGAACTTAACGTTTCGCAAAGTAGAACTGCAGAACTTTTGTTTCTCAGTCACTGTAAAAAATATGTTCGTAAATAACGATATATTTTGGCATAATTTTTTTACAAAATGTGTCGTACATGCACAACCTCCCTCTCTTGCTCGTCATTCGATTTTAAGTTGACGCGCAGTGCTTGTACGTTCACGATCTTGCATTGTAATTGTACGACTGCTTCCATGGAAAATTTTTCTGTACCCTGTACGACAATTTGTCACTGTGAAAAATATCTTCGTAGATTTATTTACAATATATTTTTTCAATGACCACCTACGAAAAATGTTGTAAATTTTCGACAACTTTTTCTTGCTTTTATTTGAATTAAGTTGATAGGTAGTGCTTTTTAATTTCACGATTTGTAATTGTGATTTTACAACTTCGCTTCGAGGAAAATTTTCCGGTAAACCTACGAAAATTCTTCACAGTGTGTCAGTCCCTACCCCTGGCCATAATGCATTCTGATGCAGACGTTGTGGTGAGGGGTCGCCAATTCACCTAAGTGGTGTACGCGTACGGAGTGTTCTGTTATTATGGCACGTAATAAGGCGAGGGGGAAATAACCGATGAATTTGGTGTACAAATCTCGTGAATTGGATGTGAATTGCCTTTGACTTGGCTGTGAATTGGCTTGAATTGCCTCTGACTTGGACTACATTAGTGTGTGAATTGGCTTGAATTGCGTTTGGATTGTCTTGAATTGGCTTGAATTCAATCGAATTGGAATTAGATTTGAATTAGGTTGAATTGGCTTGAATTTGTTTGAGTTGGACTAAATTTTTTGAATTCGTGGTGTACACCAAAGTCCGAGGTTATTTCCCCCTCGTAAAAAGGCATTTTATGATAAATCAATGAAAATTATGGGATAATGTGAAGCATTATCAGGAATGTTTCGGTGTATTTAGTCGAATATTTCGGGTTATTATTAAGTATCACGAAACCATGTTTCACGGGAACGCGACGCATCCGTGCAACAACGGCGGATCTGTGGAGAACACGTGAACAAAGGCGGATCTGTTTAGGACGCGTGAACAAGGGCGTATCTGCTTTTTGAGAATTTCTGCATGCCAATCTTTGGAGGCCTCTTACTCCTCGAGGTGACGTCGGATCGTTTCAAAAGCGTTATCGTTTTATTCCAGGCTCAATGCAGAGTGCAATGAGATATTGTCCGGAATGATCCGACTTTACCACGAGGAGTAAGAGGCCTCCAAAGATAGACATGCAGAAATTCTCAAAAAGCAGATACGCCTTTGTTCACGCGTCCTAAACAGATCCGCCTTTGTTCACGTGTTCTCCACAGATCCGCCGTTGTTGCACGGATGCGTCGACGGTGAGCGGAGTATTCCCCTCGAGTTGTGGTCACTCTCCGGAGCGCTCTGGGGCGTCTTCCTGTCCTCGCTCTACTCGGCACAGAAGTCGCGGCCGGGACGCGCGGCGGCGCGTTGACGGGTGTGATTCGGCGAACGTCGCACCGAGTCACTAATTACAGACCATGCCGGGCTGGGCCGGGCCCCGGGGTGGCGCGGGGCGGGGCGGGGCGGGGCGGGAAATTCCAGCCCATGAGCACTCGAGCGTTTCCCAGTGTTTTCCGTACTTTTCCACGCCCGCCTCGTCTAATCATACAACAACAACGCCGGGGAGGAACGCGGTGGTGCGGATGTGCGGTTTTGCAGGTAAAACATTCAGCAGGTGCTCCTGCAGGAGCCGAGCGTATAGGGAGCGGGGCGGGGCGGGGCGGGGCGGGCCGGCGGGCACCGTGGTGGGGCGCGATGCGGTGCTCGAGCGGGGGGACTCCCCCACAGCGAGAAGGGAGGGGAGGAGGGCGGAACTTGGTCCGGCGGGGGCCGGGGGGCCGGGGGGCGGCCAGTCTGGGCAGCAAGACGCCTGCTGGTCCGATCGAGACGACGGGGCTGTGGGCCGCCCCGCCCCGCACCTCGGTGCTGCAGAAGCCGGTGTACTAGAGGCCTATCTGTCCGAGGAGGAGGAGGAGAAGGAGGGGTTCGCTCGCGGAAAGTTTTCTTTGGGCGGCTGGGGCGTGGCGGGGCGGGCCCCCTTTGCCACCGCACCCCGCGCCCCGCCCGCCCCGCCCGCCCCGCCTCTGCCGGCCCGAGTCCTGCTGCTGCCGGCCGGCCGGCGCTGGAGTGCGCTCGGCTCCAGGCCCAGGCTCCAGTGCTACGCTACGCGCTGCCGGCTCCAGAGCGCGCCCCTCCCCGGCCCGGCCCCGCCCCGGAGTGCTATGCGCCCGCGCCCCCGCCGCGCGACCTGCAGGGGAGCCCCGCAGCACGCACAACGACCCCGAGCCTGAGGACGTTAGGCTGAGCGCCCCTAGCCTCCGCTCCGCGGCCCGGCCCGGCGGCCACGCGCTCACTGACTGCAGGTGAGTCGTCCCCGTCCGCCACCTTGTTGCGCCCTTATGGAGCACCCGCTGCACCACCTGCATTCGCGTGACAGGGGGCATGGCTGGTGCGAAGAAGGACATCCCAACGAGGGGTCCATCACTCGGTTCGGGAGCGGTACACAAAATTACCGATTACTAGTGATTACCAACAGTTTCCGCTGGAGCTTTTGAAGAAACGTTGAAATTTACGTATTTTTTCTTTTTTTTTTCACATTTTCATGAGTGCAAACCCAAAACAGCATGACAAACAACGAGAAGAGGAATTTTTGCGAAATGATTACCAGTAATTATCGGACAAAGTGCACATTAGATTACCAGATTGGTGAACCCCTTCGCATCCGAAAGCGCGCGTGCTTATGGGTCCCACGTCGGGCACCTTGCGCAGGGTGCATCGCATCGCAGGAGTGCCAGGCTCGGTGCCAGGGCTGCGCTGTACTTGGACTGGTCCTTCAGGGCATGTGTGATGACATGTGGCGTTGCTGCTCACGCGAGGTCTTTAAAGAGCTGCTGCTGACCCTAATCCCCGCGCCGGACAAAAGGGACCCCGCCGGCCCCGCCACCTGCCCGACGGGTGCGTGACCGGGGCGGGGCGGGGTGGGGTGGGGTGGGTCGGGTTGGGGTGGGGCGGGGCGCCCCGAAAGGTCCGCGACGTGCGATCGACGACAACGCGACGATGTGAAGTGGTGACATGTACGTTCTTGCGAAACTCCTCACTCAAATGCATTTCGCCTCGAGCCAGCTCTGAGCTTGAGCCTCTCCGCTGATTACGGTCAGCTGTGGCCAGTCCTGGTGGACTAGTATTATCGCTGCGGCAACTGGCTGGAGCGTCAGCTGTGCCAGAGTATCGACTTGTTCTAGGAAACACGCGTACTTGTTGCGTACTGTTCACTTTTGCGTCGCGAAACCGCTTGCTGCTGAGCCCCGTGGTCATCTGACGCGAAAAGAACACAAAACCTGACAGGTGCCAGGCGGCTTGCGCTCGTTAACGAGCCAGATTTATTGCCGATAAGGACGCCGAGGACCCTCACCGCCCGACACCGGTCCAGCCCCGAAACACCGGCTCCGGAGCGGAATGGACGCTCAGTTGCATTCAAGGACTCACATGGGTCCTCAGCGTCGCGCTGACTCGGGATAACAGGAATAAGACCTGCTCGAAGAGGGGAGAGGAGGGGGCGGTCCCTGGATACGCAGCAGGGCTAGCAGGACCAGCAGGGCCGGCAGCGGGCTTCGTCCTACAACATTACCTAACAGGAAGGGTCTACCACTTCCATAATCCTCGTACACCCATCTAGATGATTTTAGATAATCTCATAATCATGTAAAATTTTCTAATATTGACAAATTTGGACAAATATGGAGAAATATTTTCAAATTTGACCAAAAGTTGCGTGATTACTGGCCAATAATCAGTAAATATGTTACAGACAAAGTCAAATAATCATTCATAATCACCATAATCATGACCGATTATAATCCTCGTACGCGATTTTTCAAAGTGGTACACCCTTGCCTAACAATGAAAATTACGTACACTCAATGGCAAGCCTGCAGCTCCTGCAGAGGCCAATCCCCTTTGTTTGATAGGCGGACCCCTCTGAGACCGAAAGATGATGGCCCCGTGTCCGTGTACTGTGGTGCCACCTCGCGGAGATTGCGACACCACTCTCCATTTCTCAAGGAACGCGCCTTTGAAGTCGCATAGAATGTGAGGGGTGAATTACTCATGGCTGGAGTGTTCACATCATTGCGTGACTCCAGGAGTATATCTGAGGTTCCCAGGACAAAATTTTAATAGATTTTTCATCAGTAGTTGTAAGTTATTATGAATAAATGACATTCTTGAAGAAAACTTTTTACAAGCAAGTATGACTAAATTTTAATATTTTGTCTGAAAAAATGAGTACAATACAAGAGTGAGCAACCCCTCGATAGAACGGCATATTCGTCATGCAGCTGCACCAGTGTTATCAGATTGACTACTGCTAGGGGACTTGCCGTCCAGCATATTGTGTGAGCTAGTGTAGGCTACGGCGAGAGTACGGCAAAGGTGTTTATTCAGGAGGTGACTTAAGTCTTTTCTTTAGCATACGCCTTTTTCGTCTTAATATCCTGGTATACACCATTGAAACGACCGTGTTATTCCGCCAATTCACGCTGCATCTCGTTAAGCTGAACACGTCCATCACATTCATTGCCATCTTGATGCTTTTGCAAACTTCTCTGCGGTGCAAACTAGTGATGCTCTGTCCTGTCTTATCACTCTGTGGTTTATTACCTGGCCGGAGCACGTTACCGCCGGCGCGGCGCTCGGCGCACCGGCCAAGGCATTATAGCTGGGGCATATTACCCCCCCCCCTCTCTGTCTCTCTCTCACTCTCTCACTCACTCACTCACTGGAGCTCTGCGGTCCGCCCCGTCCCACCTGTACTGTAGCGAGAACCAGTCCCTTTGCAGTCTCGGCAGATCCGAGTCGGAACACTGCACTTCCTCTTGGAGAGTCTGCGGCGGGGCGGGACTGTGGCGCCGGCGGCGACCTTCACGCGCGCACCGCCCATCAGCGCCAAGGGTCTACCACTTTGAAAAATCGCGTACGAGGATCATAATCAGTCACGATTATGGTGATTACCAATGATTATTTGAGATTATCTATAACATATTTACGGATTATTGGCCGGTAATCACGCAAATTTTGGTCAAATTTGACCCTATTTCTCCATATTTGACAAAAATTTGTCAATATTTGGAAATTTTATATGAGTCTGTGATTATCAATAATCATCTAGAGGGGTGTACGAGGATTATGGGAGTGGTAGACCATGCAAACGTGGGACAGTTCCTTTGTGAACCCTGGAACCGCGAGGAATTCAGCCGCGAAATAAACCCTGCCTAGCCCAAGCCTAATGCCTGTCGCAGCAGCCGTGGCGGAGGCAGACCCGCCGCGCTCGTGTGTCGTCGGGTTGCCTACCCGGACCTCGTCAGGCGTTAGAACCGTGGTGGAAATCGGGCGCCGCCTGTCGTTAGTGACTGGACCGCGGCGGGGCGGCGCGGGCCGGCGACCTTTGTCCAAATGCTCACTCGCGCGCTCGCTAAGTATTCCTGTCATTACCAAGACTGCCTCCTCCCCGCTCGAGCTTCGCACCTGCACTGTTAACGCTGTAGACGCTTGCGAAGCAGAAATCTGGCATTTTTTATTGAATGACAAAGTTCAGCCCCTTGTTCACCCCCCTTCTGTAGAATGCCAATTTTAGGCCACTCTATCAATGCCAAGATTTGCCTTCCCCCAAAAAATACCAACTTTCAGCAAAAATTGATGCAAAAATTTTGCATTCCTGATTCCTATATGTGCCATTGCCGGGCCACTCACATCTACTGATGCCAGGAATTTGTACTCCTCGGAAAAACGCCAAAATTTGGCGTTCAAAAAAGAATATCGAAAATTTACTTTTAAAAGGAGCCACAGCGTTATAGCAAGCCCGGTCCGTGAAGTTTCGCTGCTCTTGCTTACTCCGCGTGGCCACTGGCCGGCCCCCGCCTCGTGTCGGCGCCCCGCCCACCAACAGCTGAATAAACACTGAGCAGCGATGGAGTTTGCCTCACGCCACCTCCAGTCCTGCACTATGGACCATGCTGTCTGAATCAACCCTATATATTGATTTAATATTTCCACTTTTCAAAACTCTCAATCCAGATTGAAATTGGAAGCAGATGACATTGCAATATGCTATTTTTTTTTGTTTTGTTTTTGTTTTCTGGATAACGTGTTGTTTGAATCGGGATAGGAGTGCGCAGGCGCGATGAGTGACAGGTGCCAATAGCTGCGGAAGTTTTTCCTCTCCGAGTGTGGTCACGGTGGTTACGCCAGCCCCGCGAGCCCTCGGCTCCCCGGGTATTTTGTTGTCCGGAACTGAGCTTAATGCTGTCCATTTTCAGCGCGACGAGAGCCGCGCGCAAGGGGGCCCTCGTTACAGAAACGGGTGTACCTACTCTGACTGGAAGTCAAATGACTGTAATATGAGTGGTTGTGACTGGATAGTGACTGGAAGTGACTGAAAAATGACTGATGAAAATGACAGGAAATATGACTGGATGGGAGGTGGAAGTTTTCCAAAGGCACAAAGCACGAACTAATCTGTTTCCGCGCTATTTCTAATTATTCAAGGAAGTGTGTGATTATTTTGACTTAATTTCTCTTGACTGGAAAATGACTGGATGTGACTGGAAGTTACTGGAAAAGTGACTGGTTGGAGACGCGTACGTACACCGACTAGCCCCGCTCACCAAAGCCCCCACTCACTCACTAAACGATGTGGGTAACCAGAACTACGGCCTAATTTGAAGGCGGTAAAACAAGAAGCCTTTTAACAATCCTGGCGTTTGGCGGCACGATAGCGGATGTTTCATGATAAATCTCCTGCCGAGTGGTGGACGCGTGACGTCAACTCGCCCTGCAAACCGCTACTCCATCCCTTCGGGAAGGCCCCTGACGGGGTATCGCGTACGCAGGTCGCTGGCGGCGCCTGGCCTGTCCCGGCCCGATCCGGTCCGACCACAAGAGCATGAGTCATTTTTAAGTACTTTTGTGCAAGCGGGACAACAGTTCAGTGACCGGCTCCCACGAGCCGGTGCCGCGGTGAAACAGGTGGCGATCTACCTCAGCCGACTAATAGACTGATTCAGAGAATCTCTCTCGAGCACCCGTCCGTGTTGCACCTATCGGGAGCTGCTATGAGTGCGAGAAAGACAGGGCGAGGAGAGCGCTCGTTTTAATGAAAGCCTGAGAGTAGGAAAGAGACACAAACTGGTGAAACGCGGCGCGATCTTTTTCATTTCCCACTCTAGGGCTGAACTCTGCATCAGTCTGCTGCTTTTGAGGATCGCTCTCGTGCACCCGTCCTTGTTGCACACCCGCATCGGGAGCCGCCAAGAGTGCGATAAAGGCGGTACGAGAGCGATCCTCGGAATTAGCCAGCGCGATGCTGCTATTCAGGGTTCTCAAACGGGTGGGTCGGGGGACCCAGGACGCGTCAGTCAGTGGGTGCGAGTGAAATGCTGTAACCGAGTAGCATCTCTCTCTCGCTCTCACCTGCGCCTTCGGACGCTTTCCGGGTCCTCGGGCCCACCCATTCGAGAAGTACTGTGCTGCTCTGCCCTGCCCTGCCTGCCTGCAAATGTGCAAAATCCGGTGGGAACCGAGCAGGCCCCTCCAAGGATCGCACGGCGCGCCGCGGCCACGGCGGCTGGCCACCGGGAGGGACGCTGGACGACGGCCAAAGGCAGCAGGTGGACCGACTCGACTGCGGCGCCCGGCTGATCGGCGGCGACAGTCTGCCCTACCGAGCGCTGGGGGGAGGTGAGGTTGTCCAGTCATATTTGCAAGAGAAAATGCACTGTTATTCAATTACTGTGACGTCACGTTCTTTCTCATGTGTAAAGTGTCACATTGTTTAAAATGTAATGTCACGTTCTTTTCAACGTGAATCGGCCAGAATATGCGGGCTAAATTTTATTGTCTCATTCAAAAGAATGTGACATTAATATTGAAAGGAATGTGACAGTTTTCATGTGAAAAAGAATGTGGCGTCACAGTAATTGAATAACAGTGTGGAAGGCGAAGGGAAGTCCTTTAGTAAGGACCAACGACAATTTGAAGCCAACGTCTCTAGGAATAAGAGCAACTCCTTTCAAAACTTACCCAAACGTAAAGCACAGAAATATGTGTGTACCATGACAAGTACGCGGCTAATAAGTGTGTACTATCGCAAGTACACGCCAACATGTGTGTACTTTACTGAATATAAACTTTGGTTCTGAGCTTTTGTTCTGAGCTGTGATTGGCCGAGAGCAGACGAACAGCTCAAAACAATAGTCGTTTTGTTGTGCTCCTGACCCTTCTTGCTCTTATTCTTCGTACACTCTAAACTTTTTACAAAGAATTTCTTTGTATAGACCCCTTGTAATACAAAGAATTTTGTGCTGTCGTAGGATACAGGAAATTTCCTTGTATTACAAAGAAAATTCTTCGTATTACAAAGGTCTGTCTT
Organism: Frankliniella fusca; assembly: GCA_029379305.1. Classification (NCBI taxonomy): domain Eukaryota; kingdom Metazoa; phylum Arthropoda; class Insecta; order Thysanoptera; family Thripidae; genus Frankliniella; species Frankliniella fusca. The sequence continues at coordinate 451,368 of JAHWGI010000302.1, forward strand.
TGTATTACAAAGATTTTTTCTTTGAAAAATACGACAGCACAAAATCCTTTGTAATGTAATGAGGTTTCTTAGTAAGAAGTTTAGAGTGTAACGCTTCAGCGCTTCAGTCCTCCATGAAATGATTGTTAAATGCGGCAGTCACCCCGCCTCGAGGGGTCCCCCACTTTCCAAAAGCGTGTACAAAAGAGTTTCGCGAGTACTCGCGAGTATTAACGAGTATTGGTGAGTATTCCCGAGTATTGGCGAATAACTCGCGAGTATTGGCGACTATTCTCGAGTAATTCGCGATTAATTTTTCTCGTGTACAATGAGTACATTAGTGCTTGGTGAGTCACCGCCTCGTCGAGGCCAGGGAGTCGCGATTCGCGCGGCGCTCGCTAAATCCAACATGAATTTGATGTCAACAAACATAATGACATGCAAGAGCCGACTTCTTCACAATGAACTGTCAACATGCTTAACCGGCAACACTTTCAGACGAAATATACCCCTACTGGGCTGCCGCCCTAGCCCCGCTACCTTCCCCTTCTCTCTCACTGCCCTATGCCCTCTGACCGTAGACTGATTCCGCACATAGCGCTCAAGGGGGATTGTCCCATGAGTGCGACAAAGACGGGGCTATACAGAAGGTATTTAGGAGAGGGATGTGCGGGATCGGTCGGCCGGCTGGTTGGGTTGGAGTGGACTGACCGGCGAGCTCTACGGCTGACGCCCGGCGGCCGGTTCAAGGTAGACGGCAGGCAGCGTGCGCGCTGCGCGCCCAGCCCGGCGAGCGCACGCCAGGCCAGCGCGCCAGCGGCAGACGGATTGAGCGATCTCTGCAGAGGTCCGGTGGGAACGTCTCACCTGCTTTTATCGCTTAGCAGAGTGTTTGTTTGTCTGCGAGTGTATAAGTATGTGAGAAAGAGGCGGGGGAGAGAGAGAGAGAGAGAGAGAGAGAGAGAGAGAGAGAGAGAGAGAGAGAGAGAGAGAGAGAGAGAGAGAGAGAGAGAGAGAGAGAGAGAGAGCGCAGAAGCTTGATGGATTGCACGAGGGTTCCGGCTGGGCTTGGACCCCAAGTTGACTACTGTGCGAAAGAGGAGGATCCGGATAGAAGCTGTGGCGGAGTCTGTTATATATTCAGCGAGTTGGGCCGCGAAAATTTCCGTCTCGACTCGTTTTTTCTTCAGAAAACTTAATTAGACAAGATATTTAGGAGATGCTGCTGTAGACAACGACTTGACATGAACCAACCTAAATAAGAGCGTTAAACTACACACTTAATGTTTATATAGATTTTTTGTGCACATTTATGCACTGAACTACACATGCACAATTATGTACAAATTTGTGCACAATTATGCATAAATAGTACATAATTAAGCACAACGATTTCTGCAAATCGTTTTTGGTACAAATTTGTGCAGAATTACGAGTAAATTCATGCAAAACTATGTACGAATTTGTGCAGAATTTGGTATGTGTAGTTCTGTGCATTTGAATGCACAAAAAAGTACATTTACCTTTAGTGTGTACAAAGAAGATGTAATTTAAGTTAAGTTAACATACTGAGTCGAGAAAACTAGCAAACTAGTTCAGTGGAAGCACACCCAAAAAAGAAAGAAAATTTTCAAAATCCAGAACTGATACTGAAAGCAGATGATACGACGCACTATCTTAAATTCCTTCTATATTAAGAATATTTTAGTACCTAACTCTTGCTTTGTTAAGTTTTCAGTATTTGGTTTTGGTGATTTCTGAAGTTATGAATTTTAGTTTTCATTGTGGACCCTCTTTGGAGTCCATACGGTTCACCGTCCGTTAACCTGCCTCTCCGGACCCCGAGCCCCGCGCGGGGAGGACAATCAGATGACAATAAATTACGGACTTCCTCATCTACGTGACCTTCTTGGCCACAGTCCGGACGCGGCCACGCGGCCACCGGACCCGCGACCGGTATGGGCGGGGCGGTAGGAGCCCCGGCCGCGGCTCGCCCCGCCCCGTCGCTCTGCAATCACTCCCACGCACTCGCCGAGGTGTGTTTCGAAACTGGATGGGAGCCCCGCCCCGCCCTGCCCCGCCCTGCCCCACCTCGCCCCGCCCCGCCCCGCCCCGCCCCGCCCCGCCCCGCCCCGCACCGCCCCGCTTCACAACGCCACCGACTCCACGCAGCAATGAAATCTGGTGCAATGCGCGTGTGCTGCCTCGGCCGGAGCAGATGACCTCTCGTTGCCACCAGCGTGTGTGTGAGGAACTGACAACAAATCTCTCCCCCCCCCCCACACACACACACACAGACACACACACACACATGAAAACACATACCTCGCGTCTTCGCCTTTAAGCAGGAAGTATGGCAGAGGCTGACGAGGTGCCCACTCAGTTCACGTGGATTCTGTGTTTTTTTTTCCTTTTTAATACTTTTATTTATATTTCTCTCAAACAACCTTTCGGAGTCCGCCGCATAGAATCAGACTCTCATCATCATCTCATCATCTCCGTAATCGAGATGAAACTTGGTGATTATAGAATACTTGCAAGTCCCTTAAGGGTAGTCTGCGGGTTCGCGTGAGCCGATAAAACTGGCGACAGATCGTTTCGTATGCCAGTTATTTTATATAAACGGAACGCACGGAACGCACAGGACGCTTTAGGAGCCCACGGGCACTCCACTTAGGAAAAAAATATACTACTTTCACGTCGAGTTTCACGTGATAAACATGGAGTTGCACACTTATACAAGTGTTCAACAGTTGCACACTTGATTAAACAATTGTAAATAGTGAGTACATTCCCGTGTGCGCACGTTTTGCTGAATACTTCGAAGTGTGCAGTAAATAATAATTCCTTGTTCACACTTGGATTTCCCGAGTGCTGAACGGCACGGGTGGTGGCGTGAGGGGCTGGCCGGTCTGTGTGTGAGTCGAGTGGATGTGGCTGAGAGCAGGGGTTTATCTGCCCGCGCCGCCCCGCGCCGCCCCGCGCCGTCCGAACTGGAGCACGGAACTGGTCTGCTCCGGGCGCGTGGTCCAGGTCCAGCACGCGGCCCGCGGCTCGGCCGGTACTCAGCGGTTCAGGCCCCGGCCCGGCGCGGCGCGGGGGGGCGGCGGCAGAGCCCGAGCTGTGCAACTGGACCGAAACCAAAGCGAGCGATCGCGGGAGGTGGCTGCGGCGGGTGGCGCGGTCCTTCCCTTCCTACTTCTACACCTCTCCACTCTCCACCCCTGCCGCCCCCGCCCCCGCCCCCGCCCCGCGCGTTGCAGCTGTATCCTTGCCAGGGGCAGGACGTGGGCGGCGGCGGCCTAACCGAGTGACTGCGGCTTGTCCACAATATGGTGCAAGCTGTGCTCCGTCGGGCCGATTGACCGTCCTCGTAAGACTGCCTCCCCCCCTCCCCCACCTCTCAGACTCGCAGGATGCTGTGTTCACAGAGCTGTCGAGGCAGGGCAGAATGTGAGGAGGTAGGGAAATACAGTAGCCGGTTCTCCAACTCCAGCACCTCCCCCCCTCCCCCCCCCTTTCTCTCTCTCCTTCCCAATCCAGACCGCCCAGAGCGCATCAGGCCATTTGGCGTAACACAGCGCCCCCCCCCCCCTCCTCTGCTCCAAGTGGGGGACAGTGCGACCGACAGTATGCACGTACGGCTCGACACAGGGAATTAGGGCGGCGACTCGCCACGCCCCGCGGGCCAGACCCACCAGGGCACAGGCTGATCTCATGACAAGGTGTGGACGACTGGACGGCTCCTGTGTACAGGCCGGAATAACGTACTCCGGGTGTACACACTGCATTTTGTGCATTTTGCACACTAAACCCATATGAATTTTGGTGTGCATAAACATGCAGGATTTTAATCAACCATAAGTATGCACAATTTTTATGCAATATTATGTACAAATTGTGCATAACTACACTCTCAGACCTCAACTGATTTTATTCTTAGTAAATACCTACGTTTTTACGCAGCAGGATTACTGATAAATTCTTCAGTTATTCTGTATAGTTTTGTCAGTAATCTACTAATTAAAGATGAAATTGTCAGTAACGTAAAAAGGAATTCTTTTGTACTACTGACAAAAAAGTTGTCAGTAGCTTATAAAGGTTTTTAAGCAGCAGGAATACTGACAAAGGGGTCTGAAAAGTCAGTAACGGGCTGAGAGTGTACGCATGCGACATTTGCAGTCCATGCGTCTGCCGGCTTGACGCGCCGAGCACTGGAGACGCTCCTACGCTGCACCAAATGGCCACCAACTTCCATTAACATTATGCCAAATGCTCAATTAAATTCGTTTAAAAAAAAAAAATTGAAGAAAGAACTTAAAACGCGAGGAGAAAAAAAACAAAAGAACATTTTACGATAATTTTTTGTAATTGTTTCGTCTTTCGCAAGTCAAATCCGATTTGAATGATGAAAGAGCATAAAATTTCCGAGGGGACCACCGCAAATCTCCATTAATCTCTGTATAAAATAGCGTCATATCCTCCTCTTTTGTTCTTTTTCCGCCCATTACGCGTTTAATGCGATGAAAAATTCTCAAGCGTTTACTTTTAGAGGTAGCCACTAAATTTTTTAAAAAAAATTGTAATTTGATAGGTAAAGTACCTAGAACTTCCGATCGTCTGTCTCGGGCTCTAGCCCCAATTTACGCGCTGTCAGCCGGGACGCGGCAGGGGCAGATGCGGTCCCCGATAGATAGAGTTGTGCGGGCGGGTTTCAATAAACACTTAGTTTGGGCGTGTCACTTATAGGCCAGCAAATCTCAAGAAAATGTTGAACGACGTAAATGTTATTGCTGAGAAATTTGCTTCTCATTCGTATAACGCGGGAGAGATGTATACCTCCGGGAGCTATTTCGCGTGTAACTAAGTGACATATATACTCAACACCTTGCCTGCAATTTTGTTTCAGATAGAGCGCCGCCGAGACGACAGGATGCCGATGTCCGACGTGGAACTGGACGCCGTGGACCCCTGGAGTCCAGGCTATGTCACCCCGGCGTCGACGCCCTCGCCGCGCAGCGCGCGCCCCTGCACCCCCGGCCGCGCCCCCGGCGCCCTCAAGGCCCCCGCCCCCGGGCCGAGCAGGGTCGTGGCCGTGAGCGTGAGGGACGCGCACCACCAGTACAGCCAGTACAACTTGAACAGCCTGCTGACGGGCAAGCCCGCCGTCACCGAGGTGCTCAAGGACTTCAACATGACAGTTCAGCACGGCAACATGTGAGTGTACTCAGGGGTGCATCACAAGAGCACCGCGCTCGGGCTCGCCCCGGCACTCTGCGCCGAGGAGGACTCCGCCCGAGCGTCGATTGTAGCCGCGAGCGGGGGCGGCTGCGGGTCGCGGGATATCCCAAGTTACGCGACATATCTTTCTAACCACATGCATTTGCAGTTTATACTCAAGGCCGCAGAATTTCACACTTTATAGAGAACATCACCACGAGTTGTTTGGGAGTGCACTCTACAAACTGAAATGCGTGACATTGCCACACAAAAATATGCGAGATACTTTGCCATTCACAGAACTGGGCGTGACATGTTTGTCACACATGCTTTTGTAAATGTTGCTTGTACCATCTATAATAGAAAAATTGACAAATTCGCCAAGCATAGTTTTGTAAATGGTAGATTTGTCACACATTCTTTTATGAAATTTCCATCAAGTCACGCATGCTGCCGTCTGTTTAATTTTGTGCATATTTTCTACGTGTAATAATTCGAGGGGGTATTCACTCACAAAGTCTGTGACCCGACTATTACGCTTAGGCCTATAACGCTCTGAAATTGTACAGATTGAGCCAAAAACAGGCAAAACAGCCCAAAACGACACAAAAATAAGGGAAATAAGGAGAATTTAGGCTATTACGCACCTATTACGCTGCTATTACGCGTACTATTACGCCTTTATTTCGAATACAGTGATCCGACTATTACGCGAGTGCATACCCCCTCGTAATAATTTATGCACATTTATGCACAGTGTTCGACGTAATTCGGCACGACTTTGTTCATAAATATGCACGTTTATACAGTTACATTCGGTTACATTTCACATGTACGAGAAAGTACATCGCCAGTTAGAGTGTGGACACGTGGAGCAGAGCAGTCGACTGCATGACTGGAGCAGACCGCTCTTTATTTGTGCCACTTTGGTGAAAGAACAGGGGGAGCTGCTTGCAAAAACCAGCGCGGTATAGAGAGTTGAAACGTGTTTGACCACCTTTGACGAATAGGCATGGGCCGCGTAGGGATTCCCCGGGCTGGAGCCCGCTATGCGAAAAGTACCGCTATGAGTGCCAGGCATCTGAGACCTCTATAGATATGCGATGCTCATGGCAGCTCCTCGGAGACGGCATATTTGTTTTTACAGTAAAGTGGGGAATTGCGGTCACATCGGAGCCTAAAGCACCAGAGAGTCGCGCGCGCGAGCTTGATTGCAAATATTACACCGATTGTGTACACCTGACTAAACAAGTCGCAGCACTGGAGACCGTGGCACGTGCGAGAGGAGGTGGACGCACCTTCTTTGACGCCCACAGCCGGTCACTGATCGCGGCGGTGGTGGTGGCGGGGCGCGTTGCGGACCGCTCAGTTGACCTTGACCTTGACCTGACCTTGACCTGCGCTCTTCATGCAGATACGCCCTGCTGGGCTCCAGCGGCTGCGGCAAGACGACGGTGCTGCGCGCGCTGGTGGGCCAGCACAAGCTCACTGCCGGCAGGGTGCGCGTGTTCGGCATGGAGCCCCGCTCCCGGGACGTCGGCATACCCGGTCCGTCGCTCGGCTACATGCCACAGGTGAGTTCCGACCACCGACGTTCCGACCTGGTCCGGCCCAGCCGCAGGCTCGGTTTATTCGTCTGGAAAGTAGGCAAATTGCGAGACAAACCCGTGTATATTGGCAACATAGCGCCGTTTCCATTATCAGTCGGACCTTGAACCGCGCCTGAGCCAGGGGCGTATTAAGGTCCGACCGAGAGAGGGGCGGTGCCCTTCAGGTTGCCCACATATCGGGGTTTTGTAACACAATTCGCCTACCTTTCAGGCGGCTGTCTAGAGACCACAGGGGGGGGGGGGGAGAATCGCCCCCCCCCCTAATACGCGCATGGCCTGGGCCCGGCGGCCCTCTGCCCAGCCCACCTGGGTCATCATCACTGTTGGAAGAAAGTAGAAAGAAAAATGGGAAAACGTAGCCTATACACAGGGCGGCTTCATTTGCGCGTATTTTGTTGTGCAGGAAACTCGTAGATTTTCAGTCGGTCCTTTCAATAAATTTTGAACTGTACTGGATGTGTTTGTGATGTGCACAGAATCCTCCAGAATCCTGTAAATATATATTTTTAAAAAATATTTAAAAAGAAAGAAAGGAGTCTACATCGGTTGTCCGACCTTTTTTTGTCCGACCTCGGGATTTTTGCGGCCGCCACGTCACACGTTTCTTTTTGTCCGACCTCATTTTGTCCGACATAGCAGTCGGGGTGTCATAGTTATTTTTTTGTCCGACCTCGTTTTCTCCGTCCCCAACGAACCGTAAGAGTCGTCTGCTATCCTCTACGATGCAGCTCGATTGTCCGACCTGATACTTTCCCCCAAATCTGAAAAAGTGCCTGGATTGTTTCCGACCTTGTTTACACGGGTAAACTGGAGAAGGAATATGTATCATGGTCGGAGCATTCACCGAAAAAATGGTACAACACCTCCAATAAATTTATTTTAAATATAATTTTTTAAAAAAATGAAAAATTGGTAGGCCCCTACCTAACTCGCAACCTGCGAGCCCCGCCTGCTTAACTTCGGAGTTCGGATGGGATCCGGTGTGTTCCAGGCGACCGCCACCCCGCGGGCACGAGAAGTCCTCTCCGCTTCGGGGAGAGTCCCCGCTTAAGGCTGGCGGCCTGTCAGGCCCGCCGTACTACCCTATTTAAACAGCGCCTTGAAGCCGTAGGTAGCATTTCAGACCAACGACTGGGCACCACCGGACCGCATGACCGGTCAGTGGGAGGTAGAGGCAAGGCAGGACGATAGAGGGGGAGAAAAGCAGAAAGAGAAGTTTTTGCGGAAGAGTAAGCGTACGGTTGGTTAGACCTGTACTGACCCGCTCCCGCACAGGTCATGGAAAAGCTGTTTACTAAGGAGCCAGATTCATAGGCCTTACTTCCCCACGAGGGACCACCCCCCGTGGCATGGGACGGAACTTCCTGACAACTCGCTTTCGCTGCCAGTGAAGAACCTACCTGGGAATTGAACCCAGGCCCCAAGTGCCGAGTCTCATGACACCCCGCGGCTTTCGTGGTACTAAGACCACTAGACCGTCGGCGATTCCACGAGGGAGCTCCGTTGAAATGGGGGGTTTGAATTCCACGCCAAGCTGCTGTCCTCGGAAAAATTTATATTTTATTGCAAGATTTGAACCCGGGTTCTTCGGCCCCCGGCACATCACTATGCCGGCACGGCTACGACGCCATGGTACAAGTCGGCTTTCCACTAGGGGTGACGCTGCGAAGAGTCCTAGTCGCCGACGAACCTGAACCGGTGGCGTCATCAGGAAACCTGCTCTCCATGCAGCAACAGTCCGCCCGCGTGGCGACATTGGTATGCACATCGGCACTGTTAACAGCACTGGGTAGGCAGAGGTTCGAATACCGATCACAATTTCTTTCTTTTTTTTTCTCTTTTTCTTTAAGAAGCTTTGTCTCTTTGCAGTTGCCCGAAGGGGCGCGAGTACAGTGGATAAAAAGAAAAAGTAGGTTTTCTAAATTAAGTAAAAAAAAAAAAAAAAAAAAAAAAAAAGAAACCCACAGTCCCTATTGTAAGAATGGTTCGAATACCGGTCACAATTTCTTTCAATATGGAGTGCGGATATTTTTTACTTAATTTATAAAACCTACTTTTTCTTTTTATCCACTGTACTCGCGTCCCTTCGGGCAACTGCAAAGAGACAAAGCTTCTTAAAGAAAAAGAGAGAAAAAAAAAGAAAGAAATTGTGATCGATATTCGAACCTCTGCCTACCCAGTGCTGTTAACAGTGCCGATGTGCATACCAATGCTCTGCAAACTCAAGTGTGAGACAGTATCACACTTTTTACTGCAGTACCACTGTGTCTCACACTTTCAAAAACTATTTTCTGTCGTTGAATAGCAATCACGTTTTAGAGAACAGCATCAGCTTTGGTTCCAAATCCCGGTTTAAACGAGCTACCATGTGATAGGGTTCTGATCGCAAACAACAACGATCCTATAAATTTTTGAAATCATTAATTTACGATTATTTAATGTACTGTTGTTCCAAACCCCATCACATGGTAGCTCGTTTTAACCGGGGTTTTGAACCAAAGCTGATGCTGTTCTCCAAAACGTGATTGCTATTCAACGACAGAAAATAGTTCTTGAAAGTGTGAGACACAGTGGTTCTGCAGTAAAAAGTGTGATACTGTCTCACACTTGAGTTTGCAGAGTGTCGTCACGCGGGCGGACTGTTGCTGCATGGAGAGCAGGTTTCCTGATGACGCCACCGGTTCAGGTTCGTCGGCGACTAGGACTCTTCGCAGCGTCACCCCTAGTGGAAAGCCGACTTGTACCATGGCGTCGTAGCCGTGCCGGCATAGTGATGTGCCGGGGGCCGAAGAACCCGGGTTCAAATCTTGCAATAAAATATAAATTTTTCCGAGGACAGCAGCTTGGCGTGGAATTCAAACCCCCCATTTCAACGGAGCTCCCTCGTGGAATCGCCGACGGTCTAGTGGTCTTAGTACCACGAAAGCCGCGGGGTGTCATGAGACTCGGCACTTGGGGCCTGGGTTCAATTCCCAGGTAGGTTCTTCACTGGCAGCGAAAGCGAGTTGTCAGGAAGTTCCGTCCCATGCCACGGGGGGTGGTCCCTCGTGGGGAAGTAAGGCCTATGAATCTGGCTCCTTAGTAAACAGCTTTTCCATGACCTGTGCGGGAGCGGGTCAGTACAGGTCTAACCAACCGTACGCTTACTCTTCCGCAAAAACTTCTCTTTCTGCTTTTCTCCCCCTCTATCGTCCTGCCTTGCCTCTACCTCCCACTGACCGGTCATGCGGTCCGGTGGTGCCCAGTCGTTGGTCTGAAATGCTACCTACGGCTTCAAGGCGCTGTTTAAATAGGGTAGTACGGCGGGCCTGACAGGCCGCCAGCCTTAAGCGGGGACTCTCCCCGAAGCGGAGAGGACTTCTCGTGCCCGCGGGGTGGCGGTCGCCTGGAACACACCGGATCCCATCATAACTCCGAAGTTAAGCAGGCGGGGCTCGCAGGTTGCGAGTTAGGTAGGGGCCTACCAATTTTTCAATTTTTTAAAAAATTATATTTAAAATAAATTTATTGGAGGTGTTGTACCATTTTTTCGGTGAATGCTCCGACCATGATACATATTCCTTCTCCAGTTTACCCGTGTAAACAAGGTCGGAAACAATCCAGGCACTTTTTCAGATTTGGGGGAAAGTATCAGGTCGGACAATCGAGCTGCATCGTAGAGGATAGCAGACGACTCTTACGGTTCGTTGGGGACGGAGGAAACGAGGTCGGACAAAAAAATAACTATGACACCCCGACTGCCAGGTCGGACAATATGAGGTCGGACAAAAAGAAACGTGTGGCGGTGGCGGCCGCAAAAATCCCGAGGTCGGACAAAAAAAGGTCGGACAACCTGTGTGCTTCGGAAAGGAAGGCCACTTTAATACATTGTTTGGATGGTTCAGAGTACTTTTTGCCTAGTTTGCTGGCAAAACTGCCATGCATAAAAAAAGTTGTCGGCTGATTGTTCCCTTGGCAGGAACTGGCGGTCCCCGACGGCTTCACCATCCGGGAGACGCTCAACTACTTCGGCTGGCTGGCCGGCATGACGGAGGCCAGCATCGAGGAGCACGCGGCCGCGCTGCTGCGGCTGCTGGACCTGCCGCCCGGGGACCGGCTGGTGAGCAACCTGAGCGGCGGCCAGCAGCGCCGGGTGTCGCTGGCCGTCGCGCTCCTGCACAGCCCGCCGCTCCTCATCCTGGACGAGCCCACCGTGGGCGTGGACCCCATCGTCAGGCAGAGGTGAGCCCCGCTCCGCGCCGCCCCGCGCCGGGAGGTCACGTGAGAAATGTGTGTCACAAGGGTCTGACGGAGAGCGACTCATTGCAGCATATGGGAGCACCTACTGAGTCTGACGTCGAGCGGTCGCACCACAGTCATCATCACCACGCACTACATCGAGGAGGCTAGGCAGGCGCACGTGGTGAGTCTTCAACAGGACAATACAGTAGAGACGCTCTTCGTGACGATGCTGCCGTCTGATTCAGAAGATTATCGCTCTTGTACCTCCTTCCGAGTCGCACTCATGGGGCCGTCCTTGTCGCAACCCTTTGCGGTGCTCTATGTTGGGGATGGTAGGGCCCCATGAGTGCGACAAAGATGGAGGCGCGAGAGCGATATTCGGAATGAAATGGCTGGGATGACGGTGGCAGTGACGGGGGACGGGTGCTCTTCCAGGCTGGCCTCATGCGCAGAGGGGCGCTTCTCGCCGAGGACAGCCCCGACGCGCTGGTGTCGGCGCTCTCCTGCACTACGCTGGAGGAGGTCCTGCTCAGGCTGTGCCTCAGGCAGGACATCGACGAGGTCGAGGTGCAGAAGGTAAGCTTGGCACGGAGTGTCTTCCAGTTGCTCCAGCCCGCCTCTGACGGCCAGCCCATACCTCTTGCTACAGATGCTCCACGCAGACGGAATGAACATGGCCCACGAGTTGGAGGCCATCAAAGACAAGTCCCTGAAGATGTTCTCGAAATACGAAGAGGAGGGAGGTGAGGTCGACGACCTCGGCAGCGACGACGTCAAGGAGAAGCTGCACCTCCGGACGTCCCGGACGAGCAGCAAGGTGAAGGCGTTGCTCTGGAAGAACTTCATGTGGATCTGGAGACACCGCATGTGAGTGTGGGGCCGTGCCCTGCCCTGCCCTGCCCTGATCCGCCCTGCCCTGGCCCTGCCCGCCCTGCCCTGCACCGCTGTAGGTGCAACAAGGAGGGAGGGATGAGAGCGATCTTCTGAATCAGTCGTCTGCTTCCAGGATCTCCGCCGCCTTCCTCTTCCTGCCGGCCGTCATCGCACTGGCCTACAACGGCGGTGTTGGCCGCAACCCCCGCGATCTGATGGTCGCCGTCGTGGACCGCGAGACGGACTGCGCCGGCTGGGCCGGGGTGGGCCTCGTGGACTGCGCGGCGCCCCGCCACCTCAGCTGCATCTTCCTCGACGAGATGCGGGCGCACTCCCTGCGGCCGGTGAGTCGAGTCGACGCGAAGCACGCGAAGCTCCGAGTACCTGGTAGTCGTGGCGGCGCAGCGCAACGCAGGCTCGGCAGGTTCTGGTTCAAGTTCTCACGCTCGGCGAGCCTTGAACTTGATCTCCACGCTTCCCCCCGCAGGTCCTGTACGCCGACGAGGCCGCCGCGGAGCAGGCCGTGTTCGGAGGCCATGCCTGGGGTATGATAAGCTTCGGGCGCAATTTTTCCGACGCCCTCGTGGAGCGCGCCGGGGTCACGGTCAGCGTGCGTGACCCCTTCCAGGGTGACGACGTGGTCGAAAACTCCGCCATCAACGTCAGGCTCGACATGTCACGTATGTATTATCCGATTCTAGGTGCCCCCACCCCACAATCAACTCATCGGGAGGTGACGGAATCAAATTTTGGGTACCAGGAATTTAATTTCTTCTTCCCCCTGCGCTTGTACTCCCCGGATAGGCCGCCACCTTCACACGAGTGCTTGGCGGGTTGGCCTATCCAGTTTGACGCAGGCGTTCCGCCTCGGTAACGGCCATTGTGGGGGCGCCATCTGTGGTACTCTCCCGTACCCTCCGGGAGTAAGCCGCAGGGGCGTAGGGACGAATTTCAGTCAGGGGAGGGGGGGGGAGGCACTGCATAGAAGCCTTTTCACGTCTCCCCTCCTATTTCTAAACCATTTATTCAGCAAAAAAGTGTACTGATGGTAATAGTATATGAGTACTGGGTATGAAGTGCAAAAAAATCGCCTCATGCGAGTTTCGCATCGGTGCGAGCGAAGCGAGCAAACAAAAGCTTGGGGTCATTAGGACGCAAAATTACTTGTTAGGGCACCAAAATGTTCCTCTATTAACGTCAAAATGCGGCCAGGGCGCACTTCAGCGTCTGACTTGGTCAGGTTTCGGCGCCCTTGCGAGGCAAATACCAGGTGGCTGATGGACCCCGGGCCCTTTTTGTACTAATGCAACCCGGCCGCGCCGCTCCATCCGGGACTGCATTCCCATCAGGCGCCGGGGACCGGCTGCAAGCGCGGACGCTCCGCTCCGCCACTGTCGTTGCAGCCAACACCCCGAATGGACCCTCCCTCTACGGTGAGGCGTTACCGCGGGGAGGTTCGCGGTTTCGCGGTTTCGCGGTTTCGCGGTTTCGCGGGAGTAACCCGCGAGTCCGCGGGGAAAGCTCGCGGTTCATGGGTCCTGCTGCGGGTGAAGGTTGCGGTCCGCGGATCCTTCTCGCGGGTAGCTCGCAGTCCGCGAAGGACCAGCGGAGGATCCGTGATACGCGAGATTCCCGCGCTGCAGGACGCGCGGACCGCGAGCTTTCCCCGCGGACTCGCGGGTTACTCCCGCGAAACCGCGAAACCGCGAACCTCCCCGCGGTAACGCGCCGCCGTAGACCGCACGAACCGAGAGAGGGTCATTTCGGGGAGTTGGCTGCAACAACAGTGGCGGAGCGGAGCGTCCGCTCTTGGAGCCGGTCCCCGGCGCCTGATGGGTATGCAGTCCCGGATGGAGCGGTGCGGGCGGGTTGCATAGTACAAGTAGTCCCCGGGGTCCGTCAGCCACCTGGTATGTGCCCCCTCCCCCCTTTTCCACTTGTGTCCTGTGGATTGTCAGCTCATAGGCGAATCTTGGTTTGATCCAGTCCAGACTATCGGTCAGCTGCTGCAGATGACGCTATCAAACGTCGCCTCAAAAGCCCTCGAGGCTCTCAACGGCCAGTGCCAGGCCAACGCGCATATGATTCGACCGCCAATCCAGGTTGGTAAAGCCCTCCGCGTCCAAACGTCTGCGTCCGTATGCAACCAGTGATCCGGCTCCGGCTTTAACAGAATCTACCCGTTTCAGTTCAACACGGATCTGCGTCCGACGGACACCGACCCGTCGTATCTGGACACTTCCTTGCCCGGTTTTATATTGAGGTAACCCCTTTAGAGAGCACCTTGACCCGGAAGAAGAGAAAGGGAGGATGAAGACGTAGCGGAGCGGAGGGCCTGCGCACGCCTTCCTCTCTTCTTGTTACGGGTTGAGGTTCTCATTTCAAGAAAATTGTCGCCCGAATGTGGATAGCTGCGACAAGTTCCATCGCAGTTCTACTGAGATTATTATTTTTTAATCTTTTGTCTTTATGTTGTAGTGTCGTGTTCATGTTTGCGTTCACAACAACAATGTCAGCGCTCCTGCCGGAGAAAACGGACAAGATCCTTGAGCGGTCTCTAGTATACGGTGAGAAATCACGACAATCGAAAGCTATCCCGTAGAACGGGTGGAAGTGAAGAAGAATGACAGCACGAGTAAGAAAAGGGCCTGTGGATGGTCGATCGGTTTCCCCCTCTATACCTGTGCAGAGTAGTGGAGAAGGCCGCTTGGCAAATCACAGGTACTTTTCCTATTGGTGCCCTCCTCTTCACCCGTCCTCCGGAAGGGCTTATTTTACTGACATCTAGTCACTCTTTGCCCCTCCGCAAGGCGGCCCAACGGCCTCTGACCGGCCTGGCCCTAGGTCTGCTGTCCGCTTCCCGCACCAACTGTCTGTAGCTGTTGCTGTGCTGGGTGTTTCTTTGAATGCGTAAGTGTTGCGGGTTTGTCTACCACATTCGCACGTAAGGCGCCATGGCCCCTGTAGCGCTGGCGAGTATGCAATCCCGCAACACTACTGTTACGCATTCAAAGAAACACCCGGTACATGCATCCATAACGACTCTGGGGGTGCATGGGTTGCCTGCGGTCCGGGCGCTATTATTGCTTCCAGTGCTGATTCCGGGAGAGGCATTCCGAGTCTGTAGCAGTTTCCAGCTACTCAGCTGACAGCTGACCTCAATTTCGGGCCAGTACGGAGGCCATTGCAATTTCGAGGCATCTTCTCCAGTCGGGGCTTGGCGAATCAAGGGAGCGGCTGTCTCGAGTCTGGATATCCAGTAGATTGATACCGCAATTGCCGCAATGCATCCCCCGCTCAAACTCTGGCCTTTATTGGCTTTTGCTGTGATTACGATCAATCGATATCCCTGTCTCATTTCACTCGGGGGAAAGGGGTAGGGCGGCAACCCGAAGTACCTTGCCGAAGTTCCTACCCCGACTCCCTTGCTGCAGCTGCAGATAATGAAGGTTTGGCCTATGTTCTGCGGCCACATCAGGAACGGATTCGCAAAGCCCGCAAAGTCTCGGAAAAACTGTTCATATTCGCGCGATATTTTTTGTCGAACCCCTTCGAAGGCATTGAGGTTGCCCGTTTCCCGCCCCGCAGACTCGTCCGTGGCACCCGAAATTTTTACCTGTCGAGGCGGGAGTTCTGGGTGACAATTCGACCGAGTAATCTTGAAGTGAATCGCGAAGGCGGGCGGCTGAGAGTGAGCCTGGAGTCCGGATCCCATTCATGATTCATCACAAGTTTGAGTCCAGTTAAATATTTTTTTTTTTCTCACGCCTGTCCATGTCCATATGGACATTTTGAATCTTGATTCTAGGCGTACGCATGGCCGAGGTGCTGATGGCCCAGTTCACTGCCCAGTTGCCGTTCATCATGGGGCAGATCACCCTCGTGTTACTGGTCGCCTTCTGCCTCTTTGGCAACCTCCTCGCGGGACCTGTCCTACCCTACGTACTGCTGGTTTTAGCGCAGGGCGTATGCGGCATGTGGTATGGTGAGTCAGGGACAGGAGTTTTGGACTTTCAAATGATTAATACCAAGAGGTATGATAAGTGTGCGACTCATTTGGTTTGCTTTATTCACAGGTCTTTTAACGGCGGTTATTTTTGACTCGACCACTGCGGCCTCGCTGATTGGAACAGGGTCGTACTTTACACTCATGTTTATGAGCAGTAAGTTTCATCAGAATTAATTCGATTGTAGCACATAAAAGTTAGTACTTCAAGTAAATTACAAAAAAAAAAAAAAATGTTAATTTTCTCTTATAGGTATGCTCTGGCCCTTAGAAGGGATGCACATGGTCATGCGACCCATTGCCACCATTATGCCAATGACATCTGCTACAATTTCATTACGAAATATTGCCCTACGAGCCTGGAACCTGTGTCACCCTGGTGTTTATGTGGGATTTCTGGCAACTTTTGCATGGACAACAGCATTTATACTTCTTACATTCTTTACAATAAAGATAAGGTTTTGACCAGTGCAAAGTACATGTAATAAAAATCCTTGGGTCACATGCAAAGATGAGGAGAATAACAAGAAGTACAGTATTCCAGTTTTAAAGCAACAATAAAAGAAAAGTGGGAGGACAAAATTATGTGCCAGGTAATTCAAAAAACCAAAAGAGAGGAAACTTGAAAAAGAAGTCATGTGAAGGTACAGCATTTTACGAAGGAAAAATACTATTGATAGGAATACATACAATTATTTAACAGAGTGTAATTTTAGTTTGAAAATTTGGAACAACCAAACAGTTCAACTATAACCATCTGCTTCTCATTAATCAATAAATAAATATTTTATGAAGAAAACAATAATATAAAAGAAAACAAAACTCTGTTTTGTTTGAAAAGTTTTATGTGAAACAACATTAAGCGGAAGAGTAACATAACAGCAAGCAAAACAAAGTCATAAGATAAAGATAATAATAATAATAAAAAATAATGAAAAAAATGGCTTACACACACTAGAAAATATTCATAGTAAAACTTTTCAATCAAAACAAAATGATGTCCAACAGATCAACTAGGCTACAATATTATTTTTCAAAATTTTCAAGTTCACATAAAGTAAGTGAAGATAAAAGGAAATAGAGGCTTTACAAAGAAGAAAAATGTTTTACTTGAAATATACTTATTAACACTCAGGGAACAAAAGATCTAAGATTTTCTTGCACTTGCTTATTTGAGGGATGAACTTATAACTAAAGAACAACTCAGTTTTTTTTTACAATATCATTAGTTGAAGGGCTATCTGTTCGTCTTGGAGCTTTAAATGCCTTCTTTAAAGACCTCCGTGGCTGGGATATTAGTATGGGAGAAATCGGTGGGGGCTCTCCATATTTTTCAAGTTTTGCTATCCTCTTTTCAACAGCAGGCGAAGGGAGCGCATTTGAGGGACTTACTACATGTGACTTAGGTGATAATCTTTGTTGTGCCTTTACCACTGCTTCCAAAGAAACATCAGGAGGGACATGAGGATGGAGTGCAGGACTTGAAGCTGGTTTGTCTTGGTTGGTTAAGTTGGAAGAAGGCTGTATGGCATTTGGCATTTTGGAACAACCAGCTGATGATAGTACAGAGTCTAGCTTGTCTTCACAAGCTTTGCAAAATGTTTTTAAGTCCTGTAAAAAATAAAAAGTTGCATTCATCCTAGTTAATCATGACGCAAGAAAGGTATTAGTGGGAATACTAACATTAGGTACAGAGCGTCGGAGGCTTTGCAAAGCACTTTGCAAATAAGTAGGTTTGGGGTTGGCGCTAAAACATGAAAGTTCACTGACATAAACACTTGGAATAGCTCTATTGCCAGATCCCACTCTCCATTGCAAGTTGGAGGCAGCAATAAAAACACAGGGTTTGATTAAGTCTTCAACAGCAAAGGCCTGAAAGAAAAGTAATGCAAAGGGATTTTCAATCAATCTTCATAAAATATTATCTTCAAAAAATTTCAATATTGATCAAAAGAAGGAAAAATAATTTTACCTTGATTCCTTCCCAAAATGTAATGCCTATAATATTTTGCCGAGAGTCACTGACATAAGCAGTTTGAAAGTGGGTAGCATTTCCTGGTGTTTGTGGTGCAAGAGTTATTCTGATCACAATACCAACAATATCCAGCTCTCCGAAAGAAGGCGAAATAGTTTTCTTAATCAATGAATCAAATGGAAACACAGTTCTTAGAAGATCAGATCTTGTCTCTGATAGATTCCCCACAACATAACGAGTTGATCGTGATGCAGACAGCTGCAAATCTCCACATCTGTAAGAAAGTCTCAAAAATAAGCCAAGGCTGCCCTAGGAGCAAAATAGGGTTGGGAAAATACTCTCAGTGTACCTTGTCCCATTCGCAACAGCACCAAAGATAGTAATTTTTTGCCCTTCTTGAAAAACTGCTGATACATCCTCTGAAGGACGCCAAACAGACAATAATGCAGAGCAACTTTTATCTCTGTTGCAATCAAGTAATCGTATCTGCAATGATTTAACAACATATTTATGTGCTTTTAATACATGTACTTCTTGAATCAGTAAGCTCACTTGGAAATTATCTACCTTTAGGATCGCAGTAACCTGACGTTCCTGATCCGATTTTCCCGTAAGTCTAAGGCGCACCCTTTCTTCCATTTCACTTCGTAATTCTTCATGCCTCTGCCGCTGGAAGTCCGCTACAATACCCTTTTGTTCTTCAGTTAACATACACTTCAGTGAAAATAAAAAAGTAATTGAAGTCTTCAGACCATACTTAAAATACTTAAAAATAATATACAATTCCCCATCTGATACCTTAAAAGTAATATATTTACTTACTTGGACACTCGTGGGATCAGCACTATTTTCAAGAATGTCACACAATTCTTCACCAGAGGTAATTAATGGTAAATTTTTGAAAGAAAATTTCAATGCTTTGAGCTTCTTTTTGGACTGTTCCACTTGCAATTCACTTTGAACTTGGCTATAGACTGCTTCGGCTAATTGTTGTCTCTTTCTCTCAGATTTAGTCACCTCTTTAGATTCAGCTCTCTGGGATCTCACAACTAGAACCAAAATAGTCAGAAGACTTTAACTTTCTGAGCTGGATTGAAATAAAAAGGCAGCAAGCAAATCCTGAAACACTTTGTATACTACTGATTGTGTTACCTGTCCTTTCCTGTGTTTTCTCCATATACACAATGGGGTATACTCGTGCAACGTAGGCTGAGAAACAGCTTATAGGACCACCAGAGCTAAGAATGGAGGCCAATGAAATTTTCATAGGGCCAGGATTGTCCTGGAAACCTAGTTTCGTATACCAACGAGCTCGGCGAGTTGAATTGCTAGACAATCTCAGACGGATGTCAGGATGAGCCTAGTAGAAATGTAAAATAAGGGTAAAATTGAAAACCCCAAATTGCATTGATGTTTCAAATTTTCCAATACCTGAAGAGGAGAACACCCCTCTGTGCAATTAAGAAGCTCTGAACCATGGGTAATCAGCTTTGTGCCAACTTTGATAATTCCTTTTCTTACTCTATGTTGCATTTCAGTATCTATTGTAGCTATTACACTATACCAGCCATCAGTCAGTTCAAGTTCCACTTGGGATCCATGGGAATCCTTTACCTACATTAAAAGAGCAGCCATGGTGAGTTCCACTTTATTTCTTGGTGGTGATAAAAATAGTAAGTTAAAAAACAATCGATTCATACTCCAACAATACCAGCAACGCACAAAACGATTCGCTTTGCCGCAGAGTCATCTTGTTCTAAAATACGCCGGAGAGCTGGCCTTTCACAGCGGTCAACCTCTCTGTCATAACGATATTTCAATTGTAACATGACCATGTGTGGTGTAAAACACCTGAAATAGGATGATTTGAAATATAATTTAAAATAGATAAGTCATAGTATAACACAAAGACAAGAGCTTCCTCTCACAGACCTCTTTGCAAAATGATACGGAAACATCCTTTCTAATGATGCCAATTTCCAAACAATCCAGCGGTAATGGTTACTGACCCAACCGCAAGGCACTAAGGCTGGATCAACACCTGGACTTGCAAGGAAAGCCCTTTCAAATTCCTCAACACCGGCAGTTCCATGGATATCGAGAACAAGAAGAGCTCCATCTCCAACCGGTAGACCAGCAACATTTTCCTTGCAGACATCTCCACTGAGAAATGTTTCAAAAGATTTATTTGAAGAAAGGGCAGATTTTCAAAAAAATAGCTAATAAAACAAAAGTTAGGAACTACATTAAACTTACCTGTAGTAGTCCCACGCCGAAAAACGGAATTTTGCTGAGCTATCAGCATTGATTGAAACTGCTGCTGTTGTCAATCCAATTTCAATGAGCTAAGATAAAAAAATTATTTTAAATGGAATCTTGTAGTAATGCAGAAGTTAAGTGTAATTAACGTTAATAGTAAAGATTTTTGAGCTTACCTCACGAGGAAAAAAGTTTGTTGGCTGTCCAATATCACGCAGTTTGATTGACTTCAGGGAAAAATTCTCATTGGATCTGCTTGAAAACCAAGTTCCAACACAAGGTTTCAGCAGTTCACATTTGAGTTCAGCAAAATTTTCTACCAGGTGTTTCTGTTCCTCTGAGGCTCTTCTTCGCATTTCTGCAACTTCAGGACGTAAATCTCTTCCTCCAGAGATTTTTTTGTCATTTGAAGGGAGATAAATGTGAGAAACATACAGATTTGTACATGGTTTCCTCTTCTTGACCTCAGGTTGATTTTCCGCAGGGCTAGATGAAGATCGCTTTAATTCATTGTTTTTTTTAGTTTTGTATGGAGTTTTGAAACCTGACGATGGACAACTTTGAATTTTTGATAAAGCTCTTTTCACCAATGATGGCTGATGCGAGGACTTGGTACTTTGAGGAATCTTGTCATTGTTGCAACGACTGCTGGGTGTTCCTTCACTTTCACTCAGTGGAGTAATACCAATACTTTTAGCATTCGGAGTATCAAGTTCAGCTGAAGTCATGCCTCCATGGTCAAAAAGCTTGCGAGATGGAGGGAGTTTAGGATATTCTTTAATGTTATCTTCATTTTTTACAGTCTGTGTAAGGTCTTGATCACATTTTTTGTTCAAAATATTTATCACAGATGACTGTTTATTTGAAGCAGAGTCTGTAAGAGGAGAGGTCATTTTGGGTGGAAGTGAGCTGCAAGACGTAACACGATTCTCAGATTTTCCCCTATGAGAAGGAGAAATTGATTTCAACGAAGGGTTGGAAGAAAGACTTAGTCTCCCCTTTCGAGTTCTCCTCCTTGTACCCATACTGTCACTTCTGACTAATATAGGACTTGTTGGCTGAATAAGCTCACTTTTTTTATTATCTAATGCTGATGAAAGAATTGGTTTTAAACTGTTAGAGCGATCACACACCATTGATGGGCTGGTTTTAATAGCTCTTACTGCACTAGCTGTGACATCCAAAGACTCTGATTCATGAAAAAACTCCCCATCAGCTAAAAATGCAGCAGTGCTTGCTGTAATTTCTTGAGTCAAACTTGATTTAGGAAAATCAGTTAAGCTCTGAACTCGATGGGTACTGACAGTTTGATTTTCTTTATTGCTTTTAGGAAAGAGAGACATGTCTAAGACATTAGGAGTCTTAGTTAAACTTGTGCTTGACCGGAAAGATTTGCTGGTAGATTCACATGATAAGCCTACACCTGAATCATCAGAAACTGAATTAGTGGGCCTAAGTTTCCCTTTGGAAACAGAGACCACAATTTCTTCTTTATTAGCAGTCTCTAAAGGTAGCTCCTGAAAGAGAGATTCAGCCTTCTTCAAGGCACCTTTTGTGACACAAACACTTTTACCGGCTGCAGTTGTGAAGCACGGTATTTCATTAAGAATATCCTGAGAATCTTCAGTTCTTAATGATGCACTGTTTGTGAGTTTATCTGAGGTTTGAGTTGGTAATTCTTCAAGGAGTTTTCTAGATTTTTCTATAGCTTCCTTAGAAACTTGTACAGTGTTACCAGCTGCTGTACAGAAGCCAATTATTTTTATTGGGTCAGAAGACTTTTGAGCCAGATCAGGATGATTTTCCAAATGATTTTTATCATTGATAGGAACAGTTTCTTCTGCGATATGTGGCATGGTATCAAAAAGTACTTGGGCTTTGTTAAGAGCTTCTTTAGAAATGAGCAGAGATTTTCCACCTACGGTTGAAATTCCAGCCTTCATATCTTCACACTCTTGAGTTTGGATTTCCGACTTCCGCTCGGAATCACTCAAAACTGCAGTATTTGTTTTAAGTTTGTTTTTGCATACAGTGGGCAGTTCATCAAATATATTTTTAGCTTTTATCAAGGCTTCTTCAGAAATATGAACAGTTTTTCCCCCTGCAGTTGAAAATGCAGCCATTTTAAGAGCGGGTTCCGCATTATCTTCTTGATCAGCCTTAACTCCAGAGGTTGCCAATTTTTGATTTCTTGGTATTGTATGACAGGGCAAGGATGTGTGTTGAAAGTCAAAATCTTCTGAAGGAAGAAGTTCTTCATGAAATAGATCTTTCACATGATTTAATGCATCTGTAGAAATACTGACATTTTTGCCACTAGCTGTCAAAAACCCTTGCGAATTGGACGCCGTAATACTGAGCTCCCCACAGCCTGAATTTTCCATGCTGAGGACATTTTTATTTTGACTCTTTCTGATTGATTGATTGAAATTCACTTCAAGGTCTGATTTCTTGAAAATATCTTTTACTTTATTAAGAGCTTGTTTCGACACATTTACAGCCTTACCACTTGCTGTTGAAAACATATGACTTGATGAACTTTTTGCCTCTTCTTCCACAGGCAAGACAATTCCAGGAGAAGCAGTTTCTAGAACACATTTTTGCTGCAATTCTTTTGGTAATTTCAGTGATGTTTGAATTTCAAATGATTTAGTTTGTTCAGTATTGTGTTTTTCCTCCATTAAATCTGAGGGTTCTAGAGCAAAACAAATTTTAGTAGGAATGTCACTAAAGAGGTTTCTGGCTTTGTTGAATGAATCCCCAGAAACATCCACAGTTTTTTCACCTCTGGTTGAAGTTCCCATTTTGAAGTTCTTGTTCATATTGTCGACTGCTTGCATTATTATACCTTCCAATGGGTCTTTCTCAATATTTGAAAACTCCTTCAAGTTTGAAAATGGATCATCATGTAGGTCTGTAGCCTGGAGAGAAGTATCATTGAAAAGATTTTTCACTTTAGCTATTGATTTCTCTGATACAGTGATCTTCTTTCCATTTGCTGTTGCAAAGCCCACACCTTCAGGAGTCTTTTCAGAGTCTCCCTCAGTTGCGTTAAGGAATTCCTTTCCATTAAAATGATCTACAGCATCAATGGGAACATGTGGACATATGCTCCTTTCCAAATTGTTACCTTGTAATGATTCACATCCTTCCCATACAATTGGAACTTTCAAACACTTTTCATGACAAGGGATTTCAGGTGCTACTGCACTTTTCTCATCCTCCTCTTTACTGCAGGATTTAGAAGAAGAAGCTTTGGGGTTATTTCTGTAATTTTCATTATTTTTAATCTTCCACTGGCATGTCTCTTCTGCTGGTATATCAGCAAAAAGATTTTTGGCCTCTTTTAATGCTTTCTGAGAGACACGGACAGCTTTCCCACCTGCAGTTAAAAAGCCACCTGAGACTTTATTTTTTTTATCAAAGCTATGATTTTCCTTCATGTTAGTTGAAACTGGTTTGTTCCCAAATATACTAATAACAATGTTTAATGCCTCTTCTGAAATGTTAATTGACTCATTACTTGCTTTTGCTTCCAAAGTAGAAACTGATTCCTCGTTAGTGGCTACCGATGAAATATTTGACTGCTGCCCTTCTTCGTTTTTCAAGGCTGAGGTGACAGTTTCAAGGCAGGCTCGTTTGTTAGCAGTGGTGTGGTGAAAATCGTTGTCTGTTAAAAAGCGTCGTTTTCTGTCAAAATTGATTATTTCAGATTCTGGGCCAGTACCACTTTTTGATATTTGCTCTAGTGAGTCCTGAGCAGTATCCCTCAGCAACTCCTCAGCTTTAGCTAGTTTCTCCTTTGAAACCAAAATGTTTTTTCCACTGGCTGTAGAAAATCCAGCAAAAGGAGATTCAATATTATGGGCTACATCACCAATATCTGCTGTGGTTCCAGCGATTGTGCAACGTTGAGGATCAGCTTCACTGCTTATAACTTCTGATTCCCTATCATATTTACCACTGACTGGTTGCTCAATTTCATGCCAAGGGTTAAAGTCTTCACCATCTTTGACAAGTTTGAGAAGTTCGTTTACTTCCTTTTCCACTTGATCATCATTCAAATTGCTCGATATATGTGTATGATATTTTTTCTCATTATTGCAAGGTAGAGGGTTGTGCACCTGTTTCTCACTAACACAGGCCGCTGATGAGGCAGACAGCAGCCTGTCAGCTGAGGAGACTTCTACATCTTCCATTGCCTCTTTCAGTACACTCAACCCTCTATCAATAGCCTCTTGTGGTACTGTTATCTGATGGCCATTGGCTGTTTGGAATCCTACAGTAGGCAGAGAGGCAGAAGCTGAGTGAGGTTCCTCATGTTTTTCACAATTGTCTTCAAAATTCATAGAGGCCACATGATTACTAGAATGAATAGTACCTTTGGGTGCCTCATTCTCTTTTCCTATTAATTGGCTGAAGACCACTAAATCCCCAGTTGATTTCACAGTCCGGATTTTAGGATTACTTGGAGAGCTACAGGATTCTAGGGCAAGAACAGAAGTCAGCATTTCTCTCATTAGCTTCCTAGGTTCAGAATTCATCAAAGTTTTCTTTGAATTTTCTTCAATCTTCTGGTGAACAGAATATGAAAACTTTGTCATGTTAGTAATAGAAGATCTGATTGATTGGACTTTTGTGCTAGGCTCCTCGCCAAAAATTGAAGTATTCATTGCAGCTAAATGTTCCATGAAGGAGTCATCAGGAATAATATTATCCACACCATTCAATGGAGCATGTGTTCCATTATCTCTGGCTTTGGATTCAGGAGTTTTAAACAAAACTGACACTGCGTTTGAGGCAGGTAAATTTGAAGAAAATAGCAGTCTTTTTCGTTTAGAATCTATCTGTTTTTCTTTTCCTGGTGTAACAGATGGTGCCTGAGAGGTGCTCTTTAACTCTTGTGCTTTACACACTTCTTCCAAAGCAGTGACAGAAATATCCTGAAGAAAAGATTCCGCATTGTTTTCTTCTTCTATGAGGGAATTGGGTGCTTCAATAATATCTTTTACAGTTTTCTTTTTACTTCCAATATTTGGTGTTGATTCAGCACTACAATT
Source organism: Frankliniella fusca (assembly GCA_029379305.1). Taxonomy (NCBI): domain Eukaryota; kingdom Metazoa; phylum Arthropoda; class Insecta; order Thysanoptera; family Thripidae; genus Frankliniella; species Frankliniella fusca. The sequence continues at coordinate 476,571 of JAHWGI010000302.1, forward strand.
ATTCTGGTTATTGTCAGCTTTGCAAGAAAGATGGTCAATTTCATCAGCATTATCAAATAGATCCTCATCTCCGCAGATCAACTTGTGATTTGAAGATTGTTTGAACTCACTGCTACCAGATAGAATAGGTGAACCTCTTGAAACTTCATTGAGATTTTTGGAACACTTTAACACTGGGGATGTACTCTCCTCATTCTCTAGAGGGCTCTCAGAGTAGGCATCAAAACCTATTTTATTTGCAAACTTGGGTGTCTTTATAAATTTTTCATGTTGCAGATTTTGTAAGTGTTCAGCATCTAAGCTAACACTAAATGAGTGGCAATCAGTTGTGTTATTAGCTCCAGGAGAGAATAGAGCACGAGGCTTCACCTGTAGTTAACAAAATCAAATGTCAAGCAATTACATCCATTCACACACGTCAAAAAAATGTATTTCACACTTACAGCAACACCACAATCGTCACTAGGTAAGAGCACTTTCCGCTCTTCTGTGTTGAGGTTTGAGTAGGTGACATTACTGGCTAAGGGTGTAGCCATTGAGCTGGTCCAAGAAACATCAGCTGGCTGAGGACAGCTTATTAATTCATTTATGGCACTTGAGATGATTTGCTGACTGCCTGCTGTAGAGGGAAGACTAATGAAAATGTCTTCCTCTGACTCCGATCTACAAGGTGAAAATGCTTCCTGAACTACTTTATTTGCAGGTGTTTTAAGTGTTGTGGGATTTGTTTCTGAATGCTGCAAAATGAAAAGGTTTTCTGGAGAACTTGGAGGCCCACTAGAAAACGAATAATGACGTCATAAGTATGAAGTGAAAGTAAACAACGAAATACAAACAAACACAACAGTTTAATCGATGAGTGCAAACAAGAAACACTTACTTTATATGTCCCAAAGACACTCCAATACGAGACAAGGAAGAATCACCTGTTGGAAGATCAGATGTTGGTTTTCCTTTTGTAAAAAATAATAATAAATTAATGGTGACAGGTCATGCATTTAAATATGTGCTGGTGGACATGTTATGTCAAAAACTTACGAATTCTTCGCAGACTTTGATTAGAACTAAACCGTGTATTTGGCGTATTAAATATAGGGCTACTCATTAAGTCCCTTTGTCTTCCTTCATCTTCATTTCCTTTATCTTCACCTGCCACATCTTCTATGCCTTTCTCATCCTTGATATTTATATGATCATATTCCAAAAAAGGATCTACGTCCTCGTCCATTTTGGCATAGAATTACAATGGTTTCACGGAGTATGGGCTGGGGCTGGCGTTGTTGGAGAGCAAGAACGGAAACCGATCACCTTAGAGTGAAGTACAAGGGCCGCGTCGGCGTTGCTGCCTTAGTGCTCGTGTTAAGAATAAATACTAGCGATGAGCAAACAAAATGAACTTCATGTATTGTTGCGCTTTCAAAAGGTATCTGCAGAAAATCAAAGATGAATAACAACAACAAATGTGCAACAATTCTGTTAACCTCATTTCAGGCCAGTTCCAAACGATACTACAAGGTAGTGGGATGGAATGTTGGATGATGAAGAACATCACGAAGATCATAATTTTTTTGCGATTCATCAACTAAATTATTTCGAAAATGACATTACCTAATTCATTAATCATAGATTAAAAAACAAAATACCTTCTAGTTTACCCCGACTCCCGCCAATATCTTCTTCATATGTTTGTTACCTACACCAGCGCCATCTACACCATCACGTTTACCAATGTTTACTCAATCTGTTACTCAAAGTGTGGCTTAGTGGTAATTTGGTACGAGCACGGGGAAAAGCAGAAAGCAGTAGGCCTTGATAAATGACAGGTTTCATCGTATGTAATACTTCTAGAGCAGATTTAGCATATTTTAGTGAAAAGTGGGGAAAAGGGAATTTTCGGCGTTCTGAGTGATTTTTGGCCAGCCTGTGAGGGATTCTCGGCCCACGGTTCGTGCGTGGGATTAAGGTTAAAGTTAAAAGTTAAGGTGAAAAGAAGCCTGAATTGCCGGCAGATTTTCAGCATTGATTTTTTTAAAAACAAGTCATTTCATCGTCTCAATAGTTCCACAGTTTCTGTTTGATCTTTAAATTATTTTTCGTGGCATTTCCTCTGAAATTAGCGAGGATGACTTCCGTGACTACCAATCCTTCAACGCTTCTACCTCTTGGTTTGTTCAGTTCCACATCCAATATATTCGCTAACACAGTTCTCACTTTTGCACCATGCATGTAATTTAGTAGAGGAAACCACAAACAAGTTTAAGTGTCCTCCTACGTAGCGTGCTTTACTTGTGGAAAATGGAAATGCACCCTTAACCTTAAGGCAGTTGAGCCATAAATGTATCTGCCGGTTCCCTGCTAATGAATCATTATGTTCCAGAGCTTGTGGATAAGTGCATAGGATCGAGAATTCACATAATCATGAAAAACGACAAGGAGATTGTTGGCACACTTCTGGGATTTGATGACTTCGTGAATATGCGATTAGAAGATGTCACGGAGTATGAAGCAACCCCAGAGGGCAGAAGAATTACTAAGTTAGATAATATTCTCCTGAATGGCAACAATATAACAATGGTGGGTCATGTTTGTATAACTAGTAATTTTAAGTTTCTCTTCGCTTATTTCACCTATTTCTTTTTTCTAGTTGGTTCCGGGTGGAGAAATGCCAGATGCGTGATATTCTTAGTATATACAATTCTGTACCTGACTATCCTTTGGTTTTCATTCCTCATTATGTTTCTGTCATTCCCATATGTGGATAAAAAGTGTAATAATTATCTGATCATTCACAGTTTGTATCAAAACAATTATTATTTAAAGTAAGTAAAATTAATTTTTCATTCTATAAAATATGATTATTTGTATATGTTCAACTTTAAAAGATCCTAACAAGTTCATGATTCAATGCATAAAAGAAAATAACAAATATTTACAAACAATCAACAAAAGATAATTAAAAATCTAATAATTCTCCAAGTTGACTAGCAAAATTTAACTCCAGAAAATTCATTATGAGCTGAAGTTGACTAGCAAAAGTTAACACTAGATAATTCATCATAAGCACCGAGTTAGTTCCAATTCCTCTAATACCTGGTCTATTGAAGGTCGACATTGTGGCTGCTGTAGCCAACACTTCTGGATTAACAACAGATATTTCTCATCCTGTGGATAGGAAGCGGTAGGTACCTCCGGACGATACTCATCTGTAACCACCTGCATAAAACAGATATAATCTGCAATTATACTTATTTTACCTACCAAAAAAATACAAGAGAAAAATGTTGATTTTGAGTCAACTTTTTGAGGGAATGACAGCAAAACAATTTACCTTATATATAACTGTGTGCTCCCGATGACCCTTATATGGTGATATTCCTGAAATCAACTGCCACATGGTTATCCCTAGAGAATAGACATCAGCAGCAGTTGTCGGCTTAAATCCCTGCAATACCTCAGGTGCAGCATATCCCACTGTCCCCTATTTAAGAAAATTCAAAGGAATTCAAGCTAACTAGAGTAAATCTTCAAACATATACAGTGAGGCAAGTTTTCTTACTTGAAGGTATGGTCTCTCTGCTCCAATTGGAGATGAACAACCAAAATCACAAAGTTTGCAGCTGTCTGAACAGTTTTCAACAATTACATTTTGAGGCTTCATATCAAGATGAAGAACTCCATGATCATGGCAATATTTCAGGGCACAGCTCAACTGCATCGTGTATCTAAGGCAAGAATTCAATATATGAGTCAAGGCCAAAAATGTAGGACTAGAACACAGAAAAATTTAAATTTTACCTTATTCTTTTTGATGGTTGGTCTTTCAACAGGCCATGATCAAGAAGTTTCTGGAGAGTATAACCACAAATTTTCTCCATGATCACAACACCTGCGATATCATCATAGGGTAGAACAACTTTTAGCATAGATACGATGTTAGGATGCTGCAGTTTTAAACCGTTCAATTCATTCCTAATTTGTCTAATTGATGCAGTTGTGGGTTGGACAATCTTCACAGCAACAACTTTGCCTGAAATTAAACAGAGAAAAATAAGTGTGTAGACACAATAAAATTTTTGCGAGAGGATGGTACCACAGATTACCTTTGTAGAGGGCTTCCACAACAGAGCCAAAACTTCCCTTTCCAAGAAGAATACCATTATTTTTCTGTTTAAACTTCTTTAACATTTCAGCTCGGTCAGGAGTATCAGCAGAGGGACAGGCATGTCTACATTCATCAAAGCTTTCTAATGTATCTATGGGTCGTAACGCATGCACACCTAATACCTCTCCTCCGTCACTCCATGGTAATTTACGTACAGTTTTGCCTTTCTTTAATATGGTTGATGTCTGTTTTGCTACAATTGGGCTTCTGCAGACAAATTTCGCATGCTTAAATCGTAAAAAACAAAGAATAATGTTCATCATTACATACAGCTGTACAGCACGTACCTATCTTTTGAGACCGTTTGCGCCACAAACGGGCTCAAACACGGAGAGCGTTGTAATGACTGCGGACTTCTAAATGATTCTCCTTGCGCATGTCGAAGTAAAACACCCAATGATTGATTCACAGTCGGTGACACAAAGGCGCTCGCAATATTCCGAGGACTCACGACTTTTCTCATTGACATGGAAGCCATATTATTAAAGGGCGTTAAGCTGCCAAACAACACGACGGGAGAACCTGACGTAAAAGGGATCACGACTTTGATCAAACTAAACTTCCAACCCGCTACCCGCCTGTTTTGTTAAAAATACTCCGCCCTATGACAAACATAAGAGAGAACTTTTAACTGAATGTCGTGCCAACCAAACAATGATCTTTTGTGTTTTGGTGTAGGATAGCCAGTGGTTATCTCTGCTCCCTCCAGCGAAATATTGCAAGAAATGTAAGGCTTCACATTAAGCATTTATCATTACCTGGTGAAATTCGTAGGAAATGAATCTTCTATGGAATTCATGGCAGAGAGCATCAGTAGTAGTGTTGGTATGCTCAAACAGAGAATGAAGACTCGGAAGAAGAATTTGTCGTGTGGAGGCGTAGTTATGAGTATCCGGTGTCGGCCTAGCCTTTTCTCAATCGGCGTGTAGTGATCTGCAAGTCCATCTCTTGTAGGTTGAAACAATATAATTCAAATGTAGATTTTCGTACCTGCGAAGGTCTGAGCCTTTTGCCACATCAAAATATGGGCAAAATTCTTGCAATGGCGGTGCTGATGATCTTTTTGTTTATATCTCGTTGCCAAAATGTCGTGGACACGTGGTAGTTCTGCGGTCTGTCCGGCTTGGTGATGCTTTATTATCTCGCTGCGGTTCGAAAATTTTATGAACTTCTTTCGTGCGCCTGTTCTTCAGCCCCCCTTTAAGTGCCGTTGAAAGTCATAAGTTTCTGTATCATATACTTGCCTCAGCTGTTGGTAAATTGTCCCTTGTTATTGTTGGCATCTGATTGTGTCGTAGGTTAAGTCCGGGTGTGATGCGGATCTGGATTCCCGATATTTGAGTTCTCCTGGCCCTTTGTGACTTACTATTCAGTTTTTGTGGTTGTGCTCTGATAGATAGGGCACATATGTTCAAGTCGCTCTTCAGTAACAGTGATCTTGGTTGTTTCAGCCAAAATGTCTGAAGAAAACTGGGGTGATGAGGCCGACGCTGCGGTGGCAGGCGCGACAGACCTCGCAGTCGCCCCCACTGCTGAAATGCCAGAGGTGAAACTTTTCGGCCGCTGGAGCTGTGATGACGTCCAAGTGTCTGATATGTCTCTTCAGGTAATTATCTCATAATTCCGATTTGATGTGCTTTGGTGTTTTTGTGGCTCTTTATTTCAAATGGTGCTTTCTCTGTAGGACTATATTGCAGTGAAAGAGAAGAACGCCAAGTACCTTCCTCATTCAGCAGGTCGCTATGCTGCCAAGCGTTTCCGCAAAGCTCAATGCCCAATTGTGGAGAGGCTCACAAACTCATTGATGATGCATGGCCGTAACAACGGTAAGAAGCTTATGGCTGTGAGGATTGTCAAGCACGCCTTTGAAATCATCCACCTGCTCACTGGAGAGAACCCTCTCCAGGTCTTAGTCACGGCCATCATCAACTCTGGCCCTCGTGAAGATTCTACCCGTATTGGTCGGGCTGGTACTGTTAGGCGACAGGCTGTTGATGTTTCCCCCCTCAGGAGAGTCAACCAGGTATGTCTTGTTTTGGGGCTTTTTGTCTGTTCTTGAAAGATGTTCTGCAATGTAAGCGTTATTTCAGGCTATCTGGCTGCTCTGCACTGGTGCTCGAGAAGCAGCATTCAGGAACATCAAAACTATTGCAGAATGTGTTGCTGATGAACTCATCAATGCTGCAAAGGTATTTGCATTAAGCCGATTCTTTTGGTTTCCTTGCAAGGAACTCCCCCTTTAGACTCCTTTAACTTTAATAATTTTATTGCAGGGATCATCAAACTCCTATGCTATCAAGAAGAAGGATGAATTGGAACGTGTTGCCAAGTCTAACCGTTAAGTGTTTATGTCTGCTCACATCAATAAAAGATGTGAAACTATTAACTCGTCATTCTTTACTTCTTATTTGCCTCACTTGTGCCACGGTAGCAAATGTTTGTGAAACATAGATAGCCTACCAGCACTTCAGAGGTTGGTTGGATGCATGTATCACTAATCACCTTGCTGCAGATATGTTGAAGAGTCAATGTATAAGAATGAGTTTAGTCCTGAAACGACTTTGGGGTCTTGCTGCAATACTTTGAGAAGTGCGTAAGGGGTTGTCTTGTGCCCTGTGCCAGAATTCATCAACCTGATAAGGTTCATGAGCTACAAGAGCAGTGGATACGCTAGATTCACCAACTTGGCCCATACATATGATGAAAACAAACCGGGACAGAAAGCTATTTAATTTGTTCTCAATGCCTGTGGCCAGTATACAGTCCTGTTCTACTTTCCTTTTTACACATTGAATGCCATGTGCCTTCCCGTCTCAACAATATAGGTTTGCCTCAATCACAGACTCCGGTCAGTGAATATCCGAGGGTCATTCGTGGCCTGGTTCTCTCTAGTCAAGTCACTGTCCTAAGATCAGTTTAAGGACCATAGATCCTTATCTTTTCTTTCATGGCTTCTGTGTTTTGTATTCTCCCACTACCGCATGTGCTCCGGCTACTACCGCTTTCCGGACAAGTTTTCTGGTACTTTCAGGTGAATTCAATATTGCCCAAACAGCCAGAAAATTTGTGTCTGGCCGGCGATCGTCCTTCCTAGCACTACCGCTAACAGATATGAAAAGAGGGAGATGTGGAGGGGATCTTACAGGCTTCGGCCTTAATTTCAGAAGCACGAAAGAAAAGGTGGAGGGGACTTCCGACCAGACTTAATTACTTTTTCAAAACATCCTGCATTGCTTTAATCGGGCACAAAAAATGTATCTGAACTCAACAGACTACACTTCACGGACGGCTGGTCATCTGACCTGACCACTTTTGTCTCATCTGTAACAGGGTGTCTAGCGATCGGGAAAAACCCGACAAATGAAAAGGTGGCCGGGAAAACTGAGAATAACCGAGAATGTTAGTAATCCACCCAGGAAATTGGGGTATTTAGCAATTCTTCAAGATTATTGTGGCTTGCCGACGATTTTTTAAAAAATTGGACGTAACTATAGGTACATAATAGTTTTTAAACCCGGGAAAAGGGGGGTGAAAGGGGTTGTATGGAGCCGGGAAACCGGCAATAACCCGCGAAATTTATTGAGCTGTCGCGCTAGTCACCCTGGGGTGATGAACGTTGTTAGAACTAAAGCCCTAGAGTGGGCTTTAGTTAGAACTAGACACTTGTGAAATGACAGCAAATAATAATAGTACAAAATGCTAGTTCTTTATATGTATTCTTAGAAGATCAAGTAGAATATACAACTTTGTACTGAAATTTATTACACAATAATTCCCTGCTCATTTAATCTTGAGGGTTCAAACACAATTGCAACATCCCAGTTTTCAATTTGATTAGAGGTACTATTTTCAACCAGTCGGATGTTTAAAAAAAATTGAAACAAAAATAGACTGACATCATGTTTTTTTAGTTACTGCTAAAATTGATGGCTAAACGAGACTTCTTCATTCTCGAAAAAGAACGAGTCTCGTCTTTCATATCCTTATAGGAGGGTGCTATACTTTTGTGACACCCTTTGTCAGTTTCTGGATCTATAGATGGATCTGTTACATTTTTTCTAGATGTCAATGTCTCCTTTTCCTCCTGAAACAAGTAAGAAAGACAGATTTGAGCAAGAGGCAGAGGGAGCCCAATATCGTCTGGCGGCTAGATCTACAATTTGTGCTCTGCAGAGTTAAGAGAGAACTCTTCAAAGTCATCAAATTGGTAACATCCATTATAGTTAAATATGAATAAGTAATGCCAGTCTCACCCTAGAAGTGGAGGTCTCTTCAAAATTACTACATGAACGTTTTGTTGATTCTCTTTCTTTAGGCACCTGATGTAACTGGGGCTTGCGAACATGTCTTTGCTTTTTCATAGCTTGAAGAGGTACAAAGGAGTTTGAATCATTATGACTTTTCTTCCCTGCTCCATCTTCTTTTTTTGGTTGGTTACTGTTTGTCTGATGGTGTCCTTTCTTTGGAGGTTGATGTTGTGAAACAAAACTAGTATGTTGAGGTTGATGACGAAACTGTTGATTTGGAGCAGGTTGAAGAGGAAGCTGATAATTGCCAGATAGCTGATTGAATTGATGATTTACACTAGGTTGAGATGTTAACTGATAATTATAAAGATGCTGGGGGCCCAAAAAATAAGAAGATTTTTACAATTGCATTTCCAAACAAAAATTAAATTAAGTTGCCAAGTGCAGAAGAATTTTACCTGAGGGAAGGATGGTGGTCCTACAGGAAGAGAGTTTCTTGCATGTGCCGGATGAATATGTCCAGAATGTTGCCACGGAGGATTTCCTACAAGCAAGCATTCTAATTTTTTCAAAACGTAGGAAACACAAAATAAAAGTTCGTAAGACCAAATGGAAACTTTATATACCTGAAACTATGCCAGGATGAGAGGGGAAATTACCCTGTCTGAATTGTTCAAAGAATTGCTGTGGTTGCCCACTAAGCTGCCTGCTTGGCTCAGGTTGGATTTGATTGGGAGGGAGTTCAGATAACGAAGGCATCTTCTCATTATCACAAACACGGCAAACTTTCAGTAAATGAAGTGCCTGAAAAGCAGCATTCTCCGCTGCCTTTAGGAAAATAATAGTTTTGCTTTAATGATAAAAAAGAAAGGACAAGAAAACAATCAATAAATTTTCATTCTGATTAGATGCTTACTCCTTGTTTAGTTAGGGATGGCTTTCCATTCACAATTGTACCATCAGGTAACAGTAGACGGGCATAGACATCAGTCCCCATAGAAGCTACACTATACAAAGGAACACCGACACCTGGAAAATTGTAAAGTACATAAAGAAAACAAAGGATCATGCAGTACAGCTGTTCATGCTCACTTGTAGAAATATGCAGAACTACCTACCTTTCCTTTGGAAAAATTGAAGCAAGAAACCACAAACATCTTGTGCATACGGAGATATTTCACAGGTTGGGCTAACTATAAACCCTGTGGTTCCAGCTACTGGAATGGAACTTGCCTAAGAGGAGAGGGGCAAATAAAAAGTTAAAAAGATGAGACTTTATGTTTGTTGATTAAAAAATTGTTAGGGCAGGGAGGTACGGTCATAAAAATTATAAAATTCTTACTCTATCTTGAGGTGTTGATGCACTTGGATTTACACCCAGTATCATTTTCAGCGCATTTGTTTTTGAATCTATTTCATTGGCCATGCTTTTGCTAGGTATTGGCAGAGCAGTGGGAGGTGGAGGATCACATAGACCATTGCGAGTTTTAACTTTCACAACATTCATCTGCAATTCAAGATAGTTTAATAATTTTGTAAAGAAACAGCTGTGAAGATTATAAACATTAGAATTAAACACACCTGTGCTTGATTGCATTGCTGACTTTTAGTGGTAACTGACGATTTGGAATTCTCCTTGGACAAAATTTGTACATTAGGTGGTGCCTGCAAAGAAAAAAAGAAACATAAATAGGAACACATATTTCTCAAGCACCAAAACTTGTAGTCAAATTAAGACTCACAGGAAATTTAAAGCATCCAGAGTTGCGAGGGAATTCTGACTGCTTTCTGATAGACGGCTTCTCTTTGTTTAAGCCTTTTGAGGGCAATGGTTCGTTCCCCATTGGTGCTGAGCATAGATTTAGAAATGCTATATTAAAAATTACAAACAAATCCAAAACATAATGAATGTGGAGATTTACTGTAAATGATGCATCTATTACCTTGATTTGTGTTGTTTCCTCCCTTGCCTCGTGCAGACCATTTAGCAAAGGCAGAGTTGGGTTGAGGCTGAGTCTGGGAGTTTCCTACAGACAGATAATGAGCATTGTTCCTCAATGATATGTTAAAATGGAAACACTCTTACTAACCAGGTTTTGGACTTACTATAGCTCTCATGAATAAGGCCTTGGCGAAGACCATGAGATATACTGATTAAAGCAGTTCGAGAAACTCTGTAAGAATTTCCTTTTGTTCCGGCCAAAGACATTCCAGACGGAAATTCGTTGTCAAAAAGCACATCAAACATTGTATCTGCTTCGTTCTCTGCAGGCCTAATAGCTGAAATAATTCAATCTTAAATAGGTTTCTATATATTTCATGACAATAATGCACCAACTTAAGAAGAATTACCAATGATTGTGCCTTTGAGCCCAAGAGGAACAGTAAAATCATCACGAACATTCACAACTCTATCAAACAGTTGGAATGATGTACTACTGTCAGGAGCTAAATTTCCAACTCTCAAGGAATACTAAAACAATTGAAGAATGAGAATATAATTTTTTTTTAAAAAAAGATAGATTTTAGATGGAAATTGTATTGCATTTAGTATTTCAAATTTACCTTGAAAACAGTATGTGGTTTAACTTGTAATTTCAGTCTCTTTGGATCAGGAGGGTTTTCATAAAAAGCTTTGACAACATCATAAATTTGGCTGACAACTTCATCATCAAGAATCTGTGCTCCACAAGACTGACGGTCAACATTGGCACAAGGAACTTCTTTCAGCCACTTGGAAAGTTCATTAACTTTCTCAGCACTGAGTAAACAAAGTAAGAAGAAAGTAAATGGTCTCAAAATCTCAGAAGACATCTCATGCTGCACTTATTGACTGATTCAATCAACCCACCAATTCTCATCCGGATATATATCCTTATCATCGTACATATCATTTGATGTTTGTTTCGAGAGAAGTTCAAATACTTCTGGAAATTTTTCTACATATTCCTTTAAGACAGCAATAGCTTTCCTTGAATAAAGCCAAATATTGTTTTCTTTCTTAGTAAAACCAGGTACCTGAATGAAGATATTAAGAACCTGTATAATATTTACAAACAGAAATATATAGAGCTGATGATATGTATACTATATGAAATATACCTCTTCATTTTTCTTATTGAATTTAAGGTTGAGTCCAATGTTAATTTTGCTAGGGTTGTCAGCCTGTTTATTACCAACTATCAAGAAGACAGTGCCTGTGATCCTAGAGAGAGTGTGTGAACCTATCCCAATTTGTTGAGCAGCTTTGCTACCTGTAAAAGCATCAAAACAAATCTTTCAAAGATAGATTTAATCAAGAATCCATCATATAATTGTGATCAATACGAACCTGGCATATACTGTGATTTGAATGAATGCTGGTTGTAACGCACAAAATCTACATCTGGTTCTCCATTAGTACTGATTTTCAGGAAGACACGCCCTTCTTTCATCTTTACTTCAGTAACCTACAGACATTAGTTCCAATGAGTATGTAAAAACTCACAAAATATCTTAAGTTGCAACAAATAATTTTTTTGAGCAATTCAAAGGCGCTAGTGCACTCTAGTGAACATCAAAACCTTATATCACAGTATCTGTACCTCAGCCATGCTACCGTAGACTGGAGATGCAAGTAGGAAGCAATAACTACCAACAGGAAATACTTCCTCCAGGGTTCGGAATTGTACGAAACTTGGGTCATGGACAGCAATGTCTTCCACAACTGCTTGTATAGCATATGGGTCTTGAATCTCAGAGTATTGTTTTTCCATAGTAATTTTTCCTGTCTGACCAAACACATATTTTCTACCAACTACATGGTTCACATAAACAATAAATTTAGTACACCCAATATCCACTCCTCGACGTCGCATATATCTAAAGAGGAAAAATGAAAGAAAATTTTTTAAAATCACAGGATACAAAGATTTGAAATACAGTAAAAGCTGCTTAAAAGGTTCTCATTCTTGCACCGAAATTACAACGTTAAAAGCCAATTGTAGTGAAGACAGCTTTCCCTTAAGTAATGTTTCCAAGGACCCAAGTCAGATTTGTTTTTATATCCATGAGACTTTTTTATAAAGAATACCTGGATTTAAAATCTTCAGTTTCGGTTCCCAAGCAATTCTTATAGTAAATATTTCACTGTTCTACGGATACAAAGAAGACAATACTTACTCATTACTAAGGGCTTTTTTGGTGGCTTCATATTGATCACACAAATTACTGGAGAGATTTTCCAAGGCAACTTTTCCAGTAGTTAGGAGATTGTAACGTTTTGATCCATCTGCAACGCCTATCACTTTAGCTTCAGACAAGTGAGGCCAACCACAGTATACATTCTTTCCCAGAAAATGGTCTGCAGCGTCTTTGAGAGAAAGTGAGCATGTGTTCAGTAGTGTGAGAACCATATTTTCACCTCTGCTGGCTTGGTCAAAAACTTGAACTTTGGCCTTCTTCAATGACCCCTACAATTGTGAGAAGAAATTAAGATAATGGTGAGGTCAAAAGTAAACAAAACAAATACAAAGGCTGATTGATGAATCTGCAAGCACACCTTATAAGGTAAATGTTTGAAAGTGGGGAAGCCTGGGAAGAACACGTCAAGACGAACACCATCAGGGAGCCCATGTTTTATGTCTTCAGAGTTAAGATGCAAATCTTTTCTCCATATCTCACGGGCAAAGGCATGGCTATTTTTTATGGTGGGGAAATACTGCGGAGCATTATACTCCCCTAAAACATGTATTAATTAAACCTCTTGAAAAACTATTTAAAAAAAAATTGAAAAAAAAAGGTTAAAATGTCATACCAAGAGTATCACTGGAAAAGGTGTACTCAAGCATTGGCCCAAATTTATTGCGTTTCTTTTCATCATCTGTTAGTCTGTCCTCACAGGACACCATGGCAGATAATAGTTTCTTTTCATCAATAAATGGAATGAGCACTACTGCTTCCCAATCCTGTTTCTTTCCATTGAGATCAGTTTGAAATTCTGGAGGATAGTACTCAAGTATAGGTGAACTTTCTTGTATCATCAATTCCTGATAAGGTGCTGGCAACAATGATTTACTAAGGAAAAACAGAGGGATTTTCTGAATGTTATGTTCATCTTTTACCAACAACAATCATAATAAATATTACCCTCAAGAGATATAGTTTACCTTGCTGCTGGCAGAACTGCTAAAAGCTGTTCAAAAGGTTTAAATGGTTCACCTAGATCAAAACTTAAGGTAATATCCTTAAAATTGCAAATATCTGAGACATATGGCGCATAATGATGTGGATAATACCATGACCAGGATGCAACTCCATGGTAATAATAATGCAGATTCCATTGAATTGCCCGAACATAGCCCTCAGCCTGGTCTCTCAGAACCTGTCTGATAAAAAATTGGGATTCAGTAAGCATAAAAGATATTCAAAATTTTTAAAAAAGACACATTATCTGAAAATCAGATGGTCTTACTCAGTCACTTTTCCATATTCCAATTTATTTCTGTAATAGTCTTTTTTATGCTGGTGAAATTCCCATCTGAAAGTTTCAGATATTTCAGAATCAGAATCATCATCATATATTCTTGATGCAAAGACATCAACATCATCCTCTTCTTCTTCTTCATCATCTAGTATACCAGCATCTCCATCTTCATCATCAAAAAACTTTTCCAAGACCTACAATGGAAACAAATGAGTAGAAGGGATAGTTTACTTGACGCATATCATAAATTTATTGAACTTAGCAAACTTACCATTTCATTGGTGGCTTTTATAAGGGCATCCAGTTCAGAGATACCAGTTTTTGGTTCTGTTGTTTTCAGTTCTTCTCTGTTTAGGGGATGCTTGTCACCCTGGCTATCTTTTGACCCAAGTTTCCGATTAGTTTTGCTCTCAAAATACTTCATATCTGCATATGTTTCTTTAAATTGGTTTATATCAAAAGCTGCAAGTTTTTCCATAAATTTCTGAAATCGCTCCAGTTTTAAGTGACCCTGTACATTGATGTAACCATCTAATGTTGGCAATACTTCCATGTAAGCATTGTATAACATTGGAAGAGCGCCACTTGCAATGTGAACATCAGGTAAATGAGGAATAAAATCATTGCCAACAAGAAAACCCATTAAAACCTACATTAAGAGGAGAGAGAAAGAAAAGTGTTAGAATATAAGCATTTACTGAATCAAGTAAGAATGTTGTATAAATAAAATACAACAAAAACAAAATTAGTATGGTTCTTACCCAATCATCTATAATGGATTCTATGTTATAGGGAAATTTAAGCTTATCTTTGAGGGACTGAAATTCTAAATCAAGGTACTCCCTCATGAGTGACAGATGAAGAAGATAAAATTTTGTTTCTTCAGGAACTGATGTACGCTTCGCCTGTTTTCCAAATTTTACTTCCTCACGAAGAAGAGAAAAATGTGGTTCATGTGTGCATAGACCAAGCATCATTAGGTCAGCATCGAGACCATATAAACAATGGCGAGTGTTAGGATCATAACCCGTTTGAGCTTTCATCCACCTTATATACTCCATGATTTTATGCTCTCCTTCTCCAGGTGTCTGAAAAAAGCTGCAGGTAGATTGTGTGCTGAATTTTAAAAATTAATAACATACATTTATTATAGGAAAACTCACTTCATGCCCCGATAAAATCACTTTGACACCTTTCCACTGAGGGTCATTAGACATTTTTTCAGTGACAAAATACTTCAACTGTTCATGAAGTCTTGCCATAAAAACTGTGCCTGGAGTAATGCAGTTTGAATCAAACCTTGCTTCTTTG
The DNA here is from genome assembly GCA_029379305.1 of Frankliniella fusca. Taxonomy (NCBI): domain Eukaryota; kingdom Metazoa; phylum Arthropoda; class Insecta; order Thysanoptera; family Thripidae; genus Frankliniella; species Frankliniella fusca. The sequence continues at coordinate 491,755 of JAHWGI010000302.1, forward strand.
GGTAATTTTTCTCCCCTCTTCTCTGCTTTTTTTTCTAATACTTCCGCTTCTTTGGCAGATCGAAATCTAGAAGTTGGACATGTAACCCGTTTGAGGAAGTTCACTTCATAGCCGTTAAATAAAAAGAAATATATAAAGAAATTACCTGCGTCCTCTCTGTTGATTCATTTTTGCCCGAGGAGCTACTCCATCAACAGCCATAAAAAATAATTTCCTAGGCTTTATTATTTGAAACAGAATCTAAACATTGAGAATGATGATGTAGATTAGAAAGCAAAGAGAGAAAACATCCCCACCCCACCAACACACAAAAGTTTTCAGTTTATTTTTGATAATAGAAACAAACCTCGAGGTAGTGAAATATGTCTTTAAATATCCTCTCTTCTGTGATTCTAAAATGTGGGTCAAAGTCATTGGGATGAGAACACATATGGATGATGCCATTCATATCCAGGTAGAGATTGTCAAATTCCGGAATCTGTTCAAAATGGAGACCATAACTTAAAACAGAGTATTCAAAAGAGCTGTTTTAGAAGAAATTAGTTTTTGAATTTAATATGACTTCTCCCTTGAAGGAGATGGAAATATTGAAATCAGCTACAAGAAACCTTGATATCTCGAATAGATAGACCAATGAGAACAGTAGAAAATGAGTTTAAAAACCTTAACTTAAGAAGAATTGACATTCAGTAAAAAAGAGTGAATGAAAGTGTGCAAAAAATTCAACAGAAACAAGTTTGCGTATGAAACAAAGCCAGTTAGGTTACAACTTGGGTGCAGAGAAATAAACGAGTGAAATGTAAGCAACAGCAATAAGTTAAGGAAAGAGATTTATAAAGGAAAGCAACACTGTTTCATATTTATTTAGATAACCGAGAAAGTAGATGACAACAAGTAGTTGAGTAGGAATCATGAGAAAACACTGTACCTGATACTCCTTTACCAGCTCACTCAAGCAAGGATAGCGTTCACTTATATACCGAAAAAACTTCGGAACACCCATATTTGTTAGAGTGCGAGAAAACTCGAATTAAACTTGCGTAGAACGTTTCTTTTCTGAAGTAATATCCTATAACAGGTCTGAGTGAATTGTTTTCATGAGCCTGAAGGGTATACGACCGGACGCTAACATTTCGCCATTTGCATCTGCGCCCTCTAGAAAGCAGGTGAGCATCGGGCAAGAGGCCGATGGCCGCATAGGCGCGAAAGCGCGAAATAAGCGCGACAGTCGGACAGTCGTGACCGGAAATATTTAGTTGAAAATATAAACTATAAATATAAAAAATATAAATAACACTTGACACCAGATTACAGAAAAGAACGATTAGAACGCGAAATACTATACTGAGGGGAGTAATGGGAGTAATTGGGAGTAATTGCCAGATAATGGAAGCATTACTAAAAGAACTGCTAAAATGTACTTGCTCTTTACCTATTACTTTTTTCATTGTTCGTTATCTTTTCTATCCCTGAAGCTAAAGCATTTGCAGTGATATGAAGTATATTTTTGTTACGAAAATTAGTTTCTGTTTTCGCCGAGCAAATCCTACGGTTTGTGTTCATTTCGTCGATGTGACGGGAACGGGACGGGAGATGCTAAGTGACTTATCGAATTCCCACGACAAAATCTCCCCGCACCATGCAGCAATCCCGCAGCGCAGTCGCCATGGAAGCGAACCATACTGTTGCAACTGGACAGGACTACTTGCCCTGCTCTACTTCAAAACACGGCCCGCCGGCCACCCTACCTCACCGCTCCACCCCGCTCCGCCCCACGGCCCTCCCTGGCCATGCCCGGCCCCGGCCGTCGCGGCCGCGTGCAGGGATGACGGAAGCAGCTACACCGAACCATGGTACACTTGCACCCCCAACCCCTTCCCTGCCCGCGTGTCTCTTGCACGGCGGAGAAAAGCATTTTGTTCTCTTAACAAACAATTTGTTCCAGCCTTAATATATATTTTTTTGTTCCAGCAACTAAAATTTTGTTGGCTGAGCAAAGAGTTTGTTACTATAACAATAGTACTCCAACAAAATTTCTGTTGTAGTAACAAATGCTATGCTCCGCCAACAGATTTTTAGTTGGTGGGACAAAAAATATATTGTTAAGGCTACATTAACAAAATCTTTTCCTCCGTGTGTATTGGGTTCCAAGTGCTCATGCCCGCAGCAGTCCGCAGACAACAAGGACAAGGTCCGGAGGCAGCGCGCTGTCACCAAGAAGGCCGCCCGCCCGGACGATGAGGAGTGGGCCTTCCCCAAACACCTGCAGCAGCAGGAGCAGCAGCAGCAGCGCGCCGGGGCCGCGGCAACGCGTGATCTCGTGAGTGCGGCCCGCGCCTGCGCCCTATGACCACTGATTCCGAGAGACGAGGCCGAGGGGGAAACGACTGTCAATTTTCGTGTCAGCCGGATTACGGATTACCCCGGATTACCTCGGATTACCTTCTGGAGAGTCCTCCGGATAACGGTGCTTTTTTCCTCGGATTAACCCGGACTACCCTAAAATTTTCCCGGATTACACCGGATTACTTAGAATTTCTCCCGGATTAAACCCTGCCGGATTACCTTAGTCGTTTCCCCCTCGGACAAGCCTCGTACTTCATTTTCCTTTGGCATACATGAGACGCGCAGCGCGTATGCCCTTCACACGGGGTAACGCCGTGAGTGGAGCTTACTCTGGAAACGCAAGTGTGTACTTATGCAGTATTTCCTACATACCTACATGTACTCAGGAAATACTGTGTACCAAGTCAAGTATACAGGAAATCCTGTGTACTTGGTCAGATATGCTAAAAATCTTGTGTACTTGACCAGGTACACACTAACACCTCCATACATTTATGGGATGTAGTGTGTACCTGGTCAAGAACACAGGATTTCCTGCATACCTGACCAAGTACACAGGATTTCCTGCATACTCTTGACTAAGTACACAGTATTTCCTGAATACATGAAGGTATGCAGAAAGTACTGCATTCAAGTACACACTTGCGTTTCCAGGGTACGACAGAAGTACGTGAGCGATCCTCTGAATCTGATGCATGCCCGCTTCCCGCGCCCGCACCCTATCTCAGGGGTCGTATTAAGATCCGACTGATAGAGGGGGTGGGTTGGGTTGACGATCTTCACGTTGCCTGTTTACAGGAGTATATAGTAGCGCAATTTGCCTACTTTTCAGTCGGCTAGCAAGAAACGACAGGGGGATGACCTCTGCCTCATCCCCTCATACGCGCCTGCCCTGCTTGCCTTGACTTCTTCAACTTCAACTTGGGTCATGGCCTACTTCACCCACCCCTAAGGGTGCACTCGCTCGTTGCAGGAAAATGAACTGGCCAAGATGGAGACGGAGCTGGGGGAGATGCAGCAGGAGCTCGCCCAGGTGCAGAGGGAGCGCGAGATACTCGAGGGGCAGAGGCGCGTCCTCAAAGCTGTCGCTCCGACCTCGGCACAGTCGGACACCACCCCGACCTGCACGCCGGCCGTGGTAAGCGCGCAGGGACATGGCCTGTCATGGCGGGAATATAGGACCGGGCAATACTGTTGGGAAAGTCGTCAAAACACCGTCCAACACACAACTGTGTTGAGCGATTGCTATGTCAACTCCTGCCTGCTGGGCCACCCTGTTGCCTAGTAGGCAGGCAGAGCCGCGGAACGCGCGAGCGTTGCGGGATTGCCTATCCTCCGCTCGCGGGCGCTCCCGTGTCCCGTGTGCGCATGCGCTGCAGCGCGGCCCGTGGCGCAACGACCACCTGCTGCGGCTGCTGGAGGACCTGGAGGCGAAGGTGGCAGAGAACTGCGAGCTGCGCACCCAGGTGGAGCGCCTGCGCGAGGGCCTGGAGGCGACGCAGCTCGGCCTGGAGAACTCGGAGGCTCGCGCCATCGAGCTGGAGCAGAAGCTGCGCGCGCTGGAGAGCCAGAGGCACAAGGTGGGTCAAGGAGGGGCCCGGGGCCCGGCCCAGCCCGGGGCTGACGGTGCCATCGAGCTGGAGCTTTTTCTACTATGCAACCCGCCCGCACCCCTCCACCCGGGACTGCATACCCGTCAGGAGCCGGGGACTGGCTCCAAGCGGGGACGCTCTGCTCCGCCACTGTTGTTGCAGCCAACGTCCTGAAAGGGCCCTCGTGCGTTTCGCGCGGTCTACGGCGGGGCGTTACAGGGGGGAGGTTCACGGATTCGCGGGGGTAAACCGCGAGTGCACGGGGCCTGCCAGGGGGGGATCTCGCGTATCGCGGATCCTCCGCGGGACCTTTGCGGACTTCATGAAAAGGATCCGCGAACCGCGACCTTCCCCCGCGGAGGATCCGCGACCCTGAGCTTTCCCCGCGGACTCACGGTTGACCCCCGCGAAACCGCGAACCTCCCCCCTGTAACGCCCCGCCGCCGTCGACCGCGCGAACCGCGAGAGGGCTCTTTCGGGGCGTTGGCTGCAACTTCAGTGGCGGAGCGGAGCGTCCGCGCTTGGAGCCAGTCCCCGGCGCCTGTTGGGTATGCAATCCCGGATGGAGCGGTGTGGGCGGGTTGCATAGTACAAAAAGTGCCCGGGGTCAAGCAACCACCAGGTATATTAACTACTAAACATTGTCTACTTAATCGACACCATGTTATGTTCAAAATCATAGATTAAACATGTAAGTGTACAATGATTGCACATTTGTTTTACCAGTGTATTACACTCTCATCTATCATTTGACGGTTTTCCCTAGGCTAACCATACGATGGCCGCCAACAACAACTTTTCATTTTTTTTCCTGCCTAAAAATGCAAATACAAATGCAAGCTGAGAAAAGAGGGAGAGTGGAAACTGTTTACTCCGGAGGTGGCGGGGTCCAGGGAGGCTGCGCTGGAGCAGCAGCAGGCGCTGGGCGCGCTGCGGCAGCAGTACGACGAGGCGCAGGACGAGCTGGAGGAGATGCGGGCCCTCATCGAGGACCAGGCCGGCCACCTCGAGGGCTACCGGAACAAGGTGTGTGGTGTGCAGGCGGTACACCCTGCAGGCCCCGCTGCAGCACTGCTGATGACCGTCTTGGTGTGCGCGGGCGCCTCCAGTACCTCGCAGCGCAGCAGCAGGTCGAGGAGCAGCGGCGGAAGCTCGAGCAGGTCGAGGCTGAGCAGGACCGCATCACGGATCAGGTGCAAGCTGAGCTGCACCGCGTCAAGGTAAGGGATGAGCGCGGCGCTGGCTGCCGGCCCGGCCAGGGTAAATCAGGGGCGTAGCAACGGGGGAGGGGGGAGGGACATTATCCCTCCCCCCAGCGGGCGCCCCGAAAGGGCGTCGAAAACCTGTCCAAATGAGGCCGTAAAGTGCGCCCTGTCCGCATTCTGGCGTTTAACGCCAATAATATTGGAGGCACGTTTCGGCGCCCTAACAGGTATTTTTGCACCCTACAGGCACAAGCACAAAAATTTTCTTTGCTTGCTTCGCTCGCTATATTTTTCGACACAAACTGATGCTTATTAAACTTGCTACAAGGCCATCTTTTTGGGCTAGCGTTTGTTTAATCCTTTCCAGTTTACTTACATTACTACCTTATGTATAATTTTTTTTCTGAATAAGTGATTTTTTTAAAGAAGGAATTGGGGGGGAGGGGCAAAAGTCTCGTAAGGGGTGCCCCCCCCCCACCCCCCCTGACTGAAATTCGTTCTTACGCCCCTGAGGGTAATAGCGTGAGCCTGAACGTATGCCGCTCAGGACGAGTTCGAGGAGAGACTCCAGGAGCTCGCGCCCCTGCCGGACATTCTGAAGGCGACGCAGGCCAAGATGCAAGAGGAGAAGCAGTTGCGAATGATGGCCGAGCACAACTGCACCGACCTCAACCACGGGCTGGCAACCGCTCTGGAGCGAGTAGGTGCACACCAGTGCACACTCTGCGGGCAGCGCCATGCGGCAGCCCATACAGCCCGCTCATGTTCCAGCTGGCAGACAACGAGAAGGAGATGAACTTCCTCCGCGCGCAGCAGCAGTCCTGGGTGGACGAGCGACAGTCGCTGCTCTCGCAAGTCGAGGCCTACGAGAGGAAGTGCAACAAACTCAAGGACGAGTTGAAGTGGTACAAGTGAGTAGCAGCCGCGCCGCGCCCAGTCCTGCGCTCAGTCTGTCTGTCTGTCTGTCTGTCTGTCTCTCTCTCTCTCTCTCTCTCTCTCACCTACACGGTAAGGTGGAGGTGAAACCTCTGAGCGCGAGAGAGACAGGGCGAGCCGAGAGCGCTCTTGCGAATTAAGTCGTTTGGGCGCGCCAGGCAGGGCATGGAGCAGCTGGAGCAGGCAAACGCCAACAGCGACAAGCTGTACGAGGACACCGTGCTGGAGCTGGGGAAGGTGCGCGGGGAGCTGGACGCGGCCCGGGAGCAGGCGGCGCGCCAGGCGGCGCGGCAGCGCGAGCAGATGGACACCGTGCGCCGCTCCTTCCACACGCAGATAGGCGAGCTGGAGCAGGAGCTGGCTGCGAGCCGGGCCAGCGCCAGTGCCGCGCACAAGGAGAAGGAGGAGGCGAGTTTCGTGCTCCGTCCGTCCGTCCGTCCGTCCGTCCGTCCGTCCGTCAGTCAGTCAGTCAGTCAGTCAGTCAGTCAGTCAGTCAGTCAGTCAGTCAGTCAGTCAGTCAGTCAGTCAGTCAGTCAGTCAGTCAGTCAGTCAGTCAGTCAGTCAGTCAGTCAGTCAGTCAGTCAGTCAGTCAGTCAGTCAGTCAGTCAGTCAGTCAGTCAGTCAGTCAGTCAGTCAGTCAGTCAGTCAGTCAGTCAGTCAGTCAGTCAGTCAGTCAGTCAGTCAGTCAGTCAGTCAGTCAGTCAGTCAGTCAGTCAGTCAGTCAGTCAGTCAGTCAGTCAGTCAGTCAGTCAGTCAGTCAGTCAGTCAGTCAGTCAGTCAGTCAGTCGTTGCCAGTGAAATTAAAATTCGACGAAAACAGAGCGGAATCGCCCCTTTGTGATGAAGTGTCAGAAAATAATAGGCAAAAAGTATCTCAAACACATTGGAGTGTTGCGAGTAGCATCTCCCAAGGCACATCGGTTTTCCGATCTTTTTTTTTTTGTTTTGACCGACCTTATTTTATCCGACCTGGCACTCGGCGTGTCATAGTTTTCATTCATTCATTCATTCATTCATTCATTCATTCATTCATTCATTCATTCATTCATTCATTCATTCATTCGTTCATTCATTCATTCATTTATTAATTTATTTTTGTCCAACCTCGTTTTTCCGTTTTTTTCCGGGCCGCCGTCTGAGTTTGACGGTGTGCTTTCCGAAAATATATGGGTTACCCTATTTATGTGCTACTTTCGCTCAGAAGCGCTCGTGCGGCAGGTGGGCCGGCCGGCCGTACGTACGTACGTACGTACGCACGTACGTACGGCTTTTATTTTGACGCGCCCCACACAGCCTGGCTTGCCTACCTCCCGGGCCGCAGTCCGAATGAGCCGGTGCGACTGCAGCCCGGGAGATAGGCAACCCAGGCTGTGTGGTCACACCGTCACATGCGGACTGCGCACGTCACACCAGTACATTCGGATTATGCGATCAAAGGAAATGCGACTCTAACGGTTCCTTGGGGTCGAACAAAACGAGGTCAGAAAAAAAAGAAGAAGAAAACCTATGACACGCCGAGAGCCAGGTCGCAGGTCGGACAAAACAAGGTCGGACATAAAAAAAAAGGTCGAACAACCGAAGTAGACTCGCATCTCCGCTAGCCTACTAGACAGTGCCATGGAGGACTTGGACGTAACGAAGAAGACCTTGGAAGAAGAGCAGGAAGACAAGCCAGGAACACAACAAAACCGCATTTGCTCTGAGCAACAGAGGGTATTCCCAGGTATTCCGCTGGAGCGCTGAGCGGAAGCAAAGTAAGAACAACAAAATCCGATACAGAGAGAGCGGTGATGGGGGCGGGCGAGCGGAGGGGCGGCGGAGAGGCGGGGAAACTTCCCGCCCCGACCACCGCTCTCCGATTTTGTTGTTTCTGGCCTGTCTTCCCGTCCCGTACTGTGTGCCTGTGTGCCCTGTGTGCACTTCCCGAGTACGTAGCCCCTGGAGGGTAGGCGTTGGCCGTGACTGTGTTGACTTCCTGTACACGTTTGTTGTGCACTAGGGCGTGAGCCCAGGGAACGCGCCAATGTCGATCTTGCACTTTTCTACAGATCCAGCAGCGATTACAGACGGAGGTGTCCAATATGAGGGAGAGCTTCAGGCAGGCGCAGGAACGCATCACCGGCCTTCAGTCCGTCGTAAATATTCTGAGAAACAACGTTTTGAACATTGACAAGCCGATTTCTGACTTGCAGTCAAAGAACTAGCGGTTCTCCAGATTTGTGCAGTGCGTGAGCCTGTTTGTTTCTTCATTCTGTAATGTAAATATCTTTTGTACCATAGCTCGAATTAAGAAACGTGCTTAAAAAGTTGTGTTGACTTTTCATAAAACATGTTTCATTTTAAACAATGACTTCAAAAGAAGGGGTTAGGATCCATCCACAGGGGGAGTGTGGTAGGGACTAGAGTCCTGTATAGGGAGAGAAACGCGAACTCCTCAAATGCGTCGAGAAATCCCTCATACCTTCCGCGCGCGCCCCCACCTCTCCCCCGCGGGCTCCCCCCCCACTCCATCCAGAGGGCCCGGGGCCTCATACCCATTGGCTTTCATTGGCCAATGGCTATGAGGCCCCGGGGCCGCGCGGGGCCCCAGCGAGGCCACTCCCGAAACAATAGTTCGTCAGTTCTTTGTTGCTCTCTCTTTTCTCCGTAAGATGCGAGAGAGAACGTGCACCGCTCCCTCTTTCGGAAAACCCCGAGGCCCCGAACACGTGGCCCGGAGACTCGGCTGCTGCGCAGAGAGGTTAGGTTGCGGGAGCATGTTCGCAGGAATACGGCTCGTTCTTATTAAGTACAAGTGGCGTTGGAGTTTGAAAATAGCCGATACAAATCCTAAACTCTCCCAAAAAATTGGGCGGACTCCTGTAAAGGGCCTTACTATAGTTGAGTATTTAAAAAACACAATCTAAATTGTACCGGAGGTACGGGCATCAAAATATGTAATTTGAAAAGTATCCCTCTGCAAACCTTAAGATTGTCATTCCGAAAACCATGCATCATGTTAATCCTTGAACAGGATCCTACCCGAAAAAGTATTGTACCGATATGTTATCACATGACTGTCTCTAAATAAAATAGAAATGACTGTTTCCGTCGCTCCGCTCTGCACACGGTCAAATTCCGCGCTCCTTGTGGGGCGCCCCCCACTCCCTACTGAGTAGCCAATGGGCGTGAGGCCCCCCCCACTCCAGGCCTGGGGCCCCTGTATGAGGAATTCTGCTGGCAGATCAGTAGGACAGCCATCGCGTTTCTCTCCCCTCTAGGACTCTAGTAGGGACAAGGTGGGTGTGGGTAGGGAGTTGGAGAGTGGAGTAGAAAGCGAGGAGATCTCTGAACTGGCCGTGTTTAAAATTTCGCGGGTGAAAATTGACCAACAGAGCGGCCTAACAAAATGAAATATTGATCGTCGTCGGCTTAAGTCTGCAGTCGAATCGGGAATAATTTCATAGGGGATTTGTCTATGGCATCATGTCCAACAAAATATTTTAATTCATTGCCTAGGTTTGATAAAGTATCGACGCTCATTCAAATCTGGTTGAGTGCACCTTTCTACGTTTCGATGTTTGCCCCCTGCTCTATTCCTGAAGATATGAATATATGTTCATTGAAAACCCTGTCTCTTGCGTAACTATTTCGTTTAACATCAAGAAAAAAACTAATATTTAAATTTTCAAAATGGATAACATGCCCCGCGGAAATCAGGTAATCTTCTGGCATAGTTAACTTTCTTGTACTCAAAACTTTCTGCATTTATAACCTCACTACACCGGTCGTTACAATTTACCATTTTTTATCTTACCCTTTTTGTCTGTGAATTAGTCAGACGGTATAGATTTAACACCCGAAGAAAACGAAGTAATGAGAAAATGTTCCAGCTCTTCTATTTGGACTCATTCACTTCCGGCAATGGTAGCATCTTCAGCCTTTCTACAGTTGTTACGTTACAGAGGTGTATATTCATAAGGTATATCCTATTGGTTTCAAGTAACAGTACCCAATTCATTTAGCATATTTCCCTTTTGTCTAACAGGTGTGACAATTAAGTTTTGGGTCAGTACAGGGACTATTATCGGATCTGGTATACTTGGGCGATTAAGTGCACTGCCAGGATGTATGCAGGAAGTGGTAACAAAATATCCAGAGGGTTCTCTAGCAAGAACAATTGAAGAGATGAAAGCTAGAAGGTATATTCCTGTTCCTCTTTAATCCACTAGTATATTATGATGATGATAATATTTTATATTAAATTATTTCGACAGAAAGGGAATGCAAGGATTTCCCCCATCTTACCAGGAAAGATATGAGCCAGAAGATAGATGTACGTGTGATGGATGCGAATGAAATCCTCTGTAAATGTCATTTTCCACTAATTTTTCCTTTTAATTTTAGCTGGCATGTTTGAGTCTTCCACCAGGCCTCCTCTACAAGCTGGACCCTCAAATCAACTCTCTGGTCAAACGTATGACGATCTACGCCGTAGAAATAGGGACCAATATATGGAGAGCAAGAGACCGTAAGTTTTTTAGTTTTTCTAATCCGTGGTTTTAGTTTAGTTAAAACACTCACCATTTTACTATTACCCTTATTTCAGGGTCCAAAGTTCTCCTGCTACACCATTACCTCAGGATCAGACACCTCCAAACTCCAGTTATTCTTCAGAGCCTCCCAGCTACTCTGCAGAGCCTTCCAGTTCATTGTATTCACCAATCCCACAGCACTATGACCATCTTCCCCCTTACATTGATTCATCCTCATCCCCAAGGATTTCGCCTCAGGAGGAGTCAAAGATAAGGAAAAGGAAAAGAGTGAACCAATATGGTGATGAAATAGAGGATTGAAAGGCCTGGGGTGGAATTTGAGCTTTTACTTTCTAATCTATAACCATCTGAAGCGTCTCCTTTTTGGAGCACTTCCAAAATACTTTTTCTCTGAGTTGTTATGTAATTATGTAGAAAAGTTATATTTTAGGCTTGTGAATACATCACACTTCATTGTCTACAAATGATTATTGCACCAACCATAATCTCCCTAGAAGGTCTGTTATTTCTCAACATTTGCAAAACATGTAAGTTCTGGTGCTTCTTCCTGAAACATTTAGCTGGTACTCATGGGATATGCAGGTTTTGGACAAAATTATGCAATAACTTCTTCCCTTAAAAGTCCCAATTTCTAAACCCAACTATTGTTTTCTTAAAAAAAAAAAAATCAAAATGTTTGAGATTTTTTCATGAAAAACCATAGAAGCCCAAATGAAAATCCAGCGGGGCTAATGTTATCTATAGCTTCTGCATATTCACGTGCTTCTGGAATACTCAGTTCTACAACTTCTATAACTTCCCCTTCATCAACTAATCCACCACCTAGAAAAAAGAGAAATTATTACAGATATGTGAGAAAACTACCACTAGGAAATGCACAAAAAATCAGCTTACCCTGGTTGACTTTCATATCATCAGTTACCTCCACATAAAAGAAGTTACTACGAGTTCCTTCTGTTGAAACACCAGCTCTAAATATCACATGAACCACGCAAATCATAAGTAAATTTATAGTAGTTGAAATTAAGTGAAAAGGTGTAAGCATACAGTAAGCAGCATACCGTGCTGTTTTGAACCACTCAAATTTTTCCAAAGGAACATCATAACCACATTCTTCAAGAACTTCTTCCCGCGCTGTTTCGACCAAAGATTTATTTTTGTCCACAATTCCAGCACAGAATTCAAGAGTTATACCTAAAGATGGTGGATGTTTAGATGTATCAATTCTTCCACTTTTTTTGTCATCTTCTGGAATGGATGAATAATAAACAGCTGCAAGAAAGTGGAGGAAACAGTTTAGTTGTGGTTTGGGTAACACAAATTGCCAGTTTGAAGTGCTTACCGGGACGAAATTGTTTCACACAGATAAGCTTCTGGCGAGTGGTGTTAAAAATAATTATTGTTACACTAAAGGATTATAAACATAGGTTAGTATCAATCGATCACTTGAAAATTTGATATTGTTAAGCTATTATTTTACCTGTCATGCACTCTTATCATATCCCACTTACGCTGCTTTCCATTCTGAAAGAAATTAATATTAGTACTTGAATACATTAAACCACACTACATCACACTAACTCCACTAAGGTGCAAACCGTGAAATTTCATTTATGAGCAGAAAGTATCAGCTGATGCACAGTACTTACCTGTCTAAATTCCAGACTGAGTGGTTTGACAAATACTGACTCTTTCAAAGGTGTTATTTTCACGTCCTCCACAACCAAACTTTTCATTGCCATGATGTTGAAGGAAAGATTTTATTGAAATTGATAAGTGGTACTTTCCTCAGTATCTGACCGATCTAACCCCACATGAGGAAGACTTCTGCTGCAAAGGTAAACAAAACAGACAGTGCTCTCGAGTCTCGAGTGACGACGTCTCGTTTCGTCCAGAGGGAAGAAAACAGCAATAAGGGGGAAGTCCATGTCTTAGCATGCGGATTACCTTTCATCCGTTATATCAAAATGAGCTGGATTATTGGAGCTTCTGAGGGTGGGGTAAACGTGGCCGCGATATTCAACACCACACACAGACAGAATAAGGAATAATGAAATCGAATAATCAGACCAATAAACAATGACTATAGACCAGCATAAGCGCTCTCTGGTGGTGAACAAAGTAATCACAGAAGCAGACGACAGACGGACCTACTAAACTTTTTTGCGCACCGCCTCAAGTGAACTTTATTTTAATTTCCCAACTTAAGTCTCAAATAATGACTGTCAGAGTATTTCTCCAGAGCTATGTCCACCACATGCACTCCTGTGCTTCAAACGTTCTCCTGCGTCATAGACTGTATGTCGATGTGTAAAGTACTTAGATTTCCCATTTAACCTAGGCAGTGGAAGACAGTGGTTCTTGTTTAATGTGACATTTTCAGTAAACATTGTGACACTTTCAGCTTAAATTTTCCCTGCTTGTCACGCAATGATATTTCGAACTCGTTTCTCCTTTTATTTATTGACTCATTACATATTTAAATTAGCAAAATCTTTTCCCCAGTTTTGTTAATGTATGATGACAAATTATTTTTATCATCTTTCACATCTTTTTTTTAGGTATGGTGAGGTGCTTAATCCTGCCGCATCCTGGCATCAACACATTCAAACATTTTCATCAGCCACACAGATGAAGCAACAATCAGCACCTACATCACCTCAAGCACCATCACCTGAACCCCCACCTCAAAAGCCAGCTCCTGGAGAACGTGGAGGAATTAAGCAAAAGTCCCTCCATGTGACAGTGGTTTCACGGTATATGGAATATGTGAATTCATATGTGAAGATTTTAGATCGAAAGTTCCCTGCTGCCATGCATGTTTATCGAATCTTCATGGTGGGCACTAAAGAATTACTAAGGTAGTTAATTGTAGATGAACACTGAATATCCATTAGCTTTTAGATTATTGATCTGATCATTGAAATAGATTAATTCAACTTATTTCAGAGATATCAAGGAATATTTCAGACTCGTTTCTAACATTAAATGGAATGATCAAGTATTACGCCAACTGACAAGGAAAGAGCTTGAACTCTACCAAAGCATGCCAAAAGACATGTTAAAAATATTTCCATTCCTGATATTGTCTTCTCTACCATTTGCCAACTATGTAATGTTCCCAGTAGCGTAAGTATTTTTTCTTATTTTTGATTTTTCAAACTAAAGCAAAGTGACTGAAATCTTATTTCTTTTGTCAGATATAAGTATCCTCGACAGCTGCTTTGCAAGCACTTCTGGACTTTGCAACAGAGAGTTGAATTTGCAATGCTGCATCATAGGAAGAAGCTTCTAAATCAAAGAGCAGTTTTCCGAAGCTTACAAAGACAACTTGATTCACAGGCTGTGAGGAGGGATCAAGCCTTACATGAGAAGTGGTCTCATGCCCTTGCATGCCTTGGAAGTGGGCAGCATCCTCAACCTGAGGTTGTCATTCAATGTCTCCCACTTTTCCGTGGAGATCCATATCATTTAGATTATTTAACACCTTCTCATGTGGTAGGTACCTGACAAATTTATTCAATTGTGGAACAGCCAAGTTTGACTTTCTATCTACTTAGTAATTAATTCATCTAATGTTATGGGTGTCATGGGTGTTATGAATGACAAATAATGTAGTCTATAGGCCCAAGTCTAAGACAACCCCCCCTGTCCCCCTCTGAATCTGAGACCCCTCCCATTTTAATAAGCCCAATTTTAGATGACAAAGGAAGAAAAAGAAAAAAAAGAAAAAAAACTGCAGAAGGGTTGTTGGTAGTAGTGGTGGTGGTATGTGAGTCGGTAGGTTTCTTTGCTTAGTATTCAGACCTAACTCATGAGCACCTCTTTACTTTCAGAATGCACTTTTAAGATTACATGGGATGCATTCTATGTGGAGGAGACGCAAAAGACTTGCTCAGCATGCTAGTTTAATTCACGAAATTGATTTGGCAATCTTGCGAGAAGGTGGTGTTGAAACTTTGAATCAAGATGAGATGCGATCGGTGAGCGTCATTCATCAGCTTGCTGTGGAAACCCTTGTTTGAGCTGTATGAAACTCTGTAAAATTACTAGCACACCTTCCGTTTTCTTACTCCAATTTTAGGCATGCTTTTTGAGAGGACTCAACCCTGTGAATATGCGCAATGAAGATATGTGCGCGTGGCTCGCTCAGTGGGTGAAAATATCTACTCAGCTTGATGAAACAAGTCTCTCTCTGTTGCTGCATTGTCCTGTGCTTTTGGCTTACAACAAACCCAGCAATTGGGCTTTATTTCACTAAACACTCAGCTCCCCAGACAGATTTCATTCTGCAAGTCCAAAGCTATTTTTTCAGCCTATCATACTGTGATAAATTGATCAGAAGATGATTAAGTATAATTAATATTTATAAAATTTTAGATATCAGCAAACGTAATAAAGTTAAATGCAGAAAAATGAATTTTTCCTTCTTTTTTCTTTTCAAAACCTCACTTCCTGTAAATAATGATGATGTGAATTCTTCTTAAAATGTAGGGTGTCCATTTGGGAATTTATACAGGGATAGTGAACAAAATTTTGACGTAAAATTTATTTATTTATTTCTCAAAGTAAAAATACTCTGCCCTCATGTGCAAGAACAGAGAACAAGGAAAAAAAAAAAAAAGAAAAAAAAATGGAGACCAAGTGGCCCCTCCTAAGACTACTGAGTTTACCTCCATTGGTTAACAGGTAGGAGCAAGAGCTTATTAAACTAGCAAAACAGCAACTGATCACAGCCTTCATTGACTACTCCAATGGAAGAGCAACTTACACTTACAGCATTCAAAATTTAAAAGATGCAAAAGAGGGGGAAAAATAACATTAGCATCTTTTCCAAACTTAAAAATTTTGTCAAATTTATTTTACTTAAATGGCTTCTGATGATGGTCAGCTTCATCCAGAGACAAACATTTTGTACAGTGGAAATGATTGCAAAGAGTGTTTCTTGTACTGTTTCATCCATACATTAGTAACTTGCTATGACTATGGTAATAATGGTAAACAAGGAGGAAATGCAGACACAGCATATAAACACATTTCAGATGGAGAAAAAAAAAGGGGAGGATGCTCAAAATCCACAAAATAATTATTCAAGTGGGATGTATGCAGGCAATATTCCAAGTTTAGTTCGTATCTGAGCATGATTCTTTCCTTCTGTCTGGTCAAGGTCATCACCTTCAAAATCATTTGCAAGGGCTCCTTCATTTGAAATTGTTTGATCCACTGTTTGTTTTTTACTCTCATCATAGTACCTCATTCTCTTCTCTGAATCATCTAAGCCAGATGTGTCTGTCCCTAAACCGATTTTTTCAGCTTTCTTTTTTCTACAACTTTTTTTAGTGCTATCTTTTACTCCACTCTGAATGCTGATCTTGGGGGTAGTTTTATGTGGGTATGGGCAGTACTTACCTTTACTACATTTCTCAAATTGCTCAAAGTCAGGACAAAGGAAGATGTGCCTCTTCTTGCACTAATTTGAATGTAATGGGACAGAAAATGAAAACAAAAGCTTTTAAACAAAATACTTTGTATGAGTAAATAACAAAACAGTAAAAAGGAATGGTAGAGCAGATGAATTACCGTGTCACCAGCAGCACAGTAGCCATTAAGAAACTCACGACAAATGGCTGCATGAGAACTAAGCTTGACATGTAAATAAGGGCAGTTATCACGAACACAACATCCCTCAAGGAAATAGTGACAAGTTGGCATTTTCTCAGGCCCCACATCATGAGAAAGCAAACACTTTTCTGCTTCACAATTTCCCTGGAGGAATCTAGACAGGAAGAGATAGTTTGCACATCATATTTCTGCTTGATGAAAAGAAGTATTCCATTTACAATGACTGCTCCTGCTTTAGAATCCAAGACATCAAATTACTTACTTTTTACAGATAGAGATATATTTTGGGTTGTGAACACGCCAACATTTGCCAGCATCATGTGCGTGACATTTCCCAAAGCGATGGTATATTAAGCATGGTTGATTAATTTTACGATGTTTGCCTCTTAAAAAGGCGATACTTTTCATTTTAGCAAGGCTAAATCCAAAAAGGAAAGATTTATAGAAAGCTCCTAAACACAAGCTTGATAACAAGCACAGAATAAATTTCAGAAACAAAATTAATGAGCTGCTTACCTTACAAGGTTTCTTGCAAAATGAGAATTGGTTCTCACTAAAGTATTATCACTTCTCCGTGTAAAAGTTACACCACCAATATCTACCCTGGATATAGATGCCTTCATTTTCTTCGCACAATCTACATGGCCAACATCACCAGGGTCACATTTGGGCCTGAGCACTGTTCCCTTGCCATCCAGAACATATTTTTTGCCTCGAATGTTTAGAATTTGTTCTTTTGATTCTGAAAATATAGCAGGTTATTAATAAGTTTGATTGGAGGACAAATACCCACAAACACAATCAGAAGTTTCTTGAAAATGAACTCACCATTTGAATGAGTTCGAGTAAGTGAGGTTCGAGTTGATCGATAAAGCACTCCTCCAATGTTTACTACACTTCTGTTTGACGGCTTACTTAACATTGGAGCATTAACTGTTTTACTTGTTTGACTGGATCTATAGTTAAAATAAACAGATTGAATATTACTATATTACTAAATACATAATGTAGATTCAATGTTATGAAAGTGTTCAGTATACAAACCCGGTTGTAGGCAGCTTGAGGACACTTCCAGAGGAATAGATACATTTATCATTTTTCCAGCTGATGTTTCCATAAACGGAAAACTTTTTAAATTTTAAGCTGTTCAAATTTGGAGGCCGTTCATCTCTAGAAAATCTTACAAGACTCTGCAGCCTTCTAGCCTGTGGCTTAAAGATACTGGAGGCACTCACTATTCTAAATCTGGACACTCTTCTGGCAAGATTTGTGCCATTACCCAGAGATGTCCTCAGTATTTTAAAATGAGATTTTTTAATTACTTGAGATTGAAGTGGAACGCCTGGAACTGTAGCGACAAATTTCTTTGCAGCACTTCTTTTAGTTGCAAGTTTGTTGGACGGGGATGTCCGAATGAGCTTAAATCTCGAATGAACTGTCTTTGGTTTACTTATTGTAGGCTGAGGTTTATCATGGTTTATTGGCAAGAGTGGTATTTTAATATGCTTATATTGAGATTTAATGTTCTTTTTGACCTGACTATTGGTTACATCACCTCTCCTCTCGGGCTGAGATGACTTGGTTCCACCAATGTAGTTCATATTTATTGTGTCAGACGGATTTGATGCTGAATTTGAGAACCCTTCATCACGAACAAATTTGTAGATGGACTTCGATGTTGAAATTGGCAAATTTTCAGTCCGTTTCCTTGATCTTTTTAAAGAACCTCCAGATGATCCCTGACTCATTTTTAAGTTTGATGATGAGTTTCGTACAAGTCTGTACTTACTACCAGCTAGCTTTGTGCTGCAGTTGTTATTGAAGCAGCCTGTTCCACTTTTAGACAATGCGATAGTTTTTGTATGCATAGAACTGCTAGCTCTTGAGTTCTGGTCCGATTCATTCCCAAGATACATCTGATTTGCTTTGTAGATAAGTGTGGAAGAATCATCCACACCAAAATTCAGCTTTGCTGGTTCCTCTCGACACTCTTGAACAAGGACATTCTTTTGTAAGCTCTCAGATAAACTACCCTCAAATAGTGTGTTGGTACTCTGCTCACATCTTCTTTGAGAACCTACTTCTTGGTGGTTGGGCAAAGATCCATCTACATCTGAATAGCTTAGAGCTTCCAATCTAAGGTGTGGCAATACTTTGGGATTCACAAAAATTGTTGTTTTTCCGGAATTGTTGCTACATGAGGTGTGCAATATCTTTTCCATTGGCTTTACTGTAGTTTCGAGGGGAGCTTCAACTCTTCCTCGCCAATGAGGATTGATGTGGACTCTTGAATGTTGGTTTCTGCTCTGGCACTTTTCTATCCCCATAGAGGGTTTTGGTCGGAAATTGGGATTAATATGAACCCGAGAAGTAGCATTGCACGTTGAGGGCCAAACACCGAAATCTGATTGGTTCAGCGTGGCAGATGACGTCTTTGACGAATGGTGATAAGTTGAATGTGGGGAGAGGTCATCAACTTCTTGCGAATTACCATAGTTTTCCTTAAGAGCATCTTTAAGGACATCTGTGCAATGAAATCCTGTCAGAAGGATCCCGCCTTCACCAACATTGACTGAACGGCCTTGAGAAACCTCATATGAGCCTAGAGAAATAGATCAGACAATAGAATGACACATTTTAATATTTTGTTGCAT
The DNA here is from genome assembly GCA_029379305.1 of Frankliniella fusca. Lineage (NCBI taxonomy): Eukaryota > Metazoa > Arthropoda > Insecta > Thysanoptera > Thripidae > Frankliniella > Frankliniella fusca. The sequence continues at coordinate 510,645 of JAHWGI010000302.1, forward strand.
TGGAACTATTCCTTCAATCATTCTTGCCCAATGAACATTTGTTACCTGAGAAAGCGTTGTCCATTCTCTGTATAACTGTTTTGGTCAGTTTTTCCTTCAAGTAGAAATTAGTAAAGAGGAAAGAGAAAGGAATATTAGTAGGAAAAATAATTTCGACTTCAATAGGTAAGAGCAAAGGGAATGAGTTGTGTTCTAAACAGCACCAAGGAAATATGCTCTAAACAGCACCAGGGAAATAATAGCTCAAGGCTTTATGGTAACAAAATGTAGGGTTAAACAAAAAATATACGTCTTCATGGATACTGACAAGTTGCTGTTGTACAACGAGGAAAGTCAAGTGTTGTATTGCACTTGAATTTCGCTAAGCTCGTCGAATGTGGCCATAATTATTGTCAATTTTCACGATAACGTTAAACATATGTAAAAAGGACACAACAATGGTATCGAAAAATACAGAAGATTTAAAAAAAAATTGCAATCGTACTTTAGTGGAAACATGATGCTAACAAATCAAAATACTTAAGTGAAAATTTGAACAAAATGCATGAATTGTTTATTTACCGGAATCACAGGTAAGAGAAAGGATAAATTCAAGAACGGGAACTAAATACTTGACTGTTGGCAATAAGTACCCGCCGCACGCAACTGTCCGCAACCCTCGGCCCTCCTTAAGTTTCAGCCGCCACCTGTTGGCGAAATTGAGAACGTTTTAACAAAACAATAACAAACAATCGTTGTGCGAACTTGCCAAATGAGATGTCAAGCAGATCATTTTTGTTTAAAGTTGTGATGTTTTCTGTAAATGTGTGAACTCCGTAAGTTGGGCGTTAGATAATCATAAGAAGTTTGGGCAAAGGATGCAGATGGCTGGGGTTTGATTGCATCGTATAGCACTCTAAGAAACTGGGAAGAAGCTTAAGCTGTTAGTCTTGTTTGTCTCTGAAGTTATTGTCATCTTACGAAGATTCAAACTTCTAGCATCGTTCTGTTTTGATTAGAATTAGGAAATTTGTCACTGCCCCCTGTTGAACCTGGGTTGCGATAACTTTCTACCCAAGCTATTAACTGCTTCATCTAGAAGTCGTCCTCAGCCTACTTTCCAATCAAAACATATTAATGATCTCTACACAAAATGTTTTCGGAGCTCCTTGGGACCAACTTTGTTTTTAAGACACGCTGATTCTCACTATTATCATTTTTCATTGTAAGTTCCAGGAAAGTGGTTTTGAAAGTAGGGCGCGATGTATCATAACCTAGAAACAGTGTACCCATTTTGAGTGAACTTAACCTACATTCCTTGTAATATAGTAAAGTAGAAGCCTTGGTCTATTTAGCTTGACTTGATATTCACATTTTCTATTCTTGTAAACATTTGGTACCATATTAAATGGAAGCTGCAAAGTAAGTGCCTCTCAGCTGGTGAAAATGACCAGTTAGCTTTTATTCAACAGTGACGCTATTCTGGTAACATAATAAATATGAATTTCACTTCAAAAATGTGTCGCTTTTTGTATGTGTTAAGTAAATTGGGTCACATATCGTAATTACTTCTTCAGTAGATCTCATCCTATACAAATTTATTAGAAGGACTTCTAACAATCCCAACGTTATTAAATTTCTTCTATTCATTTATCATGGTTGTTAATACACTTTTATCTCACTTTAAGATTCAAGACCATGGTGTCTAGTAGGAGTGACACGAAGCGAAGGAGAAGAGATACTAGTCCCATTGATACAAACCCTAAACGGTAAATCACAAATTGCAGTTCTATCTTATTGTACTTTTCATGCCACCATTTGAAACTTAAATACTTTTTCATTTTTGTGTAGGACCAAAGTCCATGCTCAGCGAAAATTTGCCCAAGGCGTCAGTAGCTTGAGCAATCTCCTTCAACTGACACCAGTGAAAGAGAAATCAGAAAAACCTCACAATGCTTCTAGTGGTAATCTAGCTAATGGATTGAAACCAGGGGAGAGCTTAGCAAACATCTGTGATGTAGTTACTGCAGGCAAGCGTGTCCCTCCTGCACGCGGTGCTAAAAAACCCAGTATCGAAGACATGATCACATTTCTTTGCTACCGTGGGACAACTGCACTTCCGTCTCACCTTGTTCATTTAAATAAAGCTCCCTCTCCTGAGCCTGCATCACACAGTCCGCAAGGCTCTTCTGAAAATCCACGTAGTAGACTCGTGGACAAATCTAAGGAGAGTGAAAAGGTGAGGCAATATCTGTCATGATTAGGTATATAGTGTTGCTGTGTTAACTAATTATGACTCAGCTTTTCTGTTAAAAGGATTCATTAGAAAGTTTATTTATTTATTTATTTATCTATCTATCTATTTATTTTGTGTGCACTCTGTTAATGTATGAAATCACAAAGAAAATGATAATAATATTTGTCTAGCAGGGAACCAAAAAACCATTAAAGTCTGCAGCTTCTTCTGCACTTAAAGCAGTTAATGCAGCTCAAGCCTTGAAGAGGAAATATCAAGAGCAACGTATCAAGAAAACATCTGTCTCCACACTTACAAGTAAAGGTATTCCCTGTTTTATAAAGTTTGATTGTTCATTTATTTATGTCCTCTTAAAAATTAAAATTTTTGTTCTCTTAGTAAAATCAACGCCAATCCTGCGCACCACAAGATCAAGTGCTGGAGCTGTAAATATATCTCCTAAAACACTTCAAAAGAAGGTTGGAACTAAGAGGGTAGACACAGTACCTTCCTCTAAACGGAAAGACCATGCACATAAGGAAAATTCGAAGTCTGCAAAGTTAGTGTTCTTCAAATTATTATCTTATTTTGCAACATTTCAAGTGCTCTATCTCACTTATCAATCCTCTCATCTGCAACATTTAGGACTCCACTTGGGAAACAATCTGGTAGTTCCTCTGCTGTTGTTGTGACTCCATCTAGTGGAAATCGTGGTGGACTTCGTAGTGGTAAGGTGGCAACTGAAAGTGTTTCAAGGAGTAGCGTGAGAAATTTGGGAACCAATGTTCCCCTTAAAACAAAGAAAAAAGGTGGTAACAGCTCACTAGAAGGTGTGAGTCCTCAATCTAAAAAACTGGCAACATCTTTATCTGACTTCTCATCTGAAGATGATCAACCTCTGGTCAAGAAGCCTAAACCATTAGTCCAAGTAAAGAAATTAATTAAAAAGAGTATTGCAAACATAGGAAGAAAAATGAAATTAGAACCTCGAAGGAGTCAACGTGGCCTTTCGGCCAGTCCTGCGTCCCCCATTACCTCTTCAAGGTATGAGAATCCCTTATTAAAGAAAAAAAAAATTGTAAATAGCAAAAACTGTGTCATATTAAGTTTTCTGATCATTTAAGTCTTGTGTAATTGTAGACATTATTATTTTTCTTCCTTCCAGACTTCTTGGATTAGTACATGGTCAATCAAATGTTTCCATTCTCAATAATCATGCTTCTGGTATGTGTTCAAGAGTTCCTTTACTGTATTTATTGTTTGTTTTAAGTTACTCTTTACCTCTACCAACCTTTTTTACCTCTAAATGTGAACTATTTGTAGGTGCAGTAGATGATGAGTCCAAACAAAAAACTGGGGGCAAGAAATTTAGTGCTGCTAGTCCATGCAAAGATTTCAATGGATTGACTGTAAAATCCCAGTCAAATGATCATGATAAAAGAGAGATCCATACTAGTTCATCATCAACCCCTGGCCGAATGAAGAAAGGTTATGTCATGGAGTTAGTTTGTGACAACACTGGAGTAACTGATTCCAGAGCTCTTGAAACTCGTTCTAGAAGAGGCTCTCGTGACATTCGTGATATGTCTGTTGAAGATAAACCTGGTTGTGTTCAGGAAAATGTCAAAATGTCTGTTGAAAGTAAGAAAAAAGAAGCAGCAAGGGTCTCTGAGCAGTCTAAACTGAAACCATCGACCATTGGAGCAGCCTCTAAATCAGCCAACACCAAAGCTCTTCCATCTACTCCCAAAAGTCAGCTTGAGTTATCTTTGTCAGCAGTTTTGAAAAGTCCTCCTGATCTGAGGATTCCATCTTCAATAAAAAGACCTCTGACAGCGGTAGGTATCACAAATCCAATGGCTATAGCTGCTGCTGCTGCAGTAGTTTGCAAATCGTCATCATCCAAACTTGAGGAGAATGCGAAAGCAAAAGTCTCACTTCAATGCAAAGATAATAAGGATAAGAAAGACACAAGGAAACGTGAGACGCCATCAGGTAACTTGAAATCACTAAAAAGTAAGTCTTGCAAAGAGGAAGGTAGAACACCCACTGAACAAAGTAAATCCAAGGAAGATTTTGACAGTAAAGATCTTGATAGTTCAAAAATGGGTAAACAAGCCAAAATGAAATCTATAGGAACAATCAAGAAGAAGTCAGATGATACATCAGATGAGGACACCAAGCCCATAATTAATATTTCATCTAAAGACTCCAAATTGAGTAAAGTTAAAGGTGAAGTCAAGGAAGAAGATGCCAAAATTACACGTACTTCCAGAAAAAGTGGAGTCAAAGTTGTATCTGAAGAAGATGAGTCATCAATCACAGCCAATGTCACCGGCAAAAGGAGTTCAGATGAGGAAGAATCAAAACCTAGCAGAGCTAGGAGGTCCAATATTCGCGTGTCCAAGAAAGCAATTTTGTCTGATGAGGAAGGAAATTCAATGGAATCGTGCAAAAACTCAGAAAAAACAGATGCTAAAGCAGCACTTCAACTTCGGAAAAAGAATCCGAACCCTGAAAGTGACCAAGATCAGAAGAAAAAACATAACACTCGCCATGGAAAAATCCAATCCTCAGAAGATGAGATTTCTGTTAAAAGGCACAAAAAAGACAAAAAGAAAATTTCTCAACCTTCCAAACCAGAGAGTAGTGAAAATGACAAATCAGATGAGGATAATATTAGTGATGACATCAACCCGTCAACATCTAAACCATCAACCAGATCAACTGCAAAGTGTAAAGCCCAAGATAAAAAGTTATCTCGATCAACTAGATCGGGGAAGAAATTTGATAATTCAGAAGAAAACAGTGTGGTTGGAAAAGGTAAAGTCAGATCAAAAGCAGAGGTGTTTTCTACAGAAGAGGAATCTGATTCTGAGACTTTTATCTCACCAACGATACCCAAAACTAGATCAAGGGCAGTAAGGAAATCTCATAACAAAAGAGGAGCATCTACTGATAGCAGTGATGAGGAAAGTAATGAAAAGGTCAGCACACGTGGTAGAAGATCACTTAAGAAGATTGTTACTGTAGCCTCAAACAGCACTTCAAATGAATCTTCCAGCAATTCGTCCTTGGAAGATGATGATCTTATAGGTGATCAACTTTGTCAGAAGACAAGGTCCAAGAAATCAGATTCCAAATTTCTCTCAAAGAAATCAATTCGTAAGATCTCATCCACTGAAGACACGGCTCAGTCATCTGATCGCGATGGAAAGAGGAAAAAAGATGTGGAAGTGGGAAGTGGCTCTAACTCAAGAGGACGACAATCTAGAAGCCCACGAAGAAGCTCACGAAGGAGTACCAGTATAAAAAATAACGATAGTAAGAGTGTTTCATCAACAGCAGATGCAAGTTCATCAGACTCATCACCAAGTCAAAACCGCAGAGTTTTACGAAAGAGGAGAGGCTTCTTCAGCTTTGCTGAAGTTGATCCTCCATCTGATTCAGAGGAAGACGTCATTGCGGCTACTAAGGCCAGCCTAGAAATGATAAAGTTGCAGCAATCCTCTGATTCTGCGGGTGATGCTAAAAATGACATCCCTGAACAAGCACCAGTATTAAAGTCCTCTGAAGCTGACACTTCAGGCAGTAAGCAAGAGAAAAAGTCCTTGCAGGAAATTGTTAAATGTACTAAGAAAACAAAGCCTGAAATTTCTCATACAAGGAAAGTTCTTTCAAAGAAGAGAATTAAACCAGTCAGTGAGGTTCAGTCAGATTTAAACGATGAACTTGAAAAAACATTATTAAGCATCAATTTATCACCTAAAATGCCTAGTGTTTCTGAAAAATCCCTGCCCGACAATGCCTTTGATTCTGATAGATCATCAGCCCCAGAACCTATGGATTCATCTCAGCCAATTTTGACACCTGTGTCATTCTGCCCGGAAGTGCCTGTAGCACCCTCCCAAAAGCCACGGACCTCTGCGTCAACAAAATCTGCTGTAATGGATAGCTCTCCTTCTATTATACCGTCAACCTCCTCTGCTTTGGCTATCCCCGTGTCCACAACTTCTTCAACAAGCTCAACAGTTGTCTCAGGTAGTCTTGTTGCCCTTACAACTGTCAGCCAGATACCCTCTACTACAATGACAAAATGTTCACTGAACTTGGGTGCGACACTGGTATCATCTTCTGGTTCATCACTCACAGTCAATCCAGTACCAACTGCACAAATGCCTAGCGTGGCTGCTCCGTCAGGGTCATCCTCAAATCTAGCTACTAATTCAAATATTGGTGCTAAGATTACGAAGCTTGTGAAGACCTCTTCTGTTCTAATGCCGACCTCATTGTCGACTTCTTCTGTTGGATGCTCACCCACATTCTCATCTGCGCCTATTTTGGTCAAAGGATCTTCTGTCTCATGTAATGTGTTGCCTATTCCTCCAAGTGGGAGCTTGTCAACTACAGCATCTTCGTCAGCATTGGGCCTCCCCTCTACTGTTTTCAGTGCCTCAGGGCAGCTTTTGACGCAAGTTCCTTCTGCTTTATCAACGGCAGTTTCGGCCTCAATGACATCTTCTGTAACAACTCCATTACCAGCTTCTTTGGCTTTGCCTATTTCTTCTCCGATTACTCTCAGCACCCAACTTGGTATACCCATGCAAACATCAGGTAATTTGCCAATTTCAGTGCCCATGTCTGGCACAATGACTGTACCTTTACAAGTGGGGTCACTGTCATCTGGGACATCAGCAGCCCCATTCCTATTGCCAGTTCAGTCGGCCCTCACACCTATGTTGACTCAAGGTCAAACTATTATAAAGAAAGATTCTGGAACTCTTGCTGGAATGACAAATTCTGTTGGAAATGCACCACTCATGGTGGGAATGAACCCATTAGTTGTCAATAGCAATAGAGGAACAATCTTTTTGTCAACTGGAAGTACAATGACAATGACTTCTAGTCAGCAGCAAATGGTGCCAGGGCCAATTATGCCTTCCCTGTTGTCTTTGCGTCTTCCAGATAAACCTCAACAAACAATAATGGCAAGTTCACCTCTTTATGTACCATTAGCATTTGGAAACACAGGAATCATTCAGACGCAAGGTCAAGTTCAGCCTCAGATCCAAGCATTGGCAGGTGTTTCCACTATCACTGCAATGGCAACAAATATGCAGAATTCGATGGCTACAAATATGCCCAATCCTATGGCTACAAATTTGTGTAGTTCTATGGCTTCAAATTTACAAACTGCAATACCAGCAGGTATTCAAAACACCATTTCAACAAATGTGCAGAATTCTATTGTAACAAATATTCAGAGTGCAAGTGCTTCAAACTCATTGGCTACAAATATTCAAAATTCTTCAAGCCTTCCATCTGCGATGACTCTTACCCAGGCACAAGGAACTGGGACTGGAACGAAACGACAGTTAGTTCTGGCAAATAAAAATGGCACTGTCTCTAAACTTATTCTGTCTGTTGGGGAAGATGGTTCCCATGTTTTAGCTGCTGCTAGTCCCAATGCAGTATCATCTTCTGAGGGGCAAACACTTATGTCAGTGATGCAACCAGTCCAGTCTTTGAAGCCTTCTGGTTTACAAGTTACTACTACCTCATCGAATCAGACTTTGCAAGCAATGCCAACTGTTTCACTTAAACAGACATCATCTTTCCCTTCAAAGTCAACATCAGTTTCCAAAGGGCTTCAATCATCAGTATCAGTTACAGCTGCATCACAACCAATGAAGCAAGCAACAAGTTCTTCTCTAAATACAACTATGACTTATTCAAGCCTAGCAGCCCCAGGCAGCACTGTGTCAGGGAATACCAGCCCTATTTCACCAGCTCCTTTACCATCCAAAGCTCTTCACTCTACATTACTCTCTAAAGCACCAATTGCAGCTGTGTCATCAGCAGGAGCCGCTGTAACCTCTATTGTGCCTTCACCCTCTAATGTGACTTGTATGTCAGTAACTTCAACTGCAAGCCTTGAAGCATCAACTGTTAGAAGTGGTTCTTCATATTTGCATATGGTCAGTTCCTCTAGCAGTTTAAACCCTGTTCCTCCCTCAGTGATGAGCTCAGGTTCTAAAACCTCTTCTGAAACTTCCAAGGCCAATACTGTCAATACTGTCGCATGTGGAAGACCCTTATCCTCCCCTATTAAAACTGACTTGAAGCAGGGCTCTTTAGCATCGATCCGCTCATCCACATCCTTGCCTATTTCTTCTGTAGTAAAATCTCAAGAAAAGCTACCAGCCCCTAATATGTCAAAAATTTCATCTAAATTAGTGCCTGCAGTTTGCTCGTCATCATCATCAAACAAGCCATTGATGTCAGTGAAGTCATCAATCCATCCTGAAACAAAAGCAGCTGGGGCTGGATCACCTGCTAGAAATGTTGTACCCGCAAGTGATTTGAGTACCTCGTCCCCTAGCACAACTATGGTGACAAATCCTACTTTGACATCCAGAATTCCATCAGCACCTGCTGCTCTGGCTGCATTGAAGACTTCTGGAATACCTGCCTCCACTCGTGCAATCGCAAAAACTGGATCTAGCCGTAAGCCTTATTCAACTGCTGCTTCATATGCTGCGGCAAAGACCTCTGATTCTGGAGAAATTTCAGTCCCTTCCACCTCTCCAGCACCTGCAGGTTCTGGACAGTTACCATCCCCCATCGCAAAAGTTACAAATTCTCAAATCCATGGAAAGCTAACTTCCCCTTCAAAAGAGACAGCCTCAAAACTCAATATGTCACTTTCATCTCATATTTCTGAGGGCTCTTTGTCTACACCTGCTTCTACTCCTGATGTCAAGCGTAAAGGCACTGAAGTGGAACTTGCCTCCACACACAGAACACTTGCAATGTTGTCTACAGCTTTCCAAGGTTTGGAGAAGAAACGAGACATATCCGTAAAGAAGGTCAGTCATGCTGTTGAATCATCGTGTCCATCTGATAAACTGATGTCAAAGTTAAATGTTGAAAAGTCTGGATTAGACAGCCTAGCGGAGGCTGCTACAAGTCTTGCAAAGCGCTCCTCAGATGGAACTTCATGTGACAAACGAATACCAGAGCATTCCTTATGGGCTAATCCAGCCCAAATCCTTGGTAAAGAAACCTTGAGAGTTCCAGGTCTCCCTATCACTGCAAATGTAGGAACTAACTTGCCCACTAAAAATGAATTAGCAAAGATGAAGAGTGGAGCTGTACTTGCAGATGCAATAGAAAAACACTCTTTAATAGATGTTGAAAAGTTATGCAAAGGTAGAGGAAGTTCCCCAGGAGGTGATTGTGAGAAACCTACAGTCTCTGGTTTGCTTTCTGGGAGTACTGCTGAAACTCCATGTCAGAAAGTTCAGAAATGGCTTGAGGATGGCTCTAATCTTGAAGTGGAACATAAACACAATTGCCATCTCTTGAGTAATGGCACTAATTGCACTTGCGATGGAATTGAAGAAGATATTTCAAATTTGAATAGCCTTGCTGACGTTTGTGTTAGTATGGAGCGAATAAACAGTCCTTCTAAAGAACAAAAGATGGCAAAGCCATCTAATAAAATAGCATCTGAAAAGAAGAAGAAAAATGAAGGGCCATCAGAAAGTATTCTAAGCTCTCCTAGCAAGTCCTCTCTTCCTATTGACAGTGATCAAATGAAAGTTACGTGGCGGAATGCATTTGGAGTAAAATCGCCATCAAAAGGTAACAAAATTGTGACTTCTTGTCAGTCTAAACGACCAACATTAAACGATGAGTTGAAGAAAAGTCAAATGTCTTCAGAAAAAGTTGGGCCAAGCGGTGGGGATTGTAATTTTCCCACAGTTCTATTTGGTCAGAACCATGGTTAGTTTTCCTCTTTTTTGGGGAATTTTAATGTGTTCTCTGTTTGATAGCTTCAGACTAGCTTGAAGACTTACTATCCTTAGTCTAACAAAAAAATTTCTTTGTTTCTAGGGAAACAATCAAAGAAGAAAGGTGAAGGTACGGTGGTTACAGATGAAATATCACATGAAACTAAACTAACTCAGCGGAAATCTTTACTTGGCCGTGCATCTGATCCGTCTACAAACCTAAAACTTGATAATACTGCTTTTTCTGCTGTCAATGAGAGTAGTGTTTATGCATTTGAGGCTGAAACTGACACTCCCGCTGTCAGTCAGCCTTTTCGACGGATGTCTAAAACCTTGTCAAGATCAGATGAGGAGGATTCAACTTCAGTTGGATCAATCACTCACCCTCTTACAGTTCATGTAAATTTTTAACTTACAGTGTTAAAAATTGAATTATTTTTCTATTTAAAAATACTTTTATTTTCTCTCACCCTTTTTGTTGTCTGTAGGTGAGCAAAGATCCTGTTTATGTGCCTGTACAAGAAGAAGCTGATGAAAACATTTCCTCATCTGAGTTGTTAAGAGATGTCCCATCTGAAAAAAGCTGCAATGCATCCAGTGATTCACAAAATGATGATGATGTTTATTACATTCCTCTTGGAGGAGAAGAAGGTAAGACATTGTCTTATTTTAGATTGCTTTATCATATTTGGAGGTTTTAGCACCTGTGTTGTACATTATGTTGCAAAGGTCATGATGGCAATGTGCGAGCAGTTGCTGTTCGATTGGGCAAGAAGGGTCCCAATAACCATGTTGTTATGAGTGCAAAAATTGTGAAGAAACCTCCAACCTTTAAACATCCTAATGATACTCCTGAAGATGGATTACCGAGCAAAAGGCAAGTTACTTTACTTTTATCTAAAACAGCTTGAAGAAATCTTGGTTGACCTTTTACTGAATAGTTGTTCTTTCCACGTTTTATTGCAGAGTCAAAATGGAAGCCACAACCCATCAGCATTCTGGTCAACAATCTAGTACACATTCAGCTATTACTGCTGACAAGTTTCTGGATCTCAAGAATACTGTTAAGAATTCATCTAATAAAACAAAATTACCTCTGGAGAAAAACAAAAGAGAATCACAATCCTCATTAACAGATAGTTCAGGAGAAGATACATTGTCACTGAATCTCATGCCATTATTATCATCTTCATCAAAGGATTCTAAAGAGCTTAAGTGCTCTATGTCACCAGCTTCATCACGAAACAAATCTCCTATTTCTGACATTGCATCTCAAAGTAATTCAAAGACCAAATCAAGATTGAATCGTCAGTCATCTATTGATAGTGATGTCAGTGAAAAGGCAAAATCTTCACGAAGGTAATAAATTATTCAATTTTTTGTAATAATTAAGAAAAAACTTCTCCTTAAAACTGAATTTGTCTCCTTAAAACTGAATTTGTTTCTACAGAGGATCTAAGGCCAAATCTACATCATCTTGTGCCTCACCCGCTCCATCCTTGCCATCAACCTCTTCCACATCAAGTGGACCTTCACGGCCCTCTCAAAAGTCAAACAGGTCATACAATGGACCTGTTCCTGGAAATATTTCAGAAGCTCCGGTTTTCCATCCAACAGAAAAAGAGTTCCAGGATCCTTATGCTTATATAGAAAAGATTCGTCCCATAGCAGAGAAATATGGACTCTGTAGAATAGTTGCACCTAACAGCTTTAAGGTACAAGTTTGTCTAGAACTACGTAGTTGCTTCCCATTAATCCACAGTTATTCTGTAGCTTAACAAGAATTTTTGTTCTTATTTGTCTTCTCTTTTTAATGTAATTATATCTAGCCGGATTGTAATGTAGAAGATGATATACGGTTTACTGCTGACAATCAATATGTACACAAAATGATGGATCGTTGGGGTCCCAATGCCAAAGAAATGCGAGCTATTGTAAAATACATTGCTCAACACAACATTCATCTTAAACACCCACCACTGGTATGAGTGAACCTTATTTTTCTCTCAACCCAGTAGGTTGTATTGAAAATGACTTACCGTACTTGTCTGAATATAAGCCTCCGCCGCATATAAGGCCCCGCTACTTTTAGAGCCTCATTTGGGAGTAAATGGTCCATATAAACCCAAACAAAAAAGGCCTCGCATATAAGCCCCATCCTTGTTTCTAGAGAGTTAATTTTGGTGAAAATTGGTGGCTTATATTCAGACAAATTCGGTATAATGCCTCAGTATGGCTTGAACACTGCTTGATTATACTGTACTATTTGATTGAAACAGACTGTCTTCTTGTAATAAATTGCTAATTTTTATTTTGCCATTAGGTTGGAGGGATGGAACTTGATTTACCAAGATTATATACCACTGTTCAAAATTTTGGCGGTTTAATGGAAGTCATGGACAAGAAGCGGTGGGTTAAAGTAGCTGAAACTATGCGTATTCCTAAGAGTGCACAAGATAGAGCAAGTAAATTGGATGAAGTTTATTGCAAATGTCTCCTTCCATATGAAACCCTAAAAACAGGTAACTCACCAGTTGTTTGACTAGAATGATTTCTCATCTGCATATTACTCTAAATTCATTTTATCTTCCTCAAGGGGAACGAGATAATCTCTTTGAAATGGTTGAAGTAGAGTGGGAAATGAGAAAGGAAAGAAGAGATAAACGGCTGAATGCTTCTGCATCATCCCCAGATGAGCCTGCAGGTTCTCATGATGAGGATGATGAAGATGATGATGATGAAGATTCTGATGCTGATGAAGAGGATGAATGCATTGTAAAAGTGTGTTTTCTTTTTTTTTCCCTTTTTTTTTTTCTTTTTTTAAATTATTCTAATATTTTTTTCCTTTAAGTTTCTTCTCTTTTCCTGTCCGATTGTAGTGTCTTATGCTATTCTGTTGTTGTTCTTCCAGGGCCGGTCTATGCCTTTGACCACTTTTTATCGCACAGCCAGAAACACAACCCATATGTGGTTCAAGGGCAATTCTCCATCTGCCTCAGAAGTTGAACATGAATTCTGGCGCCATGTTAGAGATCGAAATTTCCACATATGTGTCAATGCTGGATCAGTCGATTGTAGTGATCCACCATATGGTTTTCCAACACGTAACTCACCGTTCGCTAAACATCCCTGGAACTTGAAAGTTTTTTCAAGCAGCAATGGTTCTGTCCTGCGATCTCTTGGTTCAATTATTGGTACTATTAAAAATGCTATCTATTTCCGTAAACAGTTTTTTTGTCACCAGTTATTGTATTAGTGTCTTACATATAATTTATTTATCATTTTGATTCAGGTGTAACTGTGCCAACTCTTCATTTTGGAATGGTATTTACCACCTGTTGTTGGTATCGTGATCCTCATGGCTTGCCTTGGATTGAATATTTACACACTGGAGCCAAAAAGATCTGGTACTCTTTTATCTGTTAGAATGTCAAATCATCTAACCCTTGTTGTGCGTTTAACTTTGTCCCTCATTTTTCCTTTTTCTTTTTTGTTATGTAGGTATGGTATACCTGAGCATGGCAGTGAAAAGTTCCGATCTGCTATGCAAGAGGTTGCGCCTCATTATGTACGAAAAAAGGCTCTTTGGCTCGCTTCAGATACTGCTATGATTCCACCAAATATGCTAACTGAACGAAAAGTTCCTCTCTGCCGTACTGTACAGGAGCCTGGTCAGTTCATTGTGGTGTTTCCTCGGGCTCACACATCTAGCGTTGCAACAGGATATATTGTCTCTGAGAGTGTGTCATTTGCACCACCGAGCTGGCTTCTCTCTGCCATGGAATCGTTCAGGGAGATGCAGAATTGTAATGAACCACCCCTCTTCTCCCTGGACAAATTAATATTTGCAATTGCGGAGGACCCTCGATCGTCACTGAATGTTTTAAATACAGTCAGTTCTAATATTTCTTCTGTTCATGTAGCGTTATTGAAGTAGGTCTTCTGTTTAATGCGTGTTTTTGTGTGTCATCAGATTCTTTCTTCAGTAATGGAAATTCTAGAAAGAGAAATAACTTCTCAACAAGAGCTCAAGAAGAAAGGAATAACTTCAATAGAACGTATGGAGAAATCTAAAAAGAAGGCTGGTGGGAAAAAGTCTAAGATTCCAAAGGAACCCGGAGATGGAGAAACTTTGGAATGTGAAGTTTGCTCTACCATCCTTTTCCTATCCATGGTAAAGGAAGTTTGTCATCTTATAATGTTTTACTGGCGTTTGCAAACAAACCAAACTACTTAATGCTCATAAAAATATGTCTTATAGGTTGTGAACAAAGAAGATCAAAGTCGTTACTGCTTAGCACATGCATCAACTTTTGTGGACCAAGAAAAGCTTTCTCCAAGTCAATGTAAGCTGCTGTACACCTACACACAGGTCAGTGAAGTTCTCACTAGTTATGGTCTTGTGGAATCTAGAGTCATTTAGAGGTGTAAGTGTGGCCCATCTGGTTCCAATTTGGATATTTGTCGAATTAGCAAAACAGAAATGGTGCTGGTCCAGACAGTCCTCATAATATTCATCTGGATTCAGATAGGTCTCTTGGCTTGATTGAAACGTGTGCAGTTCGGGAATGCTGCTGTCTTTGCTAAATTCTTATGATCCGTATGGGGTCCAAATGGGAGTGCTTCACACCTATGTTTCATGTAAATGAATGATCCTCTCCCATGATTTTCTTTTCACAGAATGAACTACATGAATTTTGTCAGAACCTTTTAGACCGCATTGAAGCAAAATCTGGCAGGAAAGGTAACAATGCCAGCGGCAGTATTAGTGACAGTGGAAGTTCTGCCTCAACATCCACCAGGAATTAATGCTGTGCTAAATGACTAAATGTCGAAGATTCTGTTGCAAGTATTAGAACTAAGGAGATACTTTTATAAGATGTTTAGTTTATATGTACTTAAAATTAATGTAAGGTTGTTTTTGTTTTGCCTTGTTTGGAAAAAAAAATATCCATATGTCCAATCTTGAAACAACTGTAGCTTGAAATCTAATTTTATTCTGTGGGCTGTGTTGTTACTGACAGTTGGATTCTTTAATAGAACTGTTCTAGCATGCGGATTGGACATTCTATTTTGTCAGTTTTCTAAACTAACTCATGTTTTATTTTAATTCTTTCTCTCTGTATTTTATTAATCAATCAATCAATCAATCACCAGAAAATGACTTTCTTCTTGCTTTGAGTTTACTGTGCAGAAATAGTCAGTTGACTACATTCCAAAGTTACATTGTTATCTTAAATGTAAATTTTAAATCCTCTTAATTTTTTGAACCTTGACATCCCTTTTAGGAAGCATTGAACAATTTTTAAAAGTAAATCTAACAATTATGTTCATGTGCTATCGAGAGTGTTTTGGTTTTGAGTTTTATTCTTACTTTTATTGATAGTCCGTATTATTGCAGCCAGTGAAGCTGCATAAGAATGTATTGGCCTTAACGTGAATATAGGTACAATACTTTTTGTTGATGTATTTAATGCAGCAGGCAAACCTTATTTGTTGTAGTACTGTAGTACATGTCTATTACAATGATGGAGGAAGGTATTGTCACTAATTTTTGATGCAATGATACACCAATCATTCTCTAGATTCTTAACTGTCTGAAACATCGAAAATTTTGTAAGAAACTTTATTACTACGTGTTTCAGTGGTTACATTCCTTGAATTGAACTGCCTTGTGGTGTTCAAAATTAAGGTAAAGCTAAAAATATCTGATAAGAAACACCAACATTCCTTAACATAGGGCTGTTTTTTATGATAAAGAATACATTGTACATTCATAATCAATAATATTCTTCTCCCAAGGCAATGAGTACAGAAAGGCTCCTAAACGGAAGATTAAACTAGTTTATTTATTGAAGTATCCTATTAATGCCTGTCATGTGGTGCCAAAGATACTTGTTTGGTTATGATACTTTAATGTCTTAACAACCCTTCATGAATTAGGCTTTGGTCTATCTTCCATTTAATTTGGCTTCATTTCAGCAACGCCATGCACATACGTATTTCTTTTGTCAGATACACGTTCATAGGTTAAAGCCTAATTATATTGTTATTTATGTTCATAGTACATAAATCCTGTTAAGAATATCTTAGCTGTGGTTAGTTATATGTGTGTATATGTGTTTTGTGTATCATCTTTCAATTCCTTGGAGTTAATGTAAATTTTAGGTAAGGTGGAAACAGAAACATGTAATAATCCCTTTTTTAATCACTATTTTTCTTTCTCTTTTTTTAAATTTATTTTAATTTTTTCTTTTTAATTTTTTTTTTTTTTTTTTTTTTTTTTTGTGCGTGTGTGTGTGCTTTTTAATGGTTCTGTATGTTTGCTATACCTATTCTACTTGTTAATTAAACTGCAAAGTGTAAATTTAAAAGATCAAATGAAAAAGAGGAAATACTGGAGTGGAGGGCAAACTCAATAGACATAGACAAATGTAAATATAGTGTGTTTCACTATTTGTGGTTGAGGAAATGATAGAGTGGGTAAGTTCAAGGCAGTGGCGCACCAATTTTCACTGCCAGGGGCTCACTGGACTCCATTTTTTTTTTCCTTTGGTTGCTTAAATCTGTATCTTCCTTTTTGTAAGCCAAAGATATATAAGTGCTGTAGCAAGTGCTAAATATTTAGTCTGCTGCCACGAAACCTGCAGTGCAGATATATGGGTCAAGAGGGTCTTTTAAGGGCAGCAGATAATGACAGGATGATCTGCTCCTTGTGCAGAATGCATATTAGCTTTAAGTTGATAGCTTCATGGTTTTATATCGAGAGAAAAAACATCATTGTTGTAAAATCCTTTGAAAAAGTTTGACCAATGTTTCTGTAGTATTACTGTGATGCTCACTCATTTCTTGAATTATGACTGCATTCCCTGAAATTGAAGTAATGTAGAATATATATTTTAATTAGAGCAACACATTTTATCAGAGTGGAAACAAATTTTGACTATATGTTTCTTTTGTAAATTGTGGACCATATTATGAATATATTACCTAACAAGTTAGTTAATAAAATAATGTGATCTTCAAGCCATCGTCTAGTTAATCCAACAGTGGCTTGCAAACTTATATGTGGCTATTTATCTGCAAGAACTTTTTTTTAATCAATTGTCCTGTGGTTCCCAGTGGTTCTACCTTGAGTACTTTTTGAGTTATGTTGGTACTGTGATTTTGATCAAAATGAGATTCAAAATAAGTCCCACAGTCATGTTGCTCCGGCATCTGCTGAGCGGCGTGCTGAGCTCCTTTATTTTATTTTCTGACCATCTCTAGTCCTGCTTCTCAATCACTGTGTAAATAGAGAATTTTATGAATGAAATGTGTTTGAATTTATTTTTTCAGCTGCAGTTCTTTGTATGCATTGATACAGACAATATCTTTACATGTAAATATTGAATCCCCCCTCCTTTTCAGAAGAAGATGTATTCATTATAGTGCAAGCTTTTTATTCCTTTCTACTCAATGAGTTGTACATTTTCTGTTGTTTTGATTATTGTCAATAATTGTTGCATATTTTGTGTGATTGGTGAAATCTTCTTTCTAGATTAAACTTGGCAGTTTTGTTTCTAGTTTTCTTATTTTATAAACCTTACATGTAAATCTGGGACGGGACATGATTAATCGATGCATGTGGAAATCCTGTTAAGTCAATGAAATGACTTTTTTGAAGTTTAATGTATTATATTTTGTAGAGAATTGACCTTCTCATTGCTGTTAAGATTTGCATAATAGTAGTGACTTCAAACTTAGAGAAACTATGTACAAAATTTCAAGTCTTTTCACTGTCCGAATACTTAGATAAGAATATTCATTTTAATGTATCAAATTTATTTTTAAAAGTGGGAATAAGTAATTTGTTTTGATTCTTGTATATGTACGTGTGTTAGAGCTGCATACATTTTTCTAGTTTTTCTTTACTTTTTTTTCCTTTCCAATTTTTTTTCCTTTTTTTGTTTTTGTTTGTTAAAGTTAGTGTGTATTTTGCATGCCATTAAATGATTGGTATTGTACAATTATAACATGTTAGTGGTGCATTTAAAAACTTCTTTATTTGATTGCAAACACCCCTCCATCAAATCATGCTATCTTTTTAGCAGATGTTTCGAATATATCAGCCTGCTTGCACTGTCATACAGCGAGCAACCTGTTCCAGAGAGCAACGCAGCGAGCAGCGACTGAAGGCACCAGCGCAGGGAGCCGGCGCCGTGCAATAAACACAAACGTGAGTAATGATATTGGAAAAGTAAGTGCTTCGTTGTATCACCGTGGTTGTATGGTGACGCTGCGGCTCCCCTCTGGGCTCAGGGGTCCCCGAAAAAAGGAGAGGAAAGGGGAAAGAGAAAGGGGGAAAAGCGAAAAAAAAGTGGAGAGCACCGTGGTAGAGAGGAAAAGAAAAGGAGAGGGAGGCAGATGGTAGCAGCCCAAGGAGAACACAAAGTCAAAATAAGGTCAAAAAGGGGTCCGTACACGTCATTTTGACGTCTAAGTCCATACCTGGGAGGACGAAATTTTGACTTCAAAGCTCAAAATGAGCTAAATCTGACGTCATTTTGACAAACTTGTTCTCCTTGGGAGGCGGCAAATCCATCGCCACCCGATCCGACTGAAGGATGCACCAGACGAAAACCTGCTGTACAGTGTATTCGCGTTGGAGGGATTTAAGGGACTTGAAACATTTTCACTGATTGCCCAAAACACGCTGATGCAGGATGGCATCGAATGGGTTGCCTATCCATTAGGCGCCGATTGAACAATTCACTATTCCTCGCGTAAAAAGCAAATTTCTCCCAAACCAAGAACGGTATCGTGTCCAGGTGGACTCTAGTGCACCCCCAGACCAACCCCCGAGGGTGAAATCATCCGAAAATCGGCGAAAAAAAAATTGCGGTCGACCGAGATTCGAACACGACAAAAGCGACCCGACAGCCTAGTTGGTTTGGGACGGGGGACGGGTATGCTAACCACTAGGCTGTCGGATCGCACACCTGTCGGCGATGCGAATTGGAATCTCTATCTACCGGCCTGGACGGGCCCGGCGCGCGCAGAAGAGTTTTCCTTCCCGAATAGGATTCCGAATTTCTCCCTAACCAAGAACGGCATCGTGCTTCTTGCTACTTATATATGTTTCGCAGTGCCTACAGAGGATTTCCTGTGAATTTCAGCGTGATCGGAGACTAATGATTTTTGGTCAAATTTCCAAAGGCTATAGCCTTTGCATTTTTAGTGAATCTGATGGAAAAAATAATTTGCTTAAAACTGACGGGGGTTGTGCAGGCGGACTCTAGTGCACCCCCCGACCAACCCCCGAGGGTGAAATCATCCGAAAATCGGCGAAAAAAAAATTGCGGTCGACCGAGATTCGAACACGACAAAAGCGACCCGACAGCCTAGTTGGTTTGGGACGGGGGACGGGTATGCTAACCACTAGGCTGTCGGATCGCACACCTGTCGGCGATGCGAATTGGAATCTCTATCTACCGGGCTGGACGGGCCCGGCGCGCGCAGAAGAGTTTTCCTTCCCGAATAGGATTCCGAATTTCTCCCTAACCAAGAACGGCATCGTGCTTCTTGCTACTTATATATGTTTCGCAGTGCCTACAGAGGATTTCCTGTGAATTTCAGCGTGATCGGAGACTAATGATTTTTGGTCAAATTTCCAAAGGCTATAGCCTTTGCATTTTTAGTGAATCTGATGGAAAAAATAATTTGCTTAAAACTGACGGGGGTTGTGCAGGCGGACTCTAGTGCACCCCCCGACCAACCCCCGAGGGTGAAATCATCCGAAAATCGGCGAAAAAAAAATTGCGGTCGACCGAGATTCGAACACGACAAAAGCGACCCGACAGCCTAGTTGGTTTGGGACGGGGGACGGGTATGCTAACCACTAGGCTGTCGGATCGCACACCTGTCGGCGATGCGAATTGGAATCTCTATCTACCGGGCTGGACGGGCCCGGCTCGCGCAGAAGAGTTTTCCTTCCCGAATAGGATTCCGAATTTCTCCCTAACCAAGAACGGCATCGTGCTTCTTGCTACTTATATATGTTTCGCAGTGCCTACAGAGGATTTCCTGTGAATTTCAGCGTGATCGGAGACTAATGATTTTTGGTCAAATTTCCAAAGGCTATAGCCTTTGCATTTTTAGTGAATCTGATGGAAAAAATAATTTGCTTAAAACTGACGGGGGTTGTGCAGGCGGACTCTAGTGCACCCCCCGACCAACCCCCGAGGGTGAAATCATCCGAAAATCGGCGAAAAAAAAATTGCGGTCGACCGAGATTCGAACACGACAAAAGCGACCCGACAGCCTAGTTGGTTTGGGACGGGGGACGGGTATGCTAACCACTAGGCTGTCGGATCGCACACCTGTCGGCGATGCGAATTGGAATCTCTATCTACCGGGCTGGACGGGCCCCGCGCGGCGCAGAAGAATTTTCTTTTCCGTGTCACTTTTTAAGGGCCCGAAAGATGCAATCGAGAGTGTAAGCTATTTAAAGCATCATGCAACTCGAGGGAAAAAAGGTATTCTTTTTCTCTCCCAAGACCGTTGCTAAAAATAACAGAAAATAAAAGGAAGAAAGCAAAATGTCTGCGGCGCTCGGGTTCGAACCCGAGACCTTTTGAGCAGGTGCCCGTTGCTCTAACCACTAGACCACAGACTTCTGCTGTAAGCGGCACTGCAAGCACCACATAGCTTCCGAAAATCTTCTGGTACCAGGAGCCGATTTCGAGGAGGTTACCTCCTCGCCTCTTCTGAACTCCGGGTTGAATACGGCTCGTTTCGCACGATTTTCTCTCAAACATGCAGGCGCGGGCTGGCGTCGAATGGGTTGCCTATCCATAAGGCGCCGATTGAACAATTCACTATTCCTCGCGTAAAAAGCGAATTTCTGCCAAACCAAGAACGGTATCGTGTCCAGGTGGACTCTAGTGCACCCCCAGACCAACCCCCGAGGGTGAAATCATCCGAAAAATCAGCGAAAAAAAAATTGCGGTCGACCGAGATTCGAACACGACAAAAGCGACCCGACAGCCTAGTTGGTTTGGGACGGGGGACGGGTATGCTAACCACTAGGCTGTCGGATCGCACACCTGTCGGCGATGCGAATTGGAATCTCTATCTACCGGCCTGGACGGGCCCGGCGCGCGCAGAAGAGTTTTCCTTCCCGAATAGGATTCCGAATTTCTCCCTAACCAAGAACGGCATCGTGCTTCTTGCTACTTATATATGTTTCGCAGTGCCTACAGAGGATTTCCTGTGAATTTCAGCGTGATCGGAGACTAATGATTTTTGGTCAAATTTCCAAAGGCTATAGCCTTTGCATTTTTAGTGAATCTGATGGAAAAAATAATTTGCTTAAAACTGACGGGGGTTGTGCAGGCGGACTCTAGTGCACCCCCCGACCAACCCCCGAGGGTGAAATCATCCGAAAATCGGCGAAAAAAAAATTGCGGTCGACCGAGATTCGAACACGACAAAAGCGACCCGACAGCCTAGTTGGTTTGGGACGGGGGACGGGTATGCTAACCACTAGGCTGTCGGATCGCACACCTGTCGGCGATGCGAATTGGAATCTCTATCTACCGGGCTGGACGGGCCCGGCTCGCGCAGAAGAGTATTCCTTCCCGAATAGGATTCCGAATTTCTCCCTAACCAAGAACGGCATCGTGCTTCTTGCTACTTATATATGTTTCGCAGTGCCTACAGAGGATTTCCTGTGAATTTCAGCGTGATCGGAGACTAATGATTTTTGGTCAAATTTCCAAAGGCTATAGCCTTTGCATTTTTAGTGAATCTGATGGAAAAAATAATTTGCTTAAAACTGACGGGGGTTGTGCAGGCGGACTCTAGTGCACCCCCCGACCAACCCCCGAGGGTGAAATCATCCGAAAATCGGCGAAAAAAAAATTGCGGTCGACCGAGATTCGAACACGACAAAAGCGACCCGACAGCCTAGTTGGTTTGGGACGGGGGACGGGTATGCTAACCACTAGGCTGTCGGATCGCACACCTGTCGGCGATGCGAATTGGAATCTCTATCTACCGGGCTGGACGGGCCCCGCGCGGCGCAGAAGAATTTTCTTTTCCGTGTCACTTTTTTAGGGCCCGAAAGATGCAATCGAGAGTGTAAGCTATTTAAAGCATCATGCAACTCGAGGGAAAAAAGGTATTCTTTTTCTCTCCCAAGACCGTTGCTAAAAATAACAGAAAATAAAAGGAAGAAAGCAAAATGTCTGCGGCGCTCGGGTTCGAACCCGAGACCTTTTGAGCAGGTGCCCGTTGCTCTAACCACTAGACCACAGACTTCTGCTGTAAGCGGCACTGCAAGCACCACATAGCTTCCGAAAATCTTCTGGTACCAGGAGCCGATTTCGAGGAGGTTACCTCCTCGCCTCTTCTGAACTCCGGGTTGAATACGGCTCGTTTCGCACGATTTTCTCTCAAACATGCAGGCGCGGGCTGGCGTCGAATGGGTTGCCTATTCATAAGGCGCCGATTGAACAATTCACTATTCCTCGCGTAAAAAGCGAATTTCTCCCAAACCAAGAACGGTATCGTGTCCAGGTGGACTCTAGTGCACCCCCAGACCAACCCCCGAGGGTGAAATCATCCGAAAAATCAGCGAAAAAAAAATTGCGGTCGACCGAGATTCGAACACGACAAAAGCGACCCGACAGCCTAGTTGGTTTGGGACGGGGGACGGGTATGCTAACCACTAGGCTGTCGGATCGCACACCTGTCGGCGATGCGAATTGGAATCTCTATCTACCGGGCTGGACGGGCCCCGCGCGGCGCAGAAGAATCTTCTTTTCCGTGTCACTTTTTTAGGGCCCGAAAGATGCAATCGAGAGTGTAAGCTATTTAAAGCATCATGCAACTCGAGGGAAAAAAGGTATTCTTTTTCTCTCCCAAGACCGTTGCTAAAAATAACAGAAAATAAAAGGAAGAAAGCAAAATGTCTGCGGCGCTCGGGTTCCAACCCGAGACCTTCTGAGCAGGTGCCCGTTGCTCTAACCACTAGACCACAGACTTCTGCTGTAAGCGGCACTGCAAGCACCACATAGCTTCCGAAAATCTTCTGGTACCAGGAGCCGATTTCGAGGAGGTTACCTCCTCGCCTCTTCTGAACTCCGGGTTGAATACGGCTCGTTTCGCACGATTTTCTCTCAAACATGCAGGCGCGGGCTGGCGTCGAATGGGTTGCCTATCCATAAGGCGCCGATTGAACAATTCACTATTCCTCGCGTAAAAAGCGAATTTCTCTCAAACCAAGAACGGTATCGTGTCCAGGTGGACTCTAGTGCACCCCCAGACCAACCCCCGAGGGTGAAATCATCCGAAAAATCAGCGAAAAAAAAATTGCGGTCGACCGAGATTCGAACACGACAAAAGCGACCCGACAGCCTAGTTGGTTTGGGACGGGGGACGGGTATGCTAACCACTAGGCTGTCGGATCGCACACCTGTCGGCGATGCGAATTGGAATCTCTATCTACCGGCCTGGACGGGCCCCGCGCGCGCAGAAGAGTTTTCCTTTCCGAATGGGATTCCGAATTTCTCCCTAACCAAGAACGGCATCGTGCTTCTAGCTACTGATATATGTCTCGCAGTTCCTACAGAGGATTCCCTGTGGATTTCAGCGTGATCTGAGACTATCGATTTTTGGTCAAATTTCCAAAGGCTATAGCCTTTGCATTTTTAGTGATTTTGATGGAAAAAATAATTTTCTTAAAACTGACAGGGGTTGTGCAGGCGCACTCTAGTGCAACCCCAGACTAATCCCCGAGGGTGAAATCATCCGAAAATCGCACACCTTTCGGCGTTGTGAATAGGAATCCCTCTCTACCGGCCTGCACGGGCCTGGTGCGGCGGTGACGATTTTCGGTCCGATTTCGTTTCTGTCGTTTGCGTGAAAGAATGGCCAGTAGAGAGTGATGGCGATTTTCATGACTGAATCATGTCCTCTCTTCCTTAGAATGAAAACTAGCACAAAATTTTTTAATGGTTCCTACAATAATAATACTGAACGTAAAAATAGATTCATTGTTGAAATTCAGACTAAGGTTTCTAGTTCAGATTAGTACATGTTCCATACTTGTAGGTATTGTGCTCTCTGAGATTGAAAACTCCACCAATAAGCTGGGTCGTGGACTTAAAATGAAAACATGCAAAATTTGTCGTGTTCTCAAAATAGTACTATTAAAGTTGATAAAAAGTTCTTTGTTGGAATAAAGATCAGCATTATTTCCAGTTTCGAATACTATAAGTATCATGTCTGTGGGTAGTGTGAGATCTGAGATGAAAGGGTTAACCTCGGCTGAGAACAATATTCGGTCTTACACCACTCAGGAGAGAGGTGGTGGTAATAAACGAGTAAAAAAATTCTAACGAAAATTCCATATTTTTTGTGCAAGGTTCCGTGTGACTCTTGATTGGTTATGAAAAGGAGAAAATATCTTAGAAAACTCATGTCCATTTTGGGCAACGTATAATATTTCAATTGATCACAATAGTTGCAAGATCCTTCAACACGTATAAGTTATACATATCAAGCATTTGGTTTGATGGCATATGCAGGACAGCTGATTTAAAATGAACAATGCAAAATATGCACAGAGCTATGCGTTCATCTGAAATTTACAATCACTTTATTTGGCATAAAATAATTTATGATATGATACGGACCGAATTTATATGAAATGTTATGATAAATAGTCCAAAAATGGAGAGTGTATTTGAACAATGATCGAGTGGGGACAAATCACAGTGAAGGTCAAAGTATAATAGAGTCTGAAATTACATTCAATCCGTTCCCTCATACAGTGAAACGTTATGTTAACAGTACGAATTATACCGCAAATCAATAGAAACGATTGCGCTTATAAAAAACCAAGACGCTAAGCGCTGCATATTAAATAAAATATCACACGAGTTGGTATAACAACAACTCAAAATAACTATGGACATGATCTGAAGCACCCTCTACAAAGCAAACTGTTTGACAGCCTTCAAATCTAAGTCAAATTTACAGAATACAGATTATAAATAGAAAGATTTGAATCTACTCTAAAAACTGTGCCAATATTCTGTACATATCGATGAACTTGATTTGTACAATATTAAATCTTTAGACATTATGTACATGGCAACGTAGACAAATAGGAACTAAATCTATAGGTGAGATCTACATAAGTGTACAATACACGTGGTTCCATTTATTGTGAGAAAAAAAGGGTTTGGAATGGCCTCGGTGAACGAGTGTGTCATGTCCTCTCTAAAAGCCGTTTCCAGTGACTGGTTTTATATTTCAAGCAATCGAAACACACGTTAAAGTGAATAAATAGCCATTTAAATGCACCACTGTAAACTGGTTGGCGTCGAAAGACGCCAAATTTCTGGCGTTCATGAAAAACGCCAAATATTGGCATCGTTCGACGCCAGATATTGACGTTTCTCGGCTCAAAACGCCAAAATTTGGCGTCGAACGACGCCAGTACTTGGCGTTTTTCATGAACGCCAGAAATTTGGCGTCTTTCGACGCCAACCAGTTTACAGTGACCTGCGTGACAAAATGATGATCTAAAACTATCAAACGGACAGACTGGACACTGGACACGGTAGACGCGTACAAAGTAGGACCGTCTTTACGAAAATGTTACATTTTCCTATTTTACTTCCTGAAAGTGAAGTGTGCAGTCTTTGAAATACATTACCAAAAAAACATGTTTGCTCTAACTGGTAACGCAAAAAAAATCAAAAAAAAAAAAAGTAAATGGAACCACAGACGTGTGAAAGCGATTTCCTCCACGTGACTTAACGCGGAAACCACACCCCCACGTCTTTCGCTTGACAACTCATAGAGTAAGTAACGTATGGACCCAAGTCCACCGCCGTTTAAAGGAACAATATAATGAGGCGTCACAAACGCACCACATCCGCTGCGCTATCTTTTGATACATATAATTTACTGTACAGAGGGCAAGCACAACTCATTTAAGGTCTCCACAAAATTTTTGGTAAACAGGTCAAGTTTTCACAATATCTTTCTTTTTAAATACTTTTTTGGTAACTAATAGCGCATACAAGCACCTAATATCCTCGACCTCGATGCACTCACGACTAAACTGTCTGTACCATGCACAAGCCTTGAACTGCGTCTCCTTTGGCGCGAAGTGTGCACGGGTTTCAGCAGATTTGCGTGCCACAAAGTGGATTTGAGGGGTTTTTTTTCCCGTTTTAGAACCACACTCTGTAGACAAACACACAGCTCACTTTTCAGGCACGGGGGACTTTTCCTGGGGTTGAGCCTTCTTCTTCAGGACGCCCAAGCTGTGGACCTTTTCCAGGAAAGATTTATGCGCCGTCAGCACTTTGGCCGACTCCACATCCTTCTTCAGTTCCTCCATGTCCCTCTTTAGTTTCGCCCGTCGATTCTGGAAAGGGCAAAAAAAAGTTTCCAGTTAGTTCCTGATACAGCTATTTCGTCCAAGGACGCTTAAAGCCTTCGAATCAATTTTATTGAGAACACACCGTGTATTTAGCGAGGATCGGTTTTCGACAATGGAAATTTTAAGGGAATCGGCAGCACATCACTAAACCGTCGACTATAGAATCTCTCGCTTTTGTTTGGCCCGCCGATTCTGGAAACAAGATGAGGCTATTAGGAGATTTTATTTTGTACAATCAAAATCCGCTCTCTCGCTAAATCCACGTCGAAACGCGAGAGGCAGGCGAACGCAAACGGGGCTGATGCTCGCGGGGGCGACCGGCAGCTTCCCCAAAAGACAAGAACGAACACACAGGGAAAAAAGTCAGGAGGAGGAAGTCATTCAAGTGTGAAGAGATTCCGCCTCTAGGCATGAGACGACGAGTTATATAATCACGTGATTGCTGAGTTGTAACCCGTTTAAGAATCGAGAACTTTTAAATATTCTCAGACGCTCTAACTCGATAACGAATATACAATTGACAAATTTGAATGTAGCTAATAGCAACAAAGATATTTAAAAAAAAAAAACGCTGAGGGAAATAGACTTCCTGAATCCTCCTCTGTCCCAGTCTCCGCTAGCGCTCGCCCGTGCTCACCCGCCCCTCTCTTGCTGCGTCCAGATACGTGGGTGGTTTAGGCACCGTCGGTGTCTGCGCATTTAGTGCAAAGCAGGACAGACACTCGAAGCATCCAAGACTCCAGCGTAGTATCTGGGCGCAGCTGCTGTCTCGCCCGCCCCGCTCGCCGCGCTCTCACTCACCTGGAACCACGTGATGACCTGCGCGTTGGAGAGGCCAAGTCCCGCTGCGATCTCGTCCCTGTCTGCGGGGCTTAGGTACTTTTGGTAGAGGAACCTCTTCTCTAGCTCGAAGATTTGGTGGTTGGTGAAGGCAGTGCGTGACTTCCGCTTCTTCTTCGGCTGCTGTCTCGAGTTGAAGAGGTTCAGGTGGCTGCCGGAGCCCTCTGGAACAGAGAGAGACAAGCCGGGGTTGTTAGGAGACAGAGACACTCATCGAAACGTTCAGGGAGACCAGTTGAGACGAGACAGTTTTCGTCCCTACACTGGAAATGAAAATGAAAAATATTTCGTCCTCAGCAGAAGAGGATAAACAAAACAATATTGACATATTTTTTCCCTTGACTCCGTCAATTATTTCTTATTTCTTATTCTTATTTTTTTCATTTTAGGAATCTCACCCTATTGGAGTGATGATTGGACAATCTTACTACTTTTGAGCGAAGATTTATATTTTTAAGCTCAATAAATACCACAGATCTCACTAAATAATAGCGAGATTCAGAAACGACTAACTTTGTAGGACAATGGAAAAAAATCTCGCTCCTCTCGGCTGAGACATCCAACTCTTCAATTTGCAGTGTTATCTTATCGTGACCTTAACGCCAGTCATGACGAGAAGAGACACGAAAGCCACGACACACAGTACAACTCACGTACACACCAGTCATCCTCCAAGGTTCACGCCAGTTCCAGCAGATTGTCACGTGATTTGCATGTTTCCCGTTCCCGCCGGTTCCCGCTGACTGAACCTTAAGGCCGTGAGCGCTAAAGGCGCCAGTGGCCTGGCCAGCAGCTACTGCCACTCACGGACCAAGATGCCACGTCTAGCCCAGCCGACCATTCACCGCCGTCAACTCCCCATCCCCGTCTCTCACACAGACACTGACACGCGCACACAGACGCGAACACACACACACACACAGTGTGAGAGCGCGCTACTCTATGGCGGTACAGTGTGGCGAGGCGTGGCCGGGCGTGGCGGGGCCGACTGTAGCCGTAAGGGCCCAGCAGCGCGGCGTGACGAATCAGAGGTTCGGAACGGCGACGGCCCTCCGTCGGGCGGGAGCGGGGGCGGGGGGCGGGGGCGGGGCGGGGCGGGGCGGGGCGGGGCGGGGGCGGGGCGGGGGCGGGGCGGGGGCGGGGCGGGGGCGGGGCGGGGGCGGGGCGGGGCGCCTCACCATGGCGAGCCCGGCGCGGGCGGGCGGGACGCTCCCAATAACCAGATTACATCGCGCGGGAGGATGAGAAACAGAGCGGTGAGGTGAGGTGGGGTCGGGTGGGGTGCTTCAGGCTGGCCAAGCCCCAAACGACACACGGCAGGAAGTAAAGAACCGGCGCGATGCGGGCATCGGTAGGGGGCCTCCTTGCACCTCCCACCCGCGACCCCGCCCCGCCCCGCGCCTCCTCAGTGACCACCTCCCCCCGTCCCATTCATTTGGGATTAAACAGCCTCATCTCGAGCAGCTTAGCTCTGACTTTGAGCGGCGATGCGACTCGGTTGCGGTCGCTGCGGCTCCGCGGGACCGCGCGAGACCGGGCAAGCTGGTAGCCCTTTGAAGGGCCGCCCTTCTGCAGTCGTGGCTGTTTGCTGAGCACAGCTCGGAGAAAAATAATAAGAGACTGACGCCAAAAGCGAAAAGCTGTGAGAATACGAGGTGCACGGCGCCAGAGCCTGCCGGCGCTAGGGCGGGTCAATGAGCCCTGCTTCGGCTGGAGGATGCTGTTCCCCAAAACAGTGGAATGTTCCAAGCGTATTCACAGCATTACGCCCTTGGATCAGAGTCATATGCCACTCGACTTATTTACATCTCAATGCAAACACCATACGTGCTGTGGACAGCAGAGAGACCTAAACGCACACAGTCATAGCGAGAGGTCCGGGCTGGCAGAGGAGAGGGGGGTGACGGACTCTTGTCAATCACCATCCATCCGCCTAGCGCGGGGATGACTCACACGAATAACCATGACCGGATATGTCGTGAGAGAGAGAGAGAGAAAAGAGAGAGAGAGAGAGAGAGAGAGAGAGAGAGAGAGAGAGAGAGAGAGAGAGAGAGAGAGAGAGAGAGAGTTTTCGGGTGAGTTATGCCCTCACCACGGGTTCAGGTCCACGTATCTGTGCGGATAGTTCCAATGAGTTACGAGCGGCGCGATGACCGCTCCAGAACAAAAGGTCGGCCAAGAAAGAGATTAAGAAAACTAACAGGAGACGGCGTAGAGAGAAAGAGACAAGGAAGAGGAGGAGGAGGAGGGAGGGAAGAGGGAAGGGAGATGAAGAGAGGATAGACATATGGGTGAGAATTGATGCGCGGAGCGACGAAGCCACTCGCCCAAACCGCTCGCCCGCTGGCGCTAATGGGACGTTAATTCAAACACGCGACTAAGGCCCCGCGCCAAAAGCAGTCGGCTCACGTGACAAGACGACATCTCTCTCGCAAAACCGGCGAAATGAAAATGGGCGCGACGCGCAGGGCGCAGGCATCGCCTGGAGGGAAGCGCCGCGCGCCCTAGGCAGACCCGCAGGGCACGCGGGCGCACCGGGCTGCATACGCGTGCCGCAGCGCGGCGCCCCGCCCCGCCCCGCCCCGCCCCGCGCAGCAGCAGCATCAGCCGCAGCCGCCAAAGGGGCCGTCCGTCTCGCGCGGGCGGGCCGGGTCGGGGTGGGGCGGGGTGGGGCGGGGCGCGGTAGGGCGCGGCTTTGGAATGCTAGCGCATAGATATTTGTACGCGCCGCGCCCATTAGGGTCCCACAAGTCGCGCCGTCCCGCCGCGCCACAACGGCCGAGTGCTTGATTTAATGGGCGCTAAATATCCACGCGCGGCGCGGCGGGTCGCGCCCGCGTCCAGCGGGGCCTGGCAGGCGCTCAAAGTGATACGTCGATACATCGGTGTCACTGCCCCGCCCCACCCCGCCCCGCCCCGCCCCGCCCGTCACACGAGTGACCAGTCATGGCGCGGAGCGCACACGTGTCGTCTCTCACGCCAGGCAGGCAACCGCACCGACAGGACAGGAGAACAATAAGGGCCACCAAATTAATGGGCCCATCGCGCAACCCTTCAGCCGGTGACGGGGTGGGGTGGCGACTACCTATTGGTGACGCCGGTGGTCCCCCCTCCCTCCAACTGCCCCGCAGCGATCCCCCCTCTGCACCCCCACCCCCTCTGCGCCCCCCAAGTGCCCGGCAGCGCCCACTCCCCCTCCCCCTCCCCCCCCCACGGGCAAGCAGGCCTCTCCTCTCCACGTGGACAACCGATCACCTACGATCTTGTTCGATCGCAGTTTGCTCCGGCACGAGCTGGGCGGGGCGGGGCGGGGAGCTGAGCCCGGGGCGAGGGCGTGACGGCGCGTGCGAGGAGGACGGGAGGATATACGGCCCGCCCCCGCACCCAGCCGCCCACCGGCCTCGGCCTCCAGTAGAGATTCGCGGCCCGGCCCCGTCACAACGAGGCGACTGGGTCCTATAGTGCCACACTCGCCCCCTCCCCCCTCCCCCCCTTGCCCTTTCGCCCCGCGCGATTCACCGCGGCCCGTTAAGGAACGTGCATATCTTGTGCAGCGGGCGGCGCATACGGCGACGGCACCCACGCCGCGCAGGAAGACGCTGTTTAGCGCTGCGGACACGTGATCACAACCGGCGATACACCCACCGCACCGCGCAGGAGAGACTTCTCGATAGCCCTCCAACGTAACGTCCGATCAATCGATACGGCTCTGATTGATGAAATACGACGATGACGTGCCGTGACGGCGAACAAAAGAGGCACATCTGATCGCGTTGCCGTGCGCCACGACACACACACACACAGACACACACCTACACACTCTGAGTAAGAGAGAGAGAGAGAGAGTAAACGGAATCGATACAAAGCGCATGATATCTGGATGGAAGAGGACCGAATCGGACTCTAAGGCGGTGCGGGGCGCGACCGAATGGGGAGGGTGGGGCCCCGCAGAGCGAGTCTGGTCCGGGGCGATACGTCGTGATTAAGTTGTCTCATCACCGCGGTAAGGAGGGGAGGGGCGGGGCGGGGCGGTGAGTCGCTGATTAGCGAGGGCCTCCGGGGCAGCACACTACACCGCCCCGCGCCCCGCGCCGGACACCGTCAGCTGCGCGGCAGAGGGGGGCGCGCGCGAGCGACGCGCCACAGTACGACCCTCGTCACACACACACACACACCAGCCTCGCCCCACCTGCACGCCGCCGAGACAGAGACAGGTATCATGTCGACGAGGAACAGCGGCAGCTGCAGCGCACAGCTCTGCCCCGCCCCGCAGGGCTACCATCATCAGCCAGCGCGAGGAGAGCAGAGCGGCGCGCGGGCCGGCGGCACGCAGCAGACACAATACAGGCCCGCGTGTTAAAACCTCGGTTAAAACTCATCCAGGCAGGGCAGGCAGGCGGCAGGCTGACCGCAGGCTGCGGTATAGTGGTGCCTGTCGGCCCCGCCCCGCCCCGCCCCGCCCCGCCCCGCCCCGCCCCGCCTCAGCACCGAGCCCAGGCAGGCCACACTCATGATTCGCGCGATTACAAACAAAACACGGGTAGGGGCCCCGGCCCCGGCCCGGTGCCTGGTCTGGCTGACCTGGCCGCGGCGCGGCACGCTGTGATGTGGCTGGCCAGTGGCCCGGCCGGGCCGCCTCCTGTAAAAGCTGCCGCCGCCGCCCATCATAAAGAATTATACATAAAGCCATCTAGTTATTGCACAATTACGCTATAAAAACGCAAAGGCCGCCGCGCCGCGTCCCGTCCGGCCGTATGAGTGTGTGTGAATGTTGTACATGTTTGTGCCCTCAGGCTCACATTGCGGGGAGAGAGAAAGAGAGAGAGAGAGAGAGAGAGAGAGAGAGAGAGATGAGATGAGAGGGTCTTACATACGGGGTGACGCCCCTTTCCAACACGGCCAGCTTGCCGAAAGTGGCGATTATCCGAGATTTTCGGGAGAGCAACAAGCTTGTCGCCGTCGTTGCGGTTCGGGGCGGGGCCGCCAGGACGCCTAGGGGCAGATGCCGAGACGGCTCGGGGCGCGCCGGTGCCGGTCCTCTAGCAGGTCACCGAGGCCCTGCTGCTGCCCGCGGTGCCATTCACCGACACCACAGCGACGCTGTTCACGATTTGAGAGACTCGATCAACGAGTCAATCACAGGCGCGATTGACACATCACGACCGCAGCGCAGTCAGCCGCTCTCCCGCTCATTGTCTCTTATCTTTCGCGTTCCCTCTCCCCTCTCTCTCCCTCTTCCTTGCTCTTCACCTTCATTCCTCCATCCTCTCCTGCTCCTGCCCTCTCCTCCACCTCCTTCTCTCTCTCTCTCTCCTGGCCGTACTCCGGGCGGCTCGGCCTCGTGCGGTAGGCTCATTATATCCATCTCTTTCTTTTATCCATCCTTCCCATTCACACCTCGCCGTCCGTCTCTCTCGCTCCCCCACGGCCGCGCCCCTGCAGGCTGGTCCAGCCCGCCTCCTCCCACTCATCTCTGAGAGTCAAAGAGGCCGCCGCCTTTGAAGTGGCCGCCGCCGGCTCCTCTATGCTGTTAGTCACACCTGCCAGCAGACGCCGCCTCGCCCCGCCCCGCCCCGCCCCTCTCCACTCACCTCTCTCCGCGCGCCCTCTCGCTCTTCTCTCTCTTTCTCCCTCTCTCCCTCTCTCTCCTCACCTCTTCGCTTTGCGCCTTCCTTTCACGGGCCCACCCAGCTGTTCGCGTGTCCGCTCCGCCCCTCCGGCCCATGCTCACTGTCAGGAACGGGCCCGGCTGATCAATGCAGACGTGAGCAAGAGAGAGAGAGAGAGGATGAGAGAGAGAGAGGGCAAGGAGAGAGAGGACGCGCAGAGGGACATGGAAAGAGAGAGAAGAAACCAAGACGGAAAAAAAAAATCACCAACAACGTTCGAACACTCGGCTTTAATGAAAAATCGCGCGGTAATGATCGTGGCCGGGGCTGGGCCGGGGCTCGGGCTGGCTCCTCTAAGCAGCCCTGGGAGTGCTGCTAATGGAGTGTCCGAGCCCTTTTGGAGCCCTGGGCCCGGGCCCCCGGGACTCCCTGGGGGGCCCGGTGGGTGCCACAAGGGCCCTCAGCCTGCAGCGCGGTGGGTGACAGGGCTAGGCTAATCACCCGAGCACCCTCTCCCACCCCTTTCCTCTCTTTCTCTCGCTCCTCTCCTTTGGTCGGAATCGAATCGCTGAACGAGCCATCATGACTGGCAACACGGTGCGTATTGTTCACCGCCACTTGTCCCTTTTCTTTTTTCATTCCGCTTCTACGAAAATGATAGTTAAAAAAAACACACAGACCCGTGAAGAGTAAAAGAGGAGTGGTATAAAAACACGCAGGGGCGGGGCGGAGCGCAGGGCGCAGGGGCGACGAGAAGAAGTCTCATCCTTCCTTGTGATGACAGAACAGTGACTGTGCGATGTTTGCGGGCGAGCAAACAGGTGCCGTGCAGAGCAGAGGACCTCGTCAGCACGCGCCGATATCGCGTAACCCTCTCCAACTCCCCCCCCCCCCCCGATCCTCCCTCCCCTCTCCCCTTCTTCCTTGCCCCCCCCCCTCTCCCTATGCCCGGGCCCCCAGGGGTCGTGCTTGTGGAGCCCACACAATGGGTACCTCCGGCACCTCCGCGGCCTCCCTCCTACAATAACCACGACTCAATCGCCACTCTGGACGGTAATGTTTGCATTGTTGTGCGACCGGGCTGGTGGTACTCAGTGGTGTGGTACCCGGGGTATCCGCGCGAGTGAGTGCTCAATCCCCATCGACAGCCGGGGCGGCGGGTCAGTGCGCAGTGCGCAGACACCCGAGATAGATAGGTACAGATAGATAGATAGACGGATGGATATCCAGTGTGGGCCGCGGTACGGTACCCGGCGAGCGCCTTCGTTCTTTACGATTGCATACATCACGTTAAGATTAAAATGGATTTAGACGCGCGGGGCGCAGCCATTGAGCACGGCGGCCGTCACGCACTAAGAAACAAAGGTCAATAATTTAGAGCAGTCGGGCTATTCGAAATTTCGTAGCACATAGAGGCAATGACCACGGCACGCGCACCGTTGTCGTTTATTACGGAGCGGAGCAGTCGCAGCACCTTCATTTCACGGAAAAATCCATTGTGAAAAATTAAGGCAGTTTCCGTACTGCGGCCAGAGAAGGTACACGAAGTTCCGCAAACAGTTTTCGTGGTGGTGAAGGAAGGAAATTTATTTTTTCCAGACTTTGGTGCGCGATACTGTACCAACGGAAATTTTGATGGTTCGTCCTGGAAAATTTTTAGTCGGTTTGAATATCGTTATTCAAGCTAACGTGCCAATCGATCTACGGACCTTTCCGTTCTAATTTCAAACTACGGGTACAAAACCACGTATCATACAAGTCCCAAGTTCCACACATGTATATCATTTTTCTCTGAAAACAGCATCCGTAAATGTCCACGACGATCGTTCCCGTCGTTTTCAACCACGGTTCTTCTCTATATCGGAGGTACGATCTACTCAAAACGTACGTTTCGCAGCCAATGCCGCAATATGTTACGGAATATCAAACAGAGGGGCCGCGTCGTATTTTAGAATTACTAAAAAATACATGCAGCAGCAGTTGTTAGAATTCCACGAGTAGTTCTGCCAAAATTTTCGTTGAATTTTTTTACAGTGTGGGATCGATACACGTTTCTTACGGAATGAATCTGTTCTGAACAGCGGCATTGCGGCGTACTGCGGATGGGACGCGAGATATTTCGAAATGACCGACACTTTTCAAGAATTCATGGACGTTCACGGTTGTAGCCTTCCGTCAGAATAAAAACAAGGGGCCTGCCTCCTGAAGCCGCGGGCGGGCGCGGCGGCATTTTCGCGTGGGCGACCCACCTGTCGCCCAGAGGTCCGCCTCGCCTAGGGTGACATGGAAAATGGCGGCACGCACACGCATGTTCCTTCCCCCCCAGGCCGCGGCCAGCCCCGCCGGGCCCCGCGGGGAGGCGAGAGGTGGGAGGCGTGGCGTGGCGTGGCGAGGAGGCGTGGGCCACCCAAGCGGCGGCGAGCTCGACGGCCGGCCGCGCCCGCCGCGCTGCCGCGCCCCAGCACACATCGCGGTGATATATGGGCGCGCCCACC
The DNA here is from genome assembly GCA_029379305.1 of Frankliniella fusca. NCBI lineage: Eukaryota > Metazoa > Arthropoda > Insecta > Thysanoptera > Thripidae > Frankliniella > Frankliniella fusca. Next base: position 546,044 of record JAHWGI010000302.1, read on the forward strand.
ACGCCCCGCCCCGCCCCGCCCCGCCCGTGGGTTCCATTTCGCGAGCGCGCACCGCACGCACGGCTCCCGTGGGTTTTCCCTTTGCACGAGAAAGTATGGTATACTGTATCGCGACGGTTATAACCGGACAGGTGGATAGACTTTTAAAAAATAAAACCAAACAAACCGTAAAAAAAAAAAAAAAAAAAAAAAAAAAAAAATAATAATACTTTTCTAAGAATTACGAGGTGGATCTGAGTTTGAATTAAAAGTTGCGTGTCCAAGATCCCCCTCCCCTCCCCCTCCCCCCCACCCTTCCCGCCAGGCGTGGCGCGTCGCTCTCCTCATTAGGGGTCATTACGGCATCGCAGTCACGCCACACGCGCGTCACGTTTTGTTTGCTCGTCACTAAATACGGGCGCTACGCGTCACACACGTGTGTCACGCGGACGCCACGGAGAGCTCTGCAAATGCGCTATCACTTCCCCACACCACGCTCTTGCTCGCTCTCTCTCGAAAAAAAAATAAAAATAAAAATAAAATAAAAAATAAAACATGACGACAGCTTTCAACAACTTTGCGACAGTTACCGCGAAAAATACCCAACCAGCAGCTCTGAGGCTTGCGCCGGAAAAAACCTTTACTGCTCGCAGCGCACACATTTTTTTTCTTTTTTCTCCGATTCCAAAATGACAAGAGTGCAGAGGCGCTGCGTTAGTGTCCTCACACGCAGTGATGTAAGCGCGGGCGCGCCACGGGAAGCCAACGAGCCAATGGCAGCGCGCGGCGCCGGGCACGGCAGCCAATCAGCAGTCAGATCCGGCCCGGCCCGCCAGGCGGCAGAGCCGAGTGGGGTGGGGGGAAGGGGGCAGGCACAAGGCCACACCCAGCGGCAGGGCCAGACGGCGGCCAGCCCTGCCCAGCCGGCGGAGGCACGATCAGGACGGAAGACGGACAGATAAGCGTAATGAAATGCGAGATCACATTATTAAAGCGGCAACGACTGCCTCCTCTCCTCATCAGCATGCACCTCTCCCCCATCACTCCAACGCTCCTCCACCCGTCTTGTGTCTTTGTCAAGCACGTGACGCCCAGACGTACACCCTCACACTCCCTCTCTCTCCCACCTATAGTCGTATACAACACCTTCTGCTCGGTGTGATAGCTAACAATATCTCTTTAGACACAAAAAAAATGTGTATATATATATATATATATATATATATATATATATATATATATATATATATATATATATATATATATATATATATATAACCTACACATACGCACGCACATATATACATACATACATACATACATACATACATACATACATACATACATACATACATACATACATACATACGTACACACACACACACACACACACACACACACACACACACACACACACACGCATTCACACGCGATGCCCTCATGAGTAAGTGCGAGAGGGTGGATGGATGGCTGAGCAGCAATTTTATGAGTGTTACTATTATGCATAATTGGTTGTGAACTCCCGGACAGAGATACGCTCAATGAGCACGCCACGACGTCTAACTGGGCTGTTTGGAAATAACAGAAGAGAGGCAGAGGGGAAAAAAAACTTACGGCCAGAAGAGAGGGAAAAAGTGGGGGAGAGGCGAGGTGGGGGGAGGGGAGGCAGAAGATAAAAAACATGGCGCCGTACAAAAACAATAACACAACCTAGTGCACTGCACACTGCATCAGCATGTAAATTGTCATTCGGTTTCTGTTAACGCAGTTTGCCTCGGCGCAACTTCGTTGCTTGAACGACGTCTCCGAGCAAAGGCTCCTCCTCTGCGAGCCATTCGCAAAGTGACGAACGACGAACGGTTTAGAATAATGTACTACCGCTCTTTGAAGAAGTTCCTCGTCAAATTTTAGAGCGCCGATACAGCGTGACGCGATAGTGCACGCCTGCTTGCACCGAGAAGCGTGCAGAGGGCGTTTCTAAAAAAGAAAGAAAGAAGGAAAGAAAGAAAAAGACACTCTCGATCCTCAAAGAAGACTTTGCGGCCGTCGTCCTGATTAAATGCAAATAAACCCCGTCAAATTTTATGAATCCCACGCGGTATGGCGGCGGCTCAGCGATGCATCGCAGGACGGAGGAGGAGCGGGCGTCACGCAATGGCCGGATAGTCTTTGGGACAGAATAATGGTTTTAACGTACTGAACAAAGCGCCACTGTCAAAATAAACTACAGAAAATCCTGTTAATTTTTATGCCATAGCCTTCACCGTAGTTTCTTTTTATTTTACTGGATTCACTGTACTTTCTGACAGAATTCACCGTATACTACCAGTCTGGAAGAAAGGTGAATCTTGTCAGGAAGTGAAGTAAATCCAGTAATATAAACTACGGCAAAGGCTGGCATAAAAATTGACAGGATTTCCTGTAGGTTTTTATTTCCAAGTGGCGGTGCTCTGTGCTTGGCCTCGCTCACTCTTGACGGCGAGGCACATCAAGAATCTAATTTATGACACAAGGAGATTCTCCTCAAAACTTACAGGGGGAAATTTTATTGCGTAACATAATAGCAGGTTGAATATGCGTTGAGACAAATCTTCAAAATTAGTGAGAGAAATAATCGTTAAAACTACTCTTTCTCCAGCAGAAGGCAGTGACCTTCAAAACAGGAAAACAGACCCTTTCAGCATTAGCGAAGAAGTGAAGAACAAGGTGAAGAACAACAACCGGAAACAGTTTGCTTTCCTAAACCCAAATGTTCATAAAAACCTTAATAAAATGTAAACAATATCAACACGATAAGACCTACATTTTATTCAGGTGTTTTGGGCTGATAAAAGCAACTGTTTCCGGTCTGTGTGTTCTTCACCTTATTCTTCACTTCGCTGATGCTGAGAGGGTCTCTTGCTATTTCATTATGGTTCAAAATTGTTGCCTCATATATTTTTAGCCTTATCTGAGCCGTATTTCTGTGTAGTACTCTATTTCCCGGGAGCACGTCGTCCCCGTCTGCTGCCGAGCCGGATAGGAGCGTCACGCTGGGGCCGTGGGCGTCACACTCTCCCGCGTCATGTAGACCGCGCATGCGCGGGGCGGGCAGGGCGGCGCGGGCCGGCTCATTTGCGTTCACGACGCGTCGTTTAGCACACCCACACTAGCTGCAGGGAAACAGGACGGCAATAGTTAGGGGGGGGGGGGAGAGGGGGGGAATTATAACGTGAGATAACTAGGGGGCGGTGCGTCAAAACCATACATACGCGGCGGCACACTTGAAATCAATACGAGCTGAGCTCGGGAAAAAAATGTTTAGTTGTGCGAACTAACGTTTAAGTTGTTTTTTTCCTAACTATAACCACTTTTTAGTTGTGACAACCAAAATTCGGTTAGATTGTTTCGATTGCCACAGAAAAAATGTAGTTGGCACAGCAAAACTGTGCGTTGGCACAGCGAGACGGTTCGTTGGTTCGGCAAAAATGGACCGAAGCGCCATTCCGTCAGACCTACGAACCGCTTCGCTGTGCCAACGCACCGTTTCGCTGTGCAAACTATATTTTCGCTCTGACAATCCAAACGTGCATTCTCACAATACCGAGTTTTTGTTATCACAACGAAAAAAGGTTAGTAAAGTCAAAACCAACACTCTCGGCCCGTTTCTGATTTTGCAGGCCTCTTTGTCCGTATTCTTGCTGTTTAAAAACCTTTATGGGTTACTGACAACTTTTTTCATCAGTTATACCCACTAATTCTATTTTTTTACGTTACTGGCCATTTCTTATTTTAACACTAATCTAGTTACAAAACTATACAATATAACGAACGAATTTGTCAGTAATCCTATGCTGCGCAAAAACGTAGGTATTTACTAAGAAAAAAAAATCAGTACACGTCTGAGAGTGAACTCAAACATTAGTTCGCACAGCTGAACATTTTACCCCCATATATGTACAGCGGCGGATCTAGCCGATTGCTATCGGTGGGGCAAAGCCGTGCTTTTTGCGGATTGTAACTCATCTTGCCTACCCATCAGGCGATTTGTTAATAATTTATGGGGGGAGGGGGCAAAATCCTCTTTGTCCCCCCTGTATCCGGCGCCTGTATTTGTGCCGTTTCCGAGAGAAGTTTCAAAATTTTCTTCCATCCGAAAACACAAATAAAAATAAAATTTTAAAAATGCTGGAAAAATCAATACGTTAGCGTTAATTGCGACCGCATCTCTTGTCCGACAACGCTACGGCCACAAACACGCCTGCGTTCCGACTCCGTCCCAAGAAATGGGGTGGGGCGGGGGGAGCGGTAAAGGAAAAGAGGAGGGGGGAGGATGGGGGGCCGGCGCGCGTCTTGGAAATGAAGGGTTACGCGGCCCGGCCTCGGCGCGGGGCCCAGTGGAGCACGTGCGACCGATACTGACCGGGGCCATCCCATACCGTGTCACTCACGTACGTGTACAGGAATGCCCCTCTGCGCGGGTTGTGAGGAGGGTGCGGGGCGGGGTGGGGCGGGTGGGGCTGGACCCGGGCCACGGGGCGGCGCTATATCGATATTATATACTGCAGGTCCCGTTACGTTCATCAGTTGTTGACACGTCGTCGTACACGGGCCACACTATTCCCAGGTGTAACACGAAACAGCTCAACATAGCCTTATATTACCGCTTTCGACGCGTCGTGCTCGCGGGTATTAGGCAGACCCGCGACGCGCAGCCGTCTTGCTGGTCCGCCAGACGCCCGGAGCGGGTAGGCAGACCCGCGACGCGCAGCCGTCTTGCTGGTCCACCTGACGCCCGGAGCGAGTAGGCAGACCCGCGACGCGCAGCCGTGCTGCTGGTCCGCCAGACGCCCGGAGCGGGTAGGCAGACCCGCGCAGCCCGCCACGCTCACACACTCCTTGACGCCAACACGCACGCTCGGTCTCGGTGCGCGCGGCGCGACAGGAGGCGCAATGGAACACAAGTTTAAATGACTCGCATGATGCAGTTGTCACACCTCGTGATGGAGCGGCGTGGGCCGGGGCGGCGGGGCGGGCCGGCTGATGCAAGTCATACTCTCCTCTAGCGCTGCCCCTGCTCGGCCACGAGATGATCAGTGTGCACAGCTGGGCGGCACCCTTTCCCCACCTCGCCACGCCACGCCGTTGGTTAATGATGTGATCCAGCTCCAACAGGGGTAGCTCTGGGTGCTGAAGGGGTGCGGCCGGCCCGGCCCGGGCCCGGCTCAATAACAGACAGATTTGTCACGCCATTCACCCCTGATTTCCGACACGCGTTATTACTACTCCTCCTCCACGGAGGCTTCATTCAACGCAATCAGACGTAATCCAAAGTGATACACACCCGCGGGAGTAGCGAGGGGAGGGAGACCAAGCCAACTCCTTGACCTGCTTCACAATGTTGCCTTCGTGGAGTATTCTCTTTTTTTCTACCGCGCGTTGGAGCACGCTCATAGCAAAGAGTACGTCCAAGCTTCCCGGCAGCCAGGAAACTCTTATGGAGAAAATACATACGGTATCCACCTCCGCTTTTATCCAGCAAAGTTGATGAGTGCAGTTAAATTATCTGTACGCGCTTTGCTTTTCTACAGCCGAGACCTGACGATGCACGAAGAACAAGAGGGGTTTGCGAGGACTAAAGCGAAATGCTGACCTGTGCGTGTGCCGCTTGCAGCTGATGGATTTCTAACTCGTGCCGAGCCGAGTCCGGTCGGATATCCATTTGTTGGCCGAGCTGGCTCCCGCTCGCGTTTTGTCATTAGTGCTGATGGTTTGGCCGAGATAACAAACGCAAACACGCCGCGCGGTGCGACGAACGCGCTGCAGCACAGGGCGCTTCTCGCGTCCTCCTCATTGCTATACTCTACTACCCCTCCTCACCTATTTTTCCCCCCTTTTTTCTAAGCGGTGCGGTTTGGTCGGTTTGGTGCGCCGCGATGCTATCGTTTGTAATGAAATGACATTATTGTATAATAATGTTGGCAACGCCGCAGCGGCGGAGGCAGCAGCGCGCGGCACTCGGCAACAACGCGACCGCGGGGCGGGGCGGGGCGGGGCGGGGCGGGGCGGGGCGGGGCGGGGCGGGGCGGGGCGGGGCGGGGCGGGGCGGGGCGGGGCGGAGGTGAAGGTGTAAGACACGCAGCAGTAAAATAATAAACCTGCAGTGCGGCCGGGCCGGGCCGGGCCGGGCCGGGGGGAGCGTGCTGGTCGCGCCACGCTACGCACCGCACGGCGGGGCGCCGCTGCCGCTACTTCCACTGCGTCAACGCGATAGTTACCTGCCGACAGAAAAGCAAGACGAGAATTAAAATTGGTCCAGGGGTCAATCTTATTTCCAGCAGCACTGCAACTGGGTGGCGTCGAAAGACGCCAAATTTCTAGCGCCCCTGAACAACGCCAAATATGGATGTCTTTCGACGCCAAATATTGGCGTTTTTCGGCTCAAAACGCCAAGATTTAGCGTCAAACGATGCCAATATCTGGCGTTTTTCATGAACGCCAGCAATTTGGCGTCTTCTGACGCCAACCATTTTACAGTGAGTCTACCTCTAAAAAGCAAACCTATATCGAACTAGATCTAGAGCATGTATGAACAGTGTTCAGATGAGAAAGGGAAAAAATTCCCGCGAACACGTCGTTGTGAGGCAGACCGGTATATTTTTCCACCTGCCTACAAGACAAGAGGTAGACGCGAGGATGTCCGTCTGCCTCACACAGGTGTATTCGTGGGAATTTTTGCCTACTATTCTCGCGACACTTGATGTGCACCGAGGGGGCATTCTCGTCAGTGATACCCTCAACGCCTTTTTTCAGGTATTTTAATCTGATAGAACCTAACTGAAAAATAATACGCTCTAAAACTGCATGATGTGGGGGTCAACTGGCGGAATACCTCGTAAACACCGAGTAAATACCGAAAAGTCTGCTGCACAAGATTTCTTGGAGTCAAATTTTCCCCACCAATTTAGTCCGTATACCGACGCGTGTGCGGCGCGGTTGACACAGCGGGTCGCGTTGCTATAGGCCCTGCGCGCCGCGCCCGCTCACACCCGGCCGGGCCGGGCCCCGGGCCGGGCCGACAGGCACAAGGCACTCCGGCGGCAACCGGTACCCTTCTATTAGACTACTCCCCCACTCCCCTCTCACACTCTCTTGCAGGCGGTAATCACCGCAGTGATATACTTGGCCGTGTCCCGCGCTCAGGTCGACATTGTTAGTGAGGAGAGCAGGTTGGATATCTTGTTGTTGACGTCGATTGCCGTCCTATAAAAGAGGCCCCTTCTTGGCCCTTCTCCACTCCACTCCACACCCCGCCACGCCACGCCACGACGAGGAATCGAAGCACTTGAACGCGTCCGCGCGAGCCAGACTATGGGAAAATGTAGAAGGGCCGCCTCGCCTGATACCGAAAGCGAGAGGGGCGCTCTAGCCACCGTGAGGCGCTGAGGGGCTGCAGCCCTAATACCCGCGAAGGACCAGTACCTCAATAAAAGAACATATTCCTCACTCACAGTCACAATAAACAAGGCCAATGGTGCGGTCATTATTGGAAGACAATTTGTCCAGTCAATATGCACCTGCTGCTCAAGTACAGACTTTCCCGGAGCGCTAAAAGCTTCATCCAGGTTTTCAAGCAAGAATGCTGGTTTGCCAACACTGAAAAAACGGCGTCCTGGTTTCCAAGCAGTTTTGGAAAAACCAAGCAGCTCTTATGGAGAAAATACACAGGGTTTCCGAAGCTGCTTGAAAACCAAGACGAAGTTTTTTCCGTGAAGCAGTTTTGAAAAATATTTTGCTGCTTGGGATTCGGGACAGTTTTCTGGCAAGAGGGCCAAAAAACTGAAACTGCAGCACGTTGTACCAGAAATCAGGAGGGCCGGGCTTCATTAAAACCAAGCAAATTTGGTTGAAAAGCCGGCAAATAGAGCGATGACTGCTTGAAAACCTTGGACGAAGCTTTGCTTCTTGTACGGAGTTATGTTCAAAAATGTTTCCAGGGGGCACTTCGGTAAAATGAACGCAGTCATCCTGTACCCATCCGCACAAGGTCCTCGCATACTTTTGCCGCGGAACATGTTTCCAGTGTACTAGATACAGTCTGATATGGCAGGCCAGGCGGCCACCGCCGCTCGCACCCCGGGCGGCCCGGCGGCGGCGGCCCCGTGCAAACGAGCCCTGCACATTATTAGCGGTAATGGGGCTTTGTAGATCTGTGGCGGGAACACGCGCCCAGCCCGGCTCGCCACGGCCGGGCCGACAGACAGGCAGGCAGGCAGGCAGACGGGCGGGCCGTGGGTCATTGTTCCGCGTGGCTAATTACCGTGCGTGCGTGCGTGTGCGCGGGCTTGCACCGCCTTGTCAATCACATAGGTGTCGGAGGGTCACGCCCCACCTCGCATGGGTGTGAGTGTGACAGTGCAGTGTGTGCAGTACGTGTGTGGGTGAGTGAGTGAGAGAGAGATAGAGAGCCCTGGACGCAATGGCGACAAATCTTACGGCTCAACGCACACATACACACACACACACACAAACTCGCAATATTATTTAAAAAAACAAAACAATCGCAGTTCCAGCGTCCTCCTCCCCCTCCCCCTCCTCATCCTCATTATTCCCCGCAAGGGGCCGCGTGGAGCTGTCGTCATGCCCTCATGTCACAAATGTGCAACAATCTTAAACCTCTTTGAGCTAGATGAACGCGGCACGCAGAATTCATATTTAAACATTATGTGTTTTTGCCTCGGTTTTTGCAGATTTCATGATCTCCCCCGCCCTTCCTCGACAGTTTTAAATGCGGCCGCCGGGACGGTCTTCTTCGCAGCTGCAGCAGCAGAGATGCAGCAGCTGCCGCTGCGCCGCGACCTGGGTGCGGATGGAGTTATTAGACTGCAAATAAGACGACGCCTCCGCGCTATTGGCACGGCGATCGCGTTTTCGCATGCATAATTACGCGGTGAAAATCACTCAATGGCATCATCACCGGGCGCGCGAGGCCGCGGGGGGCGGGTGGGGTGCTCGTTAAGGGGGAGCAGTGAGGGGCGAAGGAGTGGGCACTATTGGCAGAGGCAGCGGTTTGCGTAATGGCTCACATGGTGTGTCGAGCGTGGCGGGGCGGAGGTGCGCTGCCAGCCCCAGCCCGGCGTGTCAATCTGAGAATAATACACCTGCGAGCCAGAGCTCTGCCGGCTGCAGGTCTGCGGGTGGAGGCGAGGGAAGGGGGCATTCAATCTGTGACCCGCGACTATTACGTCTATTACGCTGTATTAAGCTCCGAAAATTTACAGATTTGGCCAAAGTCGAGCAAAATCGGGCAAACCCAGCCTTCAACGACATAAAAATAAGTAGAATGCGGAGAATTTTGGCCATTACGCTTCTATTACGCACACTATTACGCCTCAATTACGGATAGAGTGACCCGCCTGTTACGCGAGTGCATGCCCCTATCGGATGGGAGCTGGGACGAGAAGGGACAGGGAAGGATCTCCTAAGCTCGCCTCTCACGTGCAGGCGGCGGTCGGTGCCGAGGGGTCCTTTACTTTAAAAAATCGGTGTACGTCCTCAAAAAAAAAATCAAGAAAAATCAAAAGTCCAGAAAAAATCAAAAAATCAGGTTAAGTCAGAAAAAATCAGAAAAACTCGGACAAAATCTAGATAAAGAACCGGAAAGTGACAAAAAAATCTCAAGAAGATCATAGAAAATCACAAAAAATCATAACAAATAAAAAAAATCATTAAAAAATCAAGTCATAAAAAATTCAAAGAATCAGAAAAAATCAGGAAAAATCATAAAAATTGGTCACACTTGTAAAAAATCTGTTCAAGTTATCAGAAAAAATCAGGGAAATCAAGAAAAATCTTCAAAAAATCATTAAAAAATCATAAAAATCTTTTAAAAAAATGTTACGCACAATTCAAAAAAGTTACTTTTCATTACAAAAAAATAAAAAAATCAGATTAGTTCGAAAAAAAGTTAAATTGATTTAAAATCGGTGTACGCTTGCATTTGGAGTGAAGGACCCCTCTGTCGGTGCTGACCTCTCCACACGGCCTACCGGTCGGATTACTCATCTTAGGGTGCAGATTGGTATTGTTGCAGATATGGTCCAGAAAAAACTAAATTACTTGATTTGTAAAAGCTGTTGCTATGTCCCTGAGCGGTGACTTATACTTTTTCGGTGATTCCTATTTCCTCCGGACTAGGATAACGCTGGCTGCTGCGGGTGGTCCCCTCTCTCTCTCTCGCACGCGCGTCTCCAAGTGAGCAGAGGCACGGGGGAGGACACGCCGGATTCACGCGCCATCGAGTGGGGCACGCGTCGGAGTAGAGACAGGGCAGAAGGGGGGGGGGGGGGGTGATCTGTCCCCCGCGCCCCCGCCCTTCAACAGAGGCTGCCGAACACACACTCTCGTCAAGCTCGGGTGACAATACCAACCACTTAAGCTACTGTGGCCCAAGGAAGATAAATTCCCGCCACCCCAAACCCCAAACATCGCCGGGGAAAAAAATTACGTAAACATATAAGAAATCGAAAACAAAGTGAAACGTTTCAGTCGTTTCCCCACCCACGGCAGCAAGAAAAAGCAAAAGTGGCATCGCCCTAAAACACACAGAGGGGGCTGCTACTACCGGCCAAAGTGCAAGGCGCATCGCTCTCCTTGCAAACCACCGTAAAAAATAAAATGTAAGCTCTTTAGGGCGAGGCAGGGCGGAGCGGGGCGACGTGCGGCGGGGCGGGGCGGGGCCGGCGGGCCCGTGCGCGCATGCTCGTGCGCTCACATGTCGGCGCGCGCATAGCCTTCTGGGTACAGCAAAGGGTAGCGCCGCTAGCCTGGCCCCGCCGCCGGCCTCTAATCCACCGAGGCGCCGACTACAAAAACCCTTTTGTTATTTCTAAACCGATATTATTCCTTCTTTATCCTTTCCCTGCGGCTCGTCTCGGGCTTCTCTCCCTCTCCCCGGGAGGGTCCGCCCCGGGCCCTGAGCACCGATCGACTTGTTGTAATGGTCGGGTAATGATAGGCATTTGCGGACGGTAACCCACGCGCCCGGGGTAGCAGCGGGTGGGGCCCCAGGGCGGGGGCGCCGAGGCTCGCGGAGGCTGAGGGCGGTAACCCACGCGCCTGGGGTAGCAGCGGGTGGGGCCCCAGGGCGGGGGCGCCGAGGCTGCGGAGGCTGCGGGCGGAACATATTTGGGTGTATATTTCATTTTTTGCATGCAGATCTATAAAAAGTCGGAGCGTAATACAGCGTAAGTGACGTAATAGTCGGGTCACAGATTTTAAGAGTGAGCAGTCCCTCAGTCTCACCCCTTCCTGAAGAATGAGCACAGACAGAGCGGGGGCCAGGGTCGCATGGTCGGTGCGCCCCGGTGAGGTGTGCGTCGCCGTCGCTTCCTGTGTGGCCCCCGCGAGACTCCCGACACCACCACCACCAGCAGCAGCAGCAGCCATTCCAGGAATCCCGCATGTGAACCCGGCTGGAGAGAAAAAGCGCCCCCTGCGCCGTGCCTCCTGCCCCTAAATCGTCGGGTTAATAGACTGTTGACGCGTCTGTGGCATAGGTCGTTTCCCCGGGCCGGGCTGGGCTGGCAGGGCCTCACACAGCCTCCCCTCGTCGTGTACCCGTCTCCAGCGGGCCGGCCGGGGCCGGGGCCGGCACCATGTATGCGATTCCAGTTTCTCCGCTCACCCGCGTGGCTCCCGTCCTGTCGAAGGTCAGTTGGTAGGACCGCAACATTACACCGTACCAGCGAAGGAGGGAACTCATTTCAGGTCCACTCCGAGCGGAGGTCCTCGCTCGCTGCACACACACTCACACACACACACACGGTCGCCTTTCCTCCCGGGTGGGCCGGCTGCGCGGCGCCCCCCTGAGACTAACCGGAGCGTCGGCTTACAGGTCCCCCGAGGCCCTCAGCCCGTTGACAAGCGCCAGACACGGCGTCGCCAAGCGCCCCCCGCCTCAGCGCGGGACGCCTGCGCGCGTAGGCAGACCCGCAGGGGGCGGACGCGCTGCAGGAGTGCCTACTCCTACTCGCACAGGGGCACAGCCAGTGCCGCTCACTGCCCCGTTTTGATTATGAACTCGGCCTTTTTGAAGGAGCGGCGGGCGGCGTACGGAAGCGACGGCCGGGCGGCAGGGCTTCAAAGCAACGCCCTCCCCCTCTCCGTCTCTCTCTCTCTCTCTCTCTCTCTCTCTCTCTCTCTCTCTCTCTCTCTCTCTCACCAATTCAATAAATCAAATCAAATCAAAACCACGGGGTGCAGGGGCCTTACAGACATCGGCCTCCAGCTGGTAAAGGCACAGGCCACTGACTGCATGCGCTGCAACGCCATTCAGCGGTTCCGTCAATGGAATTCTCGAGAGGATGAGAGTGGGAGAGAGTGAGAGAGAGCGAGAGAAAAAGCGAGTGAGCAAGAGAGAGGGAGAGAGGACGTCGTGACGCGCTGCCACCTCCATTCATGTACTTCAGGATAATTATGATCCGGGATGAGACCTATCTCTCTCTCTCTCTCTCTCTCTCTCTCTCTCTCTCTCTCTCTCTCTCTCTCAGCAAGGCGCAAATGCACACCCACAACCCTTCGACAACGCCCACAAGCGTAGAACAAGCAAAACGTGCAGACACCGCACGATATTATAAAGAAAATAAAGAAGTTGAATCCCTCGAACTTGTGCGGTAGGACATGAAGCGCCGCGCTATGACCCCCCCCCCTCTTTCAATTCCTTGAATCTCTCACCCTTACATTCCCCTGCCAAGCGCGAGAAATAAAAAATTGCGGTGGCGGCATACGATCAAACATTTAATTCGCCGCGATACACCAGTGGTCGGACCGGGCAGGGCTCAGGGCAGCAGATGACACCAAAGGGGAAGCCGCCGCCGCCGCCACACCCAAATAAATTATGAGGATTACAATATGATATTTTGGCCAGAGCAGCATCTGTCCTCGCGGCTTCGCTTCTTGGGGCTGACTGTGCCCGAGAGACGACAGTCTGGAGCAGGAAGGCTGTCGGGTGTGCGGGGGGGGGGGGGGGCAACACGGCGCACGTAAAAACGGCTCGGGCCGGCGCGTTGCGCAAGTCCGAATTGCTGCGGAGCGTGGTGGGGCTCACCACATGCATGAGCGGGGGAGCAAGTCAGGGTGTATGTGTGTGTGAGTGTGAGTGTAAGTGTGAGTGTGTGTGTGTGTGTGTGTGTGTGACAGAGAGAGGGAGAGGGAGGGGGCGGAGGGGCGCCGAAAATGCTCAAATTGTTTGACGTTGTTAGGATTCCAGGGCAGATTGGGCCATCATTCAAATGGCCAGAAGGGGAGCGCGCAGACGGGGATGATGACAAAGATGACACGCGGCCGAGGCGAGAGAGGGAGAGACAAAGAGGGAGAGAAAAACCGGGAGCGGGAGAGGACGGGATGGGGAGAAAAGACGAACACACAGGCTGAAAGGGGGACAGGAGGGTGGAGAAAGGGAGAGAGAGAGAGAGAGAGAGAGAGAGAGAGAGAGAGAGAGAGAGAGAGAGAGAGAGAGAGAGGGGGGGAGAGAGAGAGAGAGAGGGAGAGAGAGAGAGAGAGAGGGATACGAGGATGACGAAAAGGATGAAGAAGGCCAAGGTAATGATGACGGACTACAAAAGATAGGTGTGAGAGTTTACTTTGTTGTGACAGGCGGGCACCACAGGGCACCACAGGGCACCACAGGGCACCCGTGTACGTGTGTGAGTGTGTGTGTGTGATTTAGACGTGAGCAGCCCCATGGCAGCCCCATGGCAGCCCCATGGCAGCCCGACTACATAAATCTCTGTGGTTGGCTTGCTGCTGCTCCTGCGGGAGCGTGCGCGCGCGCGCGCGTGCGTGTGTGTGTGCTACACATATATTTGTGTTTCTCCCCCACCTCCGGCCGCATCCCTGCCCTGCTCCCTACTTCCTGACCCCTGTCCGCCCCTACCCTGCCCACATACACACGCGCACACACACACACACACGCGCGCGCGCGCGCAGACACGCCGGCTGACGAGGTGTCATTTCCGAGAACATCGTATTGCAAAAGACGCCGGAGGAAGTACTTGTTCCTTTTTTGTTTGTTGCAAAAAAGATATGGGACGATGAGGGTATACGACTTAGTCCTCCGTTGCGACACACATTACCTCACCTGCTCCCATCAGCAGCAGCACTACAACGACAGGACTAAATTAAAGAAGGCTACTTCGTGCCTAAAAAATAACAACAGGGGCAAAACTTGTATATTTGACACACCTCGCCTCGCTGAGCGGCGAGCCCAGTGGCCTGGCCACCTCACAGACTCCGCCTACCTCTTTGAGCGCCGGGCCGGGCCCCGTCTCCTTAATGCGTAATTAGGGCCACCTAGTGGGGCGTGAAGGGCCCGCTATTTCTGGCGCCCCTTCCCCTCCCCCCGGGGGCGGGATCAGCGTGTGTGTGTGTGTGTGTGTGTGTGTGTATACAGAGAGAGAGGCGGGCCGGGCACGGGCACCGCAGTGCTGCACGAGCAGAGAGTCACTTGACGAATTAATTTGATCGTTGAGGCCGAATAAGATCAAACGCGCGCCAATGTGTGTGTGTGCGTGTGTGTGTGCGCGCCTGCGTGGACGTGCGCTCGTGTCTTGTCTTGAACGTGCTCACCTTGTACTCAGATCAAACAATCCCTTTTGTCTTTCCGTCACGTGTGTGTGTGTGTGTGTGTGTGCGTGCTATTGTAGTGTTTCACCTGCAGCGGGCGTGGCGGCGGGGGGCATAAGGTCTGCGACGCCAAGGTGCTAAGTACACCAGCGGCGCGGCACCGCGAGGCAAAACAAGACGGCCGCCCCGCCCGTCCCCACAGACAGCCGGGCGTGGCGGGGCGGGGCGGGGCGGGGCGGGGTGGGGCGGGGCGTGGTGGGGCGGGGCGGGACCCAGCCTCGCATGCTAATGAGCTGCGCCCCGCGGGGCTGCAATCTGCAAACAAGCAGCCGCGCGGACCGGACAACCCAACGTTAACAAACCACCATTTTTTATTTATTTCCCCCCAAAATAAAGAACATAGTATGATGACACCTTTTTAGCAGATGATACGAATGTCTCAGCCTGCTTGTTTTTTCGCAATGCCGATGAGTTTTGCAGAAGTATTATATATTCTTCTTTGTTTTTTTTACTATTGCAGTCTATGAATCCTGCTACCCGGTGGTCTCGCCACACCCACCGCGCGATCCCCCAAGCCAATCACAAACGAGGTTCGTTAAAATTAACACATCGCGTGGCCAGCAGCCCGCCCCGCTAGAGCGGCGCAGAACAAAACGCTCGCTGAGCCCCTCCGCGCCCCGCCCCGCCCGCCCCGCCCGCCCCGCCCGCCCCGCCCGCCCCGCCCCGCGCACCGCCCGCGGCCGTCTGGCCCGCTGCTGGCCGCCCCAACAGTTATGAGCGATGATCGTTTCCGATTTGGAGCGCGCCCAAGTCCGTGTGACGTCAGGTGTGAACATCGGGGCAAACTTGAAATTGAAAGAGAGCCATTTAAGTTGTTTCAGAAGGAGGATGGATACAGAGAGAGAGAGAGAGAGAGAGAGAGAGAGAGAGAGAGAGAGAGAGAGAGAGAGAGAGAGAGAGGGAGAGAGAGAGAGAGCGGGCGGGCTTGCAACAACGATAAAGACAAAGTGATGCCGCCAGAGGCCAGAGTACCCTACTCCCTGCTCACGTGATCGCTGTTGAAAGATGTCGTGCGGACATTCGTCAAAGTCGAAACTGTGACGCTGAGCTTGGGGATCACTATCTGCAAAATGGTCTTTCGTTTCTAATAATAACATAAATGAAACAAAGCACTTTTCGTTGGCTGCTAGCTAGCTGCTACGTTCAGGGTCAGAAGCGAGGGGTACCTCACTTCTTATAGTCGAACACCGATTGGAGACTTGCGGGCATTGTTGCTGCAGCCCAAAGAACGTTAAAATCGGAGCAGTTCGATGTTTTGTAAATGCAAGGTACTAAAGAAAATTAAAATGGTACAGTATTTCCATCCTAAAATATATGACTGGATTGAGATCGGAAAATGATTGGAACGAGGCGCTCAATGATTTAAGGACGTAATATACTCTGCGAATCGCTCAAAAAATAGTCTCATTTTTCTTTCAAAGTTTACCTTCTGTTTGCAGAAGGCCGAGGGATGGGGTTGTGAGAGTGAGAGTGAGAGAGAGAGAGAGAGAGAGAGAGAGAGAGAGGAGAGAGAGAGAGAGAGAGAGAGAGAGAGAGAGAGAGAGAGAGAGACACTCTCGCCTCCCCCTCCTGTGACCACACGTGAAAGAGGTGGGCGGATGCCCTCCCCCTCCCCTCCCTCCCTCCCTCCCTCCCTCCCCCAGGATACAAATGATGTGAAGGGGCGACAAACAGGCGGCAGTCAAAACCAACAACGCGTGGAAAGTAATGTCTCTGCGTCCTCCTGTCTCCTGGTGCAGCCCGGCACAGCCTCGCCCCGCCCTGCGCCTGCCCTGCGCTCCCATGAGCCCCCTGCCCTGCCGCGCTGGCTAAAGTCAACTCCCACTTACATCCCCGAGGAGATACGTCTTACAAATTGACATCAGATGTGGGAGCTCGCGCGGCCTCAGACCAACCGCCTCGCCGTCTTCACCTCTCACTTCCTCTCCCTGCCTCTCTCTGTCCTCCTCTCTTACGCCCCCTCTCCCTCTCTCCTTCCTCTCTCTCTCTCTCTCTCTCTCTCTCTCTCTCTCTCTCTCTCTCTCTCTCTCTCTCTCTCTCTCTCTCTCTCTCCCCCCTCTGCGGCCCGCTCCCTCATCTCCTCCAATGACCATCTCATTCTATTATTACGCCGCCTCAATTTGTCACAACACACTACAAACAATGCCACAACTAAATGGCACATCAGACACCTGGCCAAAAATATTTAATAACAGCCCTGCTGCGAGGCTAGGCTGCCGCTCTGCTTCGCTCCGCACAAATGACGGCTGATTAGGACGCCCGCCCGCAATGTTAATTTTTTTTTCCGCTTCGACCGCCTGCTCCTCTCTGTCTGATTATTTTTTTTAATTTCGTTTTCGCCTTCCGACCATGGCGTTATTTATGTAACCTTTGTCTCTCTTTCTGTCCCTTTGGACTAGAGCTGGGGTTTGGACTGAGAGCAGCGCGCAGCACAAGTCCTGGTTAAAAATAAATAAATAAATAATGAATAAAAAAAACATAGCTTCAGTTTTGGCCACCAACAACACGATGGTGAACGCCTCACGATTGACGCGATCCCCGCGGGAGCTCATGGTAGGAGGGACAGCGCGGCGCGGCGCGGCTGACGTATTTATAAGAAAATGACGCCGACAAAAAGGGAAGCGACAGAAACAAGACGCCTTAAATTGGTTACAGCGGTAGCAATTAGGCTGGTTGTCAGAGCCGCGAGTGCGCGCGGATGAGAGGCGCGACTGGGAGGGGGAGGGGGGGAGGGGGCGGGGCACGGGCTATTTGGCATCACGACCCTTTACAAAGTGGGAAAAGCGGGAGAGTGTCGTAAGCGCTGCGTGGACACCACATCGAGAGGAGCATTAGGCGCCACCACGTCCCGCCACCGGAACGGGTCGCCGCCGGCGTGATCAAGCAAAGCAGCAGCAGCAGCGGCAGCGAGAGCTGTATAGCGGCGCACGGCGGCACTTCGCACGGCGGCTGCTGCAGCGGCCTATAACGGCGGCACGGGGCCCCGGCGCGGCGCGCAGGCGTGGCGCCAGAGCGAGAGGATCGTTTCGCCTCGCCTCGCCTGGCCTAGCCGTCCCACCTGGCCGTTACCGAGCCAACCGGGCCGACAGCCTCGACAAATGCACGAGCACATCTTCCTCCCCCTTTGACCAGAGCAGCGCCGCGCGCACCGCGCGCGCAATCCATTTCCATCTGAAAGAAGAGCGCTCGCGCGCATTACAGGCCGTTCTATTTAACGTCCGCTTGTGTAGTCGTCATTTGAATCGAAACATGCGACGACGCCTCCATGGCGGAGATGCAGCCGCGAGCTCTCGCGCGCGGTTGGCAACACTGCAGCGGCCAAGGACGCGCACAGGACGTGCCGGCCACGCCCGGGCATAACAAGGCGGCTCATCACCGACGCGACTTTTTGTCGAGGCGGTACCGAAATAAGCGCCGCACTTCCTGTGTACCCATCGGAGGTACCCGAGGTACCCGCCTCGTGATGAATTCATCACTTGGGTACTCAGGCTGCGGCGCGCCGGGCAGAGCCCCGGGGCGGGCGGCGGAGGCACCGCTAGGACTAGGCGGCTTATAGCGGCTCAGGAATACATAGGGTCAGTGTGAGCAGTAGAGGGAAAAAAAGAAGGGAAAATTAACAAAGGCGCCGACATTTAGGCCCCTTCAGAAGAATGCCGCCCCCGAGCTTCGGCCGCAGAGGGAGCGAGCACCGGGCTGTACAAGGCTTACATCTGCTCCTGTAAGGAGCCGCGTCAAGAGTGTCGAGGTTCCGGCATATTTGCTGACGGCCTGCGCCGCGCCTGCAAGAGGGCACGACACTGATTCGCTGCTTGGCCAGAAGTATGAAGAAACATGGATGAAGATGAATCGAGATGAGTCGAATGCAATCCATCGTTGTTTGATAAATTTACAATTCACATGCATTTTCATCGTTAACTGCAGGTTCGTATTGACACCACGCACCTCTTCTGTGCTTTTATGTTACTTCTTATTCCGTCGTTGAGATTCAGTGAAATACGGTAAATAACATTTTATAAAAAAAAAGTTTGTATTGAAGTTGGTGCGCAAATTATTATAAATGGAAGGGACACCTTCCGAACACACGATCAATCATTCATAACGAAATACGTTTCTTTGGTGTTCCTCATCTTCTTCTTCCACATGGGCTTGGAAGCCGTAGGATCACATGTCACATGTATGGCGGGCACATACACTTGACCATACATGTACATGCATGTCACATTACAAGCTCAAAAGTATGTCGGCCACATATACGGGTGCGCACATGTCTGTTACCTCCATGCAAAAGATTTCGCGGGCTCGACGGGCAGTTTAGTTCCGATATCGCCTTCCCCCTTCTTGACTCCAGAGGCGGTCGGCTGGGCTAATCACCCCACCCTTCCCGGCTAACCAAGCAGCCGGGCTCGCACGCAACGCTCCAAGACAAACACGGAAGTAGAGCCCGTCTGGCCCATCGGGGTGGAGTGAGGCGGATCGGGGCGGGGTGGGGCGGGGCGGGGTGGAGCGCGGCGGCGCCTGGCGACATGTGGATGAGGCGAGGGCCCCTGCGGCGCCCCCGGCGCCCCCGGCGCCCCCGGCGCCCCCCGGCGGGCCCTTTGCAGTCAGCCCGAGCGTGGCGGTGCAAATTAGGCCGGTGGAGGGCGGGCGGCGGCGGCTCAAGGAGCACCGCACCCCCAGACCCGCCCCGCCCCGCCCCGCCCCGGTGGGGTAACAGGCGCGCACGTGTGCCGGCGGGGCGGGGCGGGGCGGGGCGGGGCGGGGCGGGGCGGGGCAGGCCGGCGCCAGTCACCCCGTCCCGTCACCAGTCCTGCCCAATTACACCAGGGACGGCACCAGCGTGGGAGTCGACGGCTCATCCCGCCCCCACCGCCGGCCCCGCCCGGGGACGGGGACGCTCATCTTTTCCGTATTGCTCTGCAAAGCCCTGGCGCCAACGCTCGCGCCGTCGCAAAACTAGCTACTCAAAACAGTAAAAATCATAGACCAAAAACATGTTTTCTTTTGTTATTTTATCCCCCACCAAGTTCAATAACCTCTGATGACACTTGGCGCGCGGCAGCCAGAGCGCGCAGCTCGCGCGGGCCCCCGAGGGGCGTCTCCAAGGTAAACACGACGCCACCCCGTCCCCCGAGGCCCCGCACGGGGGTCCGCGCCCCGGCCCACGGCCGCCCCGCTACCGTCATCATTCAGACCAAAAATCCGCCAACCACCGCGGCGGCCCCTGCGGCAGCAACAAGAGGAGAGTGGTGTCGTCGTGTCGCCGTCCTGCACGAGACGTTATTCTCGCAATTTACTCGTCAAGCCGCGAAGAGGATAGGGACTTGAAGCGGGCGCGCGTCAGAGCCGGGCCGGGTGCCGGGCCGGGTGTCCCTGTCCCGAGCCGCGGGTGATGCAGGTGGTCAGCGTCACGGCCCGCTATGACGCGGGCAGCACTCGTGTTTACTGCTACCAGCATGGTGGCCCAGTGCAGCGGGGCGCGGGGCGGGGCGGGGCAGTCGCGTCAGGACAGGCGTGCCCTCGTGGCTACCAGCCCCACCCTACCCCACCCCACCCCGCCCCGCCCCGCCCGCAAGGGCCGGCCGTCACGACTCTCAAACTGATAGCGGTAAGTAGGGGCCGCATGAGGCATTTCGCGTGGCCGTCTAGCCTGCCATATAACTCCTTCCCTTATTGCCGCTCGGTAGATTCGCCGTATCCCGGGTACGGCACTGTGGCGCTTACTTACAACGAGGCGAGGCAGCAACGAGTGTCACCGCTAGAAGAACGTCATTAAGTTAAGTGATAAGTCCGAGGGGCTGACAATGTGACAATGCGCGCGCTAACCATTCTAGCAATGAGGGCCGCTGTCTGCTGAAAAGCAAGAAACGCAAACACGGTAAAAACGATGTCTGAGTTTTTGAGGAAAAAGGGTATACTTGAAGGAAATTTCCTGAGATTTTAAGGAAGACTCCTTAAAATATAAGGGAAATCTCCACAAATTTTGAGGAGACTTCCCCAAAATCTAAGAAGATTTCCTCAAAGTATACAAGGTCCTCAAAGTTTTTCCTTTTTCCTTAAAAAATCAGAGATCGTTTCTACCGTGAAGCGTGCAAGTTCGTCTCAAACACTACTTGCCACACACTGAAAGTGTCGCAGTGTTGCACACTTCTAATTCGTTCTATAACTCCCATTCGCACACGTGAACAAGCAGAAAATTTTCGGCAAAAGAAATTTCACACAATCAAATATACAAATGGAAATTCACACACCTACGCAAGAGTGGCAAAATTAACAGCACACTTTTAAAGGTTCCCATAGTGTATTCCAGCGAAAACAAACACACCGCGCCGGCTGCGAGAGAAGACAAAGGCGAGACTTTTATATCACCGCCGCTCCTCCAGACGCCCGACATTGACCCCGCAATGTTGGAGGTGGAGGGGCGGCCGCCATTGCTCGACAGACGGTGCCGCGCGCGCGCCCACCTGGAACCAGCGCAGCCAGCGCTGCCAGGAGACGCCCCATGTCTCCCCCTCTCTCTCTCTCTCTCCCTCTCTATCGACACTACTACGACAGAGACTGAGCGCGACGCGACAAAACGGCGTTTAATGACGACGACGACTTCAATCGACTGCCGGTGGCCGCTGAGCAGTGCCAGTCGGACGGATGCGCGGCGCAAAAAGTGACACCTGGGTTGGTCCTGAACCGGTACACCGGGCCGAGCGGCAGCAGGGCAGAGGCGCTGGCAGCAGGTGGTTCGTTAAGCCCCGCGGGCAGCTGCACCGCCTGCAGGTGGGTGGTCCAGTTCGGCCCGGTCGAGAGACTAATCTATCCGACCCTGTCGCGCACGCTCGGCCAGCCAGATGGGGTGGGGCACCCGCCCGCATCCCATAATAACGTACTCAAATAAGATTTCAGCGCGACAGAACTAAAGCACGTCATGTTATGTTATTGTAGCCAGGCGAACGCTGCAAAGTGTTTCCTCGTTGTATTCCTTTTTTTATTCTTCGTTTTTTTTTTTGTTTCCTTCCCTCCGGCCCTCCTCCCTCTTTCCGCCCCACAAAACCGAGACGAGCCAATAAATCCACTGCTCGCCGCACTTCACCGCCGCCTTTATTAGCCTCAGTCAATATAACAGGCGTCGAGCAGGCGGTATGAGAAATTTGTTGCTCCGGTGGAGTGGACGGAATGATGACCAGAGCGGGGCGGGGAGGCGCGGCCGCTGCACGTGGGGCCATCCATCAGGAGGAACCGGGAGGAACCGCGATATCAAGTGCGCGGCCACGCCTCCGCGGAGAGAGAGGGAGAGAGGGGAGGCACAGATGGAGAGAGGGAGGTAGAGAGGAAAGGGAGAGAGGAAGAGAGGAAAGAGAGGGAGGGAGAGGGGTAACAGAGAGAGAGAGAGAGAGAGAGAGAGAGAGAGAGAGAGAGAGAGAGAGAGAGAGAGAGAGAGAGAGAGAGAGAGAGAGAGTAGTAGTAGTAGTAGTAGTAGTAGTAGTAGTAGTAGTAGTAGTAGTAGTAGTAGTAGTAGTAGTAGTAGTAGTAGTAGTGGTAGTAGTAGTTGCGGTAGTAGTAGAGAGGGGAGAAAGGGGCGGCCAACTCGAAAAAAAACGTGTACACAGAAATACCTGTGTATTTCTAGAATACCAGGAAATACTCTACAATACACAGAAATACATAGAAATACTCAACAAAAATACGAGAAAAATGCCGAAAAAATACATTAGAAATACAAGAAATACAAGGCAAGTGTACACAGAAATACATGAGCTGGCCGCCCCTTGGAGGGAAGGCACCTCGGGAGGCACTGCGCTGTGACAAGACGCGAACACGTAGACAAATGACTAATGACCGGGCCGGCCAACTACATGACTGTCAACATGACTGTTTACCTAGCGATCAGTCTGTCCGTTTGTCTGACAGTCACGTGACACACATACGACACACGTGCTCGACACGCGAGGACGATTAAACACCCCGTGTTCTCGACGCGCGCGGCGAAATTGCGACCAGTGCTATGGCTGACACGGGAACACGGGTCACAGAACAGTAGCGGTCGAAGACGAACTACGGGCAAGGCGGCGCAGGGTGGAGCGAGTAAGGGGCGTGGCTGTGCGCGGGGTGGCGGGGCGCGGCGGGGCGCGGCGGGGCGGGGCGCGGCAGGCTGTTACACTGCTCGGGGACGCTTCAGCGAGCATTCAACAGATTGCAGGAACCCCGCCGCCCGCCCGCCACGGGCCTCCCCTGCAGACACGTCTAGTCGTGCGAATAATGCTCATTACTATTCTCATTAGACAACACATCCGGCCCGGCCAGAGGGGCGAGAGAGAGAGAGAGAGGACCGGAGGGGCTGGGGGGAGCAGCAGCGGTAGAGAGAGAGAGAGAGAGAGAGAGAGAGAGAGAGAGAGAGAGAGAGAGAGAGAGAGAGAGAGAGAGAGAGAGAGAGAGAGAGAGAGAGAGAGAGAGAGAGAGGGAGCGAAGCACGAGCCGCTACGCTTAAAACCAAGAAGCGCGCAAAATTCCGTTTGAACAGGCCGTGCCAACCTCATGCGGCTCCGTGCAGGAAGACGTGTGAGCACTCTAAATGGAAAAGAACATTTTTCCGTCAACGGAAGCGGTTTTGCGCACATTAGGCCGTAGAGAAAGAAAATTGTTTTACAGAGGAACAATTAGATTTTTTCTTTTCTTTTTTGTGTTTGTGCCAAAAGTGGCCCCTTTATTTTTCTTGTTCGAGAACAAAACAAAATTGTCAATAGTTGGATGCGTTTAAAAATGTTGCGGAAATCGACACACTTCCCAATCCAACAAAGACAAACCGCTTTTCTTTCCATTCAGCACACATTTAAAAAGTCCTTTTCGCATTCAGAGGGAATGAGAATGACCTCAACCAACTAAGAAATTTTTTTTCCCTAAAAATGTAAACTGTAATGACCCATTTTCCATGTCTATTCGTGCAACAGTTCTCATCCCTTACGACATAACAAGACACTCGGATCATTTGGGCAGTTCTACTACGGAAAAATGCCGTAATTTGGGAGGTTTCCGCGCGGACAACAACAGCACCAAAAAAAAAAATAAAAAAATAAGCATTTGCGTTAGTACGAAAACAACTTTTTCCGTCTGCGGAGAGCAGGCGTTCCAAGCAGAGCCGTCCAACATCCCTCTAACCGTGTCTGCTAACGGGAGCGCGAGCGCGAATGTGCGCCGTGATGTTGGCCACACCGGCGCAGCGCGGCCCGGCGCGCCGACCAGCAGCAAGTAGTTAATTGTCGAGCAAACGAACGACGCGCCGAGCGACACGTTGCAGCCACGGGCTCGAGCGGGCCCGAGCGGGGCGGGGCGGGGCGGGGCGGGGCGGGGCGGGGCGGGGCGGGGCGGGGCGGGCCGGGGCGGAGCCGGCGTGTTTGCGGATCAGCCGATTAAGCGGGACAAAGCGCTGGCAAAACGGATCCGACGGAGGCAACGGCGGCAGCAGCTGAACAAACACGCGCGGAAAGTATCATTCGCGACAGTCATTTGACGCCAATTGAATGACGATAACATGGACTGGGCGCGCACAACATGAGCACTGCGCTGCGGCTCCGGCTCAGCGGCCTGCTCGGAGGAGCGCGCGAGGAGGTGGGGCGGGGCGGACAGAGCACTTGGGCCGAAGAGAAAAACCATTAGGAACCGATAACGCGACGCCAGTCGGGCCTCGCTCGCCTCTCCTCTCCTCGACGAGACAGCCAATCAGGGCGCCGCTCGCGGGGGCGTTCGGACTCCAGAGGTGGGGTGGGGCGGGGTGCCAGGGCACAGCCAGAACGCCCCCCTGCCCCGCCCCCGAACCGCCCGCCGCCGACTCTTGTGCGACGCCAATCGAGCAGAAAATGGGAAGGCTTATAAAGTGGCGCATCGCTCCAAAGCGGGAGAGAGAAAGGGAGATGAAAAGGCAAGAGGGAGGGAGAGAGGGAGGTCAGGAAAGAATAAGAATCGGTCCCGAGGAGAAGAGAGAGAGGCGAGGTGGGGGCGACACATACGCCGCCACGTGAATGGTGCGCGGCGGGGCACAGGGGGAAGAGATCGGGGCGGGGCGGGGCGGGGAGGGGCGGGGCGGGACCAGCCGGGGCCCCGCCAGCCAGCGCCTCTCCCATTTCACGCGAATTTCCCGTAATTGAAAAGCGTCTTAAAGCGCGGCCGGTGCCCTCATTATTTCGGCCGGCAAATAGCTCCACGGGCGGGGTGGGGCGGGGTGGAGCGGGGCGTGGCGGGGCGTGGCGGGCGAGGACTCGACAATTACCGGAATAAGCGACGCGCCGTGGCGGAGAGCGCGCATTCGACGCGGGGCGCTTTGGCCTACACCTTGGTGGGGAGCAGCAACAACCAGAAAGATAACGACAAAAAAGAACCCACACGCCCCCGCGAACAAGTGCGTGTGGGAGGAATACGATGCCTCACCCACAGCAGAAGACGGCGCCGGTGAATATAAAAACACAACCTAAAAATTAGACCTTGTTTTTTAAATATTTTTTTGACGGGGTAGAACAAGAGCTCCAGCAGGCTGATAAATTTATCGCGCAGCAGAATAACTCGCCTGGTCCCGTCCATTTGTTCGCCCGTTTCATTCCATTCCGGGCGAGCCTTGGCGGCAGACGCGCGTGCCGCGAGTCCGGCCCAGCGGTAGAGGGAAAAAAAACAAGTTGGATGAGCGTCAGATGTGTTCGAACCACGAAATCCGCTGCTGCTCGCATTCTTATGTTACATCCAAATGACTGCTTGGGGTGGGAGAACGAAAAAGTGGGGGGGGGGGGGTGCGAGGAGTTTACGGGGAAGAAAGAGAAAGGGAGAGAGAGAGAGAAAGAAAGAAAGACAGAGAGAGGAAGAGAGATGCGAGGCCAGCCCTTTATTATTTCTGTTTAATTTCACACTCGGACTACCGCGGGCCTTATTTTCATTCCGTACTGCCAGCCCAGCCCAGCCGAGGCGCGATGAGGCATTCTGTTTGTCAAAACGGCCGGCAAGGACAGAGTATGTCTCTCTCTCTCTCTCTCTCTCTCTCTCTCTCTCTCTCTCTCTCTCTCTCGTACACCGCGGTAGCTCGATCATATCGTTCAACCGGTTGCCTTCGTTCGTTCCCTGCTCATTCATTCCCCTTCTCCGATCGGCTCAATGGGATCAGCACGGCACACACGCAAGCCGAAAGACCTTCCGACCAGGACAGCGCAGGCCGGAGGCCGGCAGCACGACGCTTAAACTGCTCAGCTGTAAAACGTTTAAGGGAGAAAAAGAAAACAAAAAACAACAACATATGAAACAGCTGAGAGAGAGAGAGAGAGAGAGAGCGGCCCGCGGGCAGCAAGACTATGTGCGCGGCGGCAGCGCTGACACAGCAGCAAGGGGAAAAGATAATGAAAAGTTTCCACGCCGAAATGTGTTTACTTTGAATTACCCCGGTCCCGGCCCGGTCCGACGCGCCTCGCGACGAGGTGCAGCGGTGCTGCAGCGATGCGCTCACACTCGGCTGGGCTTCTGTCACGCGGCGGGTAGGGCTGCCGAGGCGCGAGCCGCTCCCGCCCGCCCCGGCGAGAGGGAGTCCAGCAGGACGATTCCGCTCATCGCTCTCGTCGGTCTGTCTCTCTCGCACCTCCCTCGCTCCTTACGGAACAAACCGTGAGTGCGAGAGAGACATGCCCCACTGAGCGATCAGCGGAATCATCTTGCAGGACAGCGGGCCGGGCAGGCCTCGCGCAGCACTAGCAGATTAGGGGAGCGAGGAGGGGATGAAATGGGGACGCGTTAAACAAGTCCAGAGGTTAAATCACGTCCGGGCAACGTGCTTGGCAGAGGGGGAGGGCGAGGCGTTAACGCCCGTTACCAGGAGCACTTTAGACAGAGATAGATAGTGGCCGTGATAAATAGATTCCACGACGATGGGGTAAGAATGAGAGGACGGCCGGCCGGGATGCGGGAGGGAGAAGGAGAGCGAGAGGGAGAGAGAGAGAGAGAGAGAGAGAGAGAGAGAGAGAGAGAGAGAGAGAGAGAGGCGAACGGTAAAGGATGATAAGAGCAAAGTATCAGGCCTGGGAGGGGCAACCGCCCCGCCGGAAGAAACGTGCGAAAGGATGAGGGAAGGAGGGAGGGAGCAGAGAGAAACGAGAGAGGAGAAATATGTCCCCAGCGCAAGCGACAAAAATAAGGAGTTTGATAAAAAATTGGGAAGGCTTTGGCTTCGAAACGCGCCTCCGGGCATCGGAAACTTCTTGTGCGTGCGAGGTAGAGCCGCGAACGAGAAAAGAGAGAGAAAGGAGAGGGATACGGAGAGAGAGAGAGAGAGAGAGAGAGAGAGAGAGAGAGAGAGAGAGAGAGAGAGAGAGAAAGGGGAGGAGGAGATAGAGAAGGGGAATGACAAGGGCATAAGGAGTGAGAGGAGGATGCGGCGAGGGTTGGTGCGTTCCTGTTTCCCTCCGCCGGGCCCCTCCAGCCCCTCCAGCCCCTGCTCCAGCCCCTCCAGCCCCTGCTCCAGCCCCTCCAGCGCGGCTCCAGGCCGTTACAGCGCGTTATGCCCGGGCCGCCGCCCTGCAGGAATGCGGCAGCGCGCGTCACGCTGGCCCCGGCCCACCCGGGCCTCTTAAGGGGCGCCTGTAAAAACGACAGGCCAACCCTCTTAACGGCGCGCCCGCCCCGCCCCGCCCCGCCACCCCCGCGCAGAGCGTATCGCCCGACGCTCTGAGTCGGAAAATCGCGTTTGGTGGCACCTTTTGTGTCGCGCAGCTTTACTGCTACAGAGGGGCGTGGCTGGGGAGGGTGCGCGGCGGACAAGAAGCAGCAGTCAGTTTGGCGAGGGTGCTGCTCTCTGACACCAACACCGCGGCCGAGATGACTTTGGTCCGGCGCGGCCGGGCGCGGCACACTCCTCCTCACCGCCACTCCCGCTGCTTTTTGTTCGCTCCATCATGCCACAAGAGAGCTGGGCCCCCTCCCCGCCGCCCAGCCTGTTTGGAGTAAGAAGCGGCGCTAAGTGTCTCTCTCTCTGGAGCCTGGATCCTGCGGAGCTCTCCCCTGGAGCTCCCCTGGAGCCCTGGAGCCGCTGCGGAGCTGATTCCCTCTTTTGTTTTTCCCGTGCGAGATATTACAGGCGACGGTGCGGCATCACTCACTGTCTCGTGAACGCTTGTAAGCAGCCGCGGCAGCGCGCGCGCATTCGTAACGAGCGAGGGAGGGATAAAAAAAAGAAGTCGGCAAGTTGATAAGGACTCAGAGGAAATTACCCCCCCCCCCCCCACCAAAAAATATTTATATATAAAATAATAAAAATCATGCTAGCCATGTATGCATCACGGAGAAAAGGATTTTGTTCTCCCAACAAACAATCTGTTAATAGAGCCTCAACAATGTTTTCGTTCCAGCAACTAAAAATATGTTGGCTGAGCTGTTTCCACAACAGTACTCCGACAAAATTTATGTTGAAGTAACAGATGCTTTGCTCAGCCAGCAGATTTTTAGTTGCTGGAACAAAAAAATATTGTTGAGGCTACATGAACAGATTGTTTTGTTGGGAGAACAAAATCCTCTTCTCCGAGTATGTAGTCCTGATAAGGACCGCGACGAAGAGGTCTCTTTCATCCTTCATCAGAACACACCTCTACTCACGGAGCTACGCGGAGGTGTCAGCGTCCGGATGGGCGTCATTCACACCAAAACGGACACGATGACGGGGGCCGGGGGCCGGGGGCCGGTCCGGCCTCCGGAAGCAACTTCTCACTCACCATCCTCCGGGCTGGAAGCGCAGCCCAACAAATGACATCCTGATGCACGGTATGGAAAACTCACCTGGAAAGGAAGAGAGGTGCGCGCGGGATTAGAAAACATAATTCAAAAAAGAAAATGAATTAAAAGAGCCCCACAACGGTCAGGCGGGCCAGAGGCTTGCACCGCGCGGGTAATCAGTGCAATTACATTGTAATGGACAGTAATAACACGCGAAACCGCGCTGGCCGGGCCGGGCTGGGCCCCCGCGGTGGGCCAGGCAGGCAGGCCCGTCCGCGTCCGGGCTGCGGCGCGGGGCCACACCGCGGCTCTCTAATTACTTTCCACGCGGTGCTGAGTAAGCTGAGCTCCGGCCCGGCCCGGCCCGCGGGCGGGGATCCGGCCGAGGTTACTCCGGACCGGCTGTGTGTGCGTGCGGGTGCAGGAGCCCATACATCACCGCCACTTGTCCCCGCACCGCGACAGGTCCGTTAACGCTTGTAGTCCGTTTGGCTCGTAAAGCTGCCGTGAACAGCACCCGCCGGTGGGAATATGGGAACCGGGCCGGGCCGGGGACCCGGTGATGAGGTGTCGCCACTGCGGGGGGCCCAGGGCCCGGCGGGCTGGGCCCAAGCCAGGACACCGGAAAGGCGCTGTCCCACGTGTTCTCCACAGGGTTTTCGCTTTCATGTAATTCAGTCACATAGAACTACGACGCCATAAGACGCGCGGGGCATAAATAAAAGGGAAACAACAACAGAACTGCCAGCAGCCGTTAATTTTATCGCGCGCACTCCCCATTAAACGCAATAAGCTGTCGGAAAAATTTGACAGAACCACTCGACGCCTGCATCCTCTCTCTTCCCGGCCATATAACTGTGGCAAATAATATTGCGACGCGCCGGGGCGGAGCGGGGCGGCAGGGGCGCGTCGGAGCGTAAAATGTGTTTGCTTGTTCGGCTGGGCCCCACACGTTTTACGGCGCCCTGCATCAGGCAGACGATGAGGTAAAACGGATAGGGGCAAGTGTGTGCTGCTGGCTGCGGCGGGCAAGGCCAGGCCAGCCCGACTGCAGCACTACCGGATGAAATGGGGCTGGAGAGAGAAATATAGGGCCGGAGTGACCGCAGAGCGACAGAGAGGGGTTGAGGAGAGGCCCAACGAGCTAAAGTAAGAGAGAAAGAGACAGAGAGAGTGAGCTGGACGGAGACGAACCATGTGTGAGAGCAGACCCGGAGAAACTTCACATGTGTGCTCGTGGACATGTGACGTACTAATTTGTTTGGGGATGGGACTAAAACGGTCCATGACGAATTTCACTCACACACCCTCATCGGTCCCCTCATACACTCTCTTCTATTCCCTTTGCTCCTGAAGGCCCTTCCTCCTGTCCCCCACATCATCATCACGATACCGCACCCCTAACACCCCTCAAAAAAAAAAAAAAAAAAAAAAAAAAAAAAAAAAAAAAAACTTTCTAGAAAATTTAAATATTTATAAAATAAGCAAAGAGCATTTGGGACACGCAATATATTGTAAAAGCCGCAGGGTGATGGCACGCGTGAAAGTGTGCTGCTGACTCCATCCCGCTCGAGACGCTCGCTCCATTGAGCCGCGCGCCGCAGCACGACGCATGCGCAGCGCGCATAGCGCCCGCCGCAAAGCAAAACAGATAAACGGCGCTGAATGAAACACCGTCATCTCAATTATATTCACTTCCTTTGTGCGAGCGCCGCGCGCCGCGCGCCACCGCAGCTCAAGTGCCTGTGCAGTCAAACGCGCGGCTGGCTCCGCGGTTAATTCGGTCCATTTCAATACGACGCCAACAAGTCCGCGCGCGCGCACGGGTTCAAGTAACCCAGAACATATCCTTTCTCTCCTTCTTTCTCCTCTACTATCTCTCTCTCTCTCTCTCTCACTCTCTCTCTCTCTCTCTCTTTCTCCCGCGGGCGCGCATGCAAACCCCTCCGAGAGGTGCCGGCCGGGCCGGGCCGTGCCGGGCGGCGAGCTGATCACAGGGACATACACCGGAAACGGGGCGGGGCGGGGCGGCCTGTACGGACGGGCTTAAGGAATCCCGATTAGCGATAATGTTTTTATAATGGGATTAGAGTGATTGTGTGGGTGGCGTGGGCGAAGCGGCGGCACCAGACGCGCCTCTCGGCCTGTGTATGTATGCGAGTGTGTGTGTGAGTAAGAGTGAATGAGTGAGAAAGTGTGTGTGTGTATCTTCTCGACACTCAGCCGCTTTGGGATTTTTATTCGGAAAATAAAAACTGTACTCGTCCGTCTCCTACCTCCCTACCTAGGCGGGTGCCGGGCCGGGTGCCCTGCCTGCCCTACCCGTGAGGAGCCCGTGCGGCGGGGCGCGGCGCGCCGTGGAGGCGTGGCGGTTTGCATGCCTCCCATCTGACGAGTTTACCAACACCAACTCCCGTAATAACAGGCCGCCCTTTGCGAGCTGCGCTTCCGCCGACGGGAGCCCCGCCACGCCCCGCCACGCCCGCACTGTAACGCCTCTCTCTCTCTCTCTCTCTCCCTCTCTGTCTCTCTCTCTCTCTCTCATACACACACGCACACGCGGAGCCGTCACACCCGCCCCGGCCATCACACTGCTCATTTAAATGGACATGGCGGCGGCAGTTTAGTGACGAAAACGACCCACCAATTACATGACGATGGCCGTGGCGTGGCGTGGCGTGGCGGGTTACGGGGGACAGCGGCCTGGCTGGCCCTGGCCCTGGCCGGCCCGGCCAGTGCGAGCGACAGAGACGCCGCTATAGCAGTTTCGGTGTCCGCGCTCTCCGTCGGGCAGGCCCGCGCGCTCGGCTCGGCTCGCTCGGCTACTTCCGGTCGCGCTGCATCCGCCGCCTCCTCACGTGGCCCGCATTATTGACAAACAAACATGGCCGCCGCCACGGCGCGCCGCGACGCCTCGGGGCGCCATGACGCCGGGCGCAGCGCGCAGGCGCCGCCACGACGCCCTACCCCTCCCTCTTGTCACCCCCGAGGGACCCGACCAGAGGGTCTCGGGAGGAGTGAAAGTGGGGCGGGGTGGGGTGGGGTGGGGTGGGGCGGGGTGGGGTTGTGGTGGGGGACTGTTATCTAGAGCCAGGCACACACTCACACACACGCTGCTGGCGGCCACTACATGCGGGCACAGCGAGTCGAGCAGCCCCGCTACCCGCGAGGGTGCCTCAACTCATGAAATCATGTGTACACAATCGCTGATATCTTCGAAATCATTGTCAAAAAAAATGTGAATCTATTGCCGAAAAATAATTGATTTGAGTGCGTATTTTGGGCTCATAAAGCTCAAAATACGCTTGTATTTACTTTACGAATTATTTCTTTCAATTATGAGAGGTGTAATCATGTGAAATCGAGTGAAACCTTGAAATCATGTGTACAAATTTTGGTTGAGTTGAGGCCCCCTCGGCGCTACCCGCCACCCGACGAGCCGCTTTGCACACAAGTCCCCCCTGTGCCTGTGCCCATGACTCTACGCAAAATGTAAGAGGAAAGTATGAAGGTTTACAAGTCAGGGTAGAAAACTATAAGCGAAGGAGTTAATTTAAGGACTGAAAGCCAGGGAAAAAAAATTTAAGGCAAAAATGTCGAGGAAAAAAACATTAAAAGAAAAGAGATACAAGAAAAATTAAGGTATACGTTATAACGTTAAAAGACATCATGCCCAATTTGACTGTCTTCACCACACACGGTGCGTCACGATTGTCCGTCTTAGTGTCAGTTCAACTCCGTGAAGACGCGGGAAATACTCGCGGAATTCACTTAAGTGTTGGCCGGCGGCAGTCGCGGATATGTGTAGTGGGGTCCTCTTGTCACTCAAGAGTGGGAAAAAAATGTGTGACACACTGTGTCATGCTGTCCTGTGGGACTCAATATTGAGCAGCACGGTATGTCACGTCCCTTCCAAAGTGTTGATTAACGATTAATATTTAAATCAAACTAAGGGAGAAATCAATATTTCCTTCTTTGGATTTTAAAATATTTCAAAAGTGCCAGAGTGAAACCTGTAGGCACATCCACCCTCTATCACTCTCGGTCTCTATTTCTCTCGATCTCCCAGACTCCTGCTTTTCCTCCACACACACACACACACACGCACACACGTTCCTGATGGGAGTGATTCGCCTTCGTCGGATACAGTGACTGAGTAAACAGCTCGGCACGCACCGCGCATGTGTGCGGGGGTGAGCTGGGAGGACAGTGACAGAGAGAGAGAGAGAGAGAGAGAGAGAGAGAGAGAGAGAGAGAGAGAGAGAGAGAGAG
Source organism: Frankliniella fusca (assembly GCA_029379305.1). NCBI lineage: Eukaryota > Metazoa > Arthropoda > Insecta > Thysanoptera > Thripidae > Frankliniella > Frankliniella fusca. The sequence goes on from JAHWGI010000302.1 coordinate 578,678, forward strand.
AGAGAGAGAGAGAGAGAGAGAGAGAGAGAGAGAGAGAGAGAGACCCTCGATCGCTCCGGGCTCGTAATACCGTTCGGCGACACTCAATAAATTGAATCAATTCGTTGTTCCCACAGGACAGCGGCCCCGCCGGGCCCCGCCACCGCGCCGCCACCCCAGACATAAATACTCTGCAAGGCGGCGCAGAGTGAGATCCAGCGCGAGAGGGAATCAAAGCAACGTAAAGAAGCGGGACACCCGATGGAGTTACGGCCTTCTCGATCGAGAGACACACGGCCGTCTTACGTGAACACACATCATTCTCAATTGTCACTAATGGCCAATATCGTGGCCCGCCGGCCTCGCCCCGCCCCGCCCCGCCCCGCCCCGCCCCGCCCCGCCCCGCCCCGCCCCGCCCGCGGGTCCCCACGCTCCGCGCAGGGGAGGGGAGGGGGCGACCAGTCCCTTCCCAGATCGGCCCGGCCCGGCCCTCTCGGTCTGGTGTAAGCCAGGCTGAGTAGATGTTTCCTTGTCGCCGATTTATTGGCAGCGCTCTGCTGCCCTGGGCCGGTCGCGGCGCGAACTCGACTTGTGAATAATTAAAATCCACCGTGTAAAATGAGATTGAAAGAGAATTAGAAGGAGGGAGGGAGGGAGGGAGGGAGGGAGGGAGGGAGGGAGGGAGGGAGGGAGGGAGGGAGGGAGGGAGGGAGGGAGGGAGGGAGGGAGGGAGGGAGGGAGGGGGAGGGGGAGGGAGAGTGAGAGAGAGAGAGAGAGAGAGAGAGAGAGAGAGAGAGAGAGAGAGAGAGAGAGAGAGAGAGAGAGAGAGAGAGAGAGAGAGAGAGAGAGAGAGAGAGAGAGAGAGAGAGAGAGAGAGAGAGAGATCCGACAATAAGCATCGCGCCCATATGTGAGCAAGCAGTATTTACAGGCGGCTTAGAAGAATGATGAAACCACGCGTATATGAAATTGCTTCTTTTTCGGCATATTTGTAGTGTAGGAGGAAGACCGGAAAGGATGAATGAAGGGGAGAGTTTGAAGGAAAAGGGGAGTCTGAAGAAACAAGAAACTGATCCTCGCGGGTGATGCGGGGCGGGGTGGTGCGGGGCTATTATCAGGTCATTAGCGGGGGGTGCGCGCGCGCGGCGCACAGCAGCTCGCCCGGCCAAACGTTAAACATCCCTCATAAAACGCGACGAGAGAGGAGGAGAGAGAGACCCCCCGACGGGAAAACTCGCCACGAAATAGTAAGAATAATTATCGTAATAACGGCGAAGGGCACGAAATCTGAGACGTTACTGGTGGGGAGGGCCGTAATCTTTAACTATCTAAATATCCTGTGCGAGTGCGCGCGCGCGAGTGTGTGTGTATGTGAGTGAGTGAGTGAGTGTATGTGTATGAGTGTGTGTGTGTGTGTGTGTGTGTGTGAGTGTGAGTGTGTACTACCCACCGCGCGGCGCGCCGTCACCGATAACGATGATACGCGCTCGCCGCGCACCCCAAACTGATTCTCCCCGAGCACCACTTCGCCTTATGGCCGCGGGGCCGTCGCAATAACCTCCCCGCCCCGGGTTGGGCAGGAGAGTGACAGCCAGTCAGCCGAGCCTGTCACCGTGCGGCGGGCCCGGGCGGGCCCCCCAGCTGTTGCTGCCCCTGCGTGGTAGGCAGCAGGCACGCCACCCTGACGGACGTTTTCACTCGACAACAGGAAGACTCCGGCAGAGAAGGCATTTCACACACAGAAGGTGTCAAGGTTCGCGGCGAGCGCCCCCCCTCCCCCTCCTGCTGCCCAAACCCTTCAAAGGGTAAGGCGGACGTTTCAATGTTCCCAAAATTAACTCTCTTTTTTTTGTAACCTTATTTTCTCTTGCTATATAATAAAGAAAGTCTACATTTAAAGCGCAAGATGGTGTATGCCTTGCCTACGTACATTTTCGCCGCCACTGAAATAAGCAATTTCCCCGGGGCCGCCGGCCGCGTGCGGCAGGGCAGGGCAGGGCGCCCGCAGCCCCCCACCTCCTCCCCCACCCCGAGCCCCAACCTACTCCTACCCCTCGGCTCATATGCATGTCGAGTTCCGCTCCGAGCACGCCGTAAGGATATCGTTTCCGCGTAGAAAAATTGCGTGCGCCGCGTTGCCTGGAAAATTTAGGAGCTCGTGTTAGCGTTATCGACCGCTTGCCTGCTTTGTCGCTGGAGGGACGGGGGCGGGGCTGCACGAAGGGTAGGGCGCGAGCGCCACGAACATTGCTGGCCGAGATATGTATACAATGAGCATCGCATGACCCAGCGGGGGCCACTGAGGAATAAAAAGGCAAATTTTCTTTTTCTTCGTTTCTTTTCTATATGTCCCTCAAATCCATCTTTGAACCTATCTGAGATAAGGCTGCTGTGGCGCACCGCGTTCGAGCATGCGACATCCAGCCAGAACGCCAACAGCTGTTAGCCAGTGATTCTGTGATTCTCAGAGTGACTGATTCCAGCAGCTGAGTATTGCGGTCCGTAGAGGAGTGCGGGGGAGAGAGAGAGTAAGGAGGACAGGAGAGATACGGGAAGGGGGAGGAGAAGAGAGAGAAGGAGATAAGGCGTCTGATTGAATTCATCGTGGCAATAACGAGACGGGGCGCCGCACGCAGGAGTCTCGTCCAATCGGGTCGTTAGCGTACGAAAAATGATTACAGGCCGCAAAAGGACCCACGCCGGTCCAGCTCAGGAGGAGGAGGAAGGAGGGAGGGGGGGGGGGGGAGGGGAGGGGAAGGAGAGAGGAGCGGTGAGGAGCGAAGGAATAAACGGCCAACTCGGGGCCGCCGTCGGCACAGTTGCGTACGGGCGTCACGTGTTCAGGAGCCAAAGCCGAACAGCAGATATGAAAAAGAGAAAAAAAGGGAGGAAAGCCATGAATAAGTAATTTTTTCGGAGGCACCAGGTCCCTTTCGGAGTTTATCGCCCGACACGTCGTAAGTGACACAGATGGGAAATTTAAGAAATTTTCGCAGGTTTAACAATGGCATCTGACGTCACAATATGCTCTTTTTTCAGGTGTTGCAGACGTATGCCAATATACATGCGCGATCCGGCACTGCCGAACGAGGGGCGCCCGCGCCCGGCGCATCGGCACGGCAAAGACCGTGGTGCCTTCTTCTAAGAGAGAAAACGAGAGAGTGAGAGAGAGAAAGAGAGAGGGAGAAAGGGAGAGAGAGAAGAGAAGACGCAGCTGGGAGAGGAAAGGGGAGAGGCGGTCGAAAAAAAGACGCGCCGCTGCGCCACACACAAAAAAAGTCGAGCTAATTTTCTTGAACAAACACTCGGAGTGAGAATAGTGTTGCTCTATAATAGAAAGAGAGCCGCATCCAACGCGCGGGCCGCCGCCTCCCCCCTTTCGTTCGCTAGCTCGCTCATCGTTCGCTCGTTCTCGCTCGCTCCCGCGCGCCCGGCCCGCCCCGCTCTCACTCGCTCTCTCGCCCGGGGGTCTCCCCCTTCCCGGGCCGGCCCCTACGACTAGCCCCTCTCAGGCCTAATTCTCTCCCTTCGGCAATTTTATAAAAGGATGAAGTTATTAGACGTGTACGCAACGTGTGAAGATTGATGAGTTTTTACTCCTTCTCTCGCTCTCGCTCGCTCTCCCGCCCCGGCCGCTCGCCCGGTCTCTCTCGGATCCTCTCGCTGGGTGGCGGGCGGAGAGCTCCGATGACTCGCCCAGCCCGTCGGGATGCGCCCTGAGTCCCGTGCAACAGCCGTGCCGCAGCGCTTGTCAACATATCGGCCAAAGTTCCATTCATTTTCCGAGTGACGTCTCCATCGCATCCGAGACGGTCCCGCTCCGGTCACCTCCGTGTCCCCTGTGTCCGTCTATGACTGCATGCGACACAATCGGGTCAGAATAAAATAAAAAAATAAAAAACGAATTCCACATTTTGCAATAAAACGTTCGTGTACAGATCAAAGAAAACGGTCCCATTTGGGCTCGGACATTGCTGCCATGACTCACGCCTGTGGGCCCTGATGAGACAATCAGGTGTGCGGCGGCAACGCGGCGGCGAGAGAACAGAGAGAGCAAGAGAGAGACAAAGAGCGAGAGAAAGAGAGAGCAAGAGAGAGACAAAGAGCGAGAGAAAGAGAGAGCTAAAGGGCAATCGTACGTCAATTTTAACAAATTGAACGCGATCGCACAGCTACTCCGCCCCCACCCTCCTCCCCGGCAGCCCCCTCCCCCCACCCCTGCCCCGCCCCGGGCTGGCCGCCTCAGCCCGGCCCGGCCCGGCCCGGCCCGGCCCGGCCCCGAGCAGGTAGGTAGGTAGTCGGATACCTTCCAATTAGTACCTAACCCGCCTTGAGCTTTAGGCGGCCCCTTTGATGTCGGCCGGCTCCCCGCCTCGCCACGCCCCGCTCTCACACCTCGGGCCGCCCCCCCTCTCCCCCTCTCCTCCGCGCGACTCTTCCGATATCCTCTCTTCCCTTCTCCCTCACTCCCTCTTTCTCTTTTTGTTCTTTCTTTCTCTCTCTCTCTCTCTCTCTCTCTCTCTCTCTCTCTCTCTCTCTCTCTCTCCCTCTCTCTCTCTCCCATTCTCTCCAGGGCTTTCGCACTTGCCGCTCTCGCTGCTGTATGCATCATCTTCTTACCGCCTTGAATCATTTCTTCAATCCTTTTTCTTGTGCTTTGTAACATGTTTTATGTGATGTTGCTGAGTCGGCGGCGGGCTGCTGCGGCCTCTTCTCCTTCTGTCTCTTTCTTCTTCCCCTTCTCTCTCTCTCTCTCTCTCTCTCTCTCTCTCTCTCTCTCTCTCCCTCTCTCTCTCTCTCTCTCTCTCTCTCTCTCCCTGCGCGGTCCTGGCGGTTGCCAGGCCACCGCCTCGCGTACGTACTTACACGAATGTATGTCACACCAACTTAGCCTTCATAACTCGGTGTTTTAATTTGGACGGCGACGAGGCTGCGGCTGGCCCCGGCCCCGGCCCCGGCCCCGGCCCCGGCCAGGCGGTCTCAGCCTGTCTCATTACGGAGCCCCGCGCCGCGCCGGACCTGCCGGACCCGGGCGGCGATCAGCCATAAATCACTATTAACACTGGAATATACATTCCGAATATGAGCGGGCCCGCCCCGCCGGCCCCGCCGCAGGGACCGCGCACGGCTCCGATAAAAACATTATAGCGCGTATAAGAACGGAGGGGGCATCGGGCTCGACGCCGCGCGCCGCGCCGCCGCCGGAGACTAGAAAAATTTAACACCCTATCAACTTTTGAGCCCCGCCGCCCCGGGCCGACCTATATGCCCAGCATTCTAATGAAGGCAAGGCGCTGCCCGGCGCTGCCCCTCCCGACGTAAGGTGTCGTGTTTTGACAAGGCGGCGTCGGCCCGAGCGGAAACATTTAACAGTTGTTGCACCGTAGCAGAGGTGTGTGCGTGCGTGCGTGTGTGTGTGTGATAGCAGTGCGCTACTTAAGGGCGGCGAGACGGGGTCTTTTTACCGCGCTAAACGTCCTTTAAGAAAAGGCTAACAACGAAGCAGTCACCGCCTCCCTTTATTAACACACACACACACACACACACACACACACACACACACACACACACAAGCGCGCGTACGTGCTCGTGCGCCCTAGGGCACGTTGTAACTGGGTGCGTGTGTGTGTGTGTCCGGCGCGCGCGGAAAGAGTCGATACGTGACGTGCCTGCGCGCGGGCTCATTACACGCAATCAATCTTGATATTTCCAAGCAAACCTTCCCGACGGGGCGACGCTACGCCACGCCACGGCCGGGGTACTTCGCCCTTCTCTGCTTTACTGCGCCGCCGCGCCGCCTCGACCTTTCCCTCTGTGACGGTCACGTGACGGCCAAGTGACGGTGCGACCGGCCCAGCCTTTACACTGCAGAACGAGAAGTCCACGCAAAGTGTGCGAATGTCACACCCTAGTAAGTGAGTTGATTCCCATCGCTCATACAAAGAGTAACACCTCAGGCCGGCGGTACCTCCCGCCCCGCGCCGCTGCCTCGAGCCCCCGGGGCTCTTGCTGGACCACCCCGGCTGTCGGGTGCCCCCTGTCTCCCCCCCCCCCCCCGCCGGGCCCGGCTCCGACCGGCGCGTGAAGACTGTGTGGCGTGAAGCATCAGCCCCATTAGAGCGTCCGTCCCGTCCCCCGAGGCGCCCCGTTAGGTGTTCCTGGCACTTCGCCACCCATACAGGTACCGCCCCTCCCCTCCCCTCCCCATACCCCGCCGTGCGATCGCAACGACATAGCGCCAACGAGACACGAAGGCCGCGGGTGGGCGCGGCAGAAGCTCTGACCAGCAGTGTACGCGACACTGAGGCCCGCTCCCCTCGGGTGTCACACTCCCTGCGGTCGCAAGCAGTCCGCCCCCGGTTGCCGTACCGCACCGATAGCCGTGGGTTCGAGCCCCGCCGCCGGCCGCGGAAGCACTTTTTCTTTTCCATCCGCTGACCCCCGCGGGCTCGGCGGGGCTCAGCCGGGCTATGAGGCTGGTCGGCGGCCGGCACAGAGGCGTACAGGGCGGCGGCACCGCCGCCTCAAAGGCCCCCGCCGGCCCCCGCCCCGCCGACCAGGAATTTCACACCAGCGCTAAGTGCCCAGCACGGAGCGAGAGAGAAGGGTTGAGAGGCAGAGGAGGGAGGGAGGGAGACGGGGAGCGGAGGCGGCTGCGGTGGCCGCGCGGCCGGCGAAGATGAATAAGGCGCGCGAGTGAGAGAGAGGGAGAGAGAGAGAGAGTAAGAGAGAGAGAGAGAGAGGCCGTCATGAGAGAGGAGAAGAAGAAGGAGGAGGTAAAGACGCCGCCGACAATCTCGTTTGTTGCTCTCATCGCGTCGAGCGAGATTTCGGTCATCAGGGGGAAGTAAGGCCCTACTCCATTCCGCGCGGGGCCGACGGCTTCCCAAAGGGCGCGCCGAGTAGAGCGCCTGCCACCGCGCCCCGCCCCGCCCCGCCCCGCCCTGTCCCCGTCGAGGCGTCCTAGGGCACAGCAGCAGCGACAATAACCGAACGCCTATGTCGACGGATGCCTGACAGCCTCCCAAACCGACAAAATTGGCACATTGTGTACATGGAGTGGCCCGGCTGGGCGGGCGGGCGGGCCCGGCCCAACCTGGTTCACCGCAGTCGTAAACGGAATTAGCAATTCCACTGCCAACAAAGCGGCGACAAAGGGGATGGGCGTGGCGGCCCTGCGGCCATCAGGCGCCCCGCCCCGCCACGCCCCATTCGCTCGCCCCACTGCCTTCCCTCTCCTTTGACCGTCGGCCGCACTCCACTCCCCAGTGTTATTAGGCGGAGGGGCTGTGCCGGGTGCCGGGCCGGCCGGGCTCTCAAACTGCAATAGAAGCCGTTTTGTAAACTTGTATCCACGTTGTTCGGCGCCAAGTTCTGCTCTATGTGCCAGCATTATCACCATGACGAGGTTCCAAACCCCCCACCAGTAAATCGTCTGCAAACGTGCAAGAGGAGCGTGTGAGATGCCGGCCGGCGGTCGCGCGCGCGCACACACACACACACACACACACACACACACACACACACGCACACGCAGACAACAGTACGCACGCGACGTACGCACTGATGGTCCCGCTGGGGCGAATCATTCCCGGGAAAACAATCACGGCGTTCAGGCGATCTATTGTCGGAAAATTGAACGCAGTGCGGAGCGGCTCGGCCCTGCTGCTGCCGCCTTAGCTGGGCGAGAAGAGGAGGAGGAGGAGGAGGAGGAGGATGAGCGCATAAAACCTCCCTGGCGGCAAAAAGCCAACTTAAAACCCTCGTATCGTGGCCGGGGGGCTTCTCAAGTTACGCGCCGCTCCGACCAAGGCGCCGGCCAGTTGCGATCGGGAATGAATCAGAGTGCCTTTTAACTGTCGGGAGTCCATCAATTTGTCTCGTTGAGGTGAATAAGCCGGGCCAGACCAAAGGGACCCCGAGCCGGAGGGCAGCCGGAGGGCAGCCGGAGGGCAGCCGGAGGGCAGCGGGCGGGGCGGGGCAGGGCCCCACACCTCCTTCCCTTTTTGCCGCCCTCGCCGCCGCCGCTGGGGGCTTCTTGGGGCCCCCGGGGCCCCGAGGGCTACCCGCACCCGCCCTCCGCCCGGCCCGGCCCGGCCGCTCAGGGTCGGTTTCACACGCCGCGCCGCCAGCAGCCTTCATGTGTGCCACACCAAAGGGACTTTACGCACTTTAAGCGCGCCCCACACCGCACCACACCAATACAAATTGCAGCTGTTTGTGACTCACGGAGAATATATGAAAATGAAGCAAACCGGCGAAGTGTCGGTTTCGCCCCGTCCCGGTTGTCCTTGGCGGCGCCCGGCCCAGCCGCGCGGGGATCGCAAACTTGTGAAGCATCACGTGACCCGGGCCCATTAGCGATGAGAGAGGGCGGGGCGGGGCGGGGCGCGCTGCAAGGGGAACTATCAGGTCGGACAGCAGGGCATAAAACGGGTTGCAGTCAATAGGGCAGGGGCGGCTGGCTGTCGATAAGTTGCTGCGAATAACGCAAATAGCGGCTCCGCCACGCCACGCCCAACCACATCACCTGTTCCCTTGTCAGGCGGTGTCAGCGAGGCACTCGCGCGCCCGGCCGACCCGCGAGCCCCTCCCTCGCGCAAGGTCACCGGCAAGTGCTCAACAACGCCCCACGCACGCACGCACAAACACACACGCACACACAGGTACCTTCAATGTGAAAGTCAATGCGGAGCCGCCGCAAAGAGGAGGAAGTGTGCATGAACCATGAGCATTGGCCAGGCGGCCGCGCCGCTCCAAAGTGAATGTGAATGTGGCCGTGTGTGAGTGTGATTCGCCGCGCGCCGCCAACCACACACGATGGGGTTGACATGCGCAGCCACGCCACGCCACGCCACGCCACGCGCGCCTCCCTCGCGGTGACTTAACGACTTCCACAAATTCCAATCTCGGGTTGGCTTCGTCGAAAGCCGAACGGGTCGAGAGGGAGCGGGGCGGGGCGGAGCGTATAGCGGCAGGGCTGCCCCACCACCCGAGGCTAATCGGCCGCAAGCCAAATGAGCGCCGCCCCGCCGCCACCCACTCGCTGGGACAATAAGCTTCAGCCCGCGGGACGGGGCGGCTGCAACCCCAACACTTCTCCCCTACACACACACACACACACACACACGCGCACCTTTACCCTTGCGATTATCCCACGAATTCGCACCTCTTGCACCACCTGCCCGCCCGCTGTAGGGCGGGGAGGTCCCGTGTCGCATACTTGCGTGCTTCACGCCCTACTTCAAAGGCGGCAGCAGCCCCCCATAGGTCCGCCGGCCTGCCGCCCTGGGGCGGCTGACGTGGTCGGTGAGAGAGCCTTATCGCCCGCAAACAGCCGAAAACCGAAGCGCGTCGTCGCGCCGGGCCGGGCTAGGGGTGTCGAGTCGAGGCGTGATCGAGAGCGCCTCAGAAACGCGATGATAATGAACGTCAAAAAGAACAGGGAGGGGGGGGCACAATGGGGGCTGCCAGCCCGTGTGATATATCTACCTACCGAGCGGGGCCGGCAGCCGGCATCGACCCGCCGTGTGTGTGTGTGTGTGTGTGTGTGTGTGCCGGTGTGTGAGCGAGCGCCTCAGTGGTGTTGTGTGCTGGTCCATAGAGCGCGGTAGGTTAAGGGTTCACCGTGTTGGCCCCTTTGCGGATAATCAAATGCGTTTGATATCATTATAAAACAATTTGGGGCGAAAAAATGGGCGGTTCAGGTTGTGTGTGGCCCTCCTGGGTGTCGGCGGACCTCACACACACAATACCACCACCGCCATCACCACAAGGCGGCGATATCGACTAATTTATTTCTTCATAAAGGCTTATTATTGGGGGCCAATCGTTTAGCAGAGGCCGTCGATAGAAAGGGGGAGGAGGAGGAGGAGCCGCGCCGCGCCGGCCCCAAGAAGTCCGTCCACCAGCTGGCGAGCTGGCGTGTGCGCGCCCCGCAGCCGGGCAGAGAGAGGTACCGCCCCCCAGCCGCGCCCCGCCCGCCAGGGGGCGCTCTGCTCTGCGGGCCGCAGCTTTAAAGACATTTTCCGTTTCCTCGCGGCTTATTCCTCTCACTGCTGTTCTGTTCGGAACCTGATTGTGCTGTCGGGCGGCGCGGCGGGCGGGGCGGCAGGCCAGGCCAGGCGGCACCGCCTTTACGGATGTGCAAGGAGGCGACCACCGCGCCGCCGCCGCCGCCGCGCTTCCGAAACCGCAAGACAGGCAGTGGCGGTGGCGGCAGACATTGTGCGCCGCAGCGGCGCGGCGCGGAGCGGCAGTGAATTAAGGCGGAGCTGTTAACGATTTGCCGCAATGATGAAAACGCTGCATCACGTTAGCGAAGAAGCACGACAGAAAAGCGACGCGGCGGCGGCCAGGAGGATAGAGGAAAAAGGAATGGAGTAAAGTAGGCGAGGGAGAGAGAAGTACAGAGGGAGAGAGTGAGAGAGAAAGAAAGAAAAGAGGGGAGGGGAGGGGGGGGGAGAAAGAAGGGGTGCGCGTTGGTGGGGAGATGGAGCAATCGCAATTTCCGTATACCAAAGGATGACATTTTCAAACGTCGCGGAGGCGCGCGGTGCGGCGGTGTGTGGCGGTGCGGGCAAGAGGACTTCAAAAAGCGAGCGGCCGCCGAGGAAAGGGGGGAAAAAAATACACACAAAAACAAAACAATTGAAGATGGCGCGCGGCTGCGAGCCCCGCCCGGCCCGGCCAGGCCCAGCCCAGTCCAGCCGGCCCGGTCGTAACCGGCACGTACTTGATGTAGTCAAAATGCAGTGATTAGGGCCCCTGAGGATGCCCCCTCCGCCGCCCCGCCCCGCCCGCCTCGCACGGCATGCCCTGCCGCACGCAAAGCCGCTATGTGCGCAATTTCATTTACGACCAGTTTCGGCTGCTTTTCGACCGGCCGGCGCGTCGGCCGCCCTGAAGCATGCAAAAGGGGACCCGCCCTCCCTCGGATGAACACCGGCAGCGCGTTCGAGGGTGCGGGAGAGGGCGGGAGAGCGAGAGGGAGAGAGAGAGAGAGAGAGAGAGAGAGAGAGAGAGAGAGAGAGAGAGAGAGAGAGAGAGAGAGAGAGAGAGAGAGGCAGACGCTGGGGGCCGAGCAGGGGAAATGTGAAATTTCGCGCACCAACTAACCGACCCATTCGAGCCCGAGCCAAATGCTTTCGAGTGCATGCTCTCTCTCTCTCTCTCTCTCTCTCTCTCTCTCTCTCTCTCTCTCTCTCTCTCTCTCTCTCTCTCAGAGGGCAGCCATGCTGCCGGCCGTCCGGTCCGGGCCAACAATCAGCCAATCAGCGTCGAGGGCAGAGAGGAAGAGTTGACAGCGCGGATGGGATGGGTACACGACACGGCTTGTCAGCGGCGCCGCCATGGCCGCGGGAGCGGATGTGCCAATCACAATACTAATCGCGACACAACAAGAGACGTGTCCTGTCGTCACCGCCGTACGCCGTTCCACTCCACAGAGATCCCCACATATTTTCTAATAAAAATGGAATAATATAGGCGCCTGATAAAAGAATTGTCGAGGAGGCGATTTCCCCGATCAGGATCTAGTGAACTGCCTGAAAAACATGCAACAAGCATGCAACTTAGCTACAAAACCCCTGCATGTACGCAACACACTGGACACCGGGCACCGCCCCCCCCCCTCCCCCTCCTGGTACCGAGGACCTTAAAACGCCCCCGGAACAATTTTGGGTATTATGCAGTTTTTTTTTTTCGCGTCAAACATTTTTAAGCCAGTGGTGACTCGTTACCTCCACGGTCATTTCGAGTGTCACGGCGAGCTGGCGGCGCTTCACGACCTCCGCCATGCAGTGACGCGACCCACGCCGGGCAGGCGGCGGTGTTTCTTCTTCCACTTAAAGTGAGCCTAGAAATAACGTAGGTCGTGCAGAATCGCGTCAAACTCATGTGGCGCGTCTCTGTCGCACACGGGGACGCGGCCCGTTAGGGCGTCACGCTGGCGACCAAAAGCGTCACCGCTATAATGCACTCGTTACCGGGTGTTTCGGTGAGCACGGGACCGTGTGCGCGGGTTTGACCAGCCGTGCGGAGCTGGTGCTCCTCGGGTAGGCAGACCCGCGACACTGTCAAGACAGCCGCAGAGCGATTCCGCGGAGCGCGCGCTCCTGGGCGCACACCTTGGGTGCGAGAGAGCCAGAGCGACAGCAGACTCCTTGAGAGCGAGAGAAACAGAGCGAGGAGGCCGCGCACCGGAATAGCTCTATGCTGTCTCGTGTTCTCCGTAAACACTGGGGACAGTGTTCTCAGTAAGAGGAATCACAAGCCGACAAATAACACAATACTCGGTTAAGCCTGGGCCCGGGCCGGGCGGTGCGCGCCCTGGACGCGTGCCGGGAGCCCGTGTGTGATACACGCCGGCACGAACGGGAACGGTTAAGGCGGCAGCGGCTCAGGTCAAATTAAGCCACTGGCGAACGTCGTTGGTTTCTAATTGCCGTGATTAGAGGGAGGTACATTCCTTCAACCCTGCAGTTTGAGCGCCTCTCCACCACGGCCCGGCCCGGCGCGACCACGCCTGAGCTTGACCGTTCCATACAAACTTGGAAGCCAGCAACAATTTGCGTCCCGGGTTGCTCTGCAGAGGTTGGAGCGGCGTATTTAAAGTTAATCCGAGGATGGCTGCGGTGTATCTCGCATTTATTATTGGCCTTGGCTTTTGCTTCAGGATGACTCCCCGAACCAGTTATCACTGTGCGGTCTCGCTCGCCATGCGGACTGTGTCGCAGGGGGCCCGCCCGGTGACATCGACGCGGGGGGACTCACCTGCAGCCTGCTCGCCGTTGAGGCCGTCGAAGGTCTTGCTCGTCATCTGGAACAGGGCGTCGAGCGGCGAGTTGCCGTCCTTGCCCTGCTGCTGCTGCTGCTGTTGCCGCCGCACGTCCGGGCTGGGCGAACAGCAGTCGCTGGCGGTGGACGACCTCCCCGAGGAGCAGGCCGACGAGGACAGGTCGGCCGACTGCGGCCTGGAGAGCTGCAGCGCCTGCTGCGCCTGGTGGTGCGCGGCCGCCTGCTGCTGCAGGTGCAGGTGCTGCTGCTGCACGTGCTGGACGTGCTGCTGGTGCCGCCGCAGCGTCTGCTGCTGCTGGTGCAGCCGCTCCATCATGATGGCCGGGTCCAGCATGCCGCCAAAGTCCCACGGCCGGACGATCCGCGACGCGGCGGCCGACGCGGCCGCGGCCAGCATGGCGGGGCTCTGGAGCATCAGGCCGACGGCGTGCGCCGCGTCGACCCGGTGCAGGGCCGACGGCGTGACCGGCACGTTGGCGGCCGCCGGCGGCACGGGGCTGAGGCTGTGCGCCGGCCGCGGCCGGTGGTTCAGGATGTCCATGATGCTGAACGACTTGACGCCGGTGGGCGAGGCGCCGCTGGTCGGCGTCGGCTCCGAGTCGAAGGCGGGCGGCGGCGGCGCGGGCGCGGCCGGCGCCGGCACGGGGATGGGCAGGCTGAGCGCCGGCGGCGACGCCGACTGCCGCCGCAGCTTGCGCTGCTTGTTGATCTGCATCATCTTGAGCTTCTTGAGGGGCTTGAAGTAGTCGTCCTCGTGGCGGGGCTCCGGGCTGGAGGAGCCGCTGCGGTAGTGCCGCTGCCGCTGCAGGTACTCCTCGTCGTCCTCGGACATGGTGTCATCGCGGACCTGCGCCTGCGGCGACGGGCAGCCCACCGAGATCTCGTCGTCGTCGTCCTCGCGGGCGCTCCTGGCGCCGGGGCTGCCGGGGCTGAGGGGCGCGACGCGGTCGTCGCCGGCTGCCGAGTCGTCGGGCGACGCCGGCGCCATTCCCACGACCAGGGGCTTGCTGACGTTGTTGTTGTTGTTGTTGTGGTTGTTGTTAATGTTGTTGAGGAGGAAGTGCGGCGGCCGGGGAAGCTCGTCGCTGGGCGAGGCCTCCATCAGGGTGGTGCTGCACATGGGGGGGACCGGGGGCTCACGTCAACATCCCATAACACACAGACACACACACTACTCACTCACACATTGCACACTCGCACTGTCACACGATCACTGCCACTGCACTTCACACGCACGCACGCACGCACGCGCTACACGATCCTGTTGGCTGAGCGACGCTGAGCGCAGCAGCGACCTGGCCTGCCTACCGCCACTAACGGCGCGCAGCACTGGACTGAGGAGCGGCCCGCGCGCTGGGCCCGCCCGCCGCGCCCCCTCCACACGCGCCGCCCGGCCCGCGCCGCCCGGCCCCCGCCGCGCGCTCCCATTGGCTGAGCGGGACGCGCGAGGCCACGCCCACCCGCCGCCGGAGGAGGGGCGGGGTGCACGCTGGGCGGGGCGGGGCAGGGCGGGGCAGGGCGGGGCGGGGCGGGGCGGGAGGGACCAGGTCGCTGACAACGCGGGGCTGCTTTACTGCCGCGCTGGAGTGACTTATCAAGCCTGCTACTTTATGCTCATTACACTCTCCGTCTCTCGCGCTCTCTCGCTCTCTCACTTCCGTCCGAAAGCTCTCCTGCGTCTCGCTCAGGATTTGCGGGATTTGTTTCCTTCCCCGAGCGACACACGACAAAGACAAAATGAGCCGAAATCTGTAACACTCCCCTCCCCCCTCCCCCGCGCTCCATCGCACGCGGTCTGGTATCCAGCTCGCTCACATCCAGTGTGTGTGCGTGTGAGTGAGTAGTGCTTCACACGACACGACACGTTGTTTGTCACGGGTCCGAGTAACGCGACAGGTATCTCTCATTACTCCGCGACACGGACTTTGTTGCGCGCGCACACACACGCACGCACGCAGACAGACAGACAGACAGACAGACGACACAGAGGTGCGCTGGGTGCCAGACACACGGCACGGACGACAACGACGAAGACATGGCGGCAAATTGTGGATGACGCGGTCTCAGCAAACGAGACAGGATAAAAACCTCGCGGCCGAGCTGGGCGGGGCGGGGCGGGGCGACCCGCCTGCTGGCGGAGGAGCTGCGGGGCGCACAACACGGCAGCTGAGAGCGGAGCGGAGCTGAGCGGCGGCGGAGCTCAGGCGGCCGGAAATCTGTTTCGTGAGCTAATTACGGGCTGCATGTATATTTAGCGGGGCGGCCAATGAGCCGGTGCGACGCTGCCGGGACACCCGCCCCCCGCGCCGCCCCCCGCGCCGCCCCCCGCGCCGCCCCCCGCGCCGCCCCCCCGCACGGGCCCCCTCCTGCTCTAGGGTCCCCGCCCCCCGGCGGTGCCTCTTCCTTAGACCCCTTGCCTCCCCCACCTCCCCGCCGCCCCCGCGGGCCACGGCGCCTCCTCTTTGCCCCCCGCCCCCCTGCCCCCCGCCGCCCCGCCACCATCGCTCCGACCGCCCCGACGAAATGAGACAGCGACCATTACCAACAAACGTGGTGGTGGTGGCGGCGCGCCGCGGCGGGGCGGGGCGGGGTGGGGCGGGGCGGGAGCACTAATTGAGCTTCGGCTGCTGCTGCTGCAGCTGAGGGTATTCCCGCGACACTTCGTCTGATTAAGCAGCCTGAGAACAGCCCGAGCAGAGCGCCAGGCTGCCCGTCGCTGTGTATGTGTGCGTAGGCCTGCACGGCGTGCGGGGGGTACGTGTGTCGGTGTGTGGCCGCGGGGCCTGCCCTCTTCGATAGCGATCTCAGCCCGCCTCGCGAGTTCTAACGAGGGTCACCTGGCTGGCTGCACTGTGAATAACCACACGTACGCGTGCATCCCTCCCCCCTCACCCTTCGTGAAAAAAAATCGGTTCTCTCTTTTTTCATTTTTTGCATTTTTTTTCATTTTTCATCTACATGGAACATGGAGAACGGTTTGTTCCCTCTCCATGTCTCTTCTAGCCTACTATAAGCACGCTAAAATCATAGAAAACTATTATCACTCGTTCGCTGGAGAGGTTTTGTATGTACTGATACGCGTGCAGTGCACAAGTGCACACTCTCCGGAGAGCGACATGCCATATTTGCAAACTATAGTCAGCCATTTCCATGTACACATATCAACATTTGCTCATCTATAGGCGTAAGCATTTCAGAGAATTCACGCCTTTGCGAAAGCATTCCTTGAGATTTACTGAGCGGCGCCACTACAACCCACCATCCACAAGGTACCGCAATATTTTTATTATAACTGGCAAACAAGTTTGATAGTTCGCAAAAGAAAATGAGCGTCGAGCCCATGTCGCAGCCATACGACATGCCACACGCCCGGAGAAAATTAGGCGAGCAGCACTGCAAAATAGCATGATATGAGAGTCTAACGGTTGACTGTGCAACATTTAGGTATTAAAATGCCGTTGGGGGACGCGCAGACCGCGGAGCGTGAAATGCCCATCCATCCATCCATCCATCCCGCGACGTGCCATCCCATCCCGGTGCCATTTGAACACCGCAGTCATTCTGGACGCGATGACCACGCTGCACTGCAGCACGCGCGCAGAGGGTTTCATGTGAGATCTTTCCTATAGAGGAGCCGCGACGCCTCAAAGGGGCGCCGAGGTTTGAAAAGCTACACGTCAGTGTAAATAGCGACTATGATCCTTTAGGTGTGAAGGTGTGCGACATTTTAACCACAGCTTGTAAGCGAGAGAACCCCTTTTCGTGTACAATTCGTGTGCTGAAATGGTTGAGATATCGACTAGTCTGGACTACTTTAAAATTAGTTCTGAACTACGAATCAAGCTGGTTTTCGATTCAATAAGGAGCTTGTTGACAAAACACCAATCAGTCATTTATTGAATTGACTTTTTCAGATTCTCGGGAAGTCCTGAGAGAGAGAGAGAGAGAGAGAGAGAGAGAGAGAGAGAGAGAGAGAGAGAGAGAGAGAGAGAGAGAGAGAGAGAGAGAGAAGTGCAGGTGCACCTACACGTAAGCAGCATTCGCACATTTGGATTTCCAGTTTATGTGCATTTTCCGAACGAAAGATTTGCGAACCGTTGCGTCCGCGCACAAGGTCCCATGGTGACAGTACTCGCGGGGAGAAGAAAAACGATTGAGGCTGCAGCAGAGCGGAGCAGTGCCGGCAGCACGGCGTGGTGCTGCTGCTGCTCCTGCTGCACCGTGGGAAGCACAGCGCGGGCCTCTCCTCTCGGACCCGAACCCGCCGTGCCGACCCGACCAGCGTTTGTTTGTTATGGCACTTTAGCGAGACACCTCGCCTTCCAATCAGTCGGCTCTGGCGGGGCGGGGCGGGGCGGGGCGGGGGTCTGCTAATCCCGGCGGCGCCAGGGGGGCTGCTGCCCCTAGAACAATAGTCGGGGTGGGTCCAGCCAGCGGCCCGGCCCTGGCCCGGCCCGAGGCGGACCAGCGCAGTCTGACATCAATGGGGTTATACGGCCGCTCTGTCAGCACCGTTAGTGTCGGTGCGGTGCGGGGAAACACGCCGCCCGTCAGGTATGGGGCTGTTTGCAGCTCTCAACACGGAAAAAATTCTTCTTCTTTTATTATTGTTATTATTTTGAAATGCTGATATTTTTGGAGGGGCTGGGGAAAACTTTGTCAAACTTTTGTGAAACACTCCACAATTTTTGAGGATGTTCCCTCCGAAAATTTGTGGGAATTGTCTCTTCGTTTCGTGGGAGAGTAACCTAAATATCCGAACTGATAAATCCTTCACATGTAAAACAAATGTGCAATTTGTGCATACTTGGGTGTTTAATCCATGATTTAGAGAGCATTACATGGTGTCGAGTTTAAGTAGACATCACATAATGTCTAGTTGATAGACACTTGACAAACGCGCAAGTCCTATGGGATCAATGGAAGGCAACAAGTAAATGCACACTAAGCGATGATCAGTTTACTAAACGTTAGCCAAGTGTAGAAAAACAGCACACGAGTTGATGTTTGGTTCAGTTCGACACCAAGATGTGTTCATTGCTTTCACACTTGGAACGATTGTAAACACCGATGTAAAACTTTGTTTTACCAGTTAGCGAAGGATTTGGCTGCTTCGAAAGCTTACAAAGAGAAATTCGTTCGCAACTATGAACGATTTTTCTCGTTATACACAGAAAAACGGTCGCAATTACGAAGTAGCCACAATTGTTTGCAAACTGAAATTAGCGTAAGGAAATTTCTTCAAACTAAGGGAACTCCCCAAAGTTTTCCCTTTCCTTCGGAACGTCATGTATTGTATTTGACGTGAGCACAAGAGATAAGGTATGACTGAAGCTGGAAAGTAGACCGGAAAATATAACAAAACCTATGAGCTAAGACAGGATAAGCACGAGATATAACGCCCGTTCCCAGTCCGTTCTCATCGTTTTTATTTATTAATGGAAGAAATTGCCAGTTTTTCTACGGGATTGAAGATCAAGTCAACTATTTTCGTAGGTTTATTAGCTGCACTGTAAAAAATGTTGGGATTTTGACTATACGCTTGTATGGGATATTTCCTATACATGGTATGGTACCTGAAAAATCTCATAAATGTATAGGAAATCTACCATACCTCGAAGCGTGTATGGGAAAACCCCAAACTACATAGGAAAACCACTATAAATGTCAAGGAAATTTGCCATACATGTGTGGAGGGCACACGCTGCTATGCATGTATAGGAAAATCACTTGACGATATGGAAATTTTGCTATACACTGTTAGTTCTTTTAAAAAATGGGTCGCCGCATTAAATTTGATTGCGCTTACAATTCACTGCTCGGTCGTACATTCAGGGAGGACACTCTCAATGTCCGAGGACTATGGTATTAAAGATCACCGGACTTCTGTGTTCATATCTAATTAAACACATTTGGTATAATCAGTACCAAATTGTGTTTCATTTGGTTATACATTGTATCTGATGTAGTTATGAGCAGTCCGAAGCCAGTTCCAAATATTATTCTTAGATATTCAGAGTGAAGCAATATCGCATGCCAGTGGTAGAAAGTTCACGAAAGGCAGGAAGGTAAATGCATCCAGCATCAAAACATCTGGTCGAAAATTCCACGAACTGTAAACAGTTGGCCACGCCTCCCGGGCCGCTCACTCCTCCTCACCGGACCATCCCCGATCCGGGGCTGGCCCGGCGGGAGGGGCGCGCGACCTCGGGATGACCTGGACACGCTGTGGCGCGTCTCCCAACTCGTCCCAGTGGTCCAGTGGTCAGCGTGACGGGTTCGCAGCAAAGAAGTCCGGGTTCAACTCTTCTTCAGGTAAGGTAATTCTTCGTAAGTTCACTGCATAATTACATGTAACAATTAACTTTGACAAGCAATGTGAAATGAAAGGAAGTTGAGAGCAGTACAGGGAAGAAAGAAATCACTATTTTCTGTTTTGAAATGGATGCAAATGTATAGGAAAATTCCTATACATTTATGGTGGGACCACTACACATATATCGTATATACCCTACACACGTGTATAGGAAATTTCCTATACATGTATGGTAAGAATACTATCGTGTATGGTAAAATTACGACATGCGTGTATAGGAAAATTCCTATACATGTATATGTGAAAAGCGTCAGATACATTTATAGGAAATCTACCATAGAAATTTTTTACATGTAAAAAGATTTGTAATCCCACGACGCCTGCTCAATAGATACAAAAAAAATAATTAATAGCAAATAAATAAATAAATATTAAAAAATAATCGACTGCCTAAAAAAGAAAACTAACATTGTCCCTCACTTCCTGGCAATCCCCGTTTACACACCGCAGCCAGTGAATGAAGGTTTAATTGACAGAGCCAATAAGTGTCGAGGGGTAAATCTACGCCACGCCGCGCCAACAGCAGCATGAGCGTCTCCAGCCAGGAGCGGGGGATAACGACCCCGAGCGTGCCGGTGCAGCGGGAGCCGAGCGGGCCGGCGGCGCGGCGCCTCCGGAATGGGATGGGACAGTGGCCAAAATGTATGGGCGGCTTCTTCATACATTTCAGCGAGACCGACAGGCTGCGGGCTGCGGCCCGGCCGGCCGGGCCCGTGGGGATAACCCAATATTTCCATCGGCTATGGCGGGCCTACTTGACGTGATTTCGTGCACAATGCGTCGTAAACACGACAGGCGGGCTCTTGTCCAGCCCGGCCCGGCTCGGCCCGGCCCGGCCCCCGGCGGCAGGCAGAGGACGGGGGAGGCCAGCCTGGGCCACGCGGCACTACACACACCCACACACCCCGGGCCCACATAAGGTCCTTGGCTCACACTCACATCAAGTTTGCAATATAGCAAAATTTAGAGAATTTTAAAGTAAAAGTAATTTTTATTTGATTTTATTTTTCAGAGGGATGTGTTTTCCTGGCAATTGCGTGGAGAAAAACTTCCCGATAGGGTATTCCGCTAAACTGAAAGCCATCTGTTATCTCAATGCCTGCGGCAGCACAAGCGACATCAGCACTGTAAAAAAAACATTTCGTAAATTTACAGGAAATGTCTGTGAATTTTGTTGAACGAACTGACTGTGAATTTACTTTTTATTCGTGTTCATTTACAAAAGAACTCTATAACAAGACAAAAATATTCCGTAACTTTCCAAAAGAATTCCGTAACTTTACAAATTTTATTTGTTGTTTCGCGATTTTTCTTGTTAATCTACAAAATATGTAATCAAACTACAGGAAAAACCTGTTTACCGATTTAACAGCGAAACCTGTAATTTTTTTTTCGTTTTTTTTAAACAAATTTTTACAGTGAGCGTTTGACCAATCGGAGCTCCAGGAGGAAATACAACAGGGGTGGTTGTCTTCTGCTTCTTTTTCCTGTTTCACTCTGGAGTAACACCCTATTAAGCATGACTGAAATATGACAAAACAACACTTTTGTGGGCTTATCCAAGTCAGCGGCGCGGCGGCGCAGCAAGTCCGCACTGTCAATAAGTTGCAACCCCTACGTTTCAGCAAATAATGAGAAAGGACTTGCGGCTCCCCTCCACTCTCCGCGCGCGGTATCCGCTCCGGCCAGCTCGGCCAGCTCGGCCAGCAGGTTCGACACACATTTATACGGGGGGCCGAGCGTGTCGCCTTCCCCGGCACGGCTCGCAGGCGGGGCCCAGGCGGGGCCCGCAGGCCCGCACCCCCCGCGCTAAACGCACAGCCCGGCCCGGCCCGGCCCTGACGTGGTACAGGAGGACCACAGCCCTTTCGCCTCCGCGCGCAGCCGCCGCTCCCCTCCTCTCGCCCCACCCCACACCGTCTCTCCTTTTGATCAGGTGGCGTGGAGGGGGTAGCAGTCCTTTGAACCGAGCCGCCTTTGCGGCCTCTGCGCTGACGTGAGTTACGGCCTGCAACAAGCCACACACATACACACACACACAAACTCCATCTCTCTCTCTCTCTCTCTCTCTCTCTCTCTCTCTCTCTCTCTCTCTCTCTCTCACACACACACACACACACACACACGCGCGCGCGCGCGCGCAGGCAGGCAGGCATATATGAGTTGTTGCAAAAATATGGCTACGTCCCGGGCCGGTAAGGCTTAAGCACAAGGCGTAGCAGTGCCTGTCACGACACTCGTATCCTAGCCCTGAGAACTCTCTCGCCGCGCCGCGGCATGGACAAGGTGGTCATGGAGCTAGATCAGCCTGAGAGGAACCGGCGCGGCGCACACACACTGGGCCGGGGCGGGGAGGGGTGGAGCAGGGAGGTGAACACACACACTTTCCTACCACCCGCGAGCCGCGAGCCACACTTCCCCTCCTCCAACCCCCGCTCGACCGAACCGCGAGCGCTACAAAATACATAAATGTGGCCCGGAAATGTAACGCGGCCAAAAACTGGTTGTCGTGCTGGTCTGGGGCTGGTCTGGGCTGGCTGCGCGGTGCTGCTGGGGGCGCCATGGAGGCCGCGGAGGAGGGAGGGGCCACTTAGCGCGACAAGGCTCCCGCTGCAGCAGCGCGCTGTGTGTGTAACCCACCACCAGCGTGCCCCGCCGCCACCGCCGCCGAAACTAAACTAGGGGGCGCCGCTAATGCCCCGCGGACATGCGAGCCGCCCCCGCGCGGCCCCGGCGCCCCGCAGGGCCTCGGCCAGGCCTCACCAGGTAAATGACACTAACGTCATATTGGGGGGCTCTAGCTCGGCAAACTTGGCGTGCGGCAGCGCGCTGCTGCGAGGGCGGCGCCGCGCCGGGCGTCGGCCCGATAGGCAGCCGGCTGATTCCGCAGATCACTTTTTCGTACCTCCGTCCTTGTCGCACCTATGGCGGTCCCCTATATTGAGAATGACAGGGACCCATAAGTGCGATAAGGAGGGCGGCGCGAGAGGCGGGTCTTCTGAATCAGACGGCAGGCGCGGCGCGGCCGGCCGTCAATAGGCACGTAACTGAGCGTGGCGTAGCGCCGGCGCGCAGTGACGCGCGTGACAGGAACTTTATCGAGTGCCATCGGCGGCAGAAAACAATGACGGGGAGTAATGGCCGGGCCGAGCCGAGCCGAGCCCAGGGAAACACTCTGTTCAAACACGGCCCGGCAGAGCGCGCCCTGCCCTCGCGGGAGTCGGGCTGATCACACTGCAGAGCCATAGCAGAGCCGGCCGGAGCGCGCTTTGTTTCGCTGCAGTTATTAGTTATTGATTGCCGGTGAAGTTTCGCCAGTTCGCCCTGCAGTCGTCCCCGTTCCCGCTGAGCTCGCCGCGCCTACAGCGATTGACGGCCGCCGCGAGCAATCCGCCCCTGCGGGCGGATTCAGGGTATCGTTCTGTATTGTCCTCTCTCTCGCTCCTTATGGGCCTGCCCCGTGAGTGCGACAAGGACAGAGAGACGAAGAGGCCGTGCGGAATCGCCCTGCTGACGCCGACCTGACCTGAGGGCGTGTTCGGCCTGAGCGCTACCACCGCGCGCGGGAAATGTAGATGAGCGAAATAACAAAGCGATGACGGAGAGCTGCCGGCCAGTCCTCTGTGTCATCATCACCATCATCAAGCCGACGTCATTTTCATAATTTTATTCCAGACAAATAAAGGCATCACACCCACCTGGGCGCGCAGCGCAACAACAATTGATGACCGCGGTGCTGCAGTCGTTGCCCGGCCCGCAATGATAACAACAATGATAATAATAATAACCATACAACCCCCTTGTGCGCCGCGCACGCGGAGACCCACACCCCCACTCGAAAAGGCATTATAAAGTTTGGAATCAGTCCGAGGCGATCTGCTTACCGACGGTATATACACACTCTCTCATTTATTTTCTTTGCCACTTGGCCGCGCTGTGCGGGGAGCGGTGTTCCCCCGGACGAGACACCTCCACTGCGCCGCTCTACGGGGGCTATAGCCTGCTTGTTGCGCCGCCATGTTGCGATGCTCTCATTGTTCCGCACCGTTCTGATTAATGGCCTCCGCGAGATCATGACAGTAGTGGCGCGGCGTCAGAGGGAGGGGGAACAGAACAGCTGATCGGAAAGGGTGCGGGAGCGCAGCGCGAGCGCACCGCGAGGGAAACGGAGTAGGGGGGAGGGGGAGGGGGGCAGGAAAGGGGTGCACTTCTTGTGCAGTACGTCTTGTTTGGTTTTGGTGCGTGATGTGTCCTTTTTCGCGGATCTATGAAAAAAATGTAAGTATATGTGTAAAATATATGGACCCTCATAGTAAGTTTGTCTAAAAGAAGTCAAATATAGCCGTTTTAATGATGTACATCGTTAGAGACACGTTGATATGGAGCAGTTATAGTATATCATTCATGTTTGAATTATTTACAGCAGCAAATCTGATACAATGCACAAATTTCATACTTATAAACATCATATGATTTTTTTTTTTGGGGGGGGGGGGGGAGAATGGTGAGCACAACAGTCAAACTTCCGTGAACTTGTTGGATTCTCGATCAAACAAGAGACTTGTGACTCGGGAAAGGAGGGGGGGGGGGGAAGTCCAAGAAACCTGGGGCGAGTGAGGCTAGGAGCAAGGCTAGGAGAGTCTCGTGAGTCGTGAGATTACATCAGGAGACGACAGAGTAGCGACCGCATGCAAGTCTGCTGTTCATTTTGCTGCACTCGGTGCTGGCCTGGTTTAATGGCCGTAGTCGGATTTCACGTCCATGTCACCTCTCATCAGAGCGCGGGGCGGGGCAGGGCAGGCGGGGCGGGTCCCGTTGGTCCGCTAAAAGGCACCCTTGCTGCCGTGCACATCATCATCCCGCCACAGTAATTAGCGCCCTGCCCAGCCAATTGAGACATTTATTCCGGTGCAGAGTCCCAGGTCTCAGCATCTAGGTTTCTGAGAGACAAGTGACAGGATTTTCAAAACATTTTTTTTCTTTTAAATTTTTAGCAGATGATACCTTAATAGCTTTACTTTAAAACATACACGAAAGTACAGGACACAATAAGGTGTCAGCTAGCTCTTTCTACGACAGCAAGTTATTGTGACTTAATCTGCTGAAAAAAAAGATCCAAAGACCTCTGCAGACAAACGAAGTTTCCTCGACTCGCTCGAGCTCATGTCAAGTCACTCAATGCGATAGTCTCAGCCCGCGGGACAAATGTCGGGCCTCGTGCGCGGCTCATCCCCTGAAATGGCGCTTCCTTAAAAAGCCCCTCTGCAACCTTGGTCCCGGCCGGCCCGCCTCGCCACACCCCTATCATTTGTCGGCACATTGTCGCGCCACGTACAAACGGGCCGGTCACGACCCGACAGGTACATTTCCATTTCCGCTACCGCGCCGCGCGACATTACGAGCTTGTCACCGGCTTCGACGTGTCCTTCGATACGACTCACGACAGCTCGGGGAAAAAATATTGAAGGGGTGGTTATGGTTGACACTTAAACTATATCCTTTATTCTGTACCTGAGTGGAAAAGTAAATAAAGTCATTTTCCCAGTTTTTATTTCACAGGTCATTTGCATTAGGGAATTTTCTCTTCGATTGAATTGCGGATGCAATTAAAAACGCGAACTCCCCACTCCACGTCACTACACCATACCTCCCGCGGCGCAAGGCAATACAAGGCCCCGCGGCCGCGGCCCGATCCTAGGCTAAATCGACCATCGCGGGCCGGAGGCCGGGCCGGTGGGCCCATAAATCCAGCTCGACAAACCTTACGGGGGAGTCGAAACGGCTCAACGCTTGCAGCTAAAGAAGTATGGTGGTCGAGTCGAGCCCTGCGCCCAACGCCATCCAGCTCCACGCAATTTGCATGCCAGCATCTAGTTCGGCCGGCACTCGGTAGAGTGCGCTAATGTGCTGCCCGACTTTGTTGTTTATTTTTTTTCCGCCCCATTGTACCTTCCCGCGACATTTCACCGATTATCCGATAGCTCCTCGCCTCTCTCAGAGCCTCGGTGCTCCGACTGTGCTCCAGCCCAGCCCTCTAGTCCGCGATCCATTCAATGGAGAGACGCGGCCCGGGCCCGGCCCAGCCCGGCGATGCCCTTCTCCGCAATTACAAGACGATTGCCATTCGAAGAAGACGGACAGACGCGCTCGCTGAAAGCAGACGAGACAAACTGAAGCAACGCCAAAGACGGCAGGAGAAAGTTATAGAGCGCGCCAAAGGGGCTGCAGTACGCAACACCCTGTTGGCGCGGATATGACGGGGCGGACTGCACACCGTCGGCAATGGCGCGGCGAGGGGAGGACGGCCCAATCCGACATCCGAAGACCACCGCACAAGCATTTCGAGCTCCCCCGGCAGGAACTCGTCGAGGACTCCATTCCCTATACAATAACATAACAGGACACGACGCTGATTTGCTGACAAGGCGGATTCTCTTTCTCTTCAACGCGGCGCGGCGCGCTGGTGAGAATGTGAAAACACAAACAACAGAACGGCGACAGAGTGAAGCTCGTAACGAGAGGACGGGAGAGGAGAGGGGTACATCCAACGAGTGGAAAGGAAGGAACCCCGGCTGGATTAGCTTCGTTCATTACGGAAGCTGAGTGAAGCTTGGCGCCGCAGTTGGTGTCTCTAATTAGCAGGAAGCTAATGTCTAATTGCTCTGCCGAGAGGGCCCCGCCGGGCCCCCTTCTGGGGTCCTGGAGGGGCCCCCTCCGGTGGGGGCGGGGCGGTTTGTGGCCTGAGTCTCTCAGCCTCAGCGACAATTGTTGATCGTTCGTCTCGCCTGCCTGGGCCTCCCCACTCCTCCAACCCGTCCCCCCCCCCCCACCTCTGCGGATGAAGTTATATTTTAATTATCCTCAGCGCGAAAACTGGCAGCTTCTCCGGCGCGGGGCTGAGCCGGGGCGGTGCAGCAGACAACCTAGTCGAGCCGACCGCGGCGGAGATATGAGATGAGACGATCCTCACGGCTAAGCTGTTCACGCGGCGCTCGCTCACGATTGACATCGAAAATCACGCGGGCGGGCGTGGAGCTACAGCGTGCCAGAGTGCGAGGGCATCCTCACCAAGATCACCTGAAAACCAAGTGCGTGAAATGTCGACGGCACGGCGGAGAAAAAACTAATGTGAAGTACACGTCACGTCAGTTCGTGTGACCAGTTTTGGTCACACCACACGTCACACCATGTGATGTGACGCCAAGGTCCAAGGTCTTTGCGCACGGAAGGTCGCATCAGAACGTGATCAAAACCACCATCACACCACTGAGGTTGGTTTTGCGATACTTTTAACACCAAGTTAAGCGATAGCCAGAATAATTTGCGATTCCCATGATTCGTCGCTCCCCAGGGTATGATAACTGGCTATAACAAAATCAATGCGTTAAATTCTGTGTAGGAATACATAAGAAAAATCATTACAAAATTTATGGGATAATTCTTTGATTTCAAACAAAGTGTTTTTATATCAAACCTGTCCTTGGTTATTTTTTTGTGGTTAAATAATATCAGATTGTTTTTGCAATGATTTTCCCTCTAATTATTCTGCTATGGAATTTATTGCATTGATTTTGCTTTAACTAGTTATCACACCCCGGATAGCGATAAACCATGGGAATCGCAAGCCCTTGTGTATCACGGATTTTGTGTTACAAGTATCGCAACCTGTATTTCAGTGACTATGTATAAGGACGCCACACTTGCAGGTGCATGTGCGACGCCTGCCGGGGGGCAAGGTTGACCCCGGTTAACCACTCCTGCACACACCAGGCTCTACTCATCTGAACTCGGTGAAAATTCTCTGACAAAATGTTTAAATTTTAGCTATTCCTTCAAAAATATTTGTTGAAACATGTATATTTTTCTCAAATTACACTAAACTGCCGAAAAATCTAAATTTTACCCCTTGAAATCTTAGATATGTACAACTCCGGCTGTACTCACATACCTATCTGTACAATACAGCCGCATGAGTGGTTTGGTTTACCCTTCGGACGCATTCCACATTGCCTTTTCCAGTGTACACTGGAAAAACAAAGGTGCTAACTATCACATTTGCAGGGGTGCAAAGAAACTTTTAGTTTAGTGCCTTTCAGAAGGCACTAAAAAGGCCCAAATGTGCTAAAAATTAGTGCCTTTAGCAGTTTTAGTGCCTTTGCCAAGGCCTTTGCAGACTCAATAATCCTTTAGCACCTTTGTTTTTCTGGTGGTGTACTCAAAATTCACTCGTCTGCTTTTTGCCCCTCGATAAGGGAGAGCTGATAATTTTCCAGGATAGTTCACACTTCTGCGTACATTCAATGGGAACTAGAAAGTCTACAAACACATTCTCACACTTTGCGGGTTTCCAATCCAGAAATCATCTGAATGCACGAGGGTTTCTAAACGCTTCGTCCTTTCGTACGGATACGCCGGGAGCCGCTAATACAGTCTCACCGTTCGCTTTGTCCCAGACCAATAAAATGGGGGAAAAAAATATTCCGCGACGAAAACGTGCCTCGGCAATCTGAAAATAAAGCCCCACCTCCTCCACCCGCAACAGAGCAGCTGAGGAGGAGTCGAGCGCCAAATTAGCCGACTCCACATCACATATCCCCATATTGAGCCACACGCGGCTCGGCACGGCTCGGCGCGACGAGAGCAGAAAATTACCAGGAAAAATAATGACTGACAGCAGCAGCGATCCTTCGTCACGTCACGTCACGTGACGGCAAACGCGAGGCGTGCACTGTAAAAAATGTTGGGATTTTTACTATACGCTTGTATGGGATATTTCCTATACATGGTATGGTACCTGAAAAATCTCATAAATGTATAGGAAATCTACCATACCTCAAAGCGTGTATGGGAAAACCCCAAACTACATAGGAAAACCACTACAAATGTCAAGGAAATTTGCCATACATGTGTGGAGGGCACACGCTGCTATGCATGTATAGGAAAATCACTTGACGATATGGAAATTTTGCTATACACTGTTAGTTCTTTAAAAAAATGGGTCGCCGCATTAAATTTGATTGCGCTTACAATTCACTGCTCGGTCGTACATTCAGGGAGGACACTCTCAATGTCCGAGGACTATGGTATTAAAGATCACCGGACTTCTGCGTTCATATCTAATTAAACACATTTGGTATAATCAGTACCAAATTGTGTTTCATTTTGTTATACATTGTATCTGATGTAGTTATGAGCAGTCCGAAGCCAGTTCCAAATATTATTCTTAGATATTCAGAGTGAAGCAATATCGCATGCCAGTGGTAAAAAGTTCACGAAAGGCAGGCAGGTAAATGCATCCAGCATCAAAACATCTGGTCGAAAATTCCACGAACTGTAAACAGTTGGCCACGCATCCCGGGCCGCTCACTCCTCCTCACCGGACCATCCCCGATCCGGGGCTGGCCCGGCGGGAGGGGCGCGCGACCTCGGGATGACCTGGACACGCTGGGGCGCGTCTCCCAACTCGTCCCAGTGGTCCAGTGGTCAGCGTGACGGGTTCGCAGCAAAGAAGTCCGGGTTCAACTCTTCTTCAGGTAAGGTAATTCTTCGTAAGTTCAATGCATAATTACATGTAACAATTAACTTTGACAAGCAATGTGAAATGAAAGGAATTCGAGAGCAGTACAGGGAAGAAAGAAATCACTATTTTCTGTTTTGAAATGGATGCAAATGTATAGGAAAATTCCTATACATTTGTGGTGGGACCACCACACATATATCGTATATACCCTACACACGTGTATAGGAAATTTCCTATACATGTATGGTAAGAATACTATCGTGTATGGTAAAATTACGACACGCGTGTATAGGAAAATTCCTATACATGTATATGTGAAAAGCGTCAGATACATTTATAGGAAATCTACCATAGAAATTTTTTACAGTGTGAAACACGAAAATACGAAACGCGAACAATCAGCAGCGTCCGGCCTCCCGCCCCGCCCCGCCCCGCCCCGTCCAGCCGCTAATCTGCCCAAACCGCCCGGCCTGTCCCGGCTCCACTCACTTACAAATATGGTCCGCTGCCTCGCGATGAGCATCGCGGCTGAGCGGGGCGGGTCGGGGTGGGGCCCAAACGGAATGGGATATCCGGATGTCTGCTGCCGAGAGGATGTGCTCTCTGCGCTTTCCAAATGTTTACGGCAGCGATGAGGGGCCGATTCAAAGAAAGTGGCCGCTGGTCCGGTCGGCTGCTCCGCGCCGCCGGCCGTCGTGTGTGTTTATCAGGTAAGGAAGCGGACGGGGCGGGGCGGGGCAGGGCGGGGCAGGGCGGGGCGGGGAAGGGTGGGGCGCTTGGGCAGCGCCGTAAGCAACAGCCACCCGAAAGTTTTTATTTTATTTTTACATATTTTGGGGGGGGCTTGCCTTATCTAACATTTGAGATGGTTTTAATTAGCTTGCACTGTTTTGGAATTTACGAACCTAGTCGGTGGCGGCAACTCTCTACAACAAATAAGGGATTCAGTTGAAACCTTAAAACATAACACTTGCTCTAAATATAAATATAACTTGAACTTCACTTGATCAATTCGAACTTTTCTGCGTTATCACTGTTAAAAAATTGTTTTAAAATTCACAACAGTGGATATGTAGCAAATTACATATCCATGATGTGAAATTTCACATCACTACGAATATGACTTTTCACATCCTAGTGATATGAAAATTCACTTCCACGTTTTGAAATTTCACATCAGTAACTATGTGAAATGTAACATTGCAAATTGCGAATTTGAAAGTAAATTTTCCAGCTTTTTGGTTATTGCTTACGCTCCTTTCCTCCCTTGGCCGCTCCCGTTGTCTACCAGGACTTCGGGAATTTTTTTTTTTCAACCAATTTATTCATTGCTTGAAACACTGCTCAGCTCGGTTTATTGTTGTGCTTTTAGGCAGCATGGATTGAAATTTCAACCTATTTTCAAAATACTGAACAACAGTATTTTCTGGGTTCGAATTTCTGTAAATGATTACAAAATGCGAAAATGGCTGTGCATGTCCTTTATTGCAGAAACTTAAATCGTCCGCTTCAAATCATCCGCTTCTAATCTGGATCGATTTTTTTTTTTAATTTTAAAAGAGAAAAGAAAAAAAATATACCCAGTTAGCACATGCGACGACGGTGGCACGGCGGTCTGTTTGCCTAGAAGAAAGGGGCGGCGCGCGAAAAGATTAAACGGATTCGTCTTGGTAATTTTTCCTCTGTGACCGCACGGCCTGGCGCCGCACCCCGCCCCGCCCCGCCCCGCCCCACACCAGCGGCACGCCCCGGGTCACCTCGTGACGCCTAGTTCCCGACCACAGCCCGGCGCAGCCCGGCGGCCCACAGCCAGCTTTCTTCCCTTCCCGCCATCATTTCCACTTTTTTGGCAGACCCCTATACCATTTGCGCCGCACTAAGCAGAGCCTCTCGCCGCGCCTCTCGCTGCAATCAAGATTTCATTAAAAATAGTGGCGGCCCGGGCCGGGCCGGGCCGCAGTGGCACCGCGGGTACGGGACGGGTAGGGCCCATCCCGTAGGGCCTGCTGCTGCTGCTGGGATACGCCGCCCGCGCCCCGTTTTTCCTTCCGACGTTCTGTAATTAGTTTTGGACATGGCTCGGTTTCCCCGCGCCCCTGATCATGGAAGTGGCAAAAGTAGTGTTATGAGCCGCAGCGCGCGGGAGAGCGCATAGCGCGCAGCCACCGCACAAACATTTTTACGCGGCCCCGCCCGGCCCGGCTCGGGGCGCCCGTCCCGGTCCCCGCAGGCCCAAATACACGCTAGAGGAAGTGGGACTTGTCAACATTTATAGATTCGGATCTATGCCGCTACGCGCGAGCAGCCCTCTGCTCGTATAACCCTGCTGGCGGTTCTCAAACCCACACGCAAAAATAGGGCTTCTGGCTGGGCTAAACTGGCCGCCTGCCGAGGGAAAACTTGCTTTTCCACGACAAAACCATCCCCACCACAACCACCAACCTCTGCGCTGCGCGCCCGCCTGAGCGGTGCCCGGTGCCTATGCTAAGTAGCGTGACATTACGGCATAAACCAAAATCCAATTTAGTGCCGCTTCGTGAGTGGCACGGGGGTGGTCTACCTTTCCCAACTCCCCCATACCCCCTTTCTCCTGCTCTCCATTTTCCTATTCCGTTAGCACGACTCCTAAACCCCAGCCGAGCCGAGTCGAGCCGGTCGCGATAAAAACGCCATTCATTCTTTCCTAAAATGTTAACTGACATTTTCCCCCCGGAGCGATTATCGCGGTCGCCGCCGGCACGCCAGTGGCTGCCTCGATAAGTGTAATGGCAACAACAAACCACGTCCCGTACCACCAATGTGTACCGGGAAGGTCCGCTGAACAAGGGCGAAATCCCTCGCACATCACATAGGGACTCGTACACTGCGGCCCGTCGTCATGACAACGCTTCATTGTGGTGAAAATGAAGCTGATTTCGCTATACTTTGTAGAAAGAACTAACCCTTTTTAGGGTGAAATGACAAATGAAGCGTACTCACTCAGTTTTTACAACATTGCACTACAATATTACTCTAGTTTTACCGACAACACCCATTTTCCTCCGTACATGGCAAAGGCAGTTGACGACCCTTCGACCAAGCACAACTGTTGGGTTTGCGGAGCACACAGCCGTGCGCGCTGCGCGCCACCTCCAAGTGCAGTACGGGCCCGGGGCGGGGCGGGGGGTGCCGGAGCGGGCCGGAGCCGCTGGCAGAGTTCTGCAATGGGCGGGCGGCCTCCGCCCGGCAGCCACCGAGACTCGTAGCCAGAGCGCCCGGCCCGGCCCGTCTGCTTCGTCAACGGGCCGGGTGAGCGCCCGGACCGAGTGCGGAGGCGGGTGCAAGCTCCGCCCGCTGCGTTCGGCACTTTTTGGCGTGGCGTGGAGTAGCTGAGCATAAGCTTCGGCCAGCGCCGACCCGCCCGGACCCCCGCACAGGTGACTTCGGCACTGTTCGGATGTCCGGCCGGTGACTGCTGCCGCCACTCCATGCCACAGCAAAGCAGCACCGCCCATTACTGTCGCTCTCTCTCGCACACCTCAGGTGGCGGGCGGAGACCGCCCGCCCATCGCAGAACTCTGGCCGCTGGTCTACCCTCCTATATATCCCCTCCCGGGCAGCGACAGTGTAGCCGCGTGGCGGGCCGGGCGAGTTGGTAATGGCGACCACCGGAAACGAAGACCGCAGCGCAGCCAATGGGCAAGCAGTACTCACTTCCGGTGCGCGTCTGCAGCAAGACAGCGCCACTGGGGCGGCGGCGGGAGGGAGGAGGAGCTGGCCGTGCAGGCCGTCGGCGTGGAGATCGGCAGGCGCACACTCCTTCGATAAATACACACACCAAACTGCTCACAACCTGATGAGTGCTTTTTATTTCTGGCACGACGCTTATCTAGATTTTTTTCCCCCCGTTCCCGCTCTGCGAGCTTCAATCATTCACAGAGCGCGCGCGGAGCATCAAAATGACCACCTCCGCGTCAAACTCTATCTCCAATCTCGGAAACGAGTGCGAAAACAGACGTATATATCTGGGCGCGGGAGCGAGAGGAGGCGTGGCCAGCGTGCCGTGCCGCTGTTGGCGCGTCATTTGAATATCAAGCAGCGCGGGAGCGGCTCGCGCGCGCGGCGGTGGAGTGCATGATCGTGACGGGGCGCCCTGGGCCCGTCCCGTCCCGCCCCGCCCCGCCCCGAGGTCCCGTGGGGTCGCCGATTTGTCCCGCCCGGCCCAGGTGTATTCTGCAGTCAATAACTCTATTCACGCTCATAGTCTATTGATGCTCGCCCGCGCAGCCCGAGTCGCACCACCTGCTGCAGCTGCTCCCATCAAAATAACGCGGCGTGTCACACAAAGTGACTGACAGTCGCGAGCACCTCATCGTTTTTCGTTAGAAATGTTTTTTTTTTAAAAAAAAAAAAAAAACCAACAAAAAAAAAAAAAAAAAAAAAAAATCCGCAATATTACGCAGAATGCGTGCAACTTTAACTTTACAGATATTTTTAAAGATCGTGACAATTCAAGTGGTCGTGTTTGACATTGTAAAATGCTTGCGCGGATTACTATTATTTTTTAACGTTTTCAAAATTAGCTCTCTCGATCGCGTTTAGTGATTTAAGTAGCTTGCGCCTAATTTGTTTGTTCGGACTGTCTTGCGACGCGACGCCTTTGGGCACGCCTGGCCCATCCATCTCTCCGCCGGGCGCGAGGCGAGGGCCGCCCGGAGGGCCCCGAGGCCCGATAGGACACCCAGGGCGGGAGGACCCGGGGCCGAGGCCGGGCACGGGGTGCTTTGGTCCCGGGGGAGCACTGGGGATGGGATGGGATCGGAGGAGACCGGAGGAGACCCCATCAAACCGCCATCCATCATATCCACATTATTTTTTGGTAAGCGCGAGGGCGGGCGGGGCTCTCCTATATAGACACCGTGGAGGGGACATCCTGCTGGCCGGGCCCGGGGCGGGGCACTGCCGGGGAGCCGGGGGACTCCTGTCAGCACCTCAGTCCCTCCCCGCCCCGGTCACGTTTAATCTGGAAATCCAAGTGTACGAATGTCGCACACTTGCAGGTGTGAACATTCACAAACTTGGGTTTCCAGTGTGTGACTGCAACACGGCACGGAACCCAAGGCAAACAATCCGACATTATTGATCGCATGCTGATTGCTGATGTTGAATCTAAAACACAGAATTAATACGATATTTCTTCGCAAATTAATGAAAAAAAATCTTAAAACGGGTTTTTGCGAGGAATATCTTATTTCGTGCTATTCAAAGTGATAAAGCTGCGTGGAGGGTCGAAAATTGCAGGAGGTGAAGTTTTCTGCCTTTCGAACGTAAGAAGATGAATATACAAGGGACGACGGTACGACCATTTGTTCGGCCTTACAAGCACTGTTAAAAAAATTTCATTACATTTTAATAACATTTATATGAAGCTATTTTCATTACAATTTCATTACAATGTTATTAAATCTTCATTACAATTTTGTAATGAAATTTCATAACACATATCATTAAAATAATTGCAACTTTTAAAAAGAAATTTCTTTGACTTTAACTCTTTTATATTTGACTCCTCAACGCACTAACGGACTTTTAGGACGGCATCCTTACAAGTTTACCGTACCTTACCGGGAGTTGAACCCGAACCGTTGGGTTGGAACCCTTCGCCTCAGACCACTCGGCCACGAGGACTACCTGAGACGAGCCGAGCTGTAACGTGGTATCATGCCGCCGCTGGGGGGAGAGCGTTCCCCATTTGTTTAATAAACATGTAATGAAAATTTCATAACATGGGTTATGAAAATGGGCGTGTAATGAAATTTCAATGACGTGTAATGAAATTGCCGTTAAAGTTAATAACATTGTTCTTAAATTAAGAGTGTCATTAAATTTCATGACAACTTTATTAAAATTAATGTTGATTGCGTAATGAAATTTCAAACATTTTTAACAGTGAGTCAGACGCAGAAGTACATTTTTCGAAAACTTCCCCCTTTTACAAGAGGTAGGAACGGATTAAATAATAATATAATTAAGTTCTTTAAAATATGAAATAAAACGTATCTAGAAGAAATGTATCGTCTGCTAAAGACACGTGAAGCCCTCTGAAGCTTAGGTTTCGCAGCTTCTTTTCAAAACTGTTGGTGATGTATCAGACTGCAGGTGCCCTGCATTGTGTGCGCCGCAGAGAGTCTCTTAAATCGGACTGACAAAAACACCGTGTCGGTCTGGCGATTGAGTCGTCCGCCGCCGCCCCCGGGCCGGGCCCCGGGCGGGCGCAAGGGGCGTGCACCTTAGGTGGGTGGCGCGCGGGCGGGGCGGGGCGGGGCGCACGCGTGAGCCCCATTGAGGTGCACAAAAGCGAGGGGGCCCCACCCTGATCGACAATAGTGTCGCCCCGGCCCCGCCCCATCCGCGCGCCGACATCATTTTATCGGCGGCTGCTGTTGTCTCTTTAACATATACAACGAGGGAAACAAAAAGCGACAAACTGGCCGTGTTAGAGAAGAAGGATAAAGAGGATTGAATTGAGAACCAGTGGGACCAGTATTGGACAGGGCAGGACAGCTGTCTGGCGGGCGGTCAGCGCGCCGCCGGGTCGGGCCTTTCCTCATCGATTCTCACCAAAGACCTCTCATTTACCCTTCCATTACCATTATCGTGTATGTATCGATACCGACCGATCGTCCCCACCGGACCAGTCCCTCCTCCCTCCAACACACCTCCATCACCGAAATTCGCCACAAACTCGGAGGTAATCGATTTGTCGTCACCGCTGCTCCGGGGGTCGGGTCGCGCGGGACGCGCTCCTGCGGCACAATGTGATCGCGTTTCGGTTTCAGTACTTTATGTCGAAAGTTTGGTCCGGCGGCGATGTCTGGTGACGCGGCAACACGCGGCCTGAATAGCGCTCATTAGCCGTTTAATGCGACGAGATGCGAGGTTAAGGGGTGAGCATGGAGGGGTAAAGGGGGGGGGGGTGTTATCCTGCTTACTTCCTCCCCCCCCCTCCCATCCTTCCCTCATCCACCACATCCCCGCCATCGCACTGTCGCCCAGTACTGTAAATGATCGCCTTTTTAATACCCCTAGTCCGCCGAGCCACCCTCCCGTGCCAAGTGATATATCAGCGGGCCGGCAGACCAGCGGGTTGTCTGCTACCAACCCCCCACCCCTCTACTTCCTGCCTGCAGCAGCGGGGCGGGGCCGCGTCGCCCCCTCTCCCACCCCATGCACCACTTACTCTCCTTACTACCCCCCCCCCTCCCCTCCCTCACGCTCGCCACGGCCGGCGGTTCTCTATAACTAACCCCGAGACAAAAATCTGCATGGCGGCGCGGCGTGGCCGGTCAGCACATTAATCACAGGCGTTTTGTGCGCGCGCTGATTATCATAAGACCACACAATGGCAGCGGCGCGGCGGATAGAACGAGGCGGGGCGCTCGAGGCCGCCGGCACCAGAGAGAGAGAGAGAGAGAGAGAGAGAGAGAGAGAGAGAGAGAGAGAGAGAGAGAGAGAGAGAGAGAGGGGGGGGGCTAGTCGCACCCGATCGAGAATATGAGAGACAGAGAGAACTCAGGAATACGTAGGAGAAGGGGAGAAAGAGGAAGGGAAGAAGGAAGAAGACAGATAAGAGAAAACAAAAGGAAATTGGAAAGGAAAAAGAGGAAGAGTACCGAGGAAGAACAACACGGCAATAAGACGGCGGTTTGGTTACGCTCCTCATCAAAACCCTCCTCATAATTGGTCAAACGAATTAATAATTTGACCCCACGTCGCGCAGCCCAGCCAGGCCAGGCCCCGCGCCGCCGCCCCAAGCTACGTGTCAAAATAATCACTCCCTAATTTGTTCGCCCCACAAATTTTGCGCTATACTCGCGGTTTCCGCAGGGGAGTGTAAAACTCGCTTCTCGCTGGAGGGGCGGGGGCCGGAGCGGGTGCCGGAGCGGGGGCCGGGGCGGGCCCCCGTGTGTGGAGGTGGAAAATGTGCGGATAATCCCGGAGCAGCTAGCCAGCCAATTAATGCCGCTCATTGAATAAACCGGACTCATTATTAGACTGGCGTGCATGGGGGAGAAGCTGGCTGCTGTGGCGTGGCGTTAAAACAGATGCCCCCCTCCCCCAAACCCCCCTCTCTCTCTCAAACACACACACACACACACGCACGACACGCAAGGCCGTCAGCACTAAATACACACTCATTATGGTAATTGTGTTCGCGCGGCCACAGCGTAATGCGGCGAGACGAAGATCGATGGCTTTGATATCGCCTCGATCTAGTCGAGTTGATTTCTATCAGAAATTAGGTGCGTAAGCAGCAGAGAGCGTTCGCGAAAAGAATAACTGGCAAATAAATGGACTCTATCATCAGGCCATTCAAACGAGTTACAATGACTTTCGAAGTATATCTCTGTCGGCGCAGTGAAACGTTCGAGTCGTCGTCGACGTATAACTGTCATTATACTTAAGAGATGTGACCCAAAAAGAGTGACTGTCTTTATGTGCCTAAAAGAAAGCCCCGCACGCCATCGTAAAAAAGAATATTGCAACAACAATAAAATTTTGCGTGTCAAATCATTTTAGATCGAGCATTTTACGTTCAACGAGTGGGGAGCGGCAGATGCCGGGCCGGTACGGTCGCATCCTCCACATACGTGCTCCGGCTCGACTCTTAGCCGCCGCCCCGCCGCTGTGCTCCGGCTGGACTCCGTTCGGCGCCTCTGCTCGAGTCGCACAGGGCGCGACGAATCGCGTTCTGGGTGCGAGCCCAGCCCAGTGCTGCGGCACGCCCTCACTGCGGCCGCGTGCGGTAACTACAGCTGGGCACCCATCGAGTTGCGATGCTTTCTGAGGCCCGGATGGGCCCCCCAAAAGCGACCGCACGGCAACACTTCACTTTCGATCTCAATAGCTCAATTCAATCTGATTGATAGTGTGAACCCCCTGAAGATGCAGTCTCCCCGGACAACGGCCGGGCCCAGTCCCGTCTTCCTCGGGGCACCCGCGTATCAGCTGTAAAATACAAAAATACAAGCCTCTAGGGCGGCTGGCAGGGGACGGGGCATCGCACGCAAGGCACCGCCGAAAATCACTAGGAACAGATCTGGAGTCTTTAAGATCGGCCCACAATGCTGCTCATTTTCTCATTGCAAATGACAAGAGCTCTTTAAATAAAACAAAAAATTACAAATTTGTACTAGCAACAATGCTATATTATAGCTTAACTAATTATGGAAAAATAATAGTTGTATAGTGTGAAATTTTCGAATTTGAAGGAAGTTGAAATTGGGGCAAGCTACGCACGTAGCTTCCAGTATAGGCCGAGTCTGCGTGGTTCACGCCCACCCCGTCCCTCGCCTTTCTCTGATGCTCCATCTTCCCCTTATTCGCACATTCGCCTCGCCCCGCCTCGGCCCTCTAGATGATGATCACTTCATTGTCACTGCGACTGGGGCCGGCCCGGCTTCATGGCCCGGCTTCTCACAATCACAGACGGACACGGCGAGTTTGGCGGCGCGTGGGCCCTGCTGGCTATCGGAGGGGTGGCGAGGCGAGGGTCTCTAGGGTCGTTATTCGCACGACAGGAGCGCGCTTGTGTCCCATTGTGCGAGTCCGTCACAAGCAAAAGACTGCCGTAAAATACCAAGCCGTTCGTCGCGCAGATCGACGCAGTGCGAGTGAGTTCATCAACTCAACTGATGGTCCACCAGGTGATCACAGAAGGAGACTCTCCTAAAGTAATGGTCTATCAGGTGACTACTGAAGGAGACTATCTTCAGCTGATGGTCCACGTTTTGACTTCACTGATAAACCAAGTGTGCTGAAACGGCAGGCCAGGCTAACATTGCCAACCTATGTTTTCAACTGAATACTAAAATTTAGTTTTCTGGCCTATGCATTATAAAGGGACATTAGCTCCAAAAAGCTTTCAACGAAAATGCGATAACGTCCATTCATGTAGTTTTCAAAAGCATATTTTAAAATTCCTTCTGAATTTGTGGTAAGTCTTCAAATCTAGTGGGCGGTTTAACGCGTTAGCGTTAGAATTTTTAAAATTCTGTCCGAAATCTTTACCTAATCATTGCGTAAATTGTTTCATGTTGTTATCATATTGTATCATTTTGTTTATACCGGCGTACACACACAATGTCTTCATTGCCACATTCCTCGAAAGTACCTGAAGGCACTATGAGAATTTCACTTAACACAGGTTGACTTTTTAAGTTGACTGCAGGTACTTCTAATGTACTACACGGATGTCACTAAAAACACGAAGTCGTGGTGATCAGTCAACTTAATCTTTCCTTCTACTTCACAACTCCATTGAGACGTGTGCCTCCATTGCTGATCGAAAACAAACTTACCACAGACACAGACTTCCAAACATAGCAAACAAATGGACATAGCAAGCTGCGGTTGGTAAGAGTTTTCGAAACTACATTTTTTTTTAAGTTAACAGTAATTGAGAAATTTGAAGAGCACCACGTTCACGGAGACACTGAGAGGACTCCCACACGCACGACAACACGTCCAACGTCCATCACCGCGCCCCATTCCCACGGTGTGGTATAGATCACTTGCCCGTCCATTGTCGGTCATAAACACCGGCTCGGACACCGCGGACGGAGTGGAACAGGTCCAGCACCACAACCACGTGACCGCGCGGCAAACACTACGGACTGGACTGGGGCGGCTTGCAGTCCCCAGTCCCTCTGTGTGATCTGTCCGCCCTGTAATCTGGGCTGCAGGACCCCGGCCGTATGCCCACACAATGGACAGCGGAGCGGGACGGCACGGGACTGCACGACCCTTCACCGGAGTCACTGGGTCACACACACGAGAGGAATCGGTTTGGGGAGAGGAGAGCGGTGTGATGACGCGAGATGTTTCGTGCGCTCCCCATTCATATTAGCCGCCCTCACGACATATTGCGGTGTAAAATAAGGAACCATGGGGAAAAAAAACCTACTCTGAACTTAGACTTTGACGAAAGAGTGCGATGAAGATCATTGTTAATTAACAGTGAAGAGAAGCTGACTTCTTTTTCTTTTAAAGGAATTCACACAATGTCTCGTCTATAAGTTAATCGATATATTTTTTAAATGTACTAAAAAAAAAACAGTACAAAATTGTGTAATTTTGTCAGATAAGGTTAGGTTAGGTTTTTCAGCATCCATCATCCATAAAACGAAAAATCGAGTCAATCGGAAATAAATCTGTAACACGGATGCAGAAATTTATATCCATCGAAGTATGCTAATGGTGTTGGTTCGTTTATATACAAGGGAAAAAACACTTGTTTCTCATGGATGTCTCATTCTCGATGTGCCACTTTCAAGGCAGATCCTTACATTCTCAGCATTTCAGTTTCTTTCTTTTACCTTGTTTAACACAAGTTGAACCAAGAACCTCTGAAATGGGATTCGACGCCTTTTGCCCATGCGGCCGTCGGACACAGGCGGGGATGAGTTCTCCGACCCAGGGCTGGTCCAGTGACGTTGCTCTGCTCTGCTGTGCTCTGCTCTTCCGCTCTAGCGGGGACTTCGCTCAACATGTGTCAAATGAATAGCCATGGAATAACGAATCACGAAATACGAATCCTGCAAACTGCAAATGCACGCGAATGCGCGAAATAATGGCAGATAATTATTGGATTGTCCATCAAATATTTGATGATGAAGATAAGAGGATGCGGAAGAACTGTATTTACTGCGAAGTTTACAACTGGGAAACGCCGGTGAATCATTATAGCTTTGTTTTTAATCCATATTTCATTTTGAGATTTTAAGTTTTCTTCCCCTTTCATTAATTTGAGTTAACGTTGATATGTGGCGGGTTCTGGGTGACACCACTTTTCAGAATGGACCGTCCAACATTTGAAGTAAGATTTGCAAAACTATTTTTAATACATTATTGCAACATTGTCAAAAAATCGAAAGATTTTCGTTGCAGATGTTGATTGTTGCTGTTGGCGAGCACCTGGAATCTGAAAACAGAGCCAATTTCACAACCCCATTAGATGTGGCTCTTATGATGGGTCTGTGGATCATCTGTAATGGTGACACCTTTCGTACTGCTGCAGTTATGTTTGGAACATCTAAAGGTGTTGTTTTCTTTTACTACGAAAGATTGGTCAGAGTCCTAACTCAATTGTCGGGCAGGTTTGTCGTCTGGCCTAATCAGCGCGAACGTGATTTCATACAACATCATTTTAAAGAACGATACAGATATCCAGGTGTGGCTGGTGCAAGGCGGGTGTCATCGATGGAGCAACCCACCTATATGCTTGTCTGGAGCAGCTCAGGCGCTATGTGAACAGGCTTCACACTTACTCAATACCGTCAACCTCAGAGTAAGTCCTCAGTTCATGTTTTCAGTGAAAGATACAAGTAAGTCAACCCTTGTGTTCCGTGTTAATGCGTGGAGGCTTCCACATTTGTTTGCTAAAGGCCCGCAACATCATTTTACGTCGTTACTTAGTCTAAAAGTAGCAAAATATATTTTTGGTTGGTTTGAGTGGGCACCAAGGCGGCATAGTTTAAAGCTGGCCCGCTCGGCGCCATTTTTGTGTTGGAAATGTGAGGCGGATAAAATTCACGATTTGGGCTTCGCATAGAGTTTTGACCAAATATTTTTAATTCCTATTTCATTTGATGGTAAGTGTGTGACAAATGTGAAACTAGAACCCTTTATTTCTTGGCTGGTAGTTCGATTTAGTGGTTGCCAAGGCGCGTTGTTGACAGCCGGCCCGCTGGGC
Source organism: Frankliniella fusca (assembly GCA_029379305.1). Taxonomy (NCBI): domain Eukaryota; kingdom Metazoa; phylum Arthropoda; class Insecta; order Thysanoptera; family Thripidae; genus Frankliniella; species Frankliniella fusca. The sequence goes on from JAHWGI010000302.1 coordinate 620,084, forward strand.
GACATCATGTGTGCCCGATGTCTGACGAATAAAATTCATGATTTGGCTCTCACCAATAGTTATGGCTTTATATTTTTAAATTCTTTTTGAATTTGAGGTAAGTGTCCAAACCAAGGGGGCCGTTTAACGCGTTAGCGTTAGAAATTTTCTTCATTTGACAAGTACTTAATCAATTAATTTATTTAGCTGAGAACCACTCAAAATGAATGATAAACAAGGGAGAAGGAAACACAAAATTACTTTTGTGGTAAATAGGTAACTCGTTCTTTACGACCCTCCTAATAGTAAGAGATTAGCCCCCCACCACCTCGCTTGCACTGCCGCCGCAGTGTGCTGGCGGCGGAGCGCCTGCAGACCAGGGGGTAGGCATTTCCGGATTATAAATCTGATCCTTTATGTCTCAGATCATAGTATATGCACAGACATGGTAGTTATACCAGTTATACGTCAGACTGGATGATGATATCTGAACGCTAGTAATGTTACCAAAAAATGTCGAAGAATGTAGTGTAATGATGTATGTCATTATTATCTGAAAATAATTTAATTTGTCACTGCTGAAAGAGAGACATCATTAATAAGAGGTACATATGAGCCGCAGATGTATAAAATTTGAAAGAAGATAGGGTGTAAATGCATTTAAGGCCTCCCCGTCGGACCCGTTGTCGCTGATGAGCTTTTTTGTAGGACGGGTGGTCAGGGGTACCAACCTACGATACGAAAATGCGGTTTCATGCGTGGGAGGGGAAGGGGGTGTGTCACCAGCAGCCACTACATAAGAGAGGGATCATGTCGGTAATTCATATCGTTTGTTCAATCCGTACGGTGTCACGAGTCGTTGTGTGAGATGGAGGTTGGGTTGAACTTGAGGAAGCTGTGGGCGAAGGAAGGAGTTAGTGATCTTGAATATGTGAAGTGGTTGCAAGAGATTGGGATGCTCGGGACAGGTCATGTGTGCCCTGGGTGCTCAGACGACATGAAGTTGGGCTGCCAGAAAAGTGTCAGTGATGGGTACGTTTGGCGGTGTTCGAAGATAGGGTGCAAGAAAACCAGAAGTATCAGGAAGGGTTCATGGTTTGAGAATTCGAAGTTATGTTTGAGAGACATTGTTATGCTCACCTACATGTGGGCTCAGAAGTATACCCAGAAGCAAGTAAAGAAAGAATTAGGGATTGAGGAACATACTGTTGTTGACTCGTACAACTTCTGCAGGGAGATGTGTGTGGAGGTACTGGATCGCTTCAGTGAGCAGATTGGTGGCCCCGGGGAAATAGTGGAAATTGATGAGTCGCTGTTCTCCAAAAGGAAGTATAACAAAGGAAGAAAGCGGCCCAGCCAGCAGTGGGTTTTTGGGGGCATCCAGAAAGGTTCCAATAAATGCTTTCTTGTGAAAGTGGAGAAGAGGGATGCGAAGACATTAGTACCTCTGGTGGAAAAGGGCGTAGCTCCTGGTACTACTATTTACTCAGATTCGTGGAAAGCTTATGCAAGTCTTGGTCGTAGAGGCTATAACCATCTGCAAGTATAACCATCTACCTCACATTACCAAAGCAACCTTGTAAAACCCGTGTCAAACTATCCCACCCAAGTAGTAAAAGACCCGGGAATCTGAAGCTCAGCCTTGAGCGTTAGCTCTGCCTAGTAAGGTGCTATGGAGCATTGATGTACATTAGTACAATGAAAGTTGGTTAAATGCTGAATGCCAACATAGACAATAAAAGTGAATGAACTTCATTAAATAAATAGATATTAAATAAACGATACAGGAAGGAAAGGAAAATGAATATAATAGGATATCCTGTAAAGGAAAACTGTTAGCAATGTCCTATTTAACAACAAAAAAAAACAACTTGTAATCATCGAAAAGTGTTAAAGAAGCAAGTCCTGAAAACTGTGCGTACACACGCCCATGGCAGCTTCCTGTGAACGTGAAGTTTAATATCATTAGAGGTGAGCGAGTTAAGAAAAATAATTCCAATGACTATGCTAGTAGAGTTGTTGCAGAATGTAGTGAAGGCATCCATCTATGGATCTACATATCTGGCAAATGGTCTTAACTGACTACTGACAACTTTGAAAAAAATAATAATGAAATTAAAAAAGGCATATTACAAATGTTCCTTGTGTCCAGAGGAGGAGTATCCCTTAAATCTGTTGTATTAGACTTGCTGACCAAGGATAAAAGCGATTATCTACCTCTATTTGATGGTAAAAATTTGATTTATATTGCATCATGCAAAAATATAATACAATGTGCTAATGAACTATATTGTTGCAGTTTCTGAGCATTCCATTCAAAAATTTGATGGCAATGGAAAACCTTGTAAGTGTGGTTATGTTCGCTGTTTCATTAATTTTTGCCATGTAATGTTCCAATTCTGCATTATTTTTTCAGTGGTCTGTGAAAACTGCTAGAATTCATCATATTCCAGCCCTGGCATGAAGCGTCAGAAATCTAATTAACAGTACTGAATTGAGCGGGGGAATTCAAATGTGAAGAATGTATTTTTGTTTTTGTAGAAACTTACTTTGTAATGAATTGACACAAAGTATGTCGAGTTACTTTTGGAATTATCTGTGATGAAGTTTCATACATTATTCCTTGTTTTGAATTAGAATATATTGATATTTATCTGTGATAAAGTGTGATGTTTTGTTTATGTTTTTTGACTTGGTATGTTGGACTCGTCATAGATCCGAAAGTTGTTTTTGTGAAGTTTATTGATTAATGTTATGACAATTCCTTCGGTGCTTTTTTTGTCTTTTGTAAATAAACTCGATGTCTCATGATTGAAAACTTTTCTACTTTAACCTTTCCAGTAACATTTGCCAAACTTAACAGTAATTAATGTGAGGTTAGTTTGCACTTGCTTCATTTTGTTTCTTTTTTTTTCCACAATTTAGCAAAATGTTGCTTATGACATATTACTGCAAAAATCAAATTGATTGAAACATGACAGGAATGTAAGAGAACTAATTGTTCATGATATAAATTTGAAAGAAAACACATATTTTTTTTGTGTGTGTAAGGGCGAAGTTGGTTAGTTTTGACGACTGACGACTGGGTTTTCTGTTAAAAATATTTTTGCCGTGTTTATTTATTTAGTGGATGGAAGACGTCAACATTTTAATGAGAATTGATACATTATACCGCATTGAATTTTTTGTTTTTCAATTATTTTTTTTTGTTTTTTGGGGGGGGGGCGAGACCAAGTTGGCAACGCTAAGAGCTAGTAATATTTTTATAATCTGTGACTCCGAGGACCAAAACGCCGCCGGCAGGCCAAGCTAGGCCGCCCCCGGCTGAACGAAGTTGCCAGCGCAGCGGAGCGGAGCTGGCAATCACGTTTGGCGGAAGGGCGGGCCTAGCTTCTTTGTCCATATCAGCCACTGGTTTTAGCATTTTCACTGTAATCATTTTCCCCTTGTGGTTCTTCAATGTTGTTACACAAGTTTTGTAGGGTCCATGGAATCCTGAATGTTTTGTGATTTTTAAGTCGTGGACCTTGCAGGGATACTTTTTTAAAATGTCACTGCATGTTCTGTTTACTGGTGTTCAGTCCGTCAAGATGATCACTATCCTGTAGAAGAAAATAGGACTGTTATGATGAAAATGTTGAATAATTATTGATACAGTATTAATGATAATGAAGTTAACATTTACCTGTGAAGAATCTGAATTCTGTGATGAATTATTTTGAGATGAATAATCACTGGATGCCGAGCAGGATTCGCTAGTGGATGTGTTTGCTTTTTTCTTAGCAACCTTTGTTTTTGTTTTGTTTTTATTCTGATTAACATTTTTACTGGGGTACTAGAGCTATCAGATTAACTGTCTGTCATTGATGAATCATCGCTACTGTCACTGTATGATGCTTTGATTTTTTTATCTGATTTCTTCTGTGGTTTCTTGTGCTTTACGATGGTGTCTGAGTCTTCAGAATCTGATTTCCTGTTTGTATTCCTCTGTTATTTTTCCTGCTTGACGATAGTGTCTGAATTATCAGAATCAGATTTCTTGTATGCCTTCTTTCGTGATGTCCTTTGCTTGACGATAGTTTTTGAATCGTCAGAATCTGATTTTCTGCTTGTCTTCTACTGTGATTTCGTCTGCTTCATGATGGTGTTTGAATCATCAGAATCAGATATCTTGTCTGCTGCTTTCTTTTGTTATTTCTTCTGTTTCATGATGGTTTCTGAATCATCAGAATCTGGTTTCCTGTCTACCTTCTGCGATTTCTTCTGTTTGATGGTGGTGTCTGAATCATCAGAATCATCCGAAGATGTTACTGAATATTTCACCTGTATGTAAAAATATGGTTAGTTGGATAGGTATAATGTCTATTTATCATAAAATGATACTGTACCCTTTTTTTAGGATTTGTCTCTTGTACTTTTCAGGTTGAATTTCCGTTTATTGGGTAGCATCATGAGAATTGTGAGATGTAAATTCAGAGTCAAAAGAGTCCTGCTTTTTGCTGACTTCTTTTTCAGTACAGTCTCTACAAAAAGGTTTTTAATTATAATTAGATATTAAATTCCTAAGGCTGAAACTAAGATGAATAGTATGAAGTATGTAGCTTTTTTGTTGTCTTTTTGATGTGTTTGTTGTCTATGGAATCATCTGATTCAGAGTCAGTGTCAGATGGAATCAGGATTGGCTTCTGATGCTTCTCCTTTATCTGTTTCTTTTGTAAGATTTGAATTTCTCACTAAAAGAATCGAACGACCATGAGGCATATGAGCACTTACTCTGATCAGATACGACTAACAAGGAGGCAAAGATTCTATTGAAAATGAACCTACATCTTTTGACAACTCACGAACAACACCTACTGTAAATACCAAACCACAAAGAACTGGGAAAACAATTCAACACAGCCGCCCAGTGAAAGAAATGTATCAAAGAAGTAAGATGCAAAGAAAAGAAATGAGATAAAATTTAAGAAAGGTTGACACACACCAACATGTGAAATTCATGTGCTGAAGATGACTGTCCACCTCGTGGACACATAGTGTTGTATATGTAGTGACGCCAAGGGTAGGTCGAAAGATTCGTTCTTTCTTGTGTTAGCAGAAATAGTGGTTAAGAATGCCAGGAGTTACCCCAAAACAGTATGTAAGAAGATATTATTATTACCCACAAAATTCCTTTTGTGAGCGGCAACATGTAAATATATTTCTACCATAAGTACAATTGACACACACGGTAAATCATGCAATAAAATGAAACCAATTACTTTTTTTAACTATGGGTGTCATGATGATTGGAATGGAATGAAGGTGAGAATGAAGAAATTCAGTAATGCAATCTACTAACATGTGAGTACTACTTAATTTTTCTTCTAAGTGCATAATAAAAAAAAAATATTGGATGCATTAACCACAAGCAAAAGGTTTATAAACCCAAAAAGTAAGCTACTGTAAAGTATGTTAAGGAAGAAGTGATGAAATTGAGGGGAAAATGACAAACTACCAAAATGAAGAAAAGAGAGGTGGAGATGAACTTAGTTTCAACACTTACCGTCATGTCCTTTGGTATCAATGTGCTCAAATAAAAGCAGGAGCACAGCCACAAAGTGAGAACAGCGTTTAAGTGCTCTGGCCTTGCACTCACAACTGCAGTCCACTGTTTCTCCTAAAGCTTTATTGAAACTTACAACATGGATGCCATCTTGCATGCTGGCTTGGACTTGAGCCTTGATGTAATAATGAACTCCATCATAGTTATCTAAGACTGAGAGAATGTTTCAACTTTTCAGGTACTTCGTGCCTCGTCGCACGTTGCCCTTCACTTGGTATTGAACTGGCTCTTGCTGAACATCAAAATCATCGTCAGGGTCATCTGAGTCTTCAAACCTCACCCCACAATCGTGCGAAAATTTAAAAGTAGGACAATCATCCTCTAGATATCTATCCACTGCCCTTTCCGAGAAACCTTTTGGAATATTGTTGCCGGGAAATGGTTGCCAGTCTTTGTTTGGAGGGAGAGGTCGACCACAAACACCATTTATCTACATTTAAGAAGAAAGAGAATGTTTGCAGAACGAAAAACTGAGCAGCTGTTCAAAGAAAACAAATAAAAGAAATGAAAGTATTAAGGATGTACCTTCATTTCGGTGACAAATTTGGCCCTTTTCTTTTCATGCCAGTGACCACGGTCTATTATAGGATCAATCTTATGAGACTTCCCCATTTCCACGTGAGCTTTGATACTTAACAGAAAATGGGGAAAAAGAAAAGAAATATTAGTTAGGTGCATCATGTATGAGGATGCAAGAAAGCAGAAAATGGGACTACCACACTTACCGTGATATTAAATCAGCCTTGTTACCCGGGACAAGTATACCACGACAAGCCAGCCACCTTTTGAGATCGTCTACAGAGTACTGCTCAAGATGGTCTGAATTGAGGATGGCTCCAGGAACATCCTGGGGAGTCAAAAGAGGATCCACCCCAATGATTTACCTCTTTTGCATCAACACTCCATGATTAGGTGTTTGCCCATAATCCTGAAGAACAGAAGTAACACATGAGTTAAACCAAAAATATAAAGACCATAAAAACTAGAGATGAATGTACACATTCATGCTTATCAACGTGTGGAATTGATGTAGGTGGATGAACTTTTAAATGCGGTGGGTGAAGGTTCAAAGCTGTTCCACCACTTTCAATCTGCAAAGAAATGGATGAGTTGTTAAAACTTTCAAAACTGTAGTCAGTAATAGAAAGGAAGAAAAGTAGCAGGGAGTAGGAGGGGAGTGGCAGCGAGCTAGGCTGGACCACGATGTACCGAACCCCCCGGTGGCGGCTCTTCCTATGCTGCGCCGGCCGAAAAGTGGCACCAGTTCATGTTCCGTTAATTCAGTGCGCGCGGCCGCCACCGCAGCGCGGCGATCGCTCGTGGCGCACCCCCCACCCTTCCCCTTCTCCTCTCCTCGCCCGGCGACAGCCCCGGGAGCACCCGGGAGCAAACCCATCGTCTACCTGGTCCAGCGGCCGCGTCATCTCCAGGTGGACGCTGGGGCTGCCCCAGAGCCCTCCGCCGGGCGAGGAGAGGAGAGGGGGAAGGGTGGGGGGTGCGCCACGAGCGATCGCCGCGCTGCGGTGGCGGCCGCGCGCACTGAATAAACGGAACATGAACTGGTGCCACTTTTCAGAGCACTGTGCCGCCACCAGGGGGTTCAGTACATCGTGGCTGGACGCTGCCGTATGCTCGCACGCGCGGGCCTGCCCCCTCCGCCGCCCGGGCGGCGCGCCGGCAGAGAGTGGGGGAGCCGGGCCGCGCCGCTAGGAGGGCGGGCTGCTGCAAGGCGTTGTCAAAACCGCCGTTAATCGTACGCATTGCGCTCCCGGGCCACAGGCAGGGGCCTATGCTATGCGGCATTTCTTGCTGAATCCAACGCTACCGAGCACTTGTGTGAAATCAGCTCAGTGACGGAGTCTATAGCCCTCCAATGCGATCCTGTCTGGTCATCTTAGGTTGGAGGGCTATAGACTCCGTCACTGAGCTGATTTCACACAAGTGCTTGGTAGCGTTGGATTCAGCAAGAAATGCCGCATAGCATAGGCCCCTGCCTGTGGCCCGGGAGCGCAATGCGTACGATTAACGGCGGTTTTGACAACGCCTTGCAGCAGCCCGCCCTCCTAGCGGCGCGGCCCGGCTCCCCCACTCTCTGCCGGCGCGCCGCCCGGGCGGCGGAGGGGGCAGGCCCGCGCGTGCGAGCATACGGCAGCGTCCAGCCTAGCTCGCTGCCACTCCCCTCCTACTCCCTGAAAGTAGTGACCTCGATGGTAGTGATTGCAACAGAACTATCAATGTCAGCAGCTGGGACAGGACCACTCTGAAGGACAGATGGTTTAAGAGAAAATGTATGGTTCTTTTCAATCTGCAGAGAGTGGATGAGTTGTTGAAACTTTCTAGACTTTAGCAAGTGCACAAAAGAACAAAAGTACTGACCTCAGTGGCAGCTACTTCAATAGGAATATTAATGCCAATGCCAGTTGCTGGATGGACAACTGTTCTAAGCGGCAATTGGAGTGGAAAGAACTGATTGATTGGCAGGAGCCAAATGATTTTGAGGGATAGTAACGTTGGGAGGAGCAGCATTATTTTGAAGGAAAGGAAGATTGGAAGGGGTATCACGAACAGGAGCAACACGATGTGGAGGGATGGGAGGATTCCGAGGAAGGACACAGTTTACAGAAATATGGAGATTGGGATCGGGAGTTGCTACTGGGTTTTTAGAGATAGGAAGGTTGGAAGGGGGAAAACGATGAGGAGCAGCACGACGTTGAGGGATAGGGGGGTTGGGAGGGGCGATACGGTTTTGAGGGAAAGGAAGATTGGGAGAGTGACAGGCAAGAGTATTGGAAGAGTTCCTGGTTGGCTTGCCCTGTGAGAATTTAATCATCATGAATTACGGCACAACATTTCACATTCTGAGAACGGAGGAAATGGGTGTAACATTTGCTCAATTTTGAAGTGATTTGTAAATTGATTGAATTGAAAAAAAAAAGTGAAGTTTCACAAAAGAAGTCATCAAATTTTACAATGGCTTTAGTCTTCTTTAAGTTTTTGTTAGGAAGTTTGAAGCTTTAGGTGCTTTTGCCACCTTTTTCCTCCTTAGCAAAGGGATAGTGGAGCTTAATTCCAGAATTGAAATAGTTGAAGATAAATGTTCTGGAAAATTTATCTCTGTAAGAGGGCGTCTGAGAGGATCTGGAGGTGAAACAGCCTCATAGAAAAGTATATATGCTTGATTATTTGGTGAGGGGGGTGCCACTGGTAGCACTTAAAGAGCCTCAGAGTCAAAGAGGCGCCACGGTCACGTGACCATGGCTCGCTGGTTCTAAAGGAGCTCCAAGCGGTCGCTGGATCTCTCATACTAGGTCAAAACGCTCATTTGTCGGTGATAGCAGACGAAGCCGGAGAAGCCGGTGAGACGAGCCTCAGAGTGAGACGAGTTGCGGATGCGTGAAGATTTCTGTGATTTTATGTTGTGACCTAAGAAGATTTCTGTGATTTTATGTTGTGATATAATCAGGTTAGTTCCAAAGGTCCTGCTTACATGACTTTATAGATGCTTTCATAAATTCTGCTGTGAAGCGGAACAAGGGGTCAAGTCCAAAACCCATACTTTTCAGGAAATTGAAAAAACTATTGGCACGTAACTTTTCAAAAATGTTATTATAATATTAAAATGCAATTCCATGTAGGAAATTTCTTCCTTAATGATTTTTTCAGTGTCATGCTTCTACGCTGAGATATAGGACTTGACTCCTTTTACCATCAACAACATAACGAAGCAAGTCAACTTGACTCTTTTTACTTGTTGAGACTTTAGAGTTAAGTCATTGAAAACTTGGAAAAAGGAGCTAAGTCTACTTAACTTTGTTGATGAGAAGATGCATAAAGAGTCAAGTCGCCTTGCCTCCTTATGCCATTCTGAAAAAAGGAGCTAAGTCGTTCTACACTAATATGTCATTTTTTACTCTTTTTAAATCTTTCAGTGAATCGAAGACAAAATATGAAGGCAATAGCAGTGAATCCTCATAAATAATTTTCTGGTTCAAATAAGGTATACAATTAGATAACAACTAGGTCTAAACTCAAACTTTAATGCAAAGGATACTCCGAAAGCTTCACAGAAAATAAAGAAATAATAGAACTCCTTGCGTCAACTTCTAATCTGGAACTCAGTTCTGTCGTGCCACTACAGAATAAAAAGAAATTTGCTTGCTATTTTTTTTGTGCAAAAGGGGATAAGTTGACATAACTTTTTTTTAAAATCTCAATCAAATGGAGTCAAGTCCACTAAACTCATTTTGTTCAGTTGAAACTTTAAAGACTTTTGAGATAAGTCGACTTACCTCCTTTTGCTGCGAACAAATGTATTTTTAAAAGGGGGTATGTCGACTTATCTCCTTTTACCAACTCATTTTGGGGCTAAGTCAACTTATCCCCTTGTTCCGCTTCACAGCAGAATTGTGTCAAGAAATATTGCACTGTTCGTATAGAAGTAACTTCCAGTTTTCCACCTCTTTTAAAAGAATTGACTCCCAGTTTTCCACCTCTTTACATAGAATGGTGGGCTGCAGTTCGGTAAATTGCACAAATTCTAGTGCCTAGTCTGCTGCCACCGACCGAGTTCGAATTCACATCAACACAAAGTATGAGAACCGAACATGCCCACGCCAGGCTCCTTTAGAACCAAGCCAATCAGAGATCAGCAAGTCACGTGACCGTGGCGCCTCTTTGACTCTGAGGCTCTTTAGTAGCACTACATTGTCATTACACAAAAACCAGCTGGGAACACAGGTCCGCAAAAATAGTAGTCCAAGTAAACTATAAGTACAAGCTCCAAAAAATGCAGTTACCTCACATGCCATTCTTACCAAGTGCCATTTCTACACATAGCAGTATAGTGAACACCTTGCAAGGAGCCAGAGTGGTTAATGACTGCTGTTAGCTTGTAAGACTGGGGACAACCACTTTTACCCATCTTTAAATCCAGTGGAAAGTCAATACTGCAGCTGTTTTTTTTTTGTCAGGGATATTTCTGTGCCTCTTTGTCTCATTTGAAACCTGTAAAGGAATTCTATGTTGTAAAAGAATCAAAGGGAAATAACATTGGGGTTGCTGGAACTTACCCAGCAAGGTGCAAAATGAGGTATGGGGGAAGTCCTCTCAAACTCTGCTCTTGAGTTGCAGTTTTTGAAGATAAACCAAAGTTAAAATATTTATATTCAATTTGGCATGGCAAAGCAATTTTCTGTAGACAGGACTGCAATAAGAATATATTTTGGAGGACACTGACGAATTTAGAAACAATTACTTTGGCTCCATTCTTAGTAGGGAATAGCACATCTGTTACATAAAACTGTCTATGTATATGAGAGCAATCACAAGAGTCACACTGAAGTCTTGCAATAAAATATTACCTGCACATCAACACCAAAATCTACAGTATCATCACCAACATCCAAAGTCAGCATTGTGCTGATGACTGATGTAGTGCTATTATAGTTGCAATTACACTTAATCTCAGTAACAACATCAATTCCAAACAGTGTTTCAATGGGAGCGGCAAAATACCACTGACCCGGAGTCTTCTGGACACCTAACTTTACCTAGAACATAAAGTAAATTTCTACAAAGAAAATAACAACAGGAAAAGGAGTGATGAAGATCAGCAACTTTCAAACACTATTGTCCTTAGAAACTACTTCGTAATTTTATAGAGTCCGGTCAAAAATAAATAATAGTAATAGGAGTCTAACGGCAGAGTCGTGGACTCGCTCCAGTATTATTTGTCTGAGGAATGAGGTATTTTACCAAACGCTGGTCAGCCCCTGTCCCGACTCTCCCCCAGGTGGGGATCGCGAGGAGACATGCCACCACGATCAGGAGCGGCTAGCCCGCCATCAGCAAATTATCTAGAAGAAGAAAAGGAGCAATGAACAGGTGCATATATAACTAGTGAAAAATTTATATGATAAACTTGAACCTCAGAATATAGCAGCAGTCACATATTAAAACTTACTTGGAAACTCCAAAGTGTCATTTGTCAATGTACTTTTGTTGCTTGAAGTAACATACTTGGGGTCTTGCACAACATAAATCTTTCCCGAGAAGGGCCTGACAGATTTTGGTTGTTCAATGTCTTCAATTAAGTTAACTACAGTTGGATTCTTGGGCTCAAACATGTTATTCAATAAATTGGGTTCATGAATCTCATTATCCGGGACAAGTAAGGGAGCTGCAACAAGTTAACTGATTGAAGATAGTAACATTTAGGAAGGCATGTTAGTAACTGTTCAAATTGAGACTTACTTGGAGACACTAAAGTAGAATTATTAAATGGGCTATTGCTAATGCTCCTTGCTGAAGTTGCATATTTGGGGTCTTTAACTACATAATTCCTTCCAAAACTGGCCTCCACAGATTTGGGATGTTGAACTGAAAAATAGCAGGGCAAAATTTTACTTCCTCACTATACTAGCAATCACTCATTACTGCAGGAGCATGACACATGGAGTACCCCTCACATGTGATAGCAGCCTCCTCCATCACCTCACAGTCTGCATTACTTGAAGCGCCAGCTAAGAAATAGAGGTGCAATGATGTAGAAAATATTCTCAAAAAATAACATGGAATTATTTTTATTGCACTTACATATAGTAGTAGCTGCTGCACCAAGTACAAATTTGGGATTGGACACTACATATGTTGTGCTCCCACATCAACCCGCGATGAAGCGCTAAGTTCTTCTGGCTTGCCACAAAATTCAGGCCCTCAGCCCAGCGCGTCGTCTTGTTGGTCATAATCCAGGCGGTCAGCAACGCTTGAACATCCTGGTTCGCTCTTTCAGCACTTCCCTGACTCTGACTGTGCCGCGGTCTGCCGTGAACTATTTTCAACTCTGGCCACAAACTATATATGGCTAAACTCGCGGCCGTTATCACTCTGTACAACCGTCGGGGCGCCAAAAATATGGAATATTTCTACGAGGCGGTCGGCTACTTCCTCAGCTTCCTTCGTGCGGAGTGACCTCAGATGTACGAATTTAGTAGCGTGGTCCTGGACGTTCATGATCCAGTTAAATTCACCATCGGGCGTGGATTGAAAATCGATTAAATCCACCTGCACGCGGTCATTTAGCGCTTTGAAAATCATTGGTTTTACTGTGAGACCGCACCGCTTGGTTTTATTCTTCGCCAGGCACACTCCGCAGAGAGAGAGGAGCAGTTCGACGACGCTCTTCCCGACGTTCTCCTACTTCAAGTACCTCACCTCATGAAATGATGCCATCATGTTTCTTGCCAATACAGTTGCAGTTGGCGATGTTGAGGATGTCTCCATTAAATTTAGGCTGTGTTCATCTGAACTATCCTGTGTGGCAAGGGTTAAGATATTAAAATAAATGGACTCATACATAATTCACTTACAATTCCACATTATACCTCAGAAATAATCATGTTTTCATGTCCTTCTGTCTCAGATAGGGTTCTATCATTATCCTTTTCAGGAGTTTTCACTGCAACAGGGGGAAAAAAACAATGCTGAATGTTATCAGATGGTTAGTAAAAAGAGATCTAAAAAGTGCATTAGCAAATAAAAAATCTTAAACGAACTCCGCTTCTGCGGTGGAGAAGCCAATGAGTCATCGGAATCAGGCAGAGTATTTTTGAATGACAATTCTGGTAAACATTCTGATTCAAATAGGGTTTCACCATTATCCTTTTCCGGCGGATTACTGAAACGGGGAAGAAAAAAAACAATGCTGAATATCGTGAGACGGGGAAAGATCTAAAGAAAGCATTGGCAAATAAAAATCTTACACAAATTCCCATTACTCTGACAAGCCACTAATGTGTCAGTAGAATCAGGCACAGAAGTGTTGAATGACAACGCTGGTAAACAGCAAACAAATATTAAGGAAATTAGAAATGTTGTTGGTTGCTTTCAGACGACAGGAATCACATCGAATTTTCATTTCCATTGGAGTCTGTCTCGAGAAAAACTTGAACTAGAGGTTGAGACGGATTTATATTGAAAGGCTGGACGCCCATCTCTTCTAAAGTCACTCCTTCCGCTTTAGTTTACTCAAAATCTATATATTCGCAATTGAAACAAAAACTAATTTAAGAAAAGAGATCTAATGAGGCTGAAGATGCATTTCACATAAGTATTCTCAAGTAATCTCGAAGTTGTTACACAGCAACAAAATACTTACCGTCAAATTTGAGTTGACTTTCAATAAGATCCCGATGTACGGCATATCTGTTCAAACAACGTTCAGATATAGTATCCAGAACTGCAACTAGTGTAGCGACATAAGCAACCACAAGTTAGGGCATATCCATAGCAATCTACGACGTCTCTAACTACTGATAAAGTTGACGGAAGGGAAATCGGGTAAGAGAAAACTGTACTTGCACACTGTAAAACGTTTTCTCCTCCAAAAGGAGATGAAAAGAATACAAGGGAGAGGTGGACAATAATCAAATAGGCTTTAAAGCGGGAAATGTTGGGTTGGGCTAGGCGGTTACAAACAGCGGGTAGAAACTCCCTACGCCGCGCGCGTCGCAACCTCTCCCGAGGCAGCTCGGGCCGCCCGGCCCGGGCGGTGGCCGACCTGGTTGATACTATTCATGTTTAAAAGTGTTATGCTCAATGACAATTATAAAATCGGATAACTACATGAAGCTGAGGTATGAAGCAACATTTCTGCATACTCGTTTGCACTAAAATTTACTCAGAAGACTGAAAAAAACAATTGCAATCGAAGAGAAGACGGTGCGCGGACGGTGATATTCAAGATTTTCCCCCTTTTTATCTATTTAGGGATGATTTAACGACAAAACACATAATACCAATTTGTTCATTGAGTGATCCCGTTCTGCACTGAGAGTGTTGCTTTGGGATAAGATTTATCTAAAAGGACTAGTGAGACACAAAATCAAAACGTGCATCCTTCAGAAATTTGGGAATCTTCAGCAGGTAGAAGTTGTTCCCGCGATTTTAGTTTCAAAATTGTCATTTTGTTAATTAAGCTTTCAGGCACAAACGGCACGAACAATCAACAGGAACACATCGGACCCATCTGACTCTGACGTTTGTACATGTGGTCAAGGCGGGTGGGCGAGAGGCAAGTCGGGTGAGTGGGGTGAGTGCGGCGAGTGCGGCGTGCGGCGCGGGATCCGCGGGATTCGTATTCGTTTCGCGTAGTCGCCGCCAGAGCGTTGCAGCGGGGGGGAGCGGAAGGGCAGATCAGAGCAGAGTGGAGCAGAGCAGAGAGTCACTGAACAAGCCCCCAGTCTGATTCTCCCTGATCTTCCGGCTCTCCCAAGACCCTGAGAGGTTCTTATGATATTTTCTTGTGTACTCTTTGGAAATAGATTTAATCTTACACGGTGATGAGGTCAGTCTAACAGGTTTTCAAATTATGTTCAAATTGAACGCTAAAACGGCGAAGAGATTTTTGATTCCATATTATACAAATTTGTAGTCCAATAACAGAAAATTAAAAATTATAACAAAATTTCGAAACTATTCTAGAAACTTCTATTATAAACAAGTTTCTATATCATATTACAGGATTTTAGTGTCACCGATACAAATTTCTATATCATAATATACAGTATACATTGCCCAAATACAGAAAACTGTAGTAAACTTTATACAAATATTTGTGTATTTTTTAGAGTGTACTTTTTTTTTCCTATGTATAATATATGAGCAAATATTTCAGACAACTCTTTCAGTATTCTAATGTGAAATGTGTGTAACCCTCCAAACTATGTCAAACAAAGAACGCTCGTAATTTCCCCCGTGAGAAAATTTAAGAAGAGACTGTAGGCTTTCTGCCTGCAAGTCTTGCAGCCATGCCGAGCCATGCCTACGCTGCCTGCGCAGCCATGCTTGCTAGGCACAACCCGTCTTTTCAACAGCACCTTCAAATAACCCTTGCCGCGACGACGTGCGAGGGCCGTTCGTGTATATGCCGATAGGGCGCTCAGCTCACTCGGCCGAACCGAGTGCGCCGACCGCTCCGCCGCGCGCGTACGGTTCGTTCGTTTGTTTGTTCAGCCGCGAAGATTGCACCGTTTGTTTCACAAAACGGACAAAGCAACACGCAACACTGGCTCACGCACAATGGACCCGCCCCGCCATGCCCCGATGACCGGTCTGCGCTGGGCCGCGGCTCGTGGGGGTTCATATCGTCTGCACCCAGGGCTGCTGTGAGCGCGGCGAGCAGTGAAGGGCCTCCGCTGCGCCACGCCGGGCCGGGCGAGCAGAGTAATGAGAGTCAGAGATTGGAGCGAGATTAGAGCAGCACCGCCGGCAATCAGGCATTGAGACATTGTCTTATTAAGACACGAACATTCCGGACACGTCAGGCGTTATAATAACATGAACGGCAGCCTAGGCCCCTGCCGGCCCGCCCCGCCTCCTCTGGACCTCCGGCATCGCCGCCCGTCCAGCACGCAACAACAAAGCAGCGCTTAAATTGAGAGGACACACACACACACACACACACACATTGGGGCGCGTGTGCAGGAGAAGGTAGGAGAAAGACCGGAAGGAGTAGCAAAAAGGGGCCTCTGCTGTGTGGTAGGGCTCGGGGTCGGGTCGAGCCGGGCTCAGGCGGCCCAGATAAACATACCACGTCGGCCGGACCGGAAAAGACCAAACACTTTTACCTTCTTCTTTCACTCACCTCCCGTCGTCCATCCATCGCCGCCCCTGCGGCTCCCGCACGCGCGTGCCTGTAAAAAGTCGAAATAATAATCATAAAAAAATAGAAAATAAACTCGAGAAGGGCGAGCGCAGATAACTGGAGGTCCCGATGGCTCGCTCCTGCGGCCGGCTGGACGCGCGTAAGGCCAGGTGCAAGCAGGCGCTGATTGAAAACGTCAAACACGGGCTGGTCCGGCATGGCGGCGTCACTGCTGCTGCCTCATCCCGAGGTGCTTAGGCCACCACAAAGGATCCATCGCCACTTGGTCCGCTCCGCTACTCCCCTCCCGCCAGCCCGTGGGGTTCGGCCCGCCAGCGCTGGCAGTGCCCTCGTTTGGCGGTATCAGCTGACACATCGCCACCTCGCCCCTCCCTCCTCAGCGTGCCACGAACACGAACACTGACGTGAAAATCTCGAGGGGTGCATCACCTCGAAAATTCAGGGTACCGGGCGAAAAAGAGGCACATTTTAATCTCTTTTTAGTGACTTTAAGTCAATTTAGACACCTCTCGTCACTTCAGTCATTCAATCAATAAGTCACAAAAAGCCTTAAAAAATGAGCATTGTACGTCCATTGTGAGACTTGTTCTTATACTTCTGCGACAAAACAGCCCAATTTTCGTTGTTTTAATTAGCTTCTTTTAGAAGGAAAATACAAATTTGGTCGAAACTAGTCAGTTTTAGTCAGCAAATCAGTTCTAGTCAATTGGCGTTTTAGTCAGCGTACACCCACTACCGAGGTGATGTGCCCCTCAGAAAATCCTTATCGTCAACGTTTTATTGACTTTGAAAAGTGAACAGAAATCATCCAGTTACCATATGATAACATGTACAGTACAACGGGGGAAAGCTCCCACCTCTGCACATACCAGGTGTGTGAAAAAAGCAAGCGACGATTAGTGGAGCCGTTGCGTTGGGCACTATGCCATGGCCGCCAGAGGGCAAGACTGTTGTGTTATTAACGCGTTAAGGGTAAGCGTCGAGCAAAATAAGCTAGAGGAGAGCTCACCAAAATAATGATCTCTGGAAATTATGCAAAACTGATTCGAAGATCTTTTCGGTGAAGCACTCTTATTGTGCGATTCGGACCCTGCGAGATGAATGCAGATCATGTGTCGTCGGGTGTTTGCCCGGGCTAATGGACACGCCGACACGCCGCCCCTATCACAACCTCTGATACACCCTTTAGATCCATTCCTCACCAAAAGAAAAAAAGAAAAAAAAAAAAAAATGTAGCTCTGGCGATCAACTTGAAAACCGATGACCTTTGACCAATTTTACTTTTGTAAAAAGGGATTTTGACTGATTTTATGAAATAATTCAATTGAGATGGCAAAAGTTTTAAATGTTGAACCATTTTTAGTTTGAAATAAGGGCACCTTAAATTAGTCGGTTTCAGGAACTAAATATTGTATCCCACAACCCCGATTTGCCCCGATTTTGTTGTATCAACTAACTAGTTGGGATGTGTGAATCCATCTCCGTCCCTCAGTATCACCTCTGGCGTGCTGCTGAGCGCTGCTGGGCGCCGCTGGGCCTGGGCGGGCTCGCACCGGGCGCTGCCGCCTCAAAGCGACCCCCCTCCCCACCGCCCCGCGCCTCCCGGCGCTCTTTGAAGTCGCACCGCGTGCCGAACGGGCCCAGCCGAGCCTGGCCGAGCGTCCTGGCCGAGCCGAGGGCACCATCCTGTGGACCTCCGCACTCTGCGGCCACTTCTTCCGAGAAGACCGTGAGGATAGAGTAGAGATGAGCGAACAGTTCGAATTCGATCGAACCCGATCGAACTCGATCGAACGAACTTCGAACTGTTCGTGATCGCTCGAACACGAATATGATGCGTTCGGATCCGAAATATTCGAGAACCACTCGAAAATCTGTTCGTTGACGAAAAAAATTGAAGAAAAGGCCAGACAGACGCATCAGATTTTTAAATATTTCAATAGTATATTTTAACGACATAGATTGTTATTGACGTTTTTGATGGCATCAAAACATGAATTAACAAGAAGCTCTAAATATCATTTAAAAATTGGGTCAAATTGTTCGTGTTCGATTCGACTGTGAACACTTTATAGTTCGTCCAAGTTCGTTCGGAGAAAATTTTTTTTGTCCGTGTTCGTTCGAAGATTTCAAGGCAAATTTTGTTCGAGTTCGTTCAAATTAGGAGTGGCCTGATCGATCATCTCTAGGATAGAGCACTGAGGCAGGGTGACGAAAACACCAGCCTCCTTGACTTGTACGAACTTTTCCCCGTTTTGAAGGAAATTCGAGAGGCTGTTCGCCAGCACTTCGAGCATAGCAGACCTTGCTCACTCAGAGTACTCGGAGCTACACTCAGAATTCGGCCATTTACGCGGAGAAAACGAGGTCTTGGTTTCCAAGCAGTTTTGGAAAAAGTAAGTACGTCTTGTGGAGAAAATACAAAAGGATTTCCACTTGAAAACCAGGACGAAATTTCTTCCGTGCAGTCAGTATGCCTATATGATATTCAGCACGGCTTGGAGGATATTACAGCCACAAAATAATCAGATCAATTGTGAGGGCATTCCGAAAGCGCAAATTAACTCCTCGCTTAAAAATTCTAGAGTAATACGTACTTTCAGCATGTATGGTCACATGGAGGGCCCGGAAAAAATCTCAAAGGAGCCCTGAAAGAAAATTCACGACTGTTCATTCGTGAAATCCCAAAGCTTTCTTTCTTAACAGTGAAACAGTACGCAGACAGCAGGCAGAGCGGATGGCAGGAGAACCCCTGGCAGGGTAGGCAGCGCCGCCGCGCACGGCCGCCTCTGCGCTGCCTACCCCGCGCCTGCCGCCGCCGCCGCCGCCTCAGGAGTCATTACTGCAAGACTCTTTGACGCGGCGCCGCGCCGGCGTGAAGGCACAAGTGCAGCGCCTAGCCCGGCCCGAGCTTCCTGCCGTGAGTCACCGTGTGAGAGACGAGAGAAGGGGGAGGAAAGGAGGGAGAGAGAGAGAGAGATGAGTAGAGGAGGGGAGGAGTGGTGGTGGTGAGTGGAGGGCGCGAGAGGAATCATCTCCCAGCTTCATTCATAACGTCTTAATTCCCACCGCTCGCCGCGCCCCTCTCGCCCGCCACGCTCGGTCCACATGTTTCTCTAATTCGGGGATGCTGCTGCTACCAGGCTAGGCGTCATGCCATGTTATTAAGGTGCGGCGGTGCAGCGGCGACTTGAATGATAATGTCATTACAGCGGGGGCGTGGTGGGGCGGGGCGGGCGAGCCGCAGCGCCGGAATGCACCTCAAGCAGGTCAAGTATAGTGACCCGGCCGGCCGGCAGGGGCGTGCTTTACTCCCATCACGACACTGTCACGACAATTACAGCAACAGGGCATGACCACCGCATCCGGTCGAGATACTTCCGCTGCCGCGCGCGGGGCAAGGACAATCGGGCTGAGCAGCCCTGTTCCGAACAAACACAACATGTTTAGAAAACTTTGCTAGAACCACACCGTTAGTACTTGTTCTATAGTAATCTTTCCAATCAGGTAGGACTCAGCAGCACCACGTTGACACATACACGAAACAGAAGAAGTTAAGTAGTGTCTGTTGCTGTTGGTGCTGAAGAAAAAAAGAAAAAAAAATACTTAAGCTTACGACGTATTTTCTTTTGTGGCACCATTTTTGTCACTTTGAAGAAATATGTTTGTGGATAGCGCTTTCGTACCTTATTGTGTGCCAGAATAACTTCACTTCGAAAGTCATTTCTGTAAACATGACTGAGACAGATAAAACGTCGCTTTGTTAGAGCGATCTGGAATGACGTCTCGCATTTCCAGCGCGGTGGTGCTACGGGACACGACACGGCATGGACCGCCGGGCGGCGCCGTGCAGCGTGAGGCCGTGAGTGCAATTTTGTGAATTTTCATGAATTTTTGTGAATTTTTACTGAACTTTACTGAACTTTTGATAATTTTTGCGCAATAAAAAACGAGCGCTCTTAATCGATTTCACGCAATCGAGAGGGAAACAGCTATTTTGAAACATTAATTGTATACCTCGTAATTCTGATAAATTCAGAGAAATACCGGAAAATCTACGATTTTTTTTTTTTAGAAATTCTAGCAAAATGTGCAAAATGCCACACCATAAAATGTCACACCATAACTATTTAAATGATGCGAGTCGCGAGTGCGTGCCCCCTCGAGTGTGCTCTAAAGTACACCGATATTACAATGTGCAACACTAAAGAGGATGTGGGCCGCGAGTGAGTGCGTGTCACCCGGGGCGAGGCGATGCGTCGCCTTTATTGTCGTGAGCGGTGCGTATCTCTGCCACTAGGGTGCCCCGCGTGTGCCCCGTTTGCATCTCGCTCCCACAGTTTTATTTCACGTCGTATAAAGGCGGCCAGGGCCGGCCCGCGGGTACGTAAAGTGCGACGACGGTTCTTTTGCATTTCCGCAATTAAAAACGTGCGAGACGCGCGTTTAGTTGATTAGTTCGCTGGTCGCCCTTTTTTGTGACGAGACTGTTGGTGGCGTGGCAATTATTACCCTCCAAACCGTACTGGTTCGCGCTCGAGCCTAAAGATCGTACGGTCGATATATTTTCATTTTTGAAACGAACCGGTCACTTCAGAGCAGTTTGCTGACAGGGAACTAAGAGTTCATCCTTACTTTCTAAACAGCGCGGTAAAAGGCCGTCGGGCAATGGACTCCCCGAATCATTTCACCTCCAGCTCTTGCGCCGCAAATCGAGATGATCCTCGGTAATACGTCCTCGTCGGAGTCGGGAGAGAAACCCAGGAGATATTTCAAGTCAGTGGCTCAAATCAGTGTCGCCGGAGAGAATTAAGGCGCAAACTGGCTGACAGGTAGATCAGTTGCAAAATCTCTGCTCCAGGTGGAAGAGAGCTAACCTGCTGTCAGAAAAAAGAGAGAATTCAGTCCTCCATACACTGCGAAAAATAGTCGTAAGTTTACGGGAAAATTTTCCACGAAGTGCAGTTGTAAAATTACAATTGCAAATCGTAAAACTACAAGCACTTCATATCGGCCTGAAATTCATTCACGAGCAAAAAAGGTCCGTCGTAAATTTACAACATATTTCGTAAATCACGATATACAAAATTTATCGTAAATCTACAAAGATATTTTTCACAGTGTAGATCGTAAGAGCAATTAAGAATACGCACTGATAAATGTCTGTGAGAGTTGCGGGAAAACATTAAATGAAAAGTATCGCAAGGTTATGAAATGAAATTGTAAAATTACAAAATATTCACGATACTTGATGTCAGTTTCTTATCTTGAAACAGGTTGAAAACGGATTTCGAAAATCTACGGTACCGAATACCGAACGAAAAGTTACAGCACTTGTAAATTACATCTTGCGAAGAAGTCACAAACTTACGAAGATTTCTGCTAGGTCTCCATTTGGAGAGGAAAATGCGAGGGGGCATCCACTCGTGTATTAGTCAGGTCACTTGTTCATCTGTATTAACTACTGTGCTTGGCGTGAGAGACAAGAAATATACTGCATTTGCTGTACAACGGACTTGAATGCCAAATATACAGAGTAAAGATCATGCGGCGGGTGCAAATTGTTAGTAAAATCCTTGAAATGTCTCTGTAATAGCCATTTGTAATAGAGGTAAAAGGTATTAGTCGGGCCACACATTTTGGGTGTGGCAGCCCCCTCGGGAAAATGCAACTACATGATATAAACACAACGAACGACTGAAAGCTTGACGTGCCTTCCATTACGCTTTGAAACTTAGAGTCGCTTCGGATCCAATTTGACTCGACTGCTGCTCGCACTTCGTGTCGTGACGGTGGAGGTGGAGGGGCCCCGCCCGGCTCACCGAGCGTCATCTTGGCTGCGGTAGAGCTTCCTATCTCATTACCACGTGAATTCAGATAAAAGGGCTTTCTAAGGAGGCGGAGGGGCGGTGATCCGGAAGACAACAGCAGCCACCTCGAGCCGCAGGGTCCAGGATTCGTTGGCAGAAAGTGCAGCGCTGTGACTTGAGTGTTTCATAGAGACCCTTTCAGCGCTGCAGTTCATGACGCTGCTCCTCATGAACACCGAAGAAAGCACATTAAGAAAAGCGTGCACACATCAGGCCCGTAATAAGTGGGAGGGGCGATGTATCGAAAGTTGCCTACGTACAAAGGGGGTTCGAAGGTCAAACTGCCTACCTTTAGGTGTAGGTGGTTCTGGGAGCTCACAGGGGGAGAGGTCAACCCCCACCCCCCTCCCTTATTATGACATTACGTGCCTGCCACACAGGGAGAAAACAGCGAACAGTTCTGTTCACCAACATTTTAAATATTACATTCGTTTCGTCCATATCTGATACAAATAACGGTGCAAATGTCCATAGTCGTTTGCAGGGCGAATGTTCGGGCAGCTTAACGCCCGAGACCTCACGTTAAATGCGACGCCATAAATTAGATTCCACGTGAATAATGCCGCGCCTCCCATCCCCTATTTTAACGTAGCCACAAGTACGCCGTTAAAAATAAGTGTCATTAGGCGTAAACGCCGCGTGGCGCCGCTCTCTCATCTTCGGTATCACGTCGGAGCGCAGGGGGCCTTTAGTGGCGGTCCAGGGGGCCCCGCCCGGCCAGGGGGGCGCCGCGGGGCCCGCCCAAAGGCTCGCTGAGGTGGTCGCACCAAATGCACCACTGTTTCCGCCTCTCCTCGCGGGTAGCGTTGAGACAAAACTTTTTTGATGCTCTAACTTACCGTTTCCTTATTGCGACCCTACTCGATCGGCGTGAATAAGGCTTCGCGAGCGAAGGGAAATGAAGCGCTTCGTACCGCCGCGTGCTAACATTTGCGCCTTTATTACGTTCATCACACTCAAAGGCATTTTCAATTCCAGGCACCAGTTTATTTCCCTCTATTACATCTGGCAGAGGAACGAATTAAACTTCCAGAGACGTCTGACACTAATTCGCATCCGCACCTGTCACCACTAGAACTCAAAGGGGCTTTAATTCATTCATCGGATAGGGAAATCTCACTTCGGGGTGGCACAAGCCATGCATGGAGTCACGTGAGAGCTCAAGAATTCGACATGAACCGAATGTCTAGGCGTCAGCCTCCCCTAACGAGAACAGGCCGGCGCGGCGGCCGGCCGGCCGCGCGGAGCCCCGGGAGGAACCTCCTCGTGTCGAGAGCTGGAGGGTGGGCGCGGCGCGTTTAGGTCCCCTTGCGCTTGCGGCTCACACCGAGAAAAGAGTGTCCCTTCACAATCTAAAAATCTAAAAAGTGCAATTTCCTTACCTTTCCTTGACTTCTTACTGACGAAATTGTGTTGTTCGTTCGCATTCAGTTCGATAACTTTTCGGCCAATTTTGTTCAAGTTCGTTCAGAAGCAGACTGCCCTTACGTTGTCCGATCTCGCCGTGACAACTCTGATGACAGAGTGTGCAGCGTACACTGATAATCAGAGCACATTGGAATGCTTGCTGATAAATCAGGGTACAGTAATGCTTGCTGATTCCAATGTACACTGACTCTAATCAGCAAGCACTCCAATGTAAACTGATAAATCAGTGTACATTGTACACTCTTTCATTATCAGAGAAGAGAGCGTTGTCCGATCTCGCAAGTGACGTTGTCCATGAACAAAGTCCGATCGCTTTTTGAGAGGACGGTGTATCGGTTCACAAACCATTAGATTAACAAGGAAACCATCGATTGAAAAATAAAGTTCTTGGTCATTATCGATTAAGTACAGAACGAGGATCACATCACTTCAGTTTTCGAAAAAGTTACAACCGTAAAGAGTAATCTGATGTTAGAGTCTTTGCTCTCGGTGCGATCCAAAAACAGACATCGGACTTTGTTCGCGCATCACAGAGAGATCGGACAATGTTCACTCGTTACTGCGAGATCGGACGACGTTCAAGGGACCCGTCGTCATTTTCTTATTGAGTCTTTTTCCCTAACATTATTTCCCTGACCATTTTATTTCCCCTGAAATTTTCCTGACTTCTGACCCCCCTGGAAGTACCAAAGAAAATTCAAAGCGAAGCCTTTTAATATAGCGAACTTTAATTTAAAGTCAAAACGAAAAAAAAAAAAAATTGTTTCTAACAGAAATGACTTCCGACCGAGGGCAAAATTTACATTGGCGCAACGTTCTCTTTTTTTTTGAGGGGGAGGGGGGCAATGTTTGAGGTATATATGATGCATGGGTGCGGCACGGTTCGGAAGACGACGCGGCACACGACCACATCAAACGCCGCCCGGGCCGGCCGCCTCGGCGTGGGAAAGCGAGGCGACAAGGGCCTATGGACGGGCGGCAGCCATGACACTGAAGACGCGACCAATGAGACCCGCACCACGGCGAGTCGTACCGGCCCTCAGGCGGGGGCACCGGAGGCAGCCCAACGCTCCGCTGCTTTTCGTGATACAGCAGTAAAGACTCCCGCGGCGGGACCTGGTATCCCTAGAAGGACTGCCCTGCCCTGCATAATAATGGCGGCACGAAATGAAGCGGCCCGCCGCCGCGCCGGCAAAAACGGGCGACCGAAAGGGCGCGAAATGATAATTAAGAGATTTGCGGACATTTCGGGGAAGTAGAGTGAGCCGAGGGAAATGAGTTTCATGCTGGGTTTTACGGCCGTCACGTCGCGTGATCGTACGGACGTGCGGCACGGGCCATATGTATATTCCTCCCCACCAGCTCCCCCCACTTTTCGCCTCTCCCTCTGACACGACTGAAACAAAGGTAATGATAAGAAACGGATATCTGAAGCGTTCCCCTTGTAGGGTTGGTGAGGGATTATTTATTGGCGAGCTGGGAGTAG
This sequence comes from Frankliniella fusca, assembly GCA_029379305.1. Classification (NCBI taxonomy): domain Eukaryota; kingdom Metazoa; phylum Arthropoda; class Insecta; order Thysanoptera; family Thripidae; genus Frankliniella; species Frankliniella fusca. The sequence continues at coordinate 645,115 of JAHWGI010000302.1, forward strand.
ATCGTTTCTTAGGGATACAGTTGACCAATTCTTTTTTACTCGTTCTTTACCACCACCTCTCTCCTGAGTGGTGAAAAGAACGAGTATTGTTCTCAGTCGGGTGTAACGCTTAACTGTCCACACTTTCATCTCAGATCTCACAATACCTACAGGCATAATAGTTATACCATTCTAAACTGGAAACGCTGGTCATTATTCCAACAATGAACTATTTTTCAAGTTTAATAGTATTATTTTGAGAACACTTAACAAATTTTGCGTGTTTTCATTCTAAGTCCCATAACCCAACTATATGAGTGGAGTTTTCAATCTCATCAAGCACAATACCCACAGACATGAAACTTGCGCTGATCTCAGCTTGAAGCCTTCTTCTGCATTGCAGCAATGAACCTTTTTTAACGTTTAATAGTATTATTTTGAGAACTCTTAACAAATTTTGTGCGAGTTTTCATTCTAAGTCCCCGAGTCTAGTCCTAGCCCGAGTCGGCTCGCGCCAGCTCGCGCTCCTTTATGCGCCCCAACAATCGGACCCGAGCGGGAGGGCCGAAGAAGGCCCGAGCACCCGAGCCGAGCAAGGGCGAGTGTCCCGGGAAAAACTTCCCCTGCACACACGAACTGTGATGAAATCTGAGATGAAAATGTCTTCACTCGACTCACATCATGTTTTACACTCCTACCTCTGTAGCACATAATTATGTAAAGAACGAGTTCCATACTTATCACAAAATTCATTTTGTGTTCTATTTGGCCCTTGTTTTTTTTTATTAAGCGCTTGTGACCCGTAGCGCTACCGAGCTGTAGCGCTTGTGATCTGCAGCGCTTGTGATCTGTAACGCTTGTGCCCCGAAGCGCTAGCGAGCTGTAGCGCCTGTGATCTGTAGTGCTTGTGATCTGTAGCGCTTGTGAGCCACTCAAAGTTGAAGTACAGATCCCCTCACTGATGAGCAATCAAAATCAAGTGTACAGTAATTACAAAAGTAGGACTACCTTTCAGAGCCTTAGTAGTTATTGCTCCTAATGGAACTATCATTTATGCGAGTTACCTATTCCCTGGATCCACCTCTGAGAAGGTTCTTGGGTACAACTCTGATGTCAGACCTTTTGAAAGAAGACGATGCTGTTATGGCTGATAAAGGTTTCCCTATCGGAGACATTCTGCCTCCTGGTGTAAGTCTCAGCCTACCACCTTTCCAAGAAACACCACAGTTTACAAGAGGACAGATATTTGAGACTCTCCAAATTGAAAGAAGCCCTGTCCATGTTGAACGAGCTATCCTTAAAATTGAATACTTCCACGTATAGATAAAATTCCTCATCCTTTATTCCAATTTTCCGGCAAAGTCTTCCAGGTGTGCGCAGGGTTGACAAACCTTAGATTCTCACTTAGAAAAGATGTGGATAATGACATGATATCGTAAAATGAAAAGGAACCTTGTTCACTCTTTGAATTGTTTTATTTATAAAGTTATTTTTTGGAAAAAAGCTACAGGTGCCTTCATAAATGTATTGAACCCTCTTGGGGATTTTAAACAGAATAATTTGTCTGAATAGAAAAATGTTTCTATCACAGTACTTGGTACTTGGTACCATTTTGAGTGGTACTGGAAAATGAGAACTATTGAGCACAAGTAATGAAAGAAATTTTCATTGAATTAAATGAGGCATCACATACTTATCATAAAACTGAACAAGCTTTGGGATTGGGATATTAGGAGCCCACAAGTTATTACAGGGGACTTTAATATACTCCAGATCATTAGAAATAAAAATAACAAGGTAACAGAGAGACCTATCAGTTAGAAATTACTCTGACCCTGAATTTAGTAGGTGTGATCTTCATTTATCTGCCACTCATCAGACACTACATCATACTGAACATTAAAATCTGAACCCATTACATGTATAGCGCCTTCTTCATACTCTTTTGATCTTTAATTTTAAATGGGCATTTCACCTCCAAAATTGCATCGCAACCTAAGGGACCTGGTCTCAGAGACCATCAGGGCTAGCCCCAAGCTTACCACTGCTGTCAGAGTTCTGCGATGGGCGGGCGGTCTCCGCCCGCCACCTGAGGTGTGCGAGAGAGAGCGACAGTAATGGGCGGTGCTGCTTTGCTGTGGCATGGAGTGGCGGCAGCAGTCACCGGCCGGACATCCGAACAGTGCCGAAGTCACCTGTGCGGGGGTCCGGGCGGGTCGGCGCTGGCCGAAGCTTATGCTCAGCTACTCCACGCCACGCCAAAAAGTGCCGAACGCAGCGGGCGGAGCTTGCACCCGCCTCCGCACTCGGTCCGGGCGCTCACCCGGCCCGTTGACGAAGCAGACGGGCCGGGCCGGGCGCTCTGGCTACGAGTCTCGGTGGCTGCCGGGCGGAGGCCGCCCGCCCATTGCAGAACTCTGACTGCTGTGCAACTACAATCCTGTCTCCTCGACCTGTCGTAAGAGGGAGACAATGTGTTCAGTTTGTAATTGTTTTACATAATATTGATTACGGAAGTTGCATATAATTACCTCGAGGCCCGACTTCTTCTCAAACTCTTCTGTAGCTGGCACTTCATTGTCTTGTCCCCACAGCTAGACATGCAATCCGTCACCAAAATTGCTGGCTGTTATTCGGTGTATCCTTGCTTTGTGCCACAAGCTGTTCCTTCTTTGTCCAACAGTTCTTTGGGCAATTGTAATGATTTCATCTCACAACACTCCAAACAAAGTTTCTGCTGACAATTTTTTATTATTAGAGGAAATACATTCAGAGCTACAGAGAAAATCTTTCACAACATATTATTTTGTCACCTTTTGGGTAAGTAGGAGGTGGACTTAAAAGCCAGATGGCACCAGCTGCACCTTCAGCACATATGCCACTACATCAGAAAGCAAAATCTGTTCTGTTGGCTGGAGGCTGGAGGATAGGGCAAATGCGACTCGAACCCGTCGCACTTTCGAGGCGTCGGGAGATCATGGCTCAGTTGGTAGAGCACCTTTCATCAAAATCTGTGAGCGGAGGTTCGATTCCCGTGAGAGTGTTTTTTCGCGATTCAAATGTCACCTTCTTTGAGGCTACAGGACAGGGTAAATACAGCTCGATTTGTCACACTTTACAGTCATCGAGGCGTCTTGGCTCAGTGGAGTGCACATCACCGGTGGAGTGGTCGGAAGTTCAACTCCCACGCGGGAATGTGTTTTTGCGCTTGCCATTCCCTTTGCCCGCTGATTGAGGGCAGGTGAAATAGAAGTTAAACACGTTTTACCGCCGTTGGCTCGGTGGCTTTGGGCGTTGGGTCGCTTCCCGTTCTGGCTATGTGTCGGCACTCGGGGTTGTGGGTTCGAATCCCGCGCACCCCTCTGAGGTAATGCCTCTGAAACTGGGATAAGGAAGTCTAACCAACGCCCTTGACACCGCTCGTACCTCTAGGGTGGTACCGGGATCAAATCTGTCGAATTGCGCGATGGGATCGCGGTCAGCAAAGCGCCGGTACCCATAGAACACCGAAGCAGTTGGCTGCCACAGGGGGTTAAGGCCCTGTGCCTGGCGGGAACCGCAACCTCCTTCGGGAGGTTTACTGCCGCAAAAGTTTTCCATGTTTTCACGCCATCCTCTCAATTTCGGAGCAACATAAAATGATTGATTAAATCTTTGATGTATTGTTTGTGACCCTTTTTATTGGTGTGAGTCCATATTTTATCGGTTTGATAAAGGTGAAGAATGTGGAATCTACTCGACCCACTGTCATGGAAGGTTGTTGATGAACTACTGTATTGCATTCTGTTTAATTTGCTCTACTTGGTGGAGAGATTTCCCCACTTTTCCAAGGTTCAAATAAAGTTTACTAGATGAGATTTGCGTAGATGAAAATAGTACTCTACATGTACGAGAACTTTCAGTAGAGAAAGGAAAGTGTACAGCAAAACAGAGGAGAGAGAGAGAGAGCGTGCTGAGCCCTTTGGGCAGCGGCAGGCGATTAAGGCGACTATCTGGTCAGCCGCGACGTGGTGGGCCCTACGCCGTAGCGCCGCGAGCGACGCTTCGCCCCGCCCCGAGCCGACGCACACCACCCTTCACAGTGTAAGGTGGGTGGTGCGCTGTTACGCAGCGCGTGTTAATTATGCCCCTGTGGAACAAGAACAACTTGTTACGGCTGCTGCTAGTTGGTCGCCCGCACCGTCACCGCTGCTCGCCCCGGCCGCTCCCGCACCACCGATACTTGAGGTAATAAACCCTTACTTGACTTGACTTGAGAGAGGAATCATAAAGTCAGTTCGAGGGGGCGACAATTTTGGGAATCATGCGTACACAAGCCTGGGAGTCATAATCATAAAAATTAAGGGAAATCAATGAAACGAATGAACAAGATTAGATTCCTTATGTATGCTTAATATCGTCAAATTTCCTTCGTCAGTTCATTTTCTGCGGTAAGGGGCCATATAAAACAAAACACGCACGTTTTCCACCGACTTTAGAAGGCAACTCCGTTGCCTAAAAAGGGCGTGGAAGCTCTGGCTAGTGACGAAAAAATTGATGGTCGCAAGACCCGCGGGCTGAAAGATTTTGTCCCCGCACTGAAAAAATAAAATTGCGTGAATGTCTTACTTTTAGGGGTATACATTTTGATTCGCACACCAATATCATTGCCGGACTTGCACCGTAAAGTCAGACTTTAAGCTGTTTTTCATTACTTTGCCCCTTAATCCATTATTCATTGACGAAGTTAAACTGTAATGTGTTTGACATAAAACATACTTTCCCCCGAAAATTTCGCTTCCTCCAAAAATTCATAAAAAAATTTTTGGATATTCCTGAATCCCTAGTGATTTTTCAGATTTCAAATGTTACAGAAAATACAGACGTCTTTACTTTAAATACTGCTGTCCGGATTAAGGAACAATGATTGCACATCAACGAACTCCCTCAGATATTTGGACACACTTTAAGGGAAAATAGTATGAATAAAACTTGACACGCCGACTAAAGTGGGACATTCGCACATTTAAGTTATTTACTGGAGCGGGTCGTTGTTGGCAGTGCACTCGAGTGCACTGCGTGGCACGTCACTACAAAAGCGACACGTGACGCTGCAGGAAGAAAGAGCGCCTCGCTCACTCACACGATCAGCGACACTTGTCAGCACTATCGGGACCACCCGGCCGGCCCCGGCCCAGCCCCTGCACCACGCCACGCCTCGCCACGCAGCCCGCGGCCCCCAAGGGGCTCCATCAGTGGCGGCACACAGCGCCGCAGTGCCGCTCCTCGTGATCACTCAATTAAAACTGCTGTCTAATCAACTCTAACCACACGTGTGTGTATATGTGTGTGAGTCTCTCTCTGTCTCTCGCAGTCCCTGCTCTGTGCGCGCACGCCGCTGCCAAGCGCCCAGAAAGTTGTCGCCTCGGGGGGCAACGTAAGCCGGTGTGAGGGGGTAACGAAGAAAGAGCAGTATACAAGGTAGCGGAGAGATGGATGCGTAAAGATGGAACTCCACGGGCAGACATTAATTCTCAGTTTGCGGCATTCTTCTTCTACTTCTTCTTCTTCACAGAAAAAAATGACTCCATTGGGAGGATCAATTTTTGTCGATAGGCAAAATTCGATAGCTGAAATCGAGAATCCGATACCCACAGCCAGGAGCTGGTTGTCACGACCGGACACATGTACGATGAGAACTAAGCTGGAGTTTGTTCCATTCGACAACTAGCTTCTGGCTGTGGGTATCGGATTCTCGATTTCAGCTATCGAATTTTGCCTATCGACAAAAATTGATCCTGACAACAAAGACATTTTTTTTCAGTCTTCTTCTTCTTCTTCTTCTTCTTCTTCTTCTTCTTCTTCTTCTTTTAAAGAGTACACTTGGTCTAGTCGAAAAATTACAACACCGAAACGACCCGTACGTCATCCACAAAATCACTCTTTGCGCAAGTTTATGCATGCAAGCAGCTTTGTGGTAGTAAAAAATAGACCCTATACGCAAAAAAATAAGTCGCGTCTGAGCAAAAATAAAAAAAGGGGTTGTACTAATATTTTAGCTGTTTACACGCGGCTAATTTTTCAGCCACTGTGATTATGTTTTAGCTACCCTGCTATTTACTATTCCGCTGCTTTAGGTTTTTGGCGGTAGTATTAACAGTTCACATCTCATTTCAGATGAGCATTTTTTTGTGTTTTTTTTTTGTGTTTTTTGTTTTTGTTTTTGCGTGAATGTCTTTAGAAAGTTACTTAGTTTGTGTACAATCCCCATGCGCAACGCGACCAGCGCACGGTAAAAAAAAAAGACTAAAACTAAAACCGGCACGTTTGCGGTATCTTCCTCTCCTTCCGCAGGAGGTGTGGGTCGGCTTGTCCTGGTCACCTCTTCTTTCGCAGGGAGTGTGGGTTCGCTTGGCCTGGCCAATGCCCTTTTGGATGTCAGCCGCGCACGGGCCGCACGGGCCTTCCCTGGAAAGCTAATTTGGCAGGGGGAGAGAGATCCGGAACGTCGTCACAAGGGGTAGCGCCGCGCCGGGACCGTTGTAAGGGAAAGCACGAAATAAGCCCTTCCCTCCTTCACTGTGAAGATTGAGATCTGCTCGACATTCTAATTTTCTACCATTTTTTCTCGCCGTGCAGCGAACAAATTATATTTTGCGCTGGGGTTGGGCGCGCGCACTTTCTCCCAGACAACTGTTGCTAGGCCCGCACAGGAGACAAAACGGGCAATTACACACTGAAGGAAAAAAAATGAGCTCGTAATTAAACACCAATTGGAAAGCCGAACAAAACAAAATACGCAGCGCTCGCGGTGAATTTATATTCGGAAGAGGCTTCCTTCTCGACTATTCGCCCAGTCCGTCTGGTCATTCCCTCCGCTCGGCGCAGGCCAAGCAGGCAGTGGCGGTCAATTAGATTAAGTAGCCCGACCGGAAGCAGTGCGGCGACAGGCGGACAGGGCGATGTTTAGCTCTCGCTGTCGATTTACGACGAGATTACAGGCAATCTGCCACAGTGAAATGCCGACAGGGAAATTAGCCCCAACAATAGTGGGCGGTGGCAGAACGTGGCTCTATGGGCCATTGCCGACCCCAACGTCCGGAGCGTAGCGTCACGTCGATCCAGTCCTTGAATGGCTAGCGGGACGGGATGGGCCGGTTGCCTTCACTTCTTCCTCTCCCGAGCCGGCCACATTTCCCCACCTTTCCCTAATCCCTCCTTCCGCGGTCCTCTGCCTCCCTCCTGACAAGTCGGCCGCCCTTTGCCTGGTTTTGTGTGTATTCTCGCATAGAGTTTCTTGCCCGTGTTTGAGATTTCTCCCCCTCAAGTTTCTCTGGCCGGTGCCCTGCTCGTCCTACAACTCTAAAAAGGGGCCACGAGCACCGAGCCCCACCACCGCGGCGGTACATCAGTGCGAGGAAATTGAGGCCATATAACCGGACATTTGCATACAATATGGCGCCAGGACGACCCTCGTCTCGGCAACCAACGAAACGCTCTGCCAAGTTCTTTTTTTTTCCCATCGGCCACTCACCAACGTCATTGGTTGCCCGCTCTCCTCCCGTCAGCACGCCCGTGGCACTTGAAGGGGTAAGCCCTGGCTACTTGCGCTCCAAAGTGAAACAGAATACAAGTTTACACGGTGGTGAAATTACCGGTGAAATCACAATCTTACCTAGTTACTACTAATTAACTAGTTAATTAAAAACTAGTTAATTAACTAGTTACTACTAAAACAAATTTGCAAATTTTGCACACTTACGTGTTGTATCCATGATTTAGCACACAAATTCCCCCGAAATCTTATGAAGTCTTTCTGAAATCTTGAAATCCCGAAATCAGATGTACAAGCTGTTTCAAAGTTGTGGCCCCCACGTATTGCACGAAGCTTTGGGACTTGTTGCCCCACTTCACTAGACGAATAACCTCTCCGGAACAGCCTGCCTTCCTACACCAGCCTGATTCATGGACGGGACGGGAAATCGCAATTAAAGTGTGAACGCCCGAACAACGGTGAAGAGCGAGTAGCAGCCGAGGCGTCAAATTGGCTTCATTTGCGGCTCAATTTTGGAGTTAATGGTCGGCTTCTGTGCTGCGGCTGCGGGCCGGGCGGCGCGCAAAGAGACTCGACTCGCAATTTGATTATTTTGGTGTGGTTTCGGCCGCAGCCGCAGAGAAGGACCGGGCCGGGATGCAAACCGAAGGTGAATGCTCTGCGAGTCGAGCACGGTGGGTCGGCTAATTTAGAGAGACCGCGAGCCGCTCCCCAAGCAATTGCCCTGGTCAAACTGTGTGTGTGCGTGTGTGTGTGTGTACGCGCACGCGCGTGTGTGTCAGTCTGCGTGTGAGTGTGTGATTGAGCACATCACCCTGCGGTCAGCTAGTCAGCACACACAAACACTCACAAGCGGCACACCAGCTTTCTTGAACCTATAGGCGGGCTGGACGGAGACCGGGGATGATGCAGGATGGTCCCCATGATGGAGAGAAACTAGTGCGAGTGCTGGAACCGTGCAATTACAGCTCATATTTCCTTCTAAGCCTTCTTGCTCCGAATCGGTGAAAAAGGTTAACTTTTAGGACTGTATGTGGTCTGTAACTTACAAAAACAAGTTTCTCCCGCGAACAAACAAACTCATTGGAATAAAAAAAAAGTCACTCCTTAGAAATTCACCAATAAAAATTTGTCTTTCCCGAAGGGAAATCGAGCAATTTGGCTGACACGGAACAGTTGGTTTACTAGTGGTAATCCAAAGAATTTGGAGTACATGAAATAGTAATTCTTCAATAAAAACCCAAAGGTTATCTGAGGCGTAACCCAGGTAATCCAGGTTATTTGAGTATAATCCATGGACACCAAAATGTCTCGGTCATTGCATTGCATATTCTTTCAAAATTCTCGGATAAGCAAGTTTCAGGTCTCTCCAAATACTAAAATTTTGACATTATTGGAGTGAGGCTTAGACATACTATGCGTAGAACCTGCCCGGGGTAGCACATACCAGGAAGCATCTCAATTATTTTGCCCCGTAACGCTCTCCCTTCAGCCGCTCCGAGTTTCTAGCGGGTGGTCCCCCCGCTGCCCGCGTGGCACGTATGCTGCGGGCCGTTTGCACCGCGTCCGCGTGAAATTGAGCCTCAGATTCACGCTCCGCTCAACTCGTTCAATACGAGTCTATTAACCATTCAGGACTCCCTTCAGACACGATGACTTTTTGCCCCGACGTGATATATACACCCGCGATGCAGCGCGGGACGGGACTTCCCTCCAGCATGCGCACGTACCTCCCCTACGTTTGATGACGGGTTCGCGCCGCGCTCCAAGCTACAGAGCGTTCCGGAGCATCCCAGCCTAGCCCTGCCGAGCCCAGGGCGTGCCAAACACAGCTTTATGCCACGATCATCTTTTTGCTCCAACGCTCTGCACAATCAGCTTTACAAAGTTGGCGATCCCCGAGCGACGCGCGCAGAGCAAACAGTGCCCGCCCCTCGTCCCGGCGTACCTTGCTATTCTGCCGCCTTTTGACGAGCTCTAAGTATACAGGAAGCCTCGAACGATGCTCTGTGCGCGCCGGTAGGAGCCGCCCCTACCCACGATGCGTGGCCTCTGGCGGTGGACGAGGCTAGCTGCGCTGTGTTTAACTATTCTGACAACGAGAAATGCAATATAAACAAACTTGGCGAGTTTCAAAACAGGATATTTCTTTTCCCAGCATTAATCTTTGTGTCTTTATCTTTTCTCAAGATATCCAGCCGGGGGAGTTCTTTTCCTCCTCCCGCACCGCAGGACATGCCGAGGCAGCTGTGGGTGTTTAATTTTTCGCGCACAGAGCAGCGGCGAGGTTGTCTCGCCGTTTACGGATATCTAATTGCATTTAATAAATGATGGCCGACCTCAGATAATTGACATGCGACTAATTACGGTGGGGGCAGCGGGATAAGGAGCGATGAAGCGAAAGTAAGAGAGCGGGTATCGCGGCAGAGCAGGCGAAGACAGACGTTTTTGAACGCCCCAATATCCTTATTATCCTTTCAAAGAAGGACATCCCGGCAGCAAGCATCCGGCCGGGCCCTATATGAACGGATGAGGAAGAGCCAACGAACAACGCTTAAAAAGATTCGCTCCCGAGCTAAGACACACGGAACAGCGCCCACCGCCAGAAAATGTATGGTGTGTTGCACGAAGGCGGGAAGATGCCGTAGGACGCAGACCGAGACTTAACCAATCGGCTGTTCGTTAACGCCTCTTTACTAGGTGTAACCGCGTCTAGCCAGGTTATATCTAACTTGCGTTTACGACTCCGCTGACGGCCGCGGGTCACACTTGCTCCGGACTCCGGGGCAATACAGTGACACATCGATACGAAAAGCGAGCTACTACATTTCGCCGTGATGAGCACCGTATACCATGTTTGAATTTTACGAAATATCTCCTCGCCTAAGAAGGAAAGTACAACTTACTGCCCATTATCATATTCAGCATAAAATTCCGCATCAAACGAGCCTACATGTAATAAAGGTCTAGCCGGAAACAATGTTCAAGGTAGTTTTTTTTTAAATGAGTGCTTATATTTAACTACTTTATATTCTAAACCGTAATCTGACCATTAGTGTAGGCTCCTTCGACGCAGATTTCTGAAATGAGTCTGATGGTAAATGCACGGCAAAATATAAGTGCGTTACACCTGGAAAAATAATGAAATTTCATGTCCTTGCCACAAATGTGGCTCCTGTAAAATGAGCTACATTCTACCATAAAATACCCAGAGCAAGTTTACAAAATGTTGTGTCGTCAGTTGTGATTTACAAATGATATGATTTTGAGTATCGATATCAGAAAGCTTGACTTGTATGCTCTTTTCAGAAATGACGATCCGATACCAAGTGAAATGAGTTTGGTAATTTCACAGATATGGACTTTTCCGAGAGAATTTTTTCCCATAAACATTACGAACATTTTTCAGCGCTCACATTTTTAATGAAATCTATGAGGCGACTCTACCCCATTTTCCTTCACACCAGCGGACATGTCAAAAACTAGCCTGCCGGGTGCTGTGATCTTTACGTGTGGCCGGCGCCAAGCACCAGTAGTAGTAGTAGTAGTAGTAGTAGTAGTAGTAGTAGTGGCAGAGTGGCGAGTGATGGCGTGCCGGGTGGCCCGGGTAGGTGGCCCAATTAAATACCCACGTAATGGGCCGATCGATCGGTGAGTGGCGGGGGCGGCGGTGATGTGGGCGGAGGCGGCGCGGCTGCCAGTGCCTAGCGGCGCCACCGCCGCGGCCTGCAGGGCCTGCACCGCCCCCACCACTCCGCCCGCGACAAATTGAGCGCCGACATGCCATGTTCCCGCGGTGACACAGGCGGGACAGCCCAGCGCGGCTATCACCTCATTTTTATCGGCGGCCCTTGGAGACGCGGGCCAGGCCAGGCCGGGCGTCCGCTGTAGCCGGCCAGGCAGGGGTAATTGTGAGTCCCGCTCGCCCACTTTGTCCACCAAATTAAAAACGCATCTGTAATTGAATCTGGCGTGTTATGCGATGTGTCATTAGCGGGCGTTTTGTTAATGGCGCGAGCGACGTTCCCGCGCGGCCGACCAGCCGGCCGGCGTCCCTAAGTGACGTGAGGGGTACCCTCGGAGCTTCGCTTCGTCAAGTATTCGGACGTCTGAGAGTGCCAGTGCAAGTCACCCGCGACATTTTGTTTACGTAAGGATGTTGACATAGAATTAACGATATCAATACGATTAATGATGGGATGGCATCGTTTCGTATGGATACAGTTGTTGTTAAAAATTTATTCAATTTTTCTTTCAGTTCTAACAGTTTTGTCAAGCTCACTTCATTGTTTTAAAAAAAATATAGAAACAAAATTATTTTACCTGTTATCTTTTAATTTGCTAATAATTTTTTTGGGGGGGTTTTATTTCATGCTTTCATCTCGTGCTTCCTTGACCCTTGCCAGGTCACGTGTCGTGTGCCTGGCCTGGGCGCGAACAAAATATTCCAGCGACCTGGTGCGCGGCACGGGGCTGGCCAAACAGACAAGGCTGCTAAGAAGAAAAATACAGATTTTCGAAAAAAAGATTTTATTGCAGGAGTACTCTGAAGCTATAAACATCGGCGTTTGTTGAATTTATGTACTGGTTCACTTGTTTTCGAAATAAAAAAATAAAAACTGTGCACGTAAGCCCCCGAACAAAAATTGTAGCTAGGGCATCCGGCTACTCGCTCTGATGCGTCGAGAACGCATGTCTGAGATATTTGCCAGGTAACCCGGGCCCCGCGCCGGGCCGGGTGGTGGCGCGGCGGCGGCGGCGCGCTTTGTTTACACTGGTGGGGGATGAAGCGTGACATTGTTAGCTACTCCGCCCCGCCCCCGCCTCTGAATAGGTTAAACAAAAAGAGATCAGCCGTGCTTCCCACACTGCATTAGCAGGTGTCGGCGCCGTCAAAGGGAGAGGAAGGACGAGACGGAGGCTGTGGGAAGCCGAACAAGACACATCCACAGCAACGAGAATAAACACTGGCCGCACACCTTATTGGGGGTGTAAACACAACACACGCGTGCACACACACGCGCGCACACACTTACACATGCCACCGCGGAGAAACACTCGCCGTTTAAACGACTGTTTCTCACCTCTGCGGGGCTCGAGTGCGGCAGTGAGACGAGACACGCGATGGCATCCGTACCGCGAACATTGGCGATTCAAACACAAAGTGCGAGTGTAAGTGCGTGTGCGTGAACAACCACGCCGTTGTGTGTGTGATCGAGAGAGGGTGCGTGTATGACGTCCGAAGGCTACCGAGGAAAGCACGTTCCATGCGGCTCTCACACATGAGATAGAGAAAGAGATATGCTGAATAAGAAGTCACAACGAGAGGTTAGGGGTCGCCTCCTCCCTGTTGACAGCGCTAGCACAGCTTTGGCTCACCGGTACTGAGGCGGCGGCGCGAGTGTCAAATAGTGAAAATTAACTCGAGCCGTGTACTAATTGTGTTCTTTGAGCGCGCCGCCGCCGCCGCAGGAGATTGGGAAGGAGTGGGAAAGGGAAATGGAGGGGGGAGGCAGGAGGAAGCGTAGGAAGCGCTAGAGCAGGGAGGGAGAGAGAAGAACAGCCGAGCAGCCACTCCGCAACCAGCGCCAGGCCTAGCCAGCCCACAGCCTTATGTCAATCGCTCAACAAGTCAACCCCGATAGGAGAGGGGGGGTCACTTCGAAAAATCACTGCACGGCCCCAGAAAAATGAAAAAAAAAATCCAAATAAAATCAATGAAAAGGAATACAGAAAAATCCGGCAAATCGAGAAAAAATTAAAAATAAACCGAAATGAAGTAGAAAAAATTAAGAAATAGGGGTTAGAGATCATAATTTTTCAAAAACAGAAAAATTTTCTTTTAAAAAATCAAAATCAAAAATAAAATAAAAAATCCACAAAATAAAAAGATCAAAAGTCAAAAAAATCATTGTACACATTTGTTTTGAGTGAGCCCCCCTCCCCTTTAGTCAACCCCGCCGCAGCAGCAGAGTTTCTCCCGGGACAGGGAGGAGGCCTATTAGCTTGGCCTCGCAGTGGACGCAGCTCGCGCGCAGAATCTCCTCTAGCGGTGGTGCGTTGCTGCACAGGGCTGCGCTGCGCGGTCTGCTGGGGCGGCGGTGTGTTTTCCGGCTGTCGCCGCGGGCGCCGCCATTTCCATTTCAGATCACGTGCCACGCCGCCGACGTCAGTCACGTCGGATCAGCATGGCCACGCGTAAAACACCTGCTGCGCGCGCGCCTGTGTGTGTGTGTGTGTGTGTGTGTGTGTGTGTGTGTGTGTGTGTGTGTGTGTGATGGGAAATTTCTTGCACGACGCCAAGTAAAATATACTCCTACACCGTCCGTCCCGGCGGCCCACGATTACCAAGAGGAGGAGAGGGGGTGAGTTCGATAGCGCACGCAAATGATGACGGTCTCGGACGCGCCGAGCGTCAGGACGGATAACTGGCACACGTCTCATGACTCACGGCGACGTTGCTCACGAGTCCTGGCAGGCGGCAAAACTTGGGGCTAAAAAAGGAAGAGGAAAAAAAGAAAGTAGGAAGAAACAAGAAAACGTTTGTATTTCCTGGAATAAAGGGGGAGGGGGCAGACGAGAGACAGAATTCTTTCACATCCGACCAACATGTAGAGCGACCAAGGATATACTGTGAAAAATGTTTGTAGGGGTTACGGGGAAATTTTCCATGCGACATGTTACGATATCACATTGTAAAATTACAAACTTGTAATGACACTAGGTATCGACTCGTCATTTTTAAATGAGCACGAATAGGCATTCCGATCGTCAATCTACAACATTAATTGTAAATCATAAATCACCATTGAAAATGGGGGAGTCGCCTTTTTCGATCTTTAGAGGGCGACTTTTCTGTACCACATTTTCATGCTCCTGGGAGAGCGATATCAAGGGGTCGTCAACTCCGATATTCCTCCGTACACGAGATGATATTACCTCAAATATTACATTGATATTACCAATATTACTATTACAGGTAATATTACGGTGATATTACCCATTTTCTAAGGATTATGACGTCAGCACTGTAAAATTGGTGTAACATTACCAATAATACCTGTAATATTCCATATTCCTCCGTACAAGGTCAAGCGGAGTTGACGACCCTTTGAGCGATATGAATGAATATCGCTCTATTAGAGTCACTTTGATGACTCTTTTTGAGTCAAATCATCAAACGTCACTCTTCTGGAGCGATTTAAAAATTCCAGAAAGGACTCCATTTGAGTCGTTTTAGCGAAAGTCACTTTTACTGAGAGATGAAAAAATGCTCCGCTCATTACAGGCGAGGAATGTGACTAGTACATTTCCAGAGACAATAAATGTTGAAACGAAGATATTTTTCAGTGTACTACCAGGACAGTCGCACTGTTGCTCACCTCTCTTCTCATCGTGTAGATGGCCTGCTCGTCACAGCCATTCACACGCGGAGATTGAATTCAGAGCCCGGCCACCGCCACCCGTCACCAGTACAGCAATCCCAAACCCCTTTGCCCTGGAGAGGATGATGGCTGCTTAGTCCTCACTGATTGGATACATTGAGTAACCGGCGCGGCCAAAAAATTGGCTGCGCTCGCCTTGCTAGGCGGGAGCAGCGGCGTTGCGTGGCTCCGCCCAGCTGCCGGGTGGTCCGGCGTGGCGTGGCGGGGCGTGGCGGGGCGGGCCGCTGCCCAGGTTGATCAGTCGGTAATCAGAGGAGACGCCGCCACGCCAAGCCCCGCCACGCCACGCCGCCCGGCAGCCAACAACACCTATTCATCAGACTGGTTCGGGCACGGCGGCCGGCCCAATAACTTCCACACAGTCGTACGCAGCGTATTTATTGCAATCAGGAAAAAAAAAAGAAAGAAAAACGGACCGACGCGGCGCGATGGGCGCGGAGGCAACGAATGTCTGCTGGCCCGGAGGCCCGGAGGCCCAGAGGCTCGTGACTCAAACGCCAATTTGAATAAATGCAGGAGACAAGAAGGCCGGGTCCGCGCCGAGCCAAGCCGAGCCGCGGAGAAAAACGACGCATTCAGATATCGATTCAACCCGACCCGGAGAGGTTTCCTCTGAAACACGGCGGGAGTGCGAACGAGAGAGGGAGGAAGGAAGAGAGACAGAAAGACGCACGGGTGTGAGATTGGGCTGAATTCTTATAGGGTCCCTCACACCTTTCTGGCGCGCAAAGGAGGGTTTTGCCGTCATCGGCCGGGGCGTGGCGTGGCGGGGCGTGGCGGGGCGGGGCGGGGCGTGGTGGGCGCGTCGACGTCGGCCGGCCTGAATCACAGAGGACCCCGCCACGCCCCCGGAGGGAACCAAGCCCCACGCCACTGAGTCTGATACTGTTCCTCTGAATGAGTTCGGCGAGGCGCCGGGCCTGGCTCCTCTAGGTGCGATAAAGGGGGCCTCGGGAGACACCTCTCCCTCCAGCCCCCCGGCACCCGGGACCCGGGCCCACCCGCGTGGGGCACGTGGGGCTGGGCTTGGCTGGGACCGCACCGGCACCGGCCCGATCGCAAACGACACAACACCGGCTCGGCTCCTTTCGTCGATGACGAGTTGATTTCTGCCAGAGAGGGGAGGGAGGGTGGGGCCAGAGCAGAGATACTTCTCCCAACCTCCGATTGGGTGGAGATGTGAGGCGGCACGGCGTGCAGAGGATGGGACTCATTGAGGCGATCAAGTCGAAGAGCGGCAAAAAGACGCCCACCCACAGGGCGGCGAGGTGCAACCGGACTGTCACCTTGTAGGAGCGGATGAGACGATTTGGCCAAAATGAAGTTCCTGGATGCTGTGAGAAGACACGCACCTTATTGCGTACGAGCAGGGGTGATCAGCGTGAGCGTGTGAGGGAGGGAGAGAGAGAGAGGAGAGAGGGAGAGAGAGGAGAGAGAGAGAACGTTTTGGATTCGCGTGAGTGGGGGGCGTGGTAGGGCGTGTTCGGACGAAGGGGTGCGGGAATAAGGACCCCTCCGGGCTGCCCTAAGGCTGTACGTGTTCGTGTGTGTGTGTTTGTGTGTGTGACTGCGCTCCAATAATCGAGCGCACAACGCTACTTTTTCCATTTCCGGTATGGGCGGCATTAAGTTGTTCCGATGCGGGACGTGATCGGAACTCATCCGTGCCTCTCCTCCTCCCACTGCCGGTGTCACACGCCCCTCTGCGATAGCATCACAGCGGCTGGGCAGGGTAGAGGGGAGAGGTACGAGTACAGTGACGAGCGAGAGAGAGGAGAGCAGGGGGCGTGCGCTTGTTCTTTGTAGCTGTCCCAGTAAGGAATTTTTAATTCTGAAAATGTCTTAAAAACGTTTCGCATGAACTAATATTAGTCCTGAGAACGAACCACTGAAACGCATCAGATATGTCTTTTGAGTGCACATAGTTCGGTCTAAAAACGTTTCAAAAGATAGTCTTGAGAACGTATATGAGATAGTCCTGAAAACGTTTCGTGGGATAGTCTTAGAAACGTATTTAATATGTTCCCTCAAAAGCGTTAAAATTTTAATTTGAACATCTGGTGAAGTTCACCTTGCGCTTTGGCTTTCCTCCACAATTCAAGGTGTTCAATTTAAAGTAGTTTCAACTGTCACAGAATTTTACACTCACCAATGCCCGACTCCAGTCGGATTCGAACCCTCAGCCTTTGGGTTACAGGGCGGCTGCGCTACCCACTTACCCACGGAGGGGCTCTGGTAGATATCCGTCACGTTGCGTTCCTCATTCTACAAGCCCTGTGGCCAGAGCACTCCTTGTGATATGTTCCGGAAACGTTTTCTAAAGACTATATAAAGATAATCTCTTACCAAGGATGTTCGGTCTTCGCTTGACCAATATGCTCAAGATAAAATAACGCCCACAACTGGTTCCTTCCAATTAAAATTGATTCACTAGTATAAATTTTCAATTTGTTCTTGATGTGTTATGTTGTTTGAACACTTCCAAACGAAACATTTTCAAACTGGACTTAACAAATGTCCTGTTCATGTTAACTTTATTTATATGTCAGAAGTACAACCTACGTAGATTCGGGAGAGCTCATAAAATGTTTCCCGAATTCCTTTCGGATATGGTTCGAAACGATTAAAACATTATACGCCCTACTATGATTAATGAATGAAAAACATTTCGCAATCATTTCGAAATCGATCGTGGTAAAACGTTTCGCGAGCACCGACTAAAGAATAATTTGCGATCCGTCCGATTGAGATTAAATTCAGCGAGACGTTTTAGAAAGGTTTCTGGTACGAATAACTCAGATAGTCAAACTGAAACTTATCTTGAATTAATCCTGGTTAAATCCGAAACGTTTCATTCCCCACTGGGGTTGTGGTTGTTGTAGTGGTGATTCATGTTGTTATTCTTTCTGTTGCTGGTGTGGTGGGGGTGCCGCTGCTGCGAGGGGTTCACGAGGAGAAAGTAGCTCCGCCGTGACCATTTCGCAATGATATGCCTCCTCTGCCACCGGGACAGGCGGATGCGTTTGTCGGAAAGGACGGGTTGTTCTTATTTGCCGACACAAATATATATGACACGGCAGCAGGGCTTCCTCCGTAACAGCAGCAGTAGCAGCAGCAGAAGCAGTTGAGACGGAAAAACCTCTGAATTTCGATGAACAATTACTAATTATTTCTCTGTCAGTAATCATTTGAAAAAAAAAAATAGAAATCATCTGTAAACTTAGGAGATTTTTTTAAATTTCCCAATGATTAGTTTCAGAAGTTACGCAAGCCGTTAAAAAGCATCAAGTTAAGTCTCCTTCCTAATGAAAATCGCATCGAATAATTAGAAAATATAATAAATAATACTAATTCGACAACTTTTTATGTCATAAATTTCGGCCACTATACTAGTTATTCGTAACAGGGCAAGTTTGAATTAATCCTCACACTATATAAATGATTTGTAACACCATCTCTACAAATGAGTCCTTCCGTTGTGTTTACAAATTACGTAAGTAAGAAAGAATTTGCCCGGATCTAATTTTGAAATGTACGGCAAAAAAATTTACCCAGAAGGGAAATGCATTTGATGTAAAATACACAGCGCCTGAATCCCCGAAAACATTTCCCGTCACAAGGACTTGCTTTTCTTTGAGCAGGAGCCGAGGTGAGCGCGCAGCGCCGGGCCGGGCGGGACCTGAAGGTCTGAGGGTGTTGGAAGCTTTATGTACTCCGAACGATCGACCATCCATCCCTCGCCCAGCTCTGCACCGCCGGCCCGACGATCTACATATGTACACCCTTCTTGCGGTGGCGGCGGTGGCGGCACCGGCAAAGCCTCAACCAAATCCCGCCGGGCCTGCCCCAGCCCCCGGCCCGGCCCAAGCTTCAAAGTGGCCGAGTGGCAGGCTTCCGACACCTCGTGTGTCATTTGCAGCTCTGTTTGACTTGGCGCGGTCCGTCTAAATTAGGGGGTGTGCTCGGCGGGTCGGGGCGGGGCAGCGGCCCCTCTGTCGGCCCGGGCGGCACCGGCCAATGAGTGGCCGCATTAACGATCATCCCCCCTCATCATTACCCACCAGGACAGAAATTGCTTCACACTCGCCGGTAGCCTGACCACAACCACTCCACCTGCACCGCCGCAAGCCTACACGCCGCACTGCTAGCTCTTATACATATGGAATTTGGGAGACACATACGAGATTCGGCAGGGCATCGTGAATTGGAAGAGTATTTCTTGATGAACTGCTGCTGGATATAGAGAATAGAGAGGCCGCCTGGCAAGGGGTGGTTGCGCGCGCACCCTCTGGCGGCGGCTTCTAGCGGCAAGAGGAGGCCAGGCCGCGTGAGAGAGCCAAAACGTTTAATGGCGGCACCGCGCCGCACCTACCCGCGCGCCGTTTTTGCGCGCCTGCTGGCACAGGTGTGCGCCTGGCATTTCTCCAGCCATTTCTCCAGGGGTGCGCAGGGGAGGAGGGCCTGCTCGGCAGCATGTGTTTGGTACAAAAAAATATATATAAACCGTCCGTGCCGGAAGGATGTGGACTGAAAGCGGACTGAACCGTGATTAACATGTATAGAATGCCATTAAGCTTTTCCATTTTATTTTTTTACTTTCAATTACCGGTGCGCTTCCTACGCTCCGAGTATTTCGATCTTCCACTTTCTTGCAAACATAAAGTCCAGCTTTGGAAATATAGTTGAAATGTGGTGGATTTAAACGCGTCGACGAGGTAGGCACGAAGTTCGTGAAAATTATGTTTTCATTAAATATTTCGGTGGATGATCTATGTGGGAATTGAGTAAAAACAAAAAAATCTCCATCCTATAGGGTTTCATTTTTTTAACCTACTTTTTCCTTTTAAACACTGTCCTCTCGTGCATCGGGTAAAGAGACAAGTGTTACAAACAAAAAATTTTAGTTAGGCTGTATGGCTTCATCACGCAAGCAGTTAGCAGCACTTTATTTTTTTTTAAATTGCCGTCTTTTGTTTTAGTCAGCTTGTGGCCCATGTTCCCGCCAGTCAGTAATCTAGCCATGAAGGGGTAGAAGTCCGGTTCATTTTGTTCCGCTGTGCTTGTGCACTTATATATGGTGTGAATGTGTCTTAGCTTTTAAGTTTAATTCTGAATAAACCATTACCAATCAGCCCACATTTACTTCCAAAGAGAGAAATAGTTTAAAACTAACAGGTTATTGGGTCCAGAAGAGCTATAAGGAGCTAGAAGATGTCTGAAGAAGTGAAAGGTAAAAAGTGCATCCTGAACTCAGAAAGTTACGAAGAATGGGCTTCAAGAACAAGAAGAAGAAACTCTAGGAAGCGTTTGAAGGATGGCCTACCGAGTACCAGAAAGACGCGACCGGAAATTTCGTCCTTGACGCAGAAGGCAACAAGGTCCCCTTGGTGCTTTCATGTAAAGAATCAGCCAGAAGAAAGAATCTTTGCAGCCCAGCTCATTGTAACATCGCTGAACTTGTGGAAAAAGAAGCTCTACACGAGATCGAGTTTTTGGGAAATGCTAAGGAAGCTTGGGATGGATTGAAAGAGGTAAATTGTAACTTAGATTTTCTGTGCGAAATATCTTTTCTAAGGAATCCTTTGAATGTTGAACTCACAAATGAAGATGCTGGGGGATACATCACGAAGATTATTGAGCTTGGTAGAAAGTGCAAGCATCACCTTGAAAATGATTTGTCAGGTAAGACTCTGGGTACGATTGCTCTTGCAAACTTGCCTAGTAAGTACCGCCTTATGGTAAGGACAGAAGATAAATCCAAGATTTCCTTAGCATATGTAAAAGCTCAGATCAGACAAGAAGCAAGCAACATTGCAGCAGTGAAATAAAGGAATTTAGTTATATACCTCTCCATTAACTCTCATCAAAATCGTATTAAGATTCACTGGTAGAAATATAGAACAGGTCCAAGTTTGTAGATCTACCATTACCTGACTTTAATAGAGACTTGTACTTTGTTCATTGCCACTTTCACCTATGAGATCCTTTCAATTGAAACGATACATATTGAGAGCGGGTTGTGAACACAAACAGCTTTTTGACCAATTATCAAGTTTTGTACACCCCACACACTTTACATAAATCAGTACCATTCAAAAGTCTCATCAAGTTCTTTTTTCCCGCCCACACATAATAAGACAAATTAAGTTGGCGATGCCAACAAGATCTTGAAGATCCTCGTATTCAGAGCAAAGTTCAAGCCTGGATTTTCAGTGTGTGACTCTGGGCGGATGGCGAGCCGGGTGAGCTATCTGCGAAGTTCAGCATGTAATATCGCCTGGCGGCTCCGGGATTTTAAGGGCGTGGCCGCAGTTGTAAAAAAGCGCCCGCGTTTCAGCAGCGAGCACACGGCGCGTCAGCGCGGCGGGAGCGACTTCTCAGCGCAAACAAATCCGCCATGACGCGGCCAATTGCCGCTCTTCCACCTCGGCGCGCGTAAAACTGCTCATTCCCGTCCCGCCGATGTTTACCCAGTTTTCTTGTTTTTTTCAACAGACGCCAGGCCAAGTCAGACTCTTCGTGCAAAGACCACCTGACAAGAAATGATCCCTCTAATTCAAACAGACGACAAAAAACCGCAGTGAGTGCGGCGGTGCGTGTGCACTGCGAGTGCGAGAGAGACAACACCAGCGTGCGCTGCGGTCGGGTCGGGCCGGGGCGCAGCGCGTGTGAACCCGCTGCCGCAGCGGCGCCGCTGCTGCAGATTGTAAAAGGAAATGGTGAAGACCACTCTTTGGCAGCAAAGTGCAGGGCGGGCGGCTGTGAGAGAGGTCGTCCTGCAAAGCGAGCTCTCAGAGGGAAGTAAGAGGTGGAGTCTTCAGGGTGGCAAACAGAGCCACCCACCTGGGCTACTATGGAAGGGTGCAAAAAAATATTTTGTGCATTTTGTGCGAGAGGACAGAGCCCGAGAGTAAATTGAAGGCTGTTGTTGCGCCCCTAATGAGAGGGGCTGGGCTCGGGCCGCACTTACGACTCATCATGACACCTTGCGCCGCCCTGCCGCACGCCGGCCGCTAAATACTTCGCACGTCGCCTCTGCGGCGACAGGAAGGGGCGGGGCGCCTCGAGGCCACACATGTAGACGGAGCGACTGAGATGCGCTACGCAAGTCAACATTTGTCACTCCCCAATCACGTTCAAAACAATAAGTTCTGCGAATATCTGCGTGTATCCGGGAGTTATGGTAAGGATTTCTGGAGTTTTTTTGTTATTTCCTTTTTTATATTTTAGCAGATGACAGTGGCGCCCATATAATACGCTACGTAGGTCAGTTGCCCAGGTATATTCCGAGCCTATACAGGTGCAGAGAAGGGGGTAAGAAGAAGACAAAAATAGGGAGAGAAAAGAGAAAAGAAAGGGACAGGAGAAAGAGGGAGAAAAAACACCTAAAAACACCTAAAAACCCTTATAAAGGTAGGTACACAGAGTTTTGCCCAGGTACATTGGAAAACGTGTGGGCGCCACTGGCAGATGATACAGTAGTATCAGCAGCTTGTAGTGTCGTAAAGTTAAGAGTAATAAACGTTGAAACGGCGTAAGTCAAAGCTGTCAAAGTAAAAGTTGTCCAGAGTTGAGAGTTGGAAAGTTGCAGTTAAAAAAAGCAGCTGCCTATAATAAGTAGGCCGAACAGATTTGTGAGTTCAAAGCCAAAGTATAAGTCATCTGCTCTCACGTTTAGCGTTCACGCCCCCCCCCCCCCTATTCCCTTTGTCCTTAGTTGTGAGAATTTGCAAGATTCTTGCGAGTGAACGGAAATGAAAAGCAGTGTTCAACCTACACACTCCGTTAAGTAAACAATGCAGCGTTGAACAATTTAAGAAGTTTAGTTAAACAGCAGTTAGACATGTATTATAGATAAGGAATCAAGTGCTAGACCAATATGTTGGCCAGCTTTTGTCCCCAATGCAATGGGCTTTTTAATTCTGTAAGTTCAAGGCTGTTTTTACCACATAAAAGTGTTTCAACACTTTTGATTTTGTGTAGTTTGCAACGAATTTTCGAAAGAGAGACGCTGCATGTATTTTTTTTTCTTGTCGAAAGGAACAATTTTTAGTCTGCCTATGGATACTGGATTTATCAGAGGGTCCAACAGAATGTGCTGAGCACCAAATGAGAGCAGTTTTGATTAGTGCATTACTTCGTCAGTAAACCAAACAGTCTGAGGCTCATTCCGTTGAGACGCTCCCTGAGACACTGAATATGTCAGTTGTTACTCCAAACCTTTCCGTCCAATTACAATGGTGGCGATCCATTATTCGTTACCGACACACACGCCTCCGGTCTTACGACAAACACTGCCGCTTGCTGCACACAGCAGCAGCGAGCGTCATCGACCGGAAAATTGAAGCGCCATCAACGACATGGGGCCTCATGGTGTCCTCCGCGTGATAGGCGTCCGTTCGGAGGGGTAGGGGGCGCTGCCGGCGCTGCCCGCTCATCCGGCGCGGCGCGGTCACGTTATGTCATGTGGTGTGACTTTCAGCTGCATATCGAGGGATCAGGTAAAAGCATAGCGTTTGGACGCGGGCCAGCCCACCACGACATGCAGCAAATGTGGAAGCAAGACTCCGCGCAACTACACGCCTTTTAGCCTTTCCGTTCACTAGATTTGTTTTTTCTTACAAAAATAAAATATATGCAAAAATATACATCAAACATTTCTAAAATATTCATTTCCATGTAATTTGAAGAACAAACTGTTGACAACATGCATGTGGGTTCAATGCGTTCACTGATAGGTCCTGGAAGTTTCTGAAATTCATTTCAAAGTTTTAATCTTGTACTTCTAGAGTGCGAGCTAGAGGGATTTCACACCTCGCACACATGGCATTCCAGTGTATTCGTAACAAATCCCCTGTCAATTTTTTTTTAAAGGGGGGGGGGGGGCATAGATATTTTCTATTATATTTTTTCCCGTTGGAAACCTAGCGAACCGCCCATAGATTGCCCACCCGAGAGTGTCTGTCCGTGTCCAGCCGACGGCGCAGGGAAGGGAAAGAGAAGGGTCGACCACAGCGGCGTTGCGGGCGGGGCGCGGAGGGGCGCGGCGGGGCGGGGCGGGGCGCGGCGGGGCGCGGAGGGGCGCGGCACGCCGTCAGCCACCAAAGGCGTAAAGACGTTAATCACGCGGCGAATCGTACACTCGTTCTAATCTCATCCATATTCAGATCCGGTGGCGGCGCGCGGGGCGGGGTGGGGCGGGGCGGCCGTACCCTCCACGACGCGCCG
The DNA here is from genome assembly GCA_029379305.1 of Frankliniella fusca. Classification (NCBI taxonomy): domain Eukaryota; kingdom Metazoa; phylum Arthropoda; class Insecta; order Thysanoptera; family Thripidae; genus Frankliniella; species Frankliniella fusca. Next base: position 669,301 of record JAHWGI010000302.1, read on the forward strand.
ATAAACTTATTACCGGCCAAAGAGAGAACTACTATGAGCCGCGACACGCTCGGCAAGGCAACGCCCCGCCCCACCGGCCCACCACGCCCCGTCCCACCCCACCCCGCCCCGCCCAGCCTGCCGCCGCGACACGAAAATGTAATTTCTAGCAATTTGTGCACTGCAGTGCCACTTAGAAGAGCATCGCCGCCAACACATTGCCGTGACGCGCGAGCGATCCTGTCTGTGTGCGAGTATGAGTGCAAGTATGTGTGCGTGTGCGTATGTGTGAGTGAATGTGTGTGTGAGTGTGGGTGTGTGAGCAAAAGTGAGTGAGTGAGTGTGTGTAGTCGTGTGCGTGTCGCCCCAAATCATTTTGCTAAACGCAAAATAATGCGCACGAGCGCTCATGAGGGGCGTAGGGCGGTGTAAGGGGGCTGCCCGGCTGCCCGCTCCGCCCCAGCCCCACCCCACCTTGCACGCCCTGTAATAACAACAACACGGGCGCGCGCTTCATCAGAAACAAAATAACCCGGACAGGTGGCCTGGGCTCTCCCCCGAGCCCGGGGGCAGGTGTGCTCACGCGCTTTCATCGCAGCGCCAGGCGAGATAGACGGATGGATAGCGGAGAGAGTTATTCACTGATCCCATAATTATGTCCGCCTCGTGGAATCAATTGGTTACTCGGGGGAGGCTTCCCCCGGCCCCAGCCTCGGCCTCCTGGACGCCCCGGACGTAACGCCCCAGACGTCCCGCCCGACCCTGTGCCGCCGGCCGCCGGCCGAGGCTTTTTGTTGGTCGGGTATTTGTTTAGGGGCCAATGGCGAGCGAGTTCGCAGCTGCACGGCCCGCCATCTCGCCTCATTAGGTCAGGGGCGCTCGTGGCGCGGGTGGTGCAGGCAGGCGGTAGGGTTTTCTGCTAAATCTGGGCGTCAGCAAATCAGTGAAATCATTATTTAGACCACCTTCAACCCGGGTATAGTACGCAGAGATTAGCATGGTGGCGAAGTAAGCTGTCAGAGGGCACACTTGGCGCCTTTTGAAGCTGCAGCAGGATACGGGAGGGGTCAGGAAAGTCCCTTTTGGCCTATGGATCCATCTCAACCGGCATGTCACCATTGGTACATTAATATTGTCAATGTAGGTTTTATTTATACCTGAAAACTCTGCGTTTACCTCGGATTGGTGGTTTTCGATTGGCTGGCTGTCCTCTAGACGTAAGTTTTGAGCTTGTCAACTTTGGACTGAATGTAAAGGTTGAGACATGTGCATGGCTACAAGGGTTTACAGCGTTGCGATTATCAATCCTAAGGTGTAATCTAGTCTCACTATTAAACTGAGAAATACATCGCTACGCACGATGGAGTACCCCCCCCCCCAAAAAAAAAATTGTTATATATTCATAATGTTCTCCACTCTTAAGTAGCTTTCCTAAAGCCCTTCAAAAACGGATGTTTTGAGGCATTTTGCCACTCTTTTTTCTGTGTTGCGGCAGCCATTCGATAATCTGGCACACGCAAAATTGCGGAATGTTGTACTTCGAGGCCAACATAGGCATGCATCTGTGCCTAATGTAAAATGAAGTGCTATCTTTTGTTAAGGCAAACCTTAGATGCCATTTTGGGGAGGCTATTCATTTTCTTTGGATAAGGATCTTTCCAAAGAAGGGGTCAACAACTTGGCATATTCAGTGTACAGGCTTGCAGTAATCAGTTCAATATTCAATCATATTCAACAGTATTTCACACATATCTAACAATATTTTAGCCTCACATACTAATATTTCACCCAAATTTACACAAAATTAAATCGAATTTACGAATATTTCACTGATATTCATCAATATTCAACCATATTCAAGTATTCGGTGTAAACGAAATCCTAAAGTTAACGACCACTCGATGTAAAATGCCAACTTAGAATTCTCTGAAGCGGAAGAATTTTACTCTCATTCCAACAACACTATATGGCTTGTACAAGTTTTAGAGCCCCATTTTCCCCTTTCAGAGTGCTGACCACAATTATGTTAGGGCCAGCACCTGCCACCGCCGGCTGACGTCAAGGTGAAACAACTACAAAATCAGAAAAGTGAAAAGTCAAATCAAGAACAATTCCTGCTCTGCGATAATGGAAGAGCAGAAAAGGGCCCTCATCGCTCATCCCCACCCTAAGCATCCGACGTAAGAGCAGAAACAAAGTTCATCCGTCAAGCATAATTTGAAGTATTTAAAATCGAGCTCACGGAAAACATTTCAAGGCCGAGAGTCGGGTGAGAAATCAGACCTCCAGAGAACGCCATACCCCATATACCCGGACGGGGCGGGCGCGGCTGGCCAGGCCAGCTCCGAGGGTCCCATTAGACCCGGCCTGGCCCGGCCTGTCAGGCCTCCTCTCCTCAATGATGACTCCTCTCGTGTTCATGCGAGGCAGCGCTGCTTGCGTTGACCAGCCGTGCTAATAAGCACTGCTTCCATCTCTCTCGCTCCTGCCTCTCTCGGTCCCTCTCACCGCCGCCCGGGATAGCGGCGCGGCTGTGTGGTCCAGTGCTCCAGACTACGCGGGAGGTCTCCCCCTACACCCCCCCCCCTCTCTCTTTCCCCCTTTCTCTCTCTCTTCCTCCTCCGTCCGTCCCCACCTCTCCCTTTACCAGTGCTCCAGAGCGTCCGGCCGGCCGGTCTGTCCGATCGCCATTGGTCGAGCGCACCGGCCGTCCACCCAGCCATTGGACGGGCGGGAGGCGGGGCGTGGCGGGGCGTAGCCGCCCGTCATCGAACCCGTTTATGTCTTCACCGCGACGCCGAGCTGGTCCTGCTGCTGAGGAATGTGCAAAGCACCGCGCACACATCTCCTCTCCCTTTCCCTCTTTGCTTTGCCTTCTTCGTCCTCCTCCTCCTCCGCCTCTTCATCCTCCTCCTTTCCGAGACGGACAGCGCCAGCTCCAATTAGCTTCCATTCAACGTGATCGCTAATCAGAGCATCCGTCCCGTCCAGTGACATGCTGGATCACGCCGACTGAGCGCGTGTCGCTGCAAGGATAATACAGTAGAGCACCTTATAGGGGATCATGTTCCACCGCAGGCCTCTATTTTTTAAAAATAAGTGCGGCGATATGTCGATCAACATCATCTGAAGGTAACGCGAATTTCTTCACCCACTTGTTTGTGTGCAACAAAGCATACTACTTTTCAGGTGCATATTGAGGGTGGGGGGTGGTGGAGTAGGGAGGTGACAACCTCTGTCGTCCAAAGACAGACAACAGGACTGGTAGGTTGCCCCTCATTTCTCTATCAAAACCCCTGACCGAGACAGTTGCTACTAGGCAAAATCTCCACACATGAGAATACATTTTTGCTTAGTAGGCAGGCGAAGATACCCATCTGCCGCACACAGGTTATGCGTACGATCTTTTGCCCACTTATCTAACATGATCTAACATCACTGTCCCTACCCATGGCGGTATGTCCAAGACGACATTGACGTTCGTAATATTTCTTCCATCGGAGCAGCTATAGAACTTTTCAGGTGAAAGCTCGGCCAAGATCAAGTTAGGGAAAGACTGTGCCGACGCGATATGGCCTTGTAACAACAGTCTTTGGGGGCGTGCGAGACGAGTTAGAATGGGTCCCCGGCCCGGCCGCCTCGGCTCGCGGTGCAGCGCAGGTGGTGCAGCAGGGGCAGGCCAGGGGGCAGACGGTCTGCTGACTGATTCAGAAGATTGCTCTCATCCCTCCGACCTTGTTCCACCTACAGCGGTGCCATGGTGGTGCTCCATGAGTGCGACGAGGACAGGGGTATGAAAGCGATCTTCGGAATCGCTCGGCTGGGCGCGCGCCAGGGCAGCCAGGGCCATAGGCTCCTCTGCATAGCGTCCTCCCTTCTAATCCACGGGGGCGCCGCCCGGCCCACCAGGCCCGCCCGGCCCGGCCCCGCCCGGCCGCAGACAAAAGAATTGCGCCGGGATGCCCCGCGATGTTTACCTTGGTCGGCCTCCGACGCGCCGCGCAACTCGCGCTCCGGCCCGCACCAGTTACGGGGGTCCACCACCGGCCCGCGTGACGTAAAAACGTATAGGGGAGCGTGTATCTCTCAGAACGCGGTGCGCATAGCGACGCGTCGCGTCCAGAGAATGTCGGGCATTTTCTAGAGAAATTGGCCGGCGCAGCGTCTAGGAATATGATAAAGAAGACGCTACACTATGGGGAGGGCGGGGATGAAGTTGCCCGTGAAATAGGCACAAAGTCGGAAAGAATCAAAGGCTACAAACAAAAGACAGTAAAAAACGTCCTCAAATCACGGTAAAACTGGTTTTCAATATGTTTTTGAAAAAAAAAACAATACTACGACGATTTCCTCGACATTTCTCCTAGTTTGCAAGACGTCGTCTTGAAAAACTGCAATAATTTCAAGGCGTCGTTAAAAAAATTGCAGAAATTTCAAGACGACGTCTTAGATTCCAATGGAATGTCTTGGAAATCGTCTTGGGTTTCAGGACTTCCGTAAGGTCTTGGTTTTTCCAAACCGTCTAGAAAATCAAGAAAGTTACCTTGGAAGCCAAGACACCAGTGTTACCATGTGGCTTTACTAAAAAGTATACCTGCTTAGGCAGAAATTTAGCCTGCGTTTTCAGAGCACACACTCTGTGGTCATTCAAATGTCCAAACTGTAAAGCACTTTTTCAATGTTGCACGACAAAGATTCCTCACGCCCCATACGAGTGAGAATTTGAGGGCAATTTTATTACTCTCTGGAGAGTAAGAATTTTCTTCCTCGCCCTTATGAGAAAGAATTTTGAGACCTCGCCCAAATAAAGTGAGAATTTGTGCTCAAATTTAGTGAGATTAAAAAATCCTTACTCAAATAGAGCGAGGCTAAAAAATATCTCGCTCGAAAAGAGTGATCCTAAAAATTATCACTCCAATTTAGCATGGAGAAGTGTCCTTTCCCATTTGGGGTGAGAAATTGGATTCCAGGGTTTGCAGTGGCTTGGCAGAAAGGAAAGATGCTCACAAGTAAACAGCCAGGACTCTCCGGCCTAGAGTGTACAAATAATTTGTCACACACTTTGGACTCCCGCACACCTACACCGGGCGGCCAGGCCGGGGCCGGGCCGGGCTGTGCTCAGCGGGGCTGATCGGTGCCACCGAAATAGGTCATGGATCGTTACAATAAGTTCACCGAGTCACTACCGGTCACTAGCGAGGTCAGCCCCTCCGTGCATTCCCCGCTGTCCTAAAATTCAAATTTCCCGCCCGAGTCGCGTCTCCCCGCGGCCCCACGGCGCGTTAGGCGACCGCTACCCGGCGCAGCGGGGTGGCGCACGGCCATCGTGACAACAACAAGCGATAGTCACGATAGGGAGTAGTGCCTCATAACGCGCGCGGCTAACGCGTGAAATCTTTCTCTCAGCCTCTCGGCAGCAACAGCAGTTAGTCATCCATATGGAACGCGCCTGTGTGGTCGAACGAACCGGGCCCGGCTAGGCCGTACCTCAACGGAGTGGAAAGACAATTACAAAGCACCCGTGAAACATCGCAGGCATCAGCCTTCGATTCATTGGCCGGCCCGCCTAGCCGACCCGCCACGAAGCGCCTCGCCCCGCCCCGTTCCGCCCGGCCCCAGGGCCAACCCCTTCAAACTCTGACGCAGCTACATTTCACTGGTTGCTCTTCCCATTACAGTTCCACTTCCTCCCGCCTGCCTCCTGCCCGCTTGCTTCGATCCCCTTCCGGTCGATAGTGCGCCCCGCTCTGCCCCCCTCCCCCTCGCCCCTCCCCGCTCACGCCGATAGTGCTTCACAGAAATTACATGACGACCGCAAATGGGGTTGAGCCTGAGCTTCGATAATACTTCCAGGCCCCGACTATAGTGCGCGGGGAAAAAAGTCAGGGGTAGCTTAACTGTATTGCTGTTTACTAAATTCCGAGAAACGATGAAACTCGCATCGTACACGCTCTTTTTATTTTCGTTCCCCTTTTCTTATGTTTTTGTAACGCGCTTAAGGCCTGCTTAAGTCGGTGGGCCCTCGTACCATGATTGGAGGGAGGATACAAAGAGATTTGTAGCCCAGTGGGTTACATCTCGTCAACTCCTCTCGAAGATTTCCTACAGCAGAGGCAGCGCGTCTCATGGCACGACAGCGCCTGGGCCGCTCATGGAAATAAATGCAAGGAACAACGGGGCTCTCATTTAACGGCCGGGCCGGGCCTATGACATTTAATGTCGCGAATTTATTACGGGTCGCGAAGTGATACGCGAGAGCGAGCGGGCGGGCAAGAGAGAGAGAGAGAGAGAGAGAGAGAGAGAGAGAGATAAAAGAAAGGTTACGGAATTCTCACCGTCCATATCGCACAGCGCGAAGAGGAGGGAGATGATGAAGAAGAAAAGAGAAAAGGCCGCACTGCCCCGAGCGCTCTGCTTCTCCCCTGCAATCCGACGCACATGTAATGGCGGTGCATATTCCCGCGATATACGCCTTTATGTCTTCATCACGTTGTAGCCGCGTTTGGCACCGCGCAGGGTAATGAGGGGACGGGGCAGGGCGGGTAGACATCCAATCATTGTTTTATCACATCTTTTTACGACTGAAATTCATTCTACCTGGCACCCCCTCCCCCTCCACCCCCGACAAAAAAAAGGGGGGGGATAAAATTTGTGAAAATTTACATGTTACACTTCGGTCAAAATTTATAGGCAAGTATTTGGTCAAAATTTAGGCAAGTATTTGGTCAAAATTTAAAGGTTGAAAACTGTATAGGAAAAAAAAAACTTCAAACGAAGATCTCAACCAACTCTCATTCTAGGAGTGGGTTCACCAGAGCAGTACCCGACCTTCTGAACGAATACACGGATTTCTGGCTTCCGACGCAACCTCCCCCTGGAAGTACTCTGGCGGTCGCTCGTTGGCCCAGCGGGAGCTCTCCTGAATGAAATTCGCAGCCAGCCCACCTTTCCTCTGCTCCAGCCGCCACCTGATTAAGGCGACACATAAATACCACTTTGAGCTGCCGGGCCGAGCAGCCATTTCTAACGCGCGACGCGGCCTGCGTCCCCAATGAGGTGTGGAGCCCCTCCGCCCGGCCCCGTAACTCGACATTCATTAGGGTGTCTGCCCCGCCGGCCGGCGATCCGTCTGCTTCACGGGGTAGAGGAGATTGTCCAGGACGGAGAAAAATTCAGAGTCAAGCAATCCGAGCCAATAATCGGCTTGTGCGGGCTGGGGCGGTGTTAGGGCGAGCGACGGCGGCGTAAGGTAGGGTGGGGCGGGGTGGGGCGGGGTGGGGCGGGGTAGGGCGGGGTGTCTCTCAGTCCGGGTGGATAGCCGCCTCTCGCCTCTCCGCGCGAGACCGGACGGGCCCGGCCGGGCCGCGGGGGAAGGGAGGGACGACCTCGCGCTGCCCGTCCCGGCCGCCCCTCTGGGTGGTCACGGCGACCTGCCCGCCCGGCCCCGCCCCACACCACCCCGCCCCGCCCAAGTCCACAGCGCCGGCTGTGCGACTCGGCGGAACTAAAAATCAAGATGAATGCCCCTAAGTACATCATCATTAGGAGAGCTAGCCGCGTCGAGACAATCGCCAGAGCATGGCCGGGCGGCCGGGCCGGGCTGAGCCTGGCCGCGGCGCCACTGGTCGGCCGCGCGGTAAGTGGTGGCGAGTTATAGGCTAGACACACCAACTTCTTTTGAGATTAATTATAATTTTTAGCAACAGAAAAACTCTTATACGAACTGCTATGCCACCGTCCTTGTGATATTAAGAGTCCAATTTAGAACGAGGGGGACTGTTCTGCACGTGTGACGGATTACACACTCACGAGGGGCGAGAGGGGAGGGGGTGGCAAGGAGTTGGCAGCAGGGGGTGGAGGAGCCCGCGGAAACCTGGCAGAGCTCGTCAGTCACACGGCTTGCTTGGCACACCAAACAAAATTCAGATTTGCTGCGAGTAACCCACCGAGTGGAACACCTCGTGGCGGGGCGGGGCGAGGCGGGGTGGGGTGGGGCGGCCGCAGACTGGGAGGACGTTCCGTTCCGCTCGCAGGCGACGTAATAAGGGTGGCCACCATTAATTGGGCCGGTCCCTTTACTCTTTGGCTAATGGCCGCTCTGCTCTGCCCCTGACTCTGCCGCAGACTACCACTGCGGACACTTCACCCGAACGTGTTTTTCATTTGGTTCCCGAAACACTGTAAGGAGTCAGCAGGCGGGATAGGGCGTCGTAGGAGGAGGAAGAGAGAGAAAGAGGGGGTGAGGGAGAAAAAGAGAGAGATAAATAAACAAGGTAGACGCACGTTAAAACCGTGTGAAGCTGAGCTAAATGTGCGTCTACCTTGGCCTGCGGCGCGCTAAAATTAAAATATTTTCGCGATTTTGGTTGGCATGCCTGTCCACCTCACATCCCACGCCTCACGCCTGCCGCTTCACTTCACGCCACCCCATCTTCCAGGCGGTCTCACCTTGCGCTTTCTGACACGGCTGAGCATTTAAAGTTAAAGTTAAAATTTCAATTTAAATTTAGCTCAGCCAATAAATACAATCTCAGTCGCACCCGCGGACCCATCGATTCCAACCCTTATAGGGACTATAAAACACAAAGCACATCGCGTTAAACAAATAAAAAATTGAATGGTAAAATCGGAGTAGGGAACTGGATTATCTAAAAATATAAAGACAATCATAAAAAGGAAATTTTCCTACGAAATGTAAGCAGCACAGCGTGCATCGAGAAACAGTCACACGCTTAACCCATCTCCCGCTTACACGTGTCGCACGCCACCAACCGCCCCCCTGCCCAACTGACTGCCCTTTATTGAGACAAGTGTCGCGGAGCGGGACCAGGGACCAGGCTGGCGCTCACCTTGCATCTGCCCCTCACGCGCCTCTCTCTCTCTCTCTCTCTCCCTCTCTCCTTCTATCTCCCTCCCTCCCTCCCTCTCTCCCATCCCTCTGAATGACGTCGGCGCACGATTTATTGAGGGTCCTCAGTCCCGCTGAGGCGGAGCGAGTCAGTGAGGGGAGAGAGGGGAGAGAGGGGAGAGAGGGGAGAGAGGGGATGTGAAGACCAGGACGGCGACGCGACATAGTGCTGACATGCGCGTCAGCGGTGCGTGCAGAGCGAGCTGAGGGGCCCAGAGCACACCAACACACACACACACACACACACACACACACGAGAATGCCTACCAGAGCCGCCTCGCTCGCTGGGGGACACTGGTGGCGGTGAAGTATGGCGTCTCCGACGTGTGTTTACCAAACACATTAGGGCGCCGGTATGCCGGGGTCGTAGATCACGACGTCCGTGTTCATCCATCCATCCATACCCCGAGAGATGGTGCGGCAGAGGTGTCCGCGGGGCGCGCAGGGCCCCCAGAGGGCTGAACGAGCACCTTGTCGGGGGACAGGGGCAAGGGGAGGAGGGGGCTACTGTTACGCGGGGCGTTGCCAAACCTTGACTTTCAGACACATATTGACGTTCAGGGTTGGTTACTGACGAGGGCACCGAGCAGAGGGTAGGGACTCCCCCCTCACATTCACATTGGGTGTGAACGGTGACCCGGCCGCAGGCCCCTCCAGGTGTGGCACCTCTTTCACGTTCACATTGGGGTTGGCCCCGCCCCGCTCTGCTGCTCACATCAAGTTGATGAGCTCATCGGAGCGGGCTGGCCTGCTGGCCTAGCGCGGGGATGAGGGCACGGTCGCGTCCGAACAACGAGCCAGCAGACTGATTCAGAGGGGCGCTCTCTGTCTCTCTCGCACTCACGGTTTGCACCGCATATAGGTGCGAGAGAGAGAGACGGAGTGTAAGCGCGCTCATCTGAATCAGTCTGCAGCAGCCTACGCCAGCCAATCAGGAACGCGGAGCGAAGGGTATTTTTCCGAGACAGCCCTCGGCCAAGTTGCCGCTCTCTAATGAGATCGTCTAGGTGGTCCAGCCGAGGGAGACTGTCACGTACCGCCGCACCTACTTCAGCATATCAAATTATTGGGGAGCCACTTGGGCTTGCGTGAGTGCCCGGGCACGGCCGAGCGTGTTTATGTATTTGGGCTGATTGAACATCGTTCCCTTACCTCTCCGTCGCCCCTCCCTCCACCTTCTCTCTCTCTCACTCTCTTACTCTTACTCTCTCTCTCTCTCTCTCTCTCTCTCTCTCTCTCTCTCTCTCTCTCTGTTCTCTGTCGCACAGTTAAACCAAGTGTTCAACTGCTAAACACCTGGAAGTGTGTAGCTCCTAGGTTATCATATGAAAGAGTCCAAATCAGCAGCTGTGCAATTCCAGGTGTCCAACCTAACAGCTCTGCTTTTGCAAATGTTCAACACGGAAAGTTGTGCACTTGCAAAGTATTCAACTTCGCCGGACAATTGTTGCACACTTCCAGGTGTTGACTGTTGCTGTTGCCTCTGCACACACTTGGGTTAACTGTGTGACTCTCTCTTTCGCGCTTTCCGCTATTTTTTCCTTTTGTCATGACGGGTCCGCCCGCGATGGTGGCGCTGTGCTGGGTCCATGCCTTTTATCTTTCACTCACTCGCGGCCGTTTGCGGGGGCGCGGGGGCGGGCGCAGCCGGACAACCACATAGCGCTATAGCTCGTTATTAAATAGAGATTTGGAGCCGGCTTGGTGGTGGGGCCCCGGCGTTGGCGCACTGGTGGTCCGCGTGACCGGGTCGGAGAGCACGTATCTAACGGAACCGCAGCCCTACGGCCGCACTTGCTGTCTTAATCATTGGGGGTGGCGCGGGTGGGGCTGACATGAGCACGTTCCGAGCCGCAAGCAATGAAACGGACGCGGGGGATGTTTTATCTCTCACGCGTGATGACCGAAAATTGCAGGGCAGCCGTCACCGCTGCGCACGGTGTGTACTCGCGGCGCCGCGCCGGCTACTCTATCATGTCCTTTGGCAACACGAAATACAATATGGGGGCAGCAGAAATTTACCCAGGCCCAGGCACTGTGGAAAACGGTTGAGGGTTCTAGCGGGAGAAAAAACAAATCGGAAAAAGAAACAATTGTAAAGCTGGCGCGAGGGGTCGCCAACTCGCCTGAGCCGTGTACGGACTATTATATATTATGGATATTATGGATATTATGAATATTATGGATATTATGGGTACTATGAAGTATTATACGGTATTATGGGTATTATTAAGTATTATACGGTATTATGGAGGTATTATGAGGTATTATGAGATATTATGGTGGTATTATGAAGTATTATGGCGTCATAATGAGGTTTTAAGGTAATATTATAACGTCCTATGATGGTTTTATGAATGTAATGGGGGAATTATAGACCATAATACACGTTTAATAAAAGCTTGCACAATTATTTTAAAATTTGCTATTTATGTCTCCGAAATAAGCTCAGATTCACTCAAAGGCTGCTTAAGATGTTTACTTAGGAGAGTAATGGCGCTAGGCAGGCAGCTCGCAGTACATTTGTACCGGAAGGGTGGCTACGACCTCTTCTTTGCTGCACTCTGTCCTCCCCGGTGCAAAATTCGACATCCGCTCGACGACGTTCGGCTTTCGGGTACACAGATTCGGTAACCACGCGCGTAGTATAGTGTGTGTTGCGAGAGCCGTCGGCATAGTTAGGACGTACGTCGACATCAATGTTATGTTAAAGACAGCTTAGGTGCTGTCCTCACATGTGTTTATTGTAGTGCACAGCGTTCACAGTGTTGTGAGCTTTGACACAAACGAATAATTTAAGTTTAGAAGGTTCTCTTGAAACCGAATAAAATATTGCTTTTGTCGGTTATGTTCGTTTCTACTACAAACAGCTGGAAACAGATTGGTTTCAAAATCGTTTCTACCAATTATACGTAAAACAAAAATTTATCGATTTCTAGGAATGTTCCCTACTTTAATTTCATAAAGCCCTTTTCTTCGATAAATTGGTGGATAGTGGGGGATCCCGGACCAGCCCAGAACGCCCAAAACAATGCAGAATGCCGGTAAGTTTGAAACATTTAAGGTAGGTTGCGCTGAGGTCGGATGGTGACAGGGTCATGGATGAGGGAGGGGGCGGGGGGAGGTGCGGGAGTTCTTCCCGAGAGAGACGGGGTCCTTCCCATCCCTATCTTTCCGTACCTCTGAGGAAGAGTTGGGAAGAGGTTGCCTAATTGGGAGAGATGAAACGGGCGACACTCCAGGCAACCTGCAACCACTATTCGCACACACTCAAGGCATCCTGCTCGCACCAAGTGCAGTGGAGGTATGCGAGGATGCGTTAGGACGCGCTGCACGTTTAAAGGCCAAAAAGGTTTAGTAGGAAAAAGTTAGGATTATTCTTCTTTTTAATGATATATTATGAAGTATTATGAAGTATTATGAAGTATTATGAACTATTATGAAGTATTATGTAGTATTATGAAGTATTATGAAGTATTATGAAGTATTATGTGGTATTATGAAGTATTATGAGGTATTATGGGTATTATGAGGTATTATAAGTATTATGGGTATTATGGGGTATTATAAGGGTATTATGGGGCCGTGTACGGAGTATTATGCGAGTTGGCGACCCCTCGAGCTGGCGATTCAAAAATTGGGGATTGTCAAGCACTTTTGATAAGTAGAAAAACAGACTGTCGTCGATCTATACGATGAACTGTAATTTGTGTATCGTTCGAGGGGGAAACGACTCGGGTACACTCAAAACTTTCTATAAAAAAAAAATTCGGAGAATATAAAGGTTACTGTGCAACCGTAATATATTACAAGAAAATTTCTTGTAGTCCAAAGAGATCTCCTTTGTACTACAGGGAATTTTCTTTGTATTACAAAGATTTTTCTTTCAATTACGAAGAAAATTTGGCTCTGCATTACGGTTGTACAGAATTCTTTATAATACAAGGAATTTTCTTTGTATTGTAAGAAGTTAAGAGTGTAATCCGGCTGACATCGGAGTACTAATCCGAAATACAGATTAACCAAAAATTTTGTAATAATCCGGAGGTAATGCTAAGGGCAATCCGTCGGTAATCCAAGGACCTATTTTGGAATTTTCGAATGTAATCCGGAGTTTATTCACGAATAATTCAGGGTAAGCCTTAATCCGGCTGACACAATATTATCCAGTCGTTTCCCCCCCTCGATATCGTTGGTTCCAAAAGGGTTCCAATGATAGCGAGGTGGGAATGTAATGTAAATCGACATGCACACCATTTTTTTCCACAGTGCGCGCCAGCTGGCATGGTATGATCCACATACCACACCTCGCAACAACAATGGAAAAACAAAGTTCACTCTAAAATACTATAGGGACAATTTTTGTTCCTAATTGATCACGAATCCGTGCATACGCAACATGTGTACGATTTCGTTCCTAATAATGGAGAAAAACTGCACAATAGTGCAGTTTTACTTTTTTTATTAAGGAAAGAAATCGTACACATGTTGCGTATGCACGGATTCGTGCTCAGTTAGGGACAAATTTGTCCCTAGTATTTTAGTGTGGATGACCTTGAGAACAGAACGTCTTATTCCCCGCTCTATTATAAATATCCACACCTCTACAAACGTGCTAAGTCACACCTTTGTCCCTCCAGTGAACAGTGAACATAATACCGACCGATTGTGATCGACGCGTGTGACTGCTGCTGACACCCGGGCGCCGCGCGGAACAGAGCGATAAGCCCCGTACACGGGAAGTCACTTGCGACCAGACTGCGGCCAGGGTATGGGGCGCAGGTGTGGTGGTGGTGCGGGGAGAGTAGTGGTGGTCTGACCGCAGGACTTCCCTCTGGAGCGGGGTCATCTTGATCCGCCTAGGCGTATAGACGATGGTGGCGGCCGATAGGCCCTGTCCCACCCACGTGACCACACTGTGGGCACGGGCACAATGTGGGCCGAGCCGCGGTCGTAAGTCAGGCCCCTACTGTTTTACATACTGCACAAAATCTGAAGACAATGCCCGCGGCAGCCGCGCGCAGCCCGCCCAGCGCGCTGAAGACCATATCGTTGAGGAAGGAAGAGGGCAGGGGAGGAGGAGAGCGAGAGAGAGAGGGGAGAGAGAGGAAGAGAGTGAGGGAGAAGGAGAGAGAGCGTCATGGCCGACGGCGGAGGCGGCGCGGCGGCTCGCCGAGCATTGTCGGCAGCAGTAAAGAGAGCCGTCACTACGGGCAATGGGCGACCCTCTAATACGGCGGGACTTCCTCACACGTTGCCAAGACTCGAGCCCACTCACCTCTCTCTCTCTCTCTCTCTCTCTCTCTCTCTCTCTCTCTGAATCCCACTTCTCTCATAAAGTCATCGACTTATCCCTTCCGGCTTCTACCAAACTTCAACAGTTTCTGACGCTACCAACAAAGCTTTTGAAAAGCGTGCGTGTATACACACGAAATGGATGAAAGGAACGACGCATATCCGAGCTAATTAACCCGTTTCCACGCGAACAGCTGAGACCAATTACCCGGCGGCGGCGCGGCGTGAGCCGACCTCTCAAACGCGGGGCGCGCTGACCGGACCGCGCCGTACCGCCTCATAGCCGACATATCAAGCGACGGGGTTAATGAGAAGCTAAAAGTGATGCCAATTTCTACCCGGACCTAACCGTTGAGAGATACATTGGACTGGTTGTGAGAAGAGGCAGCAGCAACCAGCAGGAGCAGAGTCAGAGTGGCCCTCTTCTACAGAATGTCCATTTTGGGGGAATTTTAAGATCACAATTGAACATTCCTCATAAAAAGGAAAATGTTGTCATCTAAACTTGTCAAATTTCGGCACATAAAGTAAAAAGGCTAAATTTTGGTCATAAAAGCGTGGCGACATAATGAAAGTAAAGTCGGCCGGGGAGCAATATTGGCATCCTACGTGGCTGGCGGGAAATAGATACACGAAAAGTTAGCATCCGTCAGGTTTACATGTGTCGCCATCCTCTCTCTCTCTCTCTCTCTCTCTCTCTCTCTCTCTCTCTCTCTCTCTCTCTCTCTCTCTCTCTCTCTCTCTCTCCTGCTCCCACCCCCTTTCACACCGGCGGCCACCGCTTCCTTGAGCGGGCGGTAGGGTGCGCCAGCGCGCACGAGTAACGCTACCCGAGGACACTCGCGCGCGGAGTATAGCCAGCGTAGCGTTACAGGTGGCGAGGGAGCGTCACTCTGAGGACGGGAGTATTTCAGAGCAGTCGGAAGAGTAGAGACGTGACGTCGCAGAGAGCACACGCGATACGTGGGGTATCGACGCGACGTCTCATGAGCGAGGAGTATCTCCGATAGGAACACACGGGGAGGGTGGGAGCGGGAGAGGCACGCGGTGGGAGGAGGGGGTGGGATTGGGGGCAGAGGACCGCTCACCCCTAGGGGTTGACGCCGATCACAATGGCGTGATTAACGCACGGGGAGAGCGCCCCGTGGTCACACCACGGCCACCTCGCCCTGCCGGCCCTGCCCCACTCGTGCGGTCACTTACCCAATTCCCTCAAAATACAACGAAGAAAAAAATGGGGTGGGGGTGGGGGGAGAAAAGGACAGCATTCAGGTGGGTGTCTTACCCCGAAGTTATTGACATTTCCGCGGTAAAACTAGCAACTCGCTTCTCAAAGCAGCTTTCTTAATATTCAAGACGTTTTGGAAAAAAAAAAAAAAGTAAGACCTCTCCGATGAGGTCCTGAAAACTAAGACGATGTGAAAGGCATGCCCTTGGAATTGAAGAGGTCGTCTTGAAATTATTTCAATTTTTCAAGACGACATCTTGAAAACCAAGACCAATGTCCTGCAAATCGTCCTGGTTTTTAGGACGTTAAGGCAAGGTCGTGGATTTTCCGTGTTTTTTTTCTTTTTTTTTTTCCAAAACGTCTTGATAACCAAGACACCAGTTGTTCCGTGTCCGTCCTGACCCTTACGTTCTTGTTAGCAGAATGCACCAGCTCAAACAAGCCCACCGCGACGCACAAAACAGGAAAATAGAGGTACAAGAAAACGTGATGCAACTGTTACAGGGCAAGTAATCTGGCGATTCCTGAAGTGTCCTCTATTTTCGTGGGTCACAGGCTCCAGTTCATGACACCGACACCATTGAATTAGCGGGCCGTACCCATCTTCTCACAAAAGTAACAGTAATACGTGTGCAAGCGGACAAACAGCTTTTGTCGAGTCGTATTACATATTTACAGTACAGTCAGCCTATTTTCTGTTCTCAACGCCGACAGCCCACCCCATCACGGGCCGGGACCCGCCCTTGCTCAGCTCAGCAGCTACAGCAGCGCGCCCGCGGCGTGGCGCTCGATCTCTTTATCCGAGTGCAATGAGTCGACCTCACAGCTCAGCGAATCGAAGAAAGTTTTCACTGTGATACTCACCCTATTGTCCCTGAGGCGAGGCGAGGCGGCGGCCGGGGTGGGACGGGGGTGGCGTCGCGTAGCGAGACAAAAGAGTGATCGCCGCGCCGCTTCTGGTCGGGCGCAGCGAGTCAAATAGAGAGGCGAGTAAGTGAGTGCAAGCCGCAAGTGTGGGAAACAAGTGCGCTGGGCTGGGCTGGGCTGTGACACCCCGCTGATGCCACCCTCACAGGACAGCTCGCTCAAGTCAGCCCCCATAGGACCAGAGGCCAGAGGTCGGACTTTCTGGCTCGGCGCATCCACAGCTGAGTCAAGTACCACGGCAAGCACTGACAAAAATACTGTACCAAAGTACAGGACTGTGTACGGAAAACTGTTGTAGGCAAGGTACAGCATCACCTTACCTCATTCATTGTAGCCCCCATAAGACACCATATAAAAAATAACTGTGAACTTTACTTCAAAGACCGTATTCGATCAGGTACAGCCTGATTAGACAATTCATTGTTGACCATACTTTACCGTACCAAACACTGTGGTTTTTTTCTGACAGTAAGGGACGGGGGGAGGGGAAGGCAGAGCAGTGGCGGATCCAGAGCCAGCCTTTGGGGGGGGCAAAGTAGTACTATTTGCCTACTTACAGGGGCAAAGTATTACTTTTTGCCTACCTTTCAGGCGGCTACCGAGGAGCCATGGGGGGGGCAATTGACCCTTTGCCCCCCCCCCCCTGGATCCGCGCATGAGGCAGAGGTGGCGGAGAGTAGCCATGCAACGCGGAAGAAGGCCCGAGTCCTGCCGTCTCACTCGCACTCAGTCCCAATCGCGCGCGGCTGCCGTGCAGCCGGAGCAGCCAACTGACCTAGCTAGAAAGTCCGACCTCTGCTCAGAGCACCCCCTTGAATTCATCCTCACTGGACATCCTTCTGCTGAAGAGCCCTCCTTATACAGGACAACCCACTGCAGTCACCCTCAGAGGACGTCCCACAGAAGTCAAGGCACTCCAACCCACAGGGCACCCCTTTGGAGTCAGCAGGTGAAGGGGCACCTTTTTGCACTCCCGAGCTGGGACACCCCTCTGCCGCAGAGGGACACCTACCGGTAAGTCATCCCCAGGACGCAGGACAAGGCCTCTATGCAGCGGCGCACGCTTCCGAGGCGCGCTATGATGGTTTTGACATTTCCTCGAATCGAACAGGAAGGAGCGGAGAAGGTTTACGTAGGGGGGCACACGGCGGGGAACAGCGGCGGGGAGGGCAGGGAGGGGGAGGAGGCCTCCCCCCCGCCCGTGGCAGCGGAGCGTTTGTTTTCAATAAGCCCTGCTCTCCGTAAACACTGTCCTAACCTCTACGCCACGTATTTATAGGCCCAGCTCAGGCCAGATCATAATTGGAGGGCAGAGAGTGGTGGGCTCGCTGACAACTGACACAACACCACCAGGTGTGGGGGTGGGAGGGAGAGGGGAGGAGGGTCAGAGGAATCCTGTACTTGCTAAAAGAGGATATATGCAATTCGCAAGCACTATACGGCTCGATCGAACGGAAATGGAAGGTAGGATCATCAATGTATCTATATCTAATCGGATTCAGACTTTCGAATCCAAAACCCCCGCGGTAAATATTTTGCAGACATCACAAAAATGTGATGAGTGCACTGCACGTGTGGTCATCAAGGCCGCACTCTCCGTGAGGAGTCGCATGCTCCATCAGCCCCCCGCGGACGGGCCCTCCTCGCAGGAGAAGCTCCGAGAAGATGAGAGTGGGAGAGAGGGAGGGAGAGAGGGAGGGAGAGAGAGAGAGAGAGAGGGAGACAGAGAGAGAGAGACAGAGAGAGGGAGGGAGACAGAGAGAGAGACAGAGAGAGAGACAGAGAGAGAGACAGAGAGAGAGAGAGAGAGAGAGAGAGAGAGAGAGAGAGAGAGAGAGAGAGAGAGGGAGGGAGGGAGGGAGG